>JAAONU010000012.1:14429098-15079211 GCA_012932295.1 Cyclina sinensis | reverse complement strand
TGTTTGTGCGTTTTTTTTCCAAAAGACTATTCGTTTTAACTTTTAAAAGGCGTTCTTGACGTACAAATCTCAAAATGCGACATTTCATATTTATTTGAGATCCAAAATTTCACAAAAAAGAACGAACAGCATTCAATCGATATCAGTAAATCATATTTGTATTGATTACCTATAAGCAATCTATCCGTTTATCGTTTGTACGACTAAGCTCATCTACCCGTTTAAACCGACCATATAGTTCATAAATCATCGCAGGATTGCTACTCATGGATCACATTCTAAGTAATGTTTAAATTCGTTCTTATTTGCGATGCTTTTTTTTCGAAATAGAGACATGTTGCATACTTAACAAGCCACCAACTATAAAAGTCGCGCAACATTTGTTGATTTCTATTAAAAGCCATTCCAAAGAAATGGAATCTAAACTAAACAATACAGTTGTTTCAATTAGCATTAACGAGTTCACTGTTGCAATTTCCAAAATGGTACTCATTAGCCATATAGTTGAACCATGTTTTGTTTCGGTTGCTTTTTGGCCACTAGTAAAGATTTAGTGAATTTGTAGTTTGTATGGATGTCAAAATACCACTTCCTTTACATTCTGCTAGTTTTATAAAAAATAATTTCATATTCAGCGCAACTATCTTTAAGTGATAAGCAACTAACATGCTCTAAATCCATTATTTAACTAGAACTATCGCTGAATGCGATTCATACCTCCACCAATGTCCTTGACAGAAGACGACATGGAAAGGTGGTTAAGGGAATAACTTTAGTGGCACAAATACATATACATAAAAAGAAATTATCTCTGGTGAAAAAAACAAACAAATTGTACAGGTAATAGTATAAATATATATTGTCAAATCATGTTCAAAACAGTTACAAATAACCTTTCATTTTCCCAATGTACTAAAACAAACAAAAGCAGTGAAGTTAAGAAAATAGCATAATTATGTCAAAATGTAATAAGAGTGGAAAAACTTTGCATACTGAGCTTACTTGTGACCCTTTATATATTATATAGTTTCAAGTGAATATTTGTTCTGGTTTCAGAAACATTTAAGTATTAATGGTTATATCAGAACATTTTCTAAGCCTAAAAGGGGCATAACTTGTGTCATAATTCAATGGAATTGTAGAATTTTCGTCATCTGAGCTTGCTTGTAACCATTCATATAAATTTTAAGTTTCAAGTAAATATCTGTTCTGGTTTAAGAAATATTATAGTAAATAAATTTAAAGACATAAAAATGGACTTAACTTTGTCAAAATTCAATACAAAGTTATCCCCCCCTTTTTTTAGTTATGAAACTTGACCTGCATATCTTACTTGCGACACTTCGTATATATTTGAAGTTTCAAATCATTATCTGTTCTAGTTTCAGAAATATTCAAGTACATGTTAAAATTTAAGAACATTTTCTAAGTCAATTTTTGACCTTCAAGTGTGGCCTTGACCTTAAGCTGGCACAAGGGTAAGATGGGTTCTGCACATTGCCCAGTTGGGGTGAACATTTGAGTCAAGTTTGAAGAAAATCCTTCCATTAGTATAGAATTTATAGAGCGGACATGACATATTGTCTAGTATTGATTGTAAGTAAATTAAAAGACTTAAAAAGGGGCATAACTTTGTCAAAATGCAATACAGAGTTATGAAACTTGACCTGCATATCTTACTTGTGATACCTCATATATCTTTTAAGTTTCAAGCAAATATCTGTGCTAGTTTCAGAAATATTCAAATACATGTTAAAATTTAAGAACATTTTCTAAGACAATTTTGACCTTCAAGTGTGACCTTGACCTTAAGCCGGCACAAAGGTAACATGGGTTCTGCACATAACCTTGTCGAGTTGAACATTTGAGTAAAGTTTGAAGAAAATTCTTCCATTAGTATAGGATTCTGCACATTGCCCAGTACACGAGTGGACACGACATATTGTCTAATATTTGATTGTATGTAAATTTGAAGATTTAAAAAGGGGCATAACTTTGTCAAAATGCAATACAGAGTTATGAAACTTGACCTGCATATCCTAATTGTGACACTTCATATATATTTTAAGTTTCAAGCAAATACGTTTTCTAGTTTCAGAAATATTCAAATACATGTTAAAATTTAAGAATATTTTCTAAGTCAATTTTTGACCTTCAAGTGTGACCTTGACCTTAAGCCGGCAAAAGGGTAACATGGGTTCTGCACATCCCCTTGTTGAGGTGAACATTTGAGCTAAGATTAAAGAAAATCTTTCAATTAGTGTAGGACTTAAGAGCGGACACGACATAATGTCTAATATTTGATTGTTTGATATTTGACCTTCAATTGTGACCTTGACCTTGAGCTGACACATGGGCAACATGGGTTCTGCACATCCCCTTGTTAAGGTGAACATTACAGCCAAGTTTGAAGAAAATCTTTCAATTGGTATAGGAGTTGTAGAGCGGACACGATAATGGAGACGGACGGACCGACGGACCGACGGACGGACGCGACAAAGCGAATGCATTATAGCCCCCCCCCCCCCCACATTTTGTAGTGGGGGTATAAATATTGTAAAACACATTTTTGCCTTTTCTTGAAAGGAAAAATTGTAGTCATTTCTGAGGCTCAATGGGCCTTTAAAATATCAGCTTTTATTCATTCTGTTTTTTTTAAATGTGCATTATTTCGTTTTGAAAAATGGCTTCCATGAAATGTTATCTGTATCCATGTCTTTTTGATTTTCGATTTTGATTTGTTAATCATTTACACTTCTTTTATTTAATATATGTACTAATCTATTTGAACTATCTTCCTGAAGCTTTCCCTTGAAAAAAAAACTTTCTTTCAGGTCATTCTTTTTTTTTCATTTCGACAGTTTTCTTTTGTAAATTACACTTGATCTTCTTTATGTATATGTTTCATAAGACTGCTGTACAAATGTATTTGCATCTTTTTTTCTTTCCTCATTCATGCATTTTAATCATTTATTTTATTTTCAGTTTTTATTTAACAATGAAATAAGTTAAGATACAAAATTACTCGCTGAATTTATAACCTTTCCCTAGTTGAGATGTTACCGAGATGTTGAATAAAGCACATAATTTGATTTCTCACGCACATATTGTCAGAGGCGTATCGTTAAGAAATCTGCTTCAACACATGCCAAACCCTTAAGCAAAATCCCAAAGCTGGAGTTCTGAACAATACAAGCGGCGAAAGGGTGACTCTAAGTCATGATCAAAGTTGCTGTTGGAATATATCTGTCAACTTTTGGAGAAAAGTATTCTGACATCCCAATGTCAGATCATATCCTAAAGCCTTGCATATTTGTATTATTGTAAAAAGGGGTATAGCTCTATTATTCAAACACAATTCCCTTGATGATATAAAATAGAAGAAGCTGATTCTGAAAGGTATTTCGGAAAGACTAACAGACTAAATAGACTCACTGGTGTTCTAAAAGAAATCTATCCAAAGATATAACGGCAACATATTTTAATCGCTTAAAACCTCGCATATCTCATTCAATTTAAAAAGGGGCATAACTCTATTATTCAAACATTTCCCTTGGAAATATAAATCAAAAGAAGCTGATTCTGAAAGGAATCCCGGACAGACTGACAGACGATTTTTTAAAAAGAAGATGAAAGAAATGCGACACTTATCTTAAAACTTCAGTGGCTTGTCTTTAGCACTTCCCTTTGTTGCCAGACAGCACGTTCAGTTGCTAGCTTATGTCGTCTGCTACTACACGTCAGTGCCCTTGTCATACCTTGAATTAGAATATTTCATTGAATATGGATTTAAATGATCAATTTCTCTACGATAATGGTCACATATAATTTTACTAAAGTTTTTTAAGTTGCGTGCTCCATTATATACCTCTGTCGTGTCAAAAGTGTATAGTTAACTCTTGTTTTAACTTTTTCTCAAATCATTTCTAGAGAAATTTCTTGCTAAATGTACTCATATGTATTTGTACTTCCGTGAGTTCTGACCAGCGCTCAAGCCGAACTCTGGAATATAGAAGTTACAGTCAAGTTCCGTAGCAGGAGTTCAAACCCGCGACCTCCGGAAATCCATAGCACTGAAGTAAGATTTCTTATAAACTGTTTTGACAATGCAATTTGAAACAATTCCAAATATATTAAATATACAAGCCTTCATGATGCTTATTTTATGTCGGCAAATTTGTCCCTGAAGAAAGCGCCAAGTTGAAAAAATGCAGCAGCATATTATATTAATTTCTATAACTTTTATTATTATACATTAAACAAAATTAATGTATTTGCATCTTACTTTTACTTTTTCATTTCTTTATTCATTAATCTATTTGAATTATTTTTTTTTATTTTTAACCGCAACATTTTTTAATTGCTTAAAACCTCGCATATCTTATTCAATTTAAAAAGGGGCATAACTCTATTATTCAAACATTTCCCTTGGAAATATAAAGTAAAAGAAGTTGATTCTGAAATGAATCTCGGACAGACTGATAGACGACTTTTTTTTAAAAAAGGTGAAAGAAATGCGGCACTTATCATAAAACTTCAGAGGCATGCCTTCAGCACCTCTCTCTATTGACAGACAGCACGTTAAGACAGTTGCCAGCTTATGTCGTCTGCTACCACACATGCCAGTGCCCTTGTTGTACTTTGAATTACAATATTTCATTAGATATATTTCTCCATGATAATGGTCACATATAATTTTTGCTAGAGTTTTCAAAGATGCTTGCTAGATTATTTACCTCTATCGTGTCAGAAGTATTTAGTCAACGCTTGTTCTATCTTTTTCTCAAATCATTTCTAGAGAAATTTCTGCTAAATTTATTCATGTTTATTTGTACTTCCATGAGTTCTGACCAGCGCTCGAGCCGAACTCTGGGATATAGAAGTTACAGTCAAGTTCCGTAGTATGGGTTCGAACCCACGACCTCCGAAAAGCCATATCATTGAAGTAAGAAAATGTTTTATGTGCCCTTTGAAAGAATTCCAAATATATTAAATGTCTATCGTTAAAAAGAAATCCTAAATCAAGCCTTCACGATGGTGTTTGAGTTATGACAGCTAATTTGTGTATCTGTAGCTTTTTGCCAGAAGTTCCTGGAAAAAGCTCCATGGGAAAAAATGCAGCAGCATATTAGATTAATTTCTATGACTTATTGTTAAACATTCAACTACTTTGCAGTTCAAAAACTATCCGTAGATGTTATCTATTGTAAAAATGCATGTAACTTAGTGATATTAATAATGATAACTTAGTTACACTTCTTCAACATGCTCGATGATTCTTCATCACGCCTTTCAAAACTGTCGACTCCTTGGTCGCACCTATGATAAATGTAAAACTTATGAAATATTTGCAAAACAAATATGTAACACATTTACTGAACTTAAATAGAATTAATGCCAATTATGTCTTGAGGTAGATAATAATTATGCACGTGGCGAATCCTAGGAGGTTGCAGGCTCGAATCCGTCTTGGAACAAAATTTAACATCTATGTTTATTCCATTTAGATATGTTTCATATAAATATAATACCTGCCAGTAATACCCGTGAGGGGAGTCTAGGCAGTATCGAAAGATAGATAGATAGATATAAATATAATATATAAATAACTTCGTCCACGGAAGAGATCATTTATCTGCGTTGATAATAAACAGCACCATTTGTCATATGATTTGAAAATTATGTTGTTGGTGGGTGAAGGAGCATGAGAGAAGTTGGTTTCCCCTCCCACGGTATCCGCCTTTACTTTCTCTGTTACTTATTTACGTGTACGAAGCAACAGTCTAACACTGCTAAAGAAAATAATAATTCAATTTTTATACCTTTCTGATGTTTTAACACAAAATATTGTTGCATATCCTCCTGATACACGCACTGTTCCAAACATCCACTAGTGATATAAAAAAACAGCCGCTTACAGATGAATGTACAAAAATAGACCGTGAAAAACACTAAACACAATTTCCTCGTGCTATCCGTGAGTGAATCATACAGTGCGTCGAGGCCAGATTACCGTCTGTCAAAAGCTAACCACGTGATTTCTCGTTCATGTGGAAAGTTATGGCTAATCTTATCTTTACAAACAAGGGACATTGCCTAAAGGGACATTGCCTAAAGGGACATTGCCTAAAACTAACTGATGATATACCCCGAATATATACTTTTGGCTTATTCTCTGTAGAATGAAATACAATAAATAATGTGTAGAAGAACTTATGTTATATTTATACATATCTTAGGCATGTATACACTAGGACAGTGATCATTATCCATCCAAAATGTGAACAACAACAATATTTTATAAACAGAGACTGACATAAATGCATTTAGCTTCATTTTTACACTGACACGATGACAGTGTGTGATTGTTCAGTCAGCCCTTTCCATATTATTTGATTTTGAAAGAAATAGAATGCTGTAAGTGTTAGGGCATGCCTCTTTAGACCGTCTCTTTGCAGTTTGAGAACACACGATTAAATAAGTAAAGGATACGACAATAAGGCGTATTTCAGTTATTCCCCAAAAAATCATGAGTGAAAGCGTCCAAAAAACAGTAACCCCAACTAACGAATGGCCTGCCAAATAAATCAAGAATAGCAGGAATGATAAACGATGGGTGGAATTAGGCACAAATGGTATCTCTGGAAGGCAGTGGTCGAGGGGTAATAGTGCCGGACTCCTGATCCGGAGGTCGCTAGTTTGAATCCCACCAGGGGTGAAAATCTACAGTGACTTCCTCACTTTTGGAACGAATACTGGTTTGAACCCAGGAAGCAGCCATCGAGAGGGATTAATATAAGTTGTAGGAACTTGCTTCCCAATCGATGTAAAATAAATAAACTGAATGGTGTTTCTCGTGCAAACATTTTATTATGCAAAACCACAAATGTTCTAAATTGTTTATCATAATAGGCACGCTTCCAGGATCCTTCCTGTGAAACGTAGCTTATACAAATATATATAGAAAGTTTATTTAAAGTCGGTATGACTACAACAAGATTAAACGTATTATTAAGCTATGTATAGCTTTTGACCGACCTAATAAATAACAATCAGTAAAAATAAGAGATTACATAATTCAGTTATTTGTGATATCACAACTCTTACAATGCAATGCAATGCAGTGCAGTGCAGTGCAGTACAGTACAGTACTAACTAAAATCGGTGTACATATAGTACATACACCCTTGTTCGACATCAAATTTTAACAAAGTAACAACACATGAAGTAACAATCTTAAGAAAGGAATAGAAATATGCACAGAAATAAAACCTGTGTTATGTATTTGCTAATCTTTGCATACGCCTAAAATGATATGATATTATTTATTTTGGTATAGAAATATCGATGCATGAATATAAAACATGATGGCAAATATAAAAATTACGCACATGAAATATAGGAGACTAACTGTATTTTCCGTTGTGATCCTCTGTGTTGATGTCATGACAGAGAGAGGCATTATTATCACACATTATTATAAATATATAGTTACTTAGAAAATGGTGTCTCACATGAAATAATAATTATCACAGAAAATATCTAATGCTGAATCTAGCTAATATTAAACATAATGTCTTATTTCACTGACATAAATACTAAAAACAACTTTACGTGTGAGATTAAAAATCAAATGAAATGTTACTATGAAAATTAAAAATGAAATTGAATGTTACTTATTCCTGAGAGAACAACTTAATCCTTTAACCTTTGGAAGAACAGAAGCACCTTTTTCACTTGACCTTGTCTTCTGTACATGAACAGAATCCTAAAAGACAAAATTTGAAAATAACTGAATAAGATGTAGTAGTCTAAAAAGGTGCATTATCTCAAATCATATTTGAAATAACCTGATTAGCATTTATCAGAAAGGGAGATAACTACTACATGGTGTGCCTGAAAAAAAAAAGAACAAAAAAAATTGAGTGACACAAAAAGCCACAATTAGAAAGCAAAGCGAGTTGATAACATATAAGATAGCTGTTGATGTCCTTAACTTTTTCGAAATAGAAACTTCAGCAAAAACATGCAGCAAAAAGTCATATTGTCAAACAGTTTATGACTGCTATTACTGATTATTAAAAGTTGTTATTTTTATTTCAATTTCAGGTTTAGGGCATCAGTGACATTCCTAGCACCTGTTTAAGTGACGCTAGTTACGTTTATATTCATCAATATTACTGTCTCCAACGGAAGCATACGTGCTTAGTTTTTCAATTTAATGTCCTTGTAAACTATAGTTTTTATTTCTGTATTCTAAAACATAAGGACCTCACTTAGAGTGCAGTCTACCTTACATTTTCATGTCTTTAAACGAAGTCCTGGACGTACGTTTAGTTCTAACCCGGATATTGGCTTATTTCTTCTTATCATTGCTACTAAACGAAGTGTTGACAACTTATGAGATCGATATGGTCTATTTTTAGACTATTACTATTAATGTTTATATGTTTAAACATGTCCACCGTTGTCGTCATACAGGTAGTCTATATTTAATCGCTTCCGGGGTATTGCACAGGTATATATTATATTCTGCAGAGACAGGACTTATTCAGTATCTCAACATAAATTATGAGTGCCAGAAGAGCTGGAATGAAGCGGAAAGCTGCTGAGCAGGCAGAAATTAAGGCTAAACGCGCAAAAGGCGAGACTGATTTAACTGATAATCTGAAATGGGAATATCACGGTGCGGTTGTGAAGAATGTCTGCCCACTTCTTACACTGACATCTTCAACACTGCCAGGACGCCAGAAAGCTGCAGGATTTGACATCGACTTCACAGTGATTAAAACGGCCAGCGGGAGGAAATTTGCTGCAGGTGAAGACATCAAGAGATGTGTTTTACGTGTACTCGACAGTTTAAAATTTATTTTGTGTACACCGATATTTTTTTTTAACTTTAAAGAGGCTGTACTCCAGGTTTGAGATAAAAAAAAAATTTCATTAATTATATATTTAGATGCCGTGAGATTATAACAACATAATAATTTACTTCAAAACTGAATATAAAAGTCAAAATGGAATAAAAAAAAAATATTTTCGCTCCAGCCTGATTTGAACTCTGGACCCCTCATGTTAACAAAATATTTCCAGCGCTTTTACTGTCACCACCATAGCCGTTTGTGATATTACAGATATATACTTTAAATCTTATACGATATAGTTATACCGTCGAGTTACGGTATAGCACTTTGAAAGGGAAAAAATCAATTTATAATGTAATTCTTTGACTTATTTTTTGTCAGGAAGTTATTTTTTAAGCATAAGTCATAAATATTACAAGAAATTTATAATACAAGAAAACTTTCTTTTTTTGTCATCTGAAGCACAGCCCCTTTACGAATAAGCTGACTTATGTCGTTTCAACATGAAAGCACAAAATGAAATGTATTACACTTAAAAAGCAAAAAATATTACAATGTTCTTCACTTCACTGACTGTGGCTTAAAATTCTCGATGTATTTCAATCCGAGTATATGTATTTCGTAGCAGTTAATCTTTCCTTAATACATGTATAAGATAGCGTCGCAAAATCTTTAATCAGTAGAATCAATAAGGCCTATATATGGCTATATATGATACAAATGTATTTATTATCAAGTGTTACAATTCGACTCATGTGAAAAGTCGACTCAACTTGATTGTACTGATTTCGTTTATTTAGATATTTTAACTTTAGTACAAACATTTTATGTATTTAGTAATTAGTTATTAAATATAAATGGATTACCCTGAGACGTCAGGTGAAAACTTGCATCAGTTCGAGCAGTTCATTTGTTAAAGGTAGAATTCAGTAAATTCCACCAACAAAGCCTTAGATAATTTACAAAATGAATTCAAAAATTGTCGTCTGCCCACAGGAGCCTCGGACTGGGAGTGGTGGGATGAAAGCGTTCCAGATAAATTACGTGAACTTCACAAAGATGGTTTCCGCGTGATTTTCTTCACCAACCAAGCTGGTATTGAAAAACTGAAGGTCACACCAGAGGAACTGCAGCGGAAGATTGAGGCTATCATCAAGGAGTTAGATATACCTGTCCTGGTAGGTTTGAGTATTAAGGAGTTATACTATTTTTTCTCATTATGTATGAAAAAGCCATGTTACATTGTGAGAAAAAAAGCTTTTGAAAGCATTTATGTGGATAAAGCAGTCCTATAAATAAGCTATCACGTTACTATTTTCACCTGTAACATCAGTGTTATGACATTTTAAGTTTTACCATTGTTATGTAACGCGACATAGTAACCATTAGCAAAAATAGCTTGTTTGCCTGCTAACTGTTATTTCGTTCGACATATCATGGTATTCAGTTACATAGAAACGTATTTTAGAGTTATGTTAGTACAATATTGCACGTGCATATGTGAAAGGAATACTTCCGTTTTACTTAAAAACAGCCAAGATTTTTTTAATAAAGCACATTGTATGTCTTACTGGTAAAGCTCGTAAAATACTGCATAGCATACATTTTCAATGTTGCGCCTTGTTCAGGATATGCTTGATTTGTTGTTGTTGTAGAAACGTTACAAAAAACATGTATTTTACAGGCTTTTATTTGCACTGGAGAGAACCAGTACAGGAAGCCAAGCACGTTAATGTGGGAGCACTGGGAGTCGAAATGTAACCAAGGTGTTAAGGTCAGTGCTTAATAATAACAATAATAATAATGATAATGATAAAATCGTCATAAAATCACGTCCAGTGACAATTTGATTCGTCAGTTAATGCACTAATGCATATGTTATTTAAGCCTAGCAGACAAAAATTGTAACAGTAAAATTTACCATCAGCCAGATATCTGGACGTAAGAGTAAGTTATGTTATAATGTAGTGACCATATGACATATACACTTGCAGGTAGACCGGTCCAAGTGTTTGTATGTCGGGGACGCTGCTGGGAGAGCCAAAGAATGGGCGCCTGGCAAGCCTAAGGACTTCTCCTGTAGCGATAGGAAGTTTGCTGCCAATGTTGGAGTCAGTAAGTAATCTTCATGTATTTCATGCAGGCAGGTACATAATTGTTTTAAAAGACACCGATACCCACGAACTAAGTAGATCAATTCATGTAATACAAGTCATTAGTATCAAAGACCTAAAATACCATTATTTTCGGTATTTGGTGCATATTCACCAGAAAATGTTCATTCTTGCAGAGTTTTACACACCAGAGGAATTCTTCCTAAACGAGAGCCCTGCCAAGTTTGACTGGCTCAGTGTAGATCCAAAGACATTCCTGGCAAAGGCAGCAACAGACAAGAAAGAATATCACAGCAAAGTAAGAACACTTATACAAATAGATGCCATTCTCCCTTTGATCTTTTCTGATAATAGATATGTTATATATTTTCTTTACTTCCTATAGTTTTATATATTTTTTTCTCCTGTATCACTTATGTAAGACATTATCATTACTTCTTCCTTCACACATTTGAAGAGTCAAATTGTATAAATGATGAACGTTGTACATTACCAGAAACTGAGTATTTTAGCTCTTACACACACTTGGCATCTTGGAGTTTAATTAAATTTGTGTTTTCATTTTAAGTATCTTACTTTCAATAAATGTTCAAAATAGAATGCTTTTGTTATAAAAACTAAGCAATATATTTATTTTGATATGAATTATTGTAATGCAATATTTTCTGTTTTACTTTAGTCTCCAGAACTGGTCATTTTAGTGGGAGCCCCAGCTACAGGGAAAAGTACATTCAGAAAACGTTACTTTGAACCTAATGGCTATATAGCTGTGAACAGAGATACCATGGGAACAATGCAAAAATGTGTAAAGGTAGGACAATAGTTAATAGACTGTCAATCTTGTTATAAACGATATAAACTGTTAATCCATTTGAATATTCAAACTTGCACTTAATGTCATAGCAGTCCATTTTACAGTATTGTTACAAGTGCACAAGCTGTTTCTTGTATAACAGTCTACTGTTTTAGATATCCTGTTTTATACTAATCTAGTTCTTTTCAAATAACCTTTTACAAAGGCTTAAAATGTTACAGATGTTGCTGAGAAAGGTTATTCAGTATATCCAGTATTTTACAGGCGGCAACTGAGGCCTTGAAATCAGGAAAGAGTGTTGTAGCTGACAACACCAACCCGAGTGCAGCGGCAAGGAAAGATTTTATTGACTGTGCTAAGAAAAATGGTAAATTTTTAGTATATTTCCTAACTTAGGTAACCATTAAATCTGTCAGCTAAGGTTTTTTAAGTGATGTCTCAACTCATTGGTAATCCTAGTACAAACTGTTGTTGTTATTTTAGTGGTTATTTTGAAGAATAAACATAGCAATAATAAACAATTTGAATTATCAGTCTTCTCCGATATGTTTCTAGGTGTACCATGTCGGTGCTTTGTAATGGACACACCCATAGAGCTGGCCCATCACATGAACTATTTCCGACAAACCCAGACCAGCGGAAGTGTCCGCCGTATACCAGATGTTGGTTATAATGTTTACAAGAAAAACTTTGAAACTCCAACAAAAGCGGAAGGATTTACTGAGATTATAAAAATTCCCTTTATACCCAAGTTTGACAGTAAAAAAGATGAAGAATTGTTTAAACACTGGACATAGGATATGAATTGGTTCAGAATGAAATATGAATTTTATATTAGGTACTAGTATTAGAGTGGTCAGTATGATCCTCGGAGAAACTAGAAATGTGTCCTGGGAGAAATGAAAGTGTGGCTTAGCTGTGATATGTAACTGCTGAAGATGGAGAGCATGGTTTAAGGACAAGGAACTTGATTTCACTGTGAAGGAACTAAGTTAAAGTAATGGTTAACAATGTTTAATATGTCTTGCTGTTTCAAATGTCAGGTTACGAGTACTAGCTGGTACTTTTACTGATCTATTCCTTGTTTTTAAATTGAATGCAGACATACACAGTAACATACTGACCATTGACTCTTATTATTTTTACAAGAAAAGATGACTATCTTATTTAAGTAAAAGAAATACCAAATTAATCTCTTTTACAGTAGTGGTTCTCAGGCCCAGTTTATTGCATGACAAAAGTTCATATTTACACCAAATGTTTTCATAAATATTACATTTATCCTTCAGTTTTTCACATTAATTTGGTAATTATTTGTTTACCAGCATCTTGGTATTCACAGCACCCTATTTTCCCCAGAAAATACCACTGGGGGAAATACATATCAAACTTGTTCAGTACATTATATAATCATATGATATCATTACTACTGTTGTACTACATTTTTGTTACAGTTTTTATTATATTTTGTTGTAATTTTATCTGTTTTGTTCATTGTGTCAACTTGTGTTGCAATGCAAAGAATAAAAGAAGTATCACACAATTATTTCATGTTATACACGTTCTTTAACAAGGGTATAGAAACAAGGCCCAAATATCTAATCTGAGCTTCAATCTTGCAAAACTGCTCACCTGAGTATTTAAAATAAGCTTCAAGATTTAGGGAAGGGTTAACTAGAACAAGATATGTTTGTAAAACATGTATGCCCCCTGTCGGCAGCCAATTAGTCACGTGGCCAGATTATTGTGACTGACTTTTGACCTAGTGACCAAATATACATGTTATCTAAAATGTAAGTCTCACAGTCCACAAAACCCGATGCCATTTGGTAGCCAAGTAATTGGTCTGAACTGTTTTGACATACATGTGACCTTGACCTTTGACCCCAAAATCAATAGGAGTCATCGACTGGACAAGACAAATGCAGATATGAAGTTTGAGGGTCAATGGCGCATGGGTTGTCAAGTTATTGATTGGAAACCGTTTTTTACCTACAAGGTCAATGTGACCTTGACCTTTGACCCCTTGAACCCAAAATCAATAGGGGTCATCTACTGGTGATGGACAACCATCCTACCAAGTTTGAAGTTTCTAGGCCTAAGTGTTCTCTAGTTATTGATCGGAAACCGTTTTTAAGATGAAAGTCTCTGTGATCTTGACCTTTGACCTAATGACCTCAAAGTCAATAGGGGTCATCTACTGGTGATGACCAACCAGTACACCAAGTTTGGTGAACCTAGGTCAAAGCGTTCTCTAGTTATTGATCGGAAACCGTTTTTAGGATGAAGGTCCCTGTGAGCTTGACCTTTGACCTTATGACCTCAAAATCAATAGGAGTCTTCTACTGGTGATGACCAACCAGCATACCGAGTTTGGTGAACCTAGGTCAAACCGTTCTCTAGTTATTGATCGGAAACCGTTTTTAGGATGAAGGTCCCTGTGAGCTTGACCTTTGACCTTATGACCTCAAAATCAATAGGGGTCATCTACTGGTGATGACCAACCAGCATACCGAGTTTGGTGAACCTAGGTCAAACCGTTCTCTAGTTATTGATCGGAAACCGTTTTTAGGATGAAGGTCCCTGTGATCTTGACCTTTGACCTAATGACCTCAAAATCAATAGGGGTCATCTACTGGTGATGACCAACCAGCATACCAAGTTTGGTGAACCTAGGTCAAAGCGTTCTCTAGTTATTGGTCGGAAACAGTTTCTACCTACAAGGCCAATGTGACCTTGACCTTTGACCTCTTGACCCCAAAATCAATAGGGGTCATCTACTGGTGATGATCAACCAGCATACCGAGTTTGGTGAACCTAGGTCAAACCGTTCTCTAGTTATTGATCGGAAACCGTTTTTAGGATGAAGGTCCCTGTGATCTTGACCTTTGACCTAATGACCTCAAAATCAATAGGGGTCATCTACTGGTGATGACCAACCAGCATACCAAGTTTGGTGAACCTAGGTCAAAGCGTTCTCTAGTTATTGGTCGGGAACCGTTTCTACCTACAAGGCCAATGTGACCTTGACCTTTGACCCCTTGACCCCAAAATCAATAGGGGTCATCTACTAGTGATGGACAATCATCCTACCAAGTTTGAAGTTTCTAGGCCTAAGCGTTCTTTAGTTATTGGTCGGAAACCGTTTCTACCTACAAGGTCAATGTGACCTTGACCTTTGACCCCTTGACCCCAAAAGCAATAGGGGTCTTCTACTGGTGATGGACAATCATCCTACCAAGTTTGAAGTGCCTAGGCCTAAGCGTTCTTTAGTTATTGGTCGGAAACCATTTGGTCTACGGACCGACGGACCGACCGACAGACAATTGCAAAGCAATATACCCCCTCTTCTTTGAAGTGGGGGCATAATAATATAATGTCCTTTAGACATGCTTTATATACCTGTACATGACATACATATGATAATCTGTTGGGAATTAAGCTAATCATAGTATTCAGCATCAATTCCTGCTGTCGGATTCCTGAAATTAAAATTCAGAATAAAACAAAAAACTTGCTTCAGTGCACATGATATAAATATCTAATGACAAGTTACATGTAAGCTGGACCAATTTCAGTCTTCAATGCACTGGTTGTCAGTCTTTCAGACCCCATGGCTTTGGCTGATGACAACAGTAAATCTGAGTAACATGGTACCAATGTTTGGTGCAAATTAAAACAATCACCATTGTTAAATTTTATTTTACAATTATCTGAAAGTTTATAACAAAACACTGAATAATCATACAATAAACACAACAACAATTTCCTTTGGAAATACCACAGACATCTCTGTAAATGTCATGTTAACCAACTATAAAAGCAAACAAAAGGAAATAAAGCATTTCAAGTATCAAAGATAATCACACAAGTAACATTTACATATACATGTATTTTTTAGTTTTCATTATCCAAATTACATGACATGAAAAAAGCACATTTTGTTCTTGTCACACTGACTAACTGGGCAGATCAGAAGTCCAGTGGTAACATGCTGGACTGGTAATCCAGGGGTGGAAAGGCTGGAATGGGAGACTTTCTCAGTTTCTGTATCTTGCACTATTCCCAAGAGTATTAAATATCTGATATATAGTATCAAAATAAACTCAAATAGTAGAAAAATTGACTGACAGGTATTTTCTGATTACAAAGACCACTGATAACAAGGAATAAATTGTGCATTTATGATCTTAAGCATGGTAACACACTGCAAATAAAATACTGTTTTTTTTCCACAACATTGCCTTCAACGATGGCAATTCAACACTCATTTTATTGTAACTGTCGAACTAGTATCAAGTTCTGTGGACAAAAACATTAAAATGCATCTTACTTTTTGTGTAATTGCCTGTATATTGAAGTTTCACATACAGAACATTTAGATAAAAACTTAACCAGTTTAAAGATGGTGTAAATCTTTTCTTTAATTACATAAACTCTGTAACTTGAAGCTACACAATTTTCTCCAAATTAAATCAATTATCGCCCACAAAGACACTTTACATGATGGCACTTGTCATCTGTAAGACTGCAGCCAGTAATTTCTGTCTACCGAATCCCTTCACATTGTACCTTAACAGTTCATTTTCTAGACCCCTATTGCCAAAAAACTACACATGTATCATCATCTCACATTGAATTAGGTCAATAGTGGGTTTTATCCAAGTGGAAAAAAACCTTTAAAAAAATCACAGCTGAAGGGCTGACAACCCCAAAACACTAAAAAGCAAGAGATTTTTGCAACATCCATATATTTCACAACTAACATACAAGTTTAAATTTAAATCTTACACCATGTTCAAGTTAGTCAAAACAAAAACAAAAAACCCAAAAAACACAGTACTGATGTAAAAGGGCATCTGGGGCCAAATCCTTTCAAAATCATGTACATCTGCAGTTTAAACATTCAAAGTAAATTGGAAAAATGAGGCAGATTACAATAAAAACAACAATTTTAAATTTGGTGACAAAGCTGTAACAATTAAAATAAAACCAGTAAATATTTTTTTACAGGTCTAATTAAAAGACAGGGACAAATAAGTAAACATTAGGATATGTGTAATGTATACATCACTTACTTACATATTCAGGTATACAGTTATAATGCCATCAAATCACACATCATGAATAAAAAAAAACAAGTATCACAGAAAATTTGCACTGCATAATTTTCTTAATTTGCACAAATACAGGTGTTTTTGGAAACAGAGAATCTTTAAGACAAAATCTATTGGTAATTAAAAGGAGAAATTGTAAGGGTTTTTTCTTGTTGTTATCTGTATGTCTGCTGCATTTGTCAGGAAATATTTTTTTTTTTAAAAACTTCAAACCTAGTGAAAAAGGCTACTAGTTTTAATCCATTAATGCCTAGCATCCACAAAATTAGACATAGGCAAACAATGCAGACTCAGATCAGACGCTGCTGTACGCGACATCTGATCAGGATCTACACTGTTTGTATATAGGACTTTCTTCCCTAAATACAATGAAATTGAAAATTGATACCAGAAACCCTTTTAATTTAAAATGGACTCATCCAACTAACAAAGATGGCATAATCCATTGGGCATAAATGGGTTAAAGGTGTACTATAAAGAAACAGATTAGTTGTTACATATCAATATATTAATTAACACTTAGTCTGCTAAATTTCTAAAATGGACTTGACCATCTTTCAACCTGAGCAGTACCATTCACCATTCTATGGGTATTAGTTGTAAAAATACTGACTGAACAGTGAACAGTGCAGATCATGATCACACTGCACAGATGTTCAGGCCAGGCTGATCATGGTCTGCACTGGTCACAAAGGCAAACACAATTGCCATGAGCAGGATAAAGGTTAAACAGATTTGTTTTAAAGCAACCTTAGTCATTAATTAGGCTGCAGCATTGTCTGCTAACATATTTGATTAAGATTTGCAGATTCTGATTTCAATGAGCTTTTAATTAACTATTCTTTGTTTCCCTATCCTCAAATTTGTAGGAAACCATTTGTCATTTTATAGAGATTTATTTCAATTTACTACTTTCTGAATGAACAGCAATTGGTTTCAATCAAGATTAGACTGCATGGATATGTAAGCCAGTCATAGTCTGCACTGGTTATGACAACACAATCCATTTAAAACCAGAATGGTTAAGATTATATATATACAATACACAGGGACAAATTAGAAATTAATTATTAGAAGTATTAATAGTTTAATACAAATAGTTCCTTTGAATTTTTTAGCTATGCAATGAGAAATTTATCCATCAGAGAGTCAATGAAACAAAGAAGCCTACAAGTCATAAGGAAAAACCTAAGTATGAACCTTACACAGCTGGTAGGAATAATAAGTTATCCTGTAATATGTCTATTTCATACTTACACATGCAGTGATCATGTTGCAATAAATAGATATGAACAATCATTATCATCCAATCAGATTAGTTTTCTTGCTTACATTACTGTATCACCGGGATTCTGTTGGGTTTTTTTTTTCAAATCACATTCACATTTAAAATTTGTCATTTAAAAATGCTATATTTAGAACTAATGAGCAAAGGTTTCCATATATATATATAACATGATAAATGAAGAATTCCTGGAGAGAGAGAGGAGATATCAAAAAGTTTAAAGTTGTAAAAATGGGTGACCTTGAAATATAAGTAAGGTTAACATACAAGAGTACAGAAGTGTACAGACAAATATCCAGAATGATAAATTAATAGCTTTTTCAATTCCTATTGATCAATTTATTTCATGCCTACTGCCTACTTAAGACAGCCTTACACAACCTGCTTTACAGATTTGTAAAATAGACATCAGAATGAAAACTTTCTGCACTAATGAATAATATTACAGGTTTTAAATGAAAAGTATCTAAGCCCCAGTGATGTTTACAATCCCCCTAAAAATAATGAAACAAAAAGCAACATTTACTCTTCCTATTTATGTATTAAGATTCCCAATATACTTACATTTTACAAGAATAAAGTTGATTTAGATGGATAGATACATTTTAAGATTTAACCCTCAGATTTTAACCTACAAATGGATGTGAGTCAACAGATTTTATCCCCAAAACAGATATTAGGATGTTAGGTCCCAAATGGATGTTAACTCCCCCAAACAGATGTTAATCAACAAATGAATGTTAACCCCCCAAACAGATGTTAATCAACAAATGGATGTTACCCCGAAAAAAGGATGTCACATGCTAAACATTTCTTTCTTCGTATCACCTGACTATAATAATGCTTGTATTTTGTTCGTTCTTTCATCCCAGTTTACAATACTTTAACCACACACATGTATGTAAGAAAAATTATAAATATAACCAAAATATTACAAAAATCTGTAAAGAATTATTATAGTATTTTACAAAATACTCAGATTGTCAGTATCTAAAATTTACATTGCTCACTGGTAAGTATTCAATTAATTAAAAGAAAACTCTATCATGACTGGTGGCAAAAACAGGCTTAGAGCTGATAGGCTTTCAGTAAAATGCAAAACATTATGTTGAGGCCGTTGCTGTATCCGACTTCCGTGATGGGGACTGGGTGTTTTCTCGTGTCCAACGTTTTGCTCTTACCCTGTAGAATTTGGTTCCAACTGGCACTTTGAATCTGTTATTTGACTGAAAGTAACAATGCAGTATGTACAAGTAAACAATAAATGAATAAACAGCAAATCGCCACAATGGTACAGAAGTGTGGAAAGACCTCTTCTCTTAAACAATCTCTGACATTTTTATATGTAACCAATAGTAAGTTTAAGTAAGAGTATATGTAGTTTTAGAAAATCAAAATACTTTGTTTTCTACAAAACATTGTTAAAGGCAAATTATGACTAACGGTTTCAGGCAAATTATGACTAAAAGTTTCTTCAGAAATATGAGTTTCAAGATAAAGACACATCTCTTCATAAGTCAATTACCCGGTATGAAAAAAAAAAAACATTGTTAAAGGACAAGTTATGACAGTTGATCTCTTAAGATATATGAATTTTAAGACAAACAAACACCGCTTTATTTTCCAATGATCTGAGAGAGAGATTTTTTTATATCAGTAAATATAAACTAGAGTACCTTTTTAGCCTGGCAATATTCTTTATCAACAACTTCAGCAATGAGCCACTGTTTCTTTTGCTCTCCTGGTTCTAAAATACAAACAGTCATATATTTCCTTCAATCATTACATCCAGAAATCTTATTCACAACTTGTTATAGACTATATGTTCATAAATACAATGTCTACAACCTCAAAATTTAGCTACCCAATTCATAACTGAAAGACAATATCCTTTAGTTCTTATTGTAAACCTCAATCAATAAAAAGCTTTTTCATTCAACTGATTAAATCAAAGGACAAATTGCTATGACATTTACCAACTGCATACGGTATACCGATATTAGTTAACTTGGAGCTAAAATATAGCCCACTAAAAATCACTAACAGCAAAACTAATGTATGACCTAAAATCTTCAGCTGAGCGACAAGTTACTGGCAAACTAGGGGGATTGTTATTATAACAGGCAGTCGTAAACCCTTATGCAGATACATTTCTTCACTAGACGTGTACATGATTCAATTTGGACTAACATGTTCTTTACCATACACAGGGATATTAATTGAAAAATTAGTGACTGAATAGCAAACACTGGCAACCTTGATAAGACTGCATGAGAATTCATGTGCTGGTCATAGTCTGCACTGTTTACAAAGTCAAAATCAACTGCACAAGCAGGGTAAAAGTTAAGCTATTATTAGGGGTGGGATCACCAGAGACACTGAAGGGAGGAAAATCCCTCATCCCCCTTACATGATAATGTCAAAACCATAAAATACATATTTCATTTATAAAGGAGTAAATTCTCTGAAAGAAGGAGCTATCCTTGTAATGTATACAGTTGTACATATTTTTACCTGATTTGAGTCCCAAGGGTGAAAGACATTCGGTATGTAAGAAATGAAGTGTAGTGCCTACGGTAAACACAACATACTGGTCTAATCGTTCATCTAAACACAGTAGTACTAAATCACCAACATGGCAGCTGTAATGTATTTGCAAAATACATGTAGTTATTCTTCTAAGTTATCACATTTGTCAGGTATCTTTACAAGTAAAGATAATAAGATAAACAGTCTGCAGTTTGAACAGAAGAATAAGCTTTTCTTGATGTATAATGAAACATCATAAGCAATTAATTAGAATCCTAAAACATATAAATATATCATCACAAGCACTGCTATTCCTGTGGTATCAAGAGTGCATTTCCTAAAAATACATGCACATGACTGACAGATGCATACTATTTTATTTCTAAAGAATGTATGAAGTAGGTACACAAAAGCTTTACCTGGTTATAGAAACCTTGTCCTGAACTAATGACCTTGTACTGGCTGACATGGACAACTCCATCTGTAAGAATTAAAATGCAGAAATAAAATCAAAAGTTAAATAGTTCACCCCTTATAATAATGCATTGTTATTACATGTATATAATTGTTAAAAAAAAAGTTTCTAGTCTTAACACCCAAGTCCAACTTGAAAAGTCATTTACTTCAAGTATTCATCAATCAATCAATCAATCATAGGTATTTTTATAGCGCAACACTTTATACAGTTATATTCTGTTGCGCTTCACAAGATCATATAATGTCAAAGTCATTTCAACACTTTAAAACTATATACACATTTGATGAAACTGTTTATGCATAAAATTGTTCAAAGAGGTGTGCTTTCAGTCTTTTTCTGAATGCAATTTCCGATGCAATGCACTTTAAGTCTTTTGGTAGGGCGTTCCACCATTTAGGTCCCATAACAGAAATAGATCTGTCAGCAAGTCTGGTCCTGCGTCTTGGCACAACAAACTGTGTACAAGTGTCATCAGCAGCTGATCTTAGACTGTATTTTCTTCTCACAGAATTAAACAAAGTTATGAGATACGTTGGAGCTGTTCCATGTATTACTCGGAAAACAATAAGTATCACTTTAAACATAATCCTTGCCTTGACTGGTAACCAATGTAGAGATTTTCTGAGATCAGCACTAGGTTGGTCATACACATTCATTACTACCCGAGCAGCCTGGTTTTGGAGTCTTTGAAGTCGATCTATTTGATAAACTGGTATTTCAGCAAAAAGTCCATTACAGAAATCGATGTGGGAATTGACTAAACCATGAACTAGTATTTCCGTTGATTTCTGAGACAGATGCTTACGAATGGATTTCAGGTTCTTAAGTTGAGAGTAGGCTATTTGACACTTTTTCCGTATATGCCTGTCAAAACTAAGGTTGGCATCAAAGCAAACACCCAAGTCCCTTACATGGTCAACACATTTGACAAAACATCCACCTACATTCACACCGGGTATATCAACCTTTGCTAACTGTTGTGTAGTACCATACAAAATGATCTCTGTTTTTGCATTGTTCATTTTCAATTTATACTTTGCCATCCAAGAAGAAATGTCATCCAAACAAGCAGATAATTGTTCAAGAACATAAGTTTCATTTTCAATGTTTCCAGCTTGAATTTGTAGAGCGACTTTATGATCATCAGCATAACCATGTAACTGAGCCGGGTATTTCTTGACGACTCTATTCAATGCTGCAATATACAAGGTAAAGATTACTGGGCCAGCACAGGAGCCCTGAGGCACACCAAACATCAGGTTTTCTTGTCTTGATGATTCATTGTTTATGATAACTTTCATGGTCCTATCAGTCAAGTATGATTTGATCCACTGTAAAGGAATGTCATCTATGCCAAAGTCATAATGAAGTATATGAAGCGCAATGGGGATGTCGATGGTGTCGAACGCAGCACTGAGGTCAATCATGACGACTATTGTAATTTGCCCATCATCAACAGCTTTCAACAAATCATCATACATTTTTATCAAAGCAGTTTCTACTCCATGGTTTTTACGATATGCACTTATATATACATGTAGAATGCAATAAATTACTACAAGACTTAACATGATATAAAACAAATGTCTTAAGTATTCGTGCTCTCTTGATATCTAAGAAAATGAAAAACTATAATACAAATTGTCTGAAATCTACAAAAAAATCACTTTACAAGATATTATTCTATACTTGAGGTCAGATTACTTTGAATACTAGCTTAAAAAATCAAAAATTTCATAAGACAGACAAAAACTTTAAGAGGTCACATTACTCTGAGTAACAGTTAACAAAAAAAAAATTTGAAAGACTGACAAAAACTTTGACTTACCACTTTCTGTTGCATTTTACTTAATTCTTCATCTTTCAACTTTACCACCTGTAAAATGTGTCACACTACTAATTAGTTTCCAACATAAAACAACAGGTAAAAAAGTGTTATCTTTTATTTTATTTAGAGAAATCACATGCCACAGTTAGGTATAAATAAAGGAGAAAGCACATCCACGTCACACTTCCATATCTTGCCCGATGTCCTATAACAAAAATACTGCCATTGTAATCTTGCTAGCAAACATACTTTTAAAGATTTAACCCTTACCTTGCTAAATATCTAAAATTGACTTGTCCATCTTTCAATTTGGACAGATCCATTAACTGTTAATGATGGTGCTTTTTGAAAATTTACTGACTGAATGGTGACTAATGCAGACCATGACCAGACTGCATGGATGTGCAGGCTGATCTTGGTCTGCACTGGTCGCAAAGGCAGTCAGTTGCTTCCAGCAGGGTAAAGGTTAAGTCATTTAGTATAACAACACCATCAGCATTATTATGAAAACTTAGCTCAAACTTTATGTATTTACTTGCAGAAAGACAACTGTCTCAGTGAATCATACCTTTTTAAAACAGACATTTACAAACTTCTATAAACAGTAACAAATAATGTGCTTTCATACTCAATACATTTCAACAGGATCACACATGCATCTATACTGGCTGCCTTTATTCTTTAAAAATTCAAGTTGGGGTAAATTTTCTGTTATGTATTTTTCAGCATTCATTTCACCATCTTTGTTGAAAATGAAGTTCAAGAGAAGTAGGCAATTTTTAAGTTACCCAACTCTCCAAGGTGTGAATTCAAGACTTTTAGGAACCAATTAACATGCCAACAGCTGACACGATATACATGTAGGGTACATATTTGCAAGCAAGCTTTAACTAATCCACTGGCTGTAGAGAAAGTCCTTGCAATTTATGTGACTATTTGTAGAAGACTGACTCCTGGTATTCTGACTAGCAGTTACACCAAAACAAAGAGTGTCAAAGCCAAGGTCAAAGTTTGCTGATGAGATTCAAACCCATGGCTTCTGTGTTAAGAGTTGGATGTTCTACCATGAGATTGGGTCTCAACTTCAAACAAGCAAGGTTTCTAACTACAAGAAGCACTGACAGTATCAAGAGGTCAGGTCAAGCAAACATAGATATGTTTCCACATAAACAGGTGCTTTGATACCACAAAAGCAAAAACTGCTAATGATCTGTAATTCAAGATACACTAATTCACTGATTTTTTAGTTAGGTGTTTTAAGTTTTTGAAAGTGCTTTAAAGGTTAGAAGAACTGACACTTGTTACCATCTTCATTAAATCTATGTTAATCTTACTGCTACTAATTTGGCAGTAAAAATTGTTTTGAACATTCCACCACTACAAAATTTGAAACAGGCTCTGTCAATGAAACAAATGATACACATGAAATTGATTTGTTAACCACGAGGTTCATCTTCTATCTTTCATAATATATAAAATCTCTATCAAACTGTTACTCAAAAGTCATTACATCAATCACACTGTATTACAAAATTTAAGCATATGCAAATTACTGGGAAATTGAAAACAACTATGATAACAACAAATGATAACTTGAAACCTACATGTAAATCTAAGGTTAGATTGTTTGTTTACATATTGAAAAGCAACTCACATCTTCCAAATCCTTGATTCTCTGATACAGAGCAGGTTCCTCTGGATCACTGCAATGAAGAAAGAAAACAATTTGGCTTTATTTAAGTTATCATAACATTTTAATATTTCTATCATCCATTTAGATGAAATACTGAAATTTTTAACCAAAATATAAGCCAGATGTAAACCTTGAAACTAAAAGAGATATTGAGATATGTAAAAAAAAAGCTAAAATATATGATAAATGATTTTAGTTTTTAGTTTCACAAGAATGTTTTTTCTTTTGTATCTTCAGCCAAAAAAAACCACTGAATTATACCTTATTTTCACAACAGACTGGGATTTGGCTGCAACTGGATCACTGGAATCTGAGCTCATGGCTTGCAGCTGCTCCTGATACTGTTTGACCTGTTGTTGTGCGAGACCGAGTTCACTCTCTAGATGGCGCTGGTTGGCCTCTTTCTCCCTTAGAAATGAGAGTGCACGTTCCTTGATGTCCTCTGCTTTTGCTTTCTCCTCTTTAAGTGAGTCTATATACTCTAAAACATTTCAAGTATTATCAGGGTTTATCAAAATTCTAAGAAAGTAATAGCAAATAGGAAAAGGATGGATTAAGAATTTTAAAATCAGTTAATTGCCTGTTTAAAACTGAGGCTGACAAATACAAGTCCACCCCTTCTATTTCTTAAGATGATTATCATTTGAATCTACAGTACTACAGATTGTCAAATTCTTCTGAATTTCAGAAAAATTTGTAGAGATTATTTTAATGATGTGCTATAATCAGTATGGAAATACTTCACTGACTGCATTCCGGTCACCAGGTGCTTTTCATGAATATTCATGACTTAACAACATTTTAAAAACATTAATGTGTATGTTATCTTTGCTAAGATATTCATAAACCTAATATACATTTTAGACAATTTTCTAAATCAGAATGACAAAATCCTGCTTTGCTTGCAACACAGGTCATGTCTGTAGCAATGTTGGCCAGAAGCACCAGAAATAACTGTAATGAACTTAAAAATTCTTAAGAACTCAGCCCATTTAAACTCAAATGAAATTTGATTAGTTTAATGATTCTGCGAAGGACAGCAATTCAATTTTTGCAAGACTGTAACTGGTTTTGCCACAAAATCCAATGGCATCTAATTATGCTAGTAACCATCACAGCCATACCAGTGGCACACCTTTATCCTCAATAAAGACATTGCTTTCTCTCATCCACCTTTAGCTTTGTAGAGATGCTTAATCTCAAAGACATTTTGAGAAAGACTCACATGACAAACAAACAGAAGTTCTACAAAAATCAAGTGCTCTGTGTGGAGAAAAATTGTCAGATTAATGCTTACTCCCCATTATTACCCACATTGCACATGGCATTTGCTAACAGGACAGTTGGTACATACCTTTGTACTTTTTAATCTCTTCCATAACTTCTTTCTCTTTCTGTTTCAGTTCTTCTATCACTCTGTCTTTCTCCTTACTGACTCTATTCACAGCTTCATTGAACTTAGTCTGCAAAAAATATGATTAACATCAAGCTTTCACTGCCAAGGCTGGCTAAATTACTCAGTAATAACTGATCTCAGACAATGTGTATAAAGGTGATTTGTCCCTCTGATTTGAGTAAGGAAATAGTTGGTCATTTTTTGAGGGACTGGTTAGTAAACAAGCTGGATGCCCTGAACACTTTAATGTTGACTGACCTCTGGGAAATGATCAAAGATAGGTTGAAACTGGCATTAAACCCAAACAAAAACAAACAAACTTAAACATTGTCAGGGTCATTTAATATTTCTTTTTTCTTATACTACTTTTATCACAGCTATTTTCTTTTTCTGAATATCTAAATCACAATTAGAACCTAAATACATAGCATAAAAGTAATTTTGTATCATATACAAGTACTACACTACCCTTTAAAGTAAGAATTGCCAGAATAGTGTATAACTAAAACAGAAAGTACAACTTCAGTCCATTACAAGACCAAATACAAAGGACATAAGTATAGCCAAACAATTTTCTTGGACATTTATGAGAATTTCTAAATGTCACTGGAGAAGAATAATAAATATACCTGTTTATCACCAGCCATTGAAGTTAAACTAGATTTAAGCTGAAGAGCATCTTCCTTTTCCTTCTCTATCCGAGCTATCAGCCTGTTGATCTCAGCATTATGCTCCTCCTCCAACCTGGCAAGTCTCTGTAACAGCAATAAACCATCTGTAGATCTAAACAATTCAACTTCTAAATACTATCATAAATATATTCAAAACTAAAAATAAAGTGGTCTCAACAACAGAAAAAAATTTACATTGTCTTGGTTTAATTTCACTTGGCTAGTGAGGCTTTCAGAAATGATCAAACATTAAAAAAGTCAAGTCTTTATTAAGTAGTTTTAGTGGTTTTATAAAGCAAATGGCTGCTCTGAAGTAAAATGAAACTCCCTGTTTCAGTACAAAATTATCAAGCTGTAAGTATCTGGTTCTTACTTGGTCAAATTCTGACTGCAAAGCTTTTCTCCATTCTTCAACTTCAGATTTGCTTGTTTCAGGTACAGCTTTACTATTCTTAGCTGGTGCCCCACTCTTGTTCACTACCTCTTGCTCTGTTTTGTTTACTGAATCACTTACATTATTTTCACAGCCAGTATCACAAATTTCTGTTTGTACAGACATATCATACAGTTGAGTCACATCCGTTTGTACTGCATACTGTTTTAGTTCAGTCTTTTCTGTCTGCATTATACAGCTAGCAGTTTCAGTAGAATCAGTCTGTACAGAGAAATGTGACTGGTCCCTTGAATCAGTCTGCATGGAAACTGCAGACTGGTCTCGGATTTCTGTCTGTGCTTGAGAATCGAGCTGCACTGGAGCTGGGTTTGTTTGAGAGTCACTATCACTTGTATTGTAAAGAGAATTTGTGGTCTGGATCTCACTCGTGGAATATTCACGATTTTTGAAAGCATTTAATTCAGTCACTAATATTTCTTTTTCTTTATTAAACTCAGCACTTAATTTTCCTAGATCATCTTGAAACTTTGTTTGTAGTTCTTCAGTAAACTTTGCCATTTCGGCTGATTTTTCTTCCATCATTTTTTGTTTGATTTCATCTGCAGCCTTTGAGTGTTCTGTTGACAACATACTTTGGGTCATTTCAACAGCCTGGTCTTTCTCAACCATCAAACTCTGTCTCAATGCCTGAAGTTTCTGCTGTGTGTCCGTTTCATGCTTTTCATTTAGCTCTGCAATAACTGACTGCTTCATTGTTTCAATTTTTTCTTCTTGTTCTTTCACTGTTTTTTCAAGTTTTTCTTTATACTCATTACCTAATATATCACAGATTTGCTCCTTTTCAATCTGAAACTTATCCATAAGACTTTCTTCTAATTTTATCTTGTCTTTTTCCAAACATTTTATTGCACTTTCCTTTTCTCTAATGAGTTCATTTTTCTCTCCAAGCTCTTTTTCCAGACCATCTATCATCCCTGAACATTCGGACTTTGCTTTGTCTAACTCTACTTCTAACACAAGTTCATGCTTCTGTGTCAAGTCTTTTATTTCATTCAACAATCCATTTCGGACTTCTTCAAGTTCTGCTTGAAACTGATTTTCTCTTTCTTTCAGCTTATTACTGCCTTCCTCTTCAATTTCTCTCAGTTCATCTTTCAATTTTTCAATATCTTCTTCCAAATTCTTAACTTTTTCTGTCTCAACAAGCAATTTTTCAGATTGTGCTTTATCAATCTCATTCCTCTCAGCTGTTAACTTTTTAATTACTTCCTGATTTCTCTCTGACAAGACCTTTTCATAAGCTTCCACCATCTGAATCACATTTTTCCTGATATCATCAAAATCATGAATCACACTTTGAACATGTTCCATCTGTTCTTTTTTCAATTCCTGAACATCACCTTTCAGTGAAGGAACTTTGCTTTCAACAAAGTCTCTTAACGACTTGAGAGTTTTTTCATTATGACTCAGTTTCTTGTTGCATTCTTTTAACTGTTGCTGCAGTTTGGCATTTAACTGTTTCTCTGCAAGAATATTTTGTTCAAGATTTATTTTTATTTCTGTGCTGGATTTTGGTGGGGATTCTATAGATGAGGGCATAGATTCATCAAAGTAGAAGTCAGCAGTTGTGAATTCCTGTGAAGTCTCTAAATCAGGTGACATATCTGAAAGGGTCTTTCCAGAAGCCCTACTTTTTACTGGAGGTAAGGTGGGTACTACTTTAAGGGCTGTTGATTTTGAGCTTTCTTCTTTTACCTTTATACCTAGAACAGTAATATAAGATTGAATATTCAGCCTACATCTTACATGTATATATAACAAAATCACCACATATAATATTTCATTATCAGAGGTAATTCAACTGTTTTATACTTTTTGACTTTTTTTATGAAAAAATGTTAAATGTGCACATAATTGCACTTGCAGTTATTTGGGTTTTACAATTTCAAGCTTTCAAAATTCTTTTTTTTTTTGTAAATATACTATGTTAAACTGAACTGAAGTACTAAGTTCTTTAAGTATACAATAGGGATGTCAATGAATACTGATTTTGGTTTAACAATGTTCAAATATATTCGAATAAATGCATAGGAAATGTGACTGTTTCTGAATGTCCAAATTTTTAGTTTCCAAACACCCATACACTTACAATATTGACATACCGGTAGTTGCTCCAGTTTTATTGAAACTATTCTGTTTCATTTATCAGATAATATTTGAAAATCATTATTATACCAATTTAATATGTTCAAGATTTTATCACAATAAATCAAATAATAATCAAATAAATGAATTATTTTTTTGTCTTTAGTGATTTAGTCCACTTGATAACTTCTGGTCATTTAATGAATTCACTTGAAGTTGTTTGAGAGAAGGACTGCTTGACATTACACCGATTTCAACATCATCTTAGTAATATCTTGGCTGTAAATCCACCTAACCAGTTTTCCTGGATTTTAACTGGTAATTACTCCGTAAGTGATAACTGTTTAAGTACAGATAACAAGTAGCAGATTTTGTTATCAGACGATCAAGTAAAATACTTCTAAGCAAGTGATGGTTTTGAAGGAGACATTTTACATTAACTTTTTGCTAATTCAGATGAAGATTTGATCTAAGTATAGATATGAAATTCAAAAGACTGTCATAGTTATACGATTTATTTTGAGTAAATGACTTGAGTGAAGACATGCAACTGGTGCTTTCCTACGTAACAGAGAAACTGAGCCTTTATGCAAATTTTATTAAATGTCTAAATCTTGGGTCTTTAACAGATTAACAATACATAAAACACAATTACTTCGCAACTTTGTGAAGTTGTGCAGCAACTACTGTAAGACAATGAACATGTCAACTGGCTGCAAATTGCCACAACTCATGCCTGCTATGAAAACAAATAAATGTATGCCAACTGTCACTTCATACGTTTGCCCAAACCTGGTAATTTTAAGAAAAATGATCTTCAAAATCCTGATGACTTTTATTTTTTAGGAGAATATTTTAATTCAGAAATTGAAAACAAATAAATGTATGCCAACTGTCACTTCATACGTTTGCCCAAACCTGGTAATTTTAAGAAAAATGATGCTCAAAATCCTGATGACTTTTATTTTTTAGGAGAATATTTGAATTCAGAAATTGAGTTGAAATATCCGTAAGGAATGTGAATATTTGAATATTCTTTGACATCTCCAGTATATAATCTTTATAAGCATGATGCTCCTAAATATGTATCAACATTACTACTGAACATACTTAAAATACCCTAATCTACTATCCCTGCTAAAGAAAGTTACAGAGAATAAGAATAAAGAAACCATACCATCTACTAAATCACTGGGCAGTGGTTTCAATGGTGTCTTCTTCATTTCTAAAGTCAATTCTTCTGACAAACTCTTTGGGAGTAGAAAGTCTTTGTCAGGTGGACTCAAGGAGTCAAACCCAGGTTTACACACAATTTCTTCCTCCTCATTACACTCTTCAAACTGGTCACCCAATGAAATGCTGCCTCCCTCCACTGAGTATGGCTGCAGGTGTTCCTCACTGAAAACATCAGGCTCAGACCTGCTGCCTGATACAATGCGTGGTCCTTTAGGCACAGTAACTGCAGACTTTGAACTCTCCACCCACTCTTCAATGTGATCCTGAGCACTGGTTAAAGCCAGGAACAAATCATCCAGCACAGGTACACTAAAATGGTGAAAGGTATCTAATAGCACTGTTTAGAAAGCTTTTATTTTACAATATTCTTTTTTGTTAAAACATTTTCTGTTTAAATTTTAAACTGTATTTATCACCAAGGAAAAGCAGTCTTGGACAATATTCAGACGGCTATATAGGCAAATCTGGTGGAAGAAAACTGTTTTAAAACTCACAAGAAAAAATAAGATATCTGATATAAGCAAACATTTTCTTTGCATATTTCAGAAATGAAACCCATGTAGTTCTTCAGTACCAGACAGCAGAAGACAACAAGAGAACATGCTGCTTTATATCAATCAAAAGTAACAAGACAGTTTTACATACTGACCTTAGAACTCCAGACAACTCTGGGACCACTTCTTTCAGTTCTTTGATATCATCAGCAGTTATTTCTGGCAAGTTAGCATCAAACACATCTGGAGCTTCAGTCTATTAATGACAAGAAGTTTGAGCCTAGTACTCTCTGTTACATATCAAAACAATAAGTAACAGATAGCTTTACAGAGCATTAAACAATATCCTTGTGTTAGTGATGGACACAACTACAAAACTGAAACCAACAAATCTTTGTAGTCAGTGCTTCAAACTTTACAATTAATAATATTATAATGTCACTGATTGGATGAATAATAAGACATATTAAAGTAACAGGTTTTACAATGTATGTATTTTAACTATGCTTCTTATAAACATTTCCATTATTGTAACAGCTAAATACAACCCCATATATTCCAATCTGCAGGAAACACCAACTGTTTCACTAAATGGATGATACAGCATCAGCAAACAAGCTATGAATATGTGGGTAGTCAAGAGACCCTATACAGATCAAAATTAATTTCAAACATAAAAATGTTCAGTCTGTAATAAATTTACAATGAAGATGCTTGTTAGAAAAATAGTGGCAGCATATCTGCTATTTATATTCTGTTATTTTAGTCTATTTTATCTTTGCAAGAGAAACTGGATCTACTCATGTTATTATATTTACTAGTGATAAGAACTGTCTGGTTTCAATGTATATGTGTGTGAGACTGGTTTTTCTTGAAACTTTCTGGTCACTCTGATGAGTAACAATCTTCACATACATTTAATGCAGTACCATACTTACAGCAAATGCTGGTGGAAAATCTTCTAAACCACTGAACATTGCCTGTAGAAAATGATGACCTGAAAATAAAGGAAACTACATATTAAAGACCTTGTATATATTAATTCTCTACCACTTTTATTTATTCTGTATGCTTAACCCTAAGATTACTGATAACCAGTAAATGTATCACCAACATTATCACACCATGTGACTTACACAGAAATCTCAGACGTCTTTTCATAGTTTTCAAAGATGTAAAAAAAACACTTTGAATTTATTAATTTCAATCCATTCTTTATAAGTTGAACCCATTTTTTACATATAAGTGATCAATATGTAAATGAAAGAAGTAGAACAAAACCGTGCAAAACAGAACACACAGCAACTTTATTACAAACAGCGCCATACCATTAATATACAGAAATTCCTGTAACTGTTTAAATACCAGTACTGCTTATTAAAGTTATATTATTGGCCATAGTGACTTCTAAAGATATCAGGATAATCCAGCAGAACTGAATAATCATTGGCATAAATCCTGCATTGGTAAGCATTGAGTTCCAGATTAGAAAAAGTCTAGATTAACCTTAAATTTACAGTTTAATCCAGTTTTTGGTGTTTGGTTGATTAAAAAATACCTCTACATACTTCCAAAATTTGATTTTTTTTTTTAAAAGACCCAAAGAAAAATCTAGTTACAGAAATACAGAAAAGGTGTATGTGTAGTCAGTTAAACTTTGGATGCAAAAGTCAGACATTTAAAATTTTCACCAAATGAGAAAAAGCATCTAAAATGGTGAAGTACTTTATTAAAACTGAATTCTTTTTAGCAGCTATTTATGGGTTAATAATCATAAAAATAACACAACAATATCTAAACTGTTTTAGGGTGTTTCAGTGTCCAAGATGTAATGAACCAGTCAGTCCTATGAACTTCAGGTGCAATCGGCATGTAGTTATAAGCAAAAATTAAGTACTGACAGAAGTGTATTGATTTCCATTTGACTTTAAAATGTTTTTTTTTTATCAAGATCAGATGTAACACATAGTAACACTGCAGAATTTAAAAATTTCACATTATTTTGCATTTCAGAATCAATTTCTATTGTCTAATTCCATTTGATATACTAGAGATAACATTTTCATTAGAATATCTCTTAGAAGTGAAAAAAGTATTTGCCACATCTAATTTACCAAGTTTCTTGACATTCACTGTGTTTTAGGCATTTATACTGACAGTCATGCATATATTTTGAACACTTGTTCAACATTAATTAGACAGCAGAAAATTAACTATAGTGGTAGCAAGAATTTGGATGTTTTACCAATTATCCTTAAGAATGCATCTCTTCTCTTCACTTCTTCTGCATGTAATCTTCCAGAATCCTCCGCCAGGGATGTAGCCCACTGAAAACAAGAACATCCTGTAGATCAAACAATGTATCTTTTTTAACCTAGTTCTGTTCAGCAAGTGCCATCCTGTTTTCTTAAAGTCTAACTTCTAATTGATTTTTTGACAAGCACAGCAGAAACAAATCACTAGGACAGTGACATACTTAGCATGTGTCAAAGAAACAGCACACAGATTATTACTGATTCACAATCAAATATCCAACATAAGTTCTGTTCTCATTGGGTTTACTTTACTTCCATTCAGCACAATCAAAAATAAATCCTGGTACCTAACTTAAAGACAAGAACTCAATAGCTACACTATGCATTTGCATCTGGGGTTTGAATCATAGCCAGAAGCAAGGTGTGTTTTTCTATAAGATGCCTAACAGACATAAGCCCATCCAGAAGGGAGTGGTCTCCACTTACAAAAGTTACTGGCTTTTCTTTCAACTGATTGGTTCAACCATTAACTGAACTCTCAAGAGTAATGAGTCCAGTTGAAAGGATAAAAGAAAGACTCACACTGGCAGTTTGCCTGTTGCCTCATCCTATACTGTTCTGAATAAGGTACTTATTCAGTTGAATTAAGCTGAAAGTATTTTCTCTTCTTTAATTGGTGTAATTGTTTTAATACCCTCTAAAAGTCAAAGTCATATCAGGCAGACCATTTACCTAACCATCATTCCTGGGAATGACAAGTACTAAACCTCATTCTACGTAATAAACTGCCAACTGTTTCACATAAATAATTAAAATAATTGTATGGTCTGTAACAGGGTTCAAACACATAACCATCAATCAGTTTAAAGTTAGTGATTTATGTCAACCACTTTAATCATTCAACCATGGAGACAGATCTACTTGCCCTGCAGTCAAGCTGAAATTAATTATAAATTAATATATCACTCACAGATAAAAATTTGCTTGAGAACTGTTTCCTCCGAACCACTTCTATCAACAGTTGTGCATAAACTTTTGGAGCATCCTGTACTTGTCTTAAAATGTCTAGACGTTTTCTCAGCCTTCTAAGATTGCCAAGGTAGATTGTCAGTTTGCCATCTACATCACAGATTTTCTTTTCTACATACATAACCCATCTTAAAAAAAGATAAAACACTGAAATAAACTTTTTTTTCTCTCTCTCTTTTTTTTACTCAGCTAGTTGTAAGAAAATAATTATAATGGAAGAGCTTAATATCACTAAGATTTAGTTTTTGGACAAACAGGTCTCAAACTAAATGGCTGCAACACATTGTTATCTTGAACTTAAATATTTCATTTTGGAGCTAAGTTTGTGTGTAAGCATAAATACTGATCTGTTCAAAAACTGGCTTATGTTTCATCTTGCTTTTTAATTTTCATGTCTGATCCAGACTATCGGATATAAAGGCAGACACTTTACCTGACCATTATTCCTTGCTCTTATTCTCATTGTCTACCAACTTTCTTCTCTCAAGATTCTGGCTCGTACTCCAATACTGAGTTATAGTTCATTTTCTGTGGTGTGAAAGTGAAAGTAGCCTAATCCATTAACCAAAAAGGCATGTGACCTTTTTGTGTCAGATGAGCTAATTACACCAGTATATATTAGCACAACTCACCTCAGTCTTGTATGCAAATTTACTGAAAGCTCTTCTTTTGCCATCCGACATTTCTTTTTTATTTCTCTCAGTCGCGAGTGATTCTTCATCATTTCGATCAGCTGGTTACGATGACTAGAACACAAGTCTGGTAATATAGACCTGTCTCGTAAATTACTCAATCTGTTTTGGTTCTGTACAAAACCCTACAATCAACAATTGTCTATGTTAAATTATCCAAGCAATTAAATCATCCCATTAATTATTTTATACTGAATACTTATAAAAAGTAAAAATACAGCTCTGCCACCTTGTCTGAAATCATCATATATCATTACATTGAAGACAATCTGCTACCACAAACCTAACAAAAAAAAAGGTAAAATTAAATTCCTGTCGAATTACAGCAATTTTTGAAAGCACACAATTTGTTTTTAAGGTCACAGGGTTCAGAAAAATCATGTAACCAGGCCTGGGCTCGAACCTGTGACTCCCTGCTCGTAGTCAGCTGCTTGACCAACTGAGCTACCTAAAAAGGTGATAGATCTGCTGAAAATTTCAGTTAAATACCCATTGCTAGATACTAATGGCTGCTTATTTGGTTTAATCCTATGCCTCAAATGGTGAGAAACATGATGAATTTGAGGTGGGCATCATATGATTTTAAGGGCCACATAGTGCAGTATTTGGGCTTGTACACTTTATCCTTACAAGCAATTCCCATCACCTTTATTATCTGAATACAATGTTTTCTCATCTAGAGACACACATGTAGGCAAGCAATGCAGCCTTACTTATTAAACCTAGAGCCATATGCTATAACAAACATACAAAAGTTACAAAATATTTTTCACATACCTGTGCTAATTCAGCCTGTTCCTGGACTATTTTTCTGGCCCCTGATATGATCTGATCAAGTCCATAGAGTCTATCTTCTAGACCTTTCACCTCCTTCATGCTGTCATTCTGAACTTCTTTCATCATTGACTCCACCTCTCCTTTCAGAGATTCCTCCACTTTCTGATCCAACTGTAACATATTTCAATGACTTTTTCGATGACTTTTAGAGACTTTCTCAGAGCAAACATCTTTATAACAATATTAAAGGTTCACGTGTAAAAGCACTTAAGTAATTTGATTTTTCAGACATGCTCTTACTGTACTAAAACATAAACTGTAATGTATGTTTCAAGACTCGAAGTATACAAAGTATTTAAAAGGCTTATTTGAATATTATCTAAATATGGAACTATTTAATGTTTTCTGTTTTTAGCCATTTACATTACACAAATATATGCTGGCAGCACCAAAAACTTGGCACTTTCATCTGAATATTGTATTCTAAACAACAATCATTATCATCATAAGCTCTGAATAACAATTTTTGCCCAACAAACCTGTTCTATGGCTTTCCCACACTGCTCTACCATGTCATGAAGAGTATGATTTGTGTCCTGTAATATATCAACTCATCACTTAAACTGTCTTGTCAACATTTTTCAAAGTATGAAAATCAGAGCGTGTAAAGGAAGCGCAAAACTAATATAAGATATTCCTTTAAAGTTCATTAGCAGAGACTGAAAACTTTTAACTACAATTAAACAGATTCTTTGTTTAGTTTTAGCTCAGTCTAAACCTACACATTTTTCATTGACTGAAAAACATGTTCTGGCAACTTTAATTAATCCTACTGGATGACTCTGCCTAGAATCAAACTGGTACTAGTGCCAAAAGTGTACAAAATAGACTGGAGAATCTCACCTGTGATGGGATTCAAACCAGTGACCTCAAGATCAGGAAGTTCACTGCTCTAACCCCTCAACCACTGCTCCTCAACTTGAGGTCAACTACATACAGGGTAACTCTGAGATTCATCTACCATCAAACTTGATATGAAACCAAATATGAAACAGTCTATTGTTGCATTACCTGTGAATTTATCCAGTCAAAGAGTGAGAACTTGGAAAGGCCTTCAGCTGATGAACCACTGTCTGTTGTTGTTGCTGTTGTTAAATCAGACATACCTAGTGATGGGTGAACTGGGATTTTGGACAACAACTGTAGTGATAAAGTCACACTGAAATAGACAAAACAAAAGTCTTTAAGGTAAAGTTCAGTGAAAAAGCTGTGAGGTTAATTACTTCCTATCTTGAGATAATCTTTACTTTTCTCTAATCAAAGTGGGTAAAACAGCAAGTGGTACTGTAAACAGATTTGCTTTTGTCTCAGAAAATAACTATGCCGGTCAAGAATAAATCTTTCACATTTTCTAAATAAATGCTCTCCCTTGACAGACACACCTTTACATCAACCACTAAGACTTTTCATCTGAACCCTCTAAAATCACACTGATTAAATGTCACCTGAGGGAAATTACTGATATGTTAAACTAAGATTTTTTTCTCAGAGGAAATGACTCTTACCTGGTTATCAACTCTCTGTATGCCTGCCTGTCTTCCAGATATTGTTTGTAGGTCTCATGAAAAGTCTCTGATCTTTGCTGCAATTCACTAAAACACAGAAAACATTTATATAATATTTAACAATACCTGTGTGACATTTCAAGCCACTGCATATTGTAGATATTAACAAATATCCAGCTTTCCATGTTACATGGTAAACCTTTTCTAATAAAGGGGAGATAACTCATGAATAATGATCAACATAGTTATGGCAGGCATATGACTTTTTATATACATTAAAAGTCAATGTTTCTTAGATGTTTCATACCACTGGTAATTGCAGTAACTGAGAAATGTTAGTTTATATTTTCTAAGTTAATTAAGGGGAAATAACTGGTGAGAAATGGTCTCCTTAGTTGTAATACTTGCAAGACACATGACTTGTTTGTGAATAAAAATTGAGAACTAGAGATTGTTTTTGAGAAAAACAAATGTCTCTCTCCATACATGTCATTTACCATGAAGAATATTAGTTATATCTGTATTCAAATTTGGACAAATCAAGGGCCACAACTCTGCTAAAAATCATCAAATCAGTATAAGCCATTAATATGCTTAACTACACTTGTTAATGATATGGCTGTGAAGTTTTGTCAAAATCTGACCAGCAGTTATGAAGATATGCCCAACTGTATTCAAATTTGGACAAATCAAGGGCTTAACTTTGATAAAAATCATCTGACCTGAGCAAGATGAAAAATGCAAACTACTCTTGTTTATAATCATTCCTGTGAAGTTTCCTCAAAATCTGATCAGCGGTTAAGAAGACATGCCAAAATGTATTCAAATTTGGACAAATCAAGGCCCATAACTCCACTAAAAATCAGTCAACTGGGACACATTAATAACACTTGTAACTACACTTGCTAGCAATCATTCCTGTGCAGTTTTTTTTTAAATTAGACAAGTGGTAACAGAGATACGCCCACATGTGTTCACACTTTGACAAATCAAGGCCCAAAACTCCTCTGAAAATAACTGAATGTCGATGATATGCTCAACTAGGCTTGATACCAATAAATTATAGCAAGTTCCACTGAAATCCAACCAGCAATCATGGAGAAGAAGCACAGACAAACTTTGTGACATACAGACAGATGGAAAGTACAAAAACAGTATGTCTCCCACCCCACTATGTGAGGGAGACATTAATATCCAACTTGTTGAAAAAAGGTGAACGATGGATGAACATACATATGGATGGTTCAATTACTAGATGCTGAATGGCATAAAGACTGACCTCCTAGCAACTTCATTTTAGTATTACTCAAATTATTTCTTCCAAATGTGTGTGTGGTTTTAACCGTTTTATGCAAGTAAATCTTTGTAGTGAATTTATTAGTTCAAAGTAAAACAAGTCTACGGTAATTTTCTTTTTTAAAAGAATGTGTCAAAACATTCTAAACAAGTCTTTTATATTGTTATACCATCATGTAAATTTGTGTTCAAAAAGACCAAAAGATGGTTGGAAAACACAGTGAAAGTTCAGAAATCATAAAAAGCAAAAGTAACAAAGACTTTTTTTTCATTTCTAAGGTTAAGTAATGACAATATACGTTCCACTTTAGTTTTAAATAGACCAATCTAAAACTTTTTAGAAGAATTCAACATTACTCAGTGGGAGTAAAACTTTCTTTTTAATGAATATACTTCTGTTAAAAGAATGCTAATGTTTAGTTTTCTACAGATACATTATCAGTGCAAACTGAGTCTGTTGAAATATTCATTATCACTTTTGGGTTCTTACATAACTTTACAGGGTATTTCATAACTAAAATATAACAGAAAATATACCATGTAACATCCTCGAGGTTGGCAACTACAGCAGCCCACCCCTGTTGCTGAAGATGCTGATCATGTATCAATCTTTCACATGCCCTCAATTCCTCACTATCTACATCTTGAAATTGCTGTTCAATTATATAAACAGTCATGAATTGCTTTCAGCAATAAAATGTGAACAATAAATCGTCAATGTATAAACTTTTATCATCATGAACCATTGTTACAATCATTTTCCATAAGAAACAGAAAACTGTCTCAAGCGCCTGAAAGCCTGAACCCATGACCTTCAATCAATGAAAGATATCTTGGTTAACTGGTCCATAATTTGTCAAAGAGGCTCCTCAAAAGTATGTTATCAATTCAATATTTTTTACAGCTGGAGACCTAAAATTCCTTTCTAAAAACCTTTATTGTAGCATATGACATTTGTCTGAAAGCTTTAAGTCAGTATTTCTAAACCTGTGCAAATGTTTTCCCTGAAATTATTTGTGTATTTCATTCTGAGTAGTCAATTTTTGTGATAAAGTTCATCCTACTACTATCCTGTCTTGCATTTTACACTGACAATCAAAAAAAAAAGAATATAGTATATACATGTACATACCAAAGCTAACTGAGCCCTTGACACAACAGTCTCATATGCAGGTGGCATTAGCAGTGACCCTTCAACCTGACCTTGAAGATCTATGTCTAAAATGACATGTATAACTTCCACAGTAAATTACAATATGCAATGAAAAGTGGAACTGCCAAGTTATTCTCAAACAAAACACACATTTTTTTTAAGTTAGATTTCTGCAATAAAAATTAAAATGGCATTCTAATGACTTTGTTCATTCATACATAAATTTGAACTGGTTGATTTAAAAGTTTTTTAACCATCTTTTAATTATATCAGTTAGTTAAACATAAACTGATGAAGAGACCTACCTGAGCCATAGTTAACACTGGGTGAGGGAGGTACAGCACTCTCTATAGTACTCTTGCTAAACAGGAAAATAGGGTTGGTATCCTGAAAGTGTTTGTAATGTGTATTCTAGTTTTCAATATGATAAAAACAGAGTATTATAACAGACTGTTAATCTTCTGAGTTGGTTGTGTATTCATTGACCACATGAGAGGCCAAGCCTTGAGTGCCATCAGAATACACAACCAATGAAAAAGATGCAGACTCCAGAATTACATGCTTTTATAGTATTCCTTTTATATTTCTTCCTAATCTACAATTAAGTCATCATTATATACCTCACTTTGTATTCCCTATGCAGTTAAAACCTGGCACTTTACACAGCAGAAAAATAAAAGCAATTTCATCAAAATGGAATTTGCAATCTGAAGAGCCATTTTCTCTAGTATTTCACATATTTATATTAAAATTTTTAGTATATAATGAACTTCTATAGCTTATATCCATTTCAAAGCATAAAATGACAGTCAAACTTTACCACATCACCAGTTTGTCTATCACTATTATCATTATTTCAGTAACACAGGACAGCAGAATACCTAACAGCTGTTTTCATGCCGAGTCCCTATCCTGTGACAAGTGACAACTACCTCACAAGGCATTAGGCCAGCAAAGACACTCAAATTTATAATAACCCTAAATCTTTGAAATAACTACTCATATTTGAAAATAGACTTATTACAGGGCATTTACGTAGGTACATAACACTAAAAGCTGAACTATATATTAGATATAAAACATTTACTGTTCCAGCATGGTACTTTCCAACTATTGCATTTGGATCAAGGCTTTCACCACCACTAATCAGTAGAACCTGTTTGTCCTCAGATATACGACAACCTCTCGCTATAACACCCTGGAGACTTGTGACCCTAAAATAATCATCAGGCCTTTTCATTACAAAACAATTATACAAATAGGTTTTTATAATTATGGCCTCTACAAAGAAAAATATAAAACAGGTGCTAAACAAGCCAGTGCAAATGCAGTGTGCCTTTTAGTGTGTTCGGTTTATTTCAAAGTTATATCCAGAACAGTTATTGAAATGACATTAAACAACCCCAAGGTAAATGCAAAACACTATTTACTTAAAAACACATAAGTCGAAGATATTACTGGAACTAAGACTCAGGATTTGCCATTAAGTAAATATTTAAATTTAACAAAATACAATCATTTAAAATGAACATGAAATAATAAAAGACAAATCAATTTGGCAGACAGGGAGATGTGGATCCAAACCAGGGTGGTTTTTACAATGTGTCTCAAAATTCTCAAATGCATTAATAAAACTAGTTGAAGCAACCATATATGAACATTTATATAGTATGACCACACTTTTATGGATCTGTATCTTTTTTCTTTTCCAAACATAAAACCTTGGTCCATAAATGACACACTTGGGTATCATCCAATACATAATCAGAATGATCTCTAAAAATGCTGTTCACTTAAATTATCTAAGTAAAATGTGTCCAAAATCTTGTTACTTCTTAAAACTGACAATGATGGCGTCAAGCAAATATCTGACAATGAGAAAATATCTGCAATTTTCAACTTGTGCCTGCTGATTCATGACATATCAAAATAATCAAAAAAGTGTGGTGACATCAATACTACTTAGACCTATAAAACTGGCAAACGGAGATCCTTACCATATTTTGTTTTTGAACAAAGTTTAGTTTCCTCAGGAGCTTTTTATCTCCCACAGTTTATGAGGTGGAGTAAAAATTCCTTTAAATCTCACCTCCCACCAGAAGATATGGCATGTGCGCAACTTTTTAAAGATTTTGATCAAGATATGCTCACTTATCATATATACTAATATATCTATTTATTGTTAATTCATACTTCTCCATGGCTAGGTTCATATCAAAGGTCATCATCGTCCCGGTGTCAACATGGAAGATGTACAACATTGTTACCGCTCACTTTCTTCAAAACCAAACATATAATCTTTGACTACACCTTGCCCTCCATCCAATAATCCAAGACTTGACTTAATATAAAAACCTACAGCTCTACTAAAGCTTGAAATTCTGTCCCATCTGTAAAAACATCAAGTATCAGGATAGTTTTATTCATCGGTTGTGAAAAAAAATAAATTAACAAAACAATAATGATAATCTCAACAATCACACATTATTTTCCTGTTTTGAACATGTCACTTGAAAAAGCTACTTGCCTTGCACTGAATTCGAACTCGGTTACCATCGATTACAAAAAAGACACTTAACCATATGGTCACTAAAATTGTTTTCGGACATTTCACCTCCTGGACTTTTTGGCCTTGGTCTTTTCACCTCCTGGATATTTCGACCTGGCTTGGTCTTTTAGGCTACAAATTTAGTATGGTACTATAATGGGATTATTGTAAGTATGTACGACATGAACAATGTTGATTGGATTATCTTGAATGATCTCAACTAACACTCAAAGGTGTTCAATCAGCGTTCAATCAAGTTGTAACAACAACATGTCATGCATACTTTAATCCCATTGTAGTACTATACTATTGAAATTGATAACTGAAAAGACTGAAAGCCTTTGAATATTGCAAAAATGTTCATTTTTTTTAAGTATTTCAGTTCAGACATTTGAAGGACATTTTTTTTTAATATGAAAACTTGACAATAGTAAATTTTGAATATTATATTTTATATGTTAACATTAATTTTTACAAGAATATTCCGTTTTATAAATGTATACATTCATTTATGACAAAAAGATTAATAAAAGTCATGAATGTAAATAAAGTATACAAGTATAATTTAGGCCTAACGTTTTTTCATATTTACACAAAATGCCGAAAACACCAGGCTTTTGAGGCCGAAACATCCAGGTGAAATGTCCTGAAATCACTAAAACTCATAAATCCAAATAATTGTACTCAAAAAGTTGAATATCCTGCTAATTTTTGAATGGTCATTATCCGCATTCAGTAAAGGCAGCATTCTGCCTGAAGTTGCAATATTGAGTCTATAAAACTCATTTATGGTTGAAAACAGGGAGTATAAAGACACTGCAATCATTTGATACAATTACATATATTAGACAAAATTAACTCAGTATTTCCTGAAATCACATAAGTTTTCCTATTCATACATGTAAAAGTATGACTGTTTAGCTTTCATAACGATCTGAATTACAAACGGTTCCAAATCTAAAATTACCCGTGACCTAAACTTTGTCAACAATTGACCAGCTGTTGACAGCTTATAAACTCTGGCCAGACAAAAGTCTACACGTCAATCTGACACAAATGAACAAATACCGTTTTAAAAAACAACTTAACTTCGTAAAGTTTAATATAACTTCTCAGAATAAACTACTGAACTCTAGTTTGAAAGACAAGATATGAATATAAAATTTTGGGTAATATTTTTCGAAGAAGAGGAGTCATTGGAGAGTTTTTCAAGGGAAATAATCAACTTTAGTAATAAAAACTCTAAGGTTAGACTACACTAACTTAAATTAATTCCAATAAGTGCAAAAATACTGCCAAAAAATCCATGACGATTAGAACTGCCAGGCGCGAAATGGGTTTGTCATTACAAAAATTAATTTGAATTAGACTAAAAAAATGTTTGGAAGTTCCCGCTCAAGCTGTCTGGCAAGTCCAAAAGCGCGATTAGCAAGCGCAACCGAGTTAGGGTTTTGTAAAGTTTGTAAAGAGCGGTGGCGAAATTCTGCAAAGATTCAATAAACTGTAGAGCGTGTCTGCTAAGTAATCCAACGTACCTAAGTTCGAATTTAGTTCGGTGCAAGTGGATTTTTTCCGAGTTAGATAGGAACTTAGAGGAAGACAGTTCCATAGTTGAGGATAGCCCTAGGACGCAGTTGATATGATGCTTGGTTTTTGAATGGGTGTTAGTTTCTAGTAGAATTGATTTTGATCAGTTGAGGTCTTATTGTTTCTTATCTTGAATACCATAGTAAAGAATGCCTGATTTCATCTGTTATGCAGGGTTGTCAATGGAGGTTGTCGACCGGCCCTGTTTGAGACACTGCTGGATAAATTGAGTGCATACCTTGCTGCAAAAATTTGGACCATTTCTTTCTTCTTTTTTGTTTATGAAATACTTTTGCCAAGCGCGCTATACGGGTGAGTAATAATAAATTGGGGCGTAAACAGGTTTTATAGACTGATTCTTTCATTTTCTTAATATTGATAATGAAACGGGTAGCTCAGTTGGTAGAGCACCTGACTTGGCGGCGCGGGTTCGAGTCCCGCCCTGGGTAAATGATTTTTCTGACCCCGCGACAAGTCAAAAAATGACACCACAAACAATTAATGGAGATGAAAAAGCTAATTTATTTAGTTTGCAGCATTCTATTGTAGTCTTCCACAGAAGTTGTTCAGATCATAGCCATAGGGTCAATAATGATCCCACCTCAAGGGTCACTTGTTTTATATAGACTTATATAGGAAAACTAATAGATGACGGAATCTTCAAGCTTAATTTTTTATCGAGGTCTTTCTGACACCTTTATTTTTATCTTCTTATAAACTTCCTTGTTTTTGTGACAACAACATAGAAATTTTTACTATTCACAGACATTTGAATGGAGATTTGAACCTTGATCTCAGCCGACCTTGACCGTAACATACTCACCCTCTTTCAGTTTTTGCAACATCTATGACATTTGAATCGTATGTGAGGATTTGCATATAGGTTTTAATTTCAACGTTGGTTGAACTTTGTTTTGGTTTACTTTCTCGTTTTCTCAGCATAATCATTAAATATTGAATAATTTGTGAAGTTATGCTTCTACAATTTATTTTTTAACATGACAAACCAAGACCTTGGCTTACTGACCTACTTTATCTTTGTGGTTACTGCAACGTTACTCAGGTGAGGCATATAAGGCCAACATGACCCTCTTGTCAGTATACAATTGACAAATAATGATTTTGATTTTGAGTGACTTTTCTTTATTAATTTTCGATAATATGGCCATGTTTTGATGTGTACGTTTGGTCCATTGAAAGGGATAAATTGTTCATGTTAAGCCGTCAACAAAGAAAAAATATGATTTCTAAGGAGTCAATACTCGCCAAAGATATATGCAAATGATTAAAAACGGATTTGCTGGCTAAGATTATATTTATCGTAAGAATGGTTGGTCTGAAAAAATGGATGTTGAAATTTCGTCCTCATAAATGTAATACCATTGGAATAATTCGCTCAGATGTAGAAAAAATAAATTCTACTATATTAGATCGGCATAAACCTATGGATGAGTCAGTAGCTGAACATAGTTCAAAAGTTAATATAGACATTAGACTTTCATTCGATGTAAATATTACAGATAAACTAAGAAAAACAAATTATTGCATGATGTTAGCCACATGACATTAGAATACCTAGACATTAAGATATAAGTCTTGTGTTATACCTATCCTTTAATATACCAGTATTGTATAGAATTTTTTTAAAGAAATACATAGATATGGTAGAAAATGTTCAAAGAAGAGCTACGAAGATATAGTGCCTACTGATTTGAAATATGAAGCTCGACTTCGGAAGCTTGAGTTACCAACACTAACGTATCGAATATGAATATGAAGTTTCCGACGTATTCAATTAAAAGATCGGGATAAAGATCATATAACACAAGGACATAAATATACAATCTCAAAAAAAAAAGATGTTTAAAGACAAATATCAGGAAAATCTCATCCTGCAGAGTTGTTAACTAATGTAAGAATGTGTAGAACTCTTATTGGCCAAGTTAATTGGTATCTTGATGAGAATTTAAACCTTTTTGTAGCTTCCATCAAAATCGAGCTGAAACAATTGAGTATAAGTAAAATCGCACCCAAGTCAGCTTTTCGTGAAACCTTAGGAAGGACTCTTTTCTGAAAATCAGTCCTGACATTTATGTTTGTCTGACCTATTGAGTATTATCGCGAGACTTGTCCGACCTTCACGTAAAAATGGCCGCGATTATTCGACAGAGCGCACGGCTTTTAAGCCGAACTATCGCCCAAAATTCCTTTAGAGCTGGTTCTTCTGCGGCAAAGAACCCAGATGACACTTTCAAAAGTAAGTTTTTCATTTAATACACTCTACGTTTTGAGGCAAGCGCTGCAGTCTTGCTTTCATTATTGTTGTCAACGTTCGACTGGACCTTTATGTGGGTGGGGAAATGTGAAATAAGAGTCACGTCTACATTTTATTCAAGGAACCTTTCTAAAACTTGATATTCAATAAGGCGTTTCCTAATTCCGCGCGCTTTTTCCAAGCAGTTAATGAATCATCGACTTTCTGATCACTTTTATTTTTCGTTGACAAGCACATTTTGTTTTGGAAGTGTCAAGGGATACTTGTGATAGAAAGAAGTAAGCTTGTGAGCAGAAACAGTTTTCAGCTTGAGTATGAAGTAGCACAGAATAAACATGAAAAAGAAACCGGTCATCATCCCTACACCCTACTTAACATTATACTGAAAACCACAGAAAATGACTATGGTCAAATGTCAAGCGTCGCAGAAATGCTACAATCCCTAAAATGGTGGAGACTAGACGAAAGGCGCAAAGATAGTAGACTCTATTTGATGTATAAAATCACCCACAACCTTATAGCTGTCCCAGTCCATGATTTTCGATCCCCTTGACAAGACAGTCACGCCACTACCACTCTTCTGCATATAGGTTAATAAATGCATCAACTGATTTTTATAAATTTTCCTTCCCCCACACTGTTGTCCAATGGAATAGTCTACCACTAGATATGCCAGCATGTACTACCTTAGAGCTGTTCAGTCAGGCAGTAAGTCAGATTGAACATACCTCTTCATAGCAAGTATGTAAACGTGTTTTACTTTTAACCTAACCTATATCTTCACAATCTAAGCTTATAATTCTTAAACTCTTTTATCTTATTCAACTCTTACTAACATCATCCCATATAAACAATATCACAAACAAAGCAAAAAATAGCTTAAGGTTCATCAGACGAAATGTCAAAACACAAAACAAACAACTCAAAGAAGCAGCATACAAAACATATGTCAGACCACAGGTTAAATACTGCTCAACCATTTGGCATCCATGGCAAAAATATCTCAATCACAGAAAAGAAATGGTCCAGAGGTCAGCTGCAAGGCACTTTCATAATGATTACCACTATACAAGCAGTGTAACAAACATGATTAAGGAACTAAAATGGTCAACTTTAGAACAAAGGCGAAACCATGCCAGCCTGGTCATGCTACACAAAATAAAAAACAAACAGGTCAATGTCGATCACAATCACCTTACAAACACAAGAAACATCAAATTCCTCATCCCACAATCAAAAACACAACATCACATGAACTCTTTCTTCCCAAGGACTATACGTCTCTGGAACGAATTACCAACAGAGAGTAAGGCTACCCCAACTGTGCCAGCTTTTATCAGTGGGCTGAACAAGTTTTATAGATTTTAAACATTCAGAATAAATGTTTAAGTAAGATCTCAGTTAAATCTTGTTTTCTTTGTTATTATCTTTTATAATTTTTAGAGCTGTCATCGATAGAAATGATATCTATGTATCATTGATATTTTTCTGTCTATCGATTATCGATACTGATTTGAAAAAATCGATAATCGAAAATCATTTGTAAAATAATAAATATTTCTGATAGATCTAAAACATTACAGCTATCTTGGGATCTGAAGGTGTATAATTTAGTCTGTGTCCATATCTAAGCGAGACACATGAAAATCGCCGCAAGCATTAAATTTGTTGACAAAAAATGGGGAGAAGTGCTAAACAAAGTCCCGTGTGGGAACATTTTGGTTTTGTTGAGGAAAAGGGGGTCGTCAGCACAAAATGTGTTGGGTGTAAGATTTGCCACATGACCATGCCGTTTAGTGGCAATACAACAAACTTAAGATCACATCTTGATTGTAAACCACACTTTATCCACAGTTTTGTATTTATTTTTGTAATTGACGTATTTCATAGCAGTGATGACAAATATGATCAGAAAAAAGCATGCAGACGTCATTTATAAACAAAACACATCTTAATATTATGTACAGAAGGTGTATTGTACCGAAATCTTAAATACATGTATGAAAGTAAAATGGAGATAAATAATATATTGATATATCGGTGTATCGTCGATATTTGTCATCTGATATCAATATATAGACGATATGCATTTGACTGAATCAGTGACAGCTCTAATAATTTTAATGTTCCTGATGCGCCTGCCTAGTATAGTCAGTATTGACTTTTGGCAGTAATAAGTTGAAGTATGTAGTACGCAGTCACTAAGAAAATCTTTCAATTTATGAATCAGAATGCTTTTTGTGCAATTATTACTTGTAACACAATCTTGTATGATTTAATTTCTACTCAAATTCTATTTCAGGGGTTGAAAAAGAAGTACAGACCAGTACTGAGGGATTTTATTCAGAATTAACAAGTCAGAAAATAGAAGGAGTTAAAGGTAAAGTATCTTTGGTGTGATTGTGTACAAGACTTATTAAAACCACATGGAAACACCTGTTTGTTTCAGGTGAGGGCAACTCTTTAAAGAACTCAAAGAAATAAAAGTTGCCACAAGACAGGAAGAAAATAAATTGTTTTAACACCGTGTAGGGTAAGTTGCATGGTGTCTTCTTCATTGTTGGATAGAAATAAAGAGAAGCATGGGTGATACTAAAGAATTTCGCTTTAATTCTCAAGTAAATGTCATACCAGGGGCTCTTTCTTGGGGTTATATATAACAAAAGATATTTCAAGTAATCTGTATCAAGAGACTGCCCCCACCCCAGAAACTGGGTCACATGCATATTTATTGGCAAGAACCAAGGTTTGGCAAACTTATGTTAAACAGAGTGATAGTTTTTGTTTGCCCTAGAACTACTGCAAAATTTCTAGGATATGTAACAGCCATATCAAGACAACACGTAGAAGTCTTCATCAAACAACTAGACAGTGTGGTAAATGAAATATGACAATCAGTCACATGGAGCAAGATCATTTTTGTATATATATATATCAAGTGATTTTTTTTTTTCAGCAATGAATGCCCAAGATCTTCTACAAGAACTAGGAAGTGTCACTGGTCAGCAGAGGTCAGAAATGCTGGATGCATTTAGAGGAGTTACGGTAAGACATAATAGACTCTGGTGTAAGTATTTTTATATTGTTAAAATATTTCCCAAAATTATTCTTTCAAACTGATAATTTCCTTAAAGATTTTAAGTTCTAAAAGAGATTGGCCAAAGCTATGTAATTGTGTTATATCAGTATGTTAGGTGGTTTAGATTACCCTTGATGGCACCAAAGGATTTCGTTTGCTGTCTCCTTATCTTCACTCTTGGTCAAAATAATAAAGAGCAGAAAGTTGTGAAGTTTGAGAACTGGATGGAATTAAGGGAACTCTGGTGTTTAGCTTATCTTTACTTCATGTTAAGCAATTTTTAACTTGTCAGACTTATTTTAAGAACATACGGCAAAAATCACTAACTGACATCAAGTTGAACCAGTTTACAAATAACTGCAAATATTTTTGTCTTTTAAAATTCTTATCCAATTACCATCAAAGTAGTAATAGTAATGATTTGAATCAATATCTTAAAAAGTAAAAAAAACGCATGTTCATGAACCTAGACTCCGGAATATTAATCTCACCTTAGCATACATTGCTTGGGGTGAGCTTTTGTGATAGGTTTTGTCTGTCATCTGTTAACCATCTTAAGTTGTCAACAGTTTAGCTTTTAAACACTCTAGAGGCCATGGTTTTGATTCAGCCTTGTTGAAATGTTCTCTGAATGTTTGGTGGTTGAATTGAGTAATGTAGACTCAAAAACTAGATTATCAGTGAACAGGAGAGCTAAAAAGCAAATATATATCATTTATATCGCGGTCTGAAACATCAGACCCCAACTAGAGTGCTACGGGGTCCCAGAGTACACTGTATGAAATTTGTGCAGAAGTTTTGTCTTGATGATCACTCCAGTGAGAAACTGATTCAAAATAATTTGGTCGAAAAACCTTAACACTACAGGTGACTTTTTTTACCAGATCTTCTTGAAAATTGCTGAGAATGCTTGCTATAATTATGTGTTGGAAAAATTTGACACTAGGGTATATGTGTTCAGAAATGAGGTCACCAGTTCAGATTAATGAAAAAGCTTGTGAACACTCTCAAGCTGTTGTGAAACTTGGTTGGAATGGTTTTTCTGATGCTCTCTCAAATGAGATTTAAACTGGGTCATGTAAGGTCAAGAACTAGGTCACAAGCTCAAATCTATAAAGACTTCTGTGAATATTTTAGAGAATCACATTTTTGTATCCAATCTTCTGTCAGAATGTTTGTATCGATTATTTGAGGTGCTTTTGAACTTTGGTGTCATGGAGACAAAAACTAGGTATCAATCTCAGATCAATGGAAAACAATGTACATACAATTTTGGCTCAGTCTTCTTGAAGCTAGGACAGGATGATTGACCTGATGGATGATTTCTTAGATGATTCTAGGTCATTTAGAGTTTTAAACTGTCACCAGTTTAGATCAATGGAAAAACAATTTTCACCAGACTTCTTCTGATGTAAGATCATCCATTTAGAAAAACTGGTACTGAGTCTTGTATGGAGAGAAAAACTAGTCACCAGCTTAAAAGAAAAGCTTGTGAATTATCAGAATGATTGTCTTAATGATTACTTTGTCTTGATTGAAAAGAAAAACCATGGAGTCATCAATGAGGTCTTCATATTTAAAAATCTTACCATTGTATGACAGGTTGTATTTGACCATTTTGTTTTCAGTACAGACAGTGGATCTCAGAAAAAGAAAACAGGGCTATGATGGCTCTCTTGTTTTTCTTTCAATGATTTTTTTTCTGCATGCAAGTGTTGATAAATATTATTTTCTTAATACTTTAAATGTTACTTCAGAATAAGACTTGTGTGTTACTGCAGAAGTAAATCCATGTCATGGCAAGTTGTTAGATGGTTGATGAACACCATAAATTTATTTCAGGATCCATTTGATTTAAGCGTACATAAGCAAGCCAGAGAAAATGATGGAACCAAGGAATACCCAATCCTAGTACCAACAACTTCTGGAGAGCGACTTGTAGGGTGCATCTGTGAGTAACCTTATTGAATACACATGCTACTGATTATAATACTGGTGTGCTTAAGATTGCAATATTCTATAATAAGGTGGTCCAGGACTGGTGCTATCCAAAGCCATTTAAATGGCTAAAGTAGTTAAACCATATTAATAAGGGATGAAATCATTGATATTATTTATTCATTCAATTACTGTTAAAAATACATTAGTCTGTCAACTTCATGACCTGAAAGCTAACCATATTTGTCTACAAATTATTCATAGTTAAAGTATTGTTTGATCTTAGTTTGTAGAAATACTGCTTCCTTGATCTAGTTGTTTTGCTTTATACTAGATACAGGCCTTACTTGTTAAGGATTAAATATAGTTAAGTTCCTGGCCTGAATTATAGGCAAATCAAAGCTTTTTTTAATTGGACAAGAATATAGTTACTATTTTGTAGGAATTACTGTAAAGATTTACTGCGTACTAGAAAAAAACTGTAGTACATTTGATCACAGGACTCCATTAATTCTGTTTTCATGAACAGGTGAGGAGGATATATCAGAGGTCAATTGGATGATTCTCTACAGTGGTATCAAGAAACAATGTAACTGTGGAAACTGGTTCCAGGCTGTACAGATTCCAGGTGCACATGACCATTAATGTGTGTCCAGACAGTGATTTAGTACAGATAAAAATATTATGAAAATGACACTTATTATAATTAGGGCCAATGTTGACCTGATTATTGTTAATTTTTGTGCAAAATATTGAAAAAGAAAACTAGAAAATCAGAAAGCATATTTTTCTCGTTACATAAACATGTTTTTTGGTGTTGTGATAACAGATTAGCCTTAGACTTAATCCATTAATGAAAGAAAAAATTCATTTTCAACTAGTCACAGTTTGATCATACTTAAAGTTTACTTGTATAATGAATTTAATATTGAAACCTTAAAGTACGAGTTAGAATAACAGTGCATTATTTTACTGATAAGCAATTTGTATCTCTAATAGTATGAAAAAAAGCATGGTTAACTAGAGTTGTGTGTAGAGTGAAAACTGAAATGAATAAAATATGAAATAAAAAAAAATTCATTCTCTTTTAATTTAGAAATAACCCTTGTTTATCCTCTTAGAACATGTTCATCATCAGCCCCTGCCCTCAAAACTATAGAACTAGACAAATGTTTTGTTCACCACTGTGTATTTTATACCTTTATCAAGAGTTAAAAGAACTGTCAGAAAATGTTTCCAAGTATTTCATTCACAAGTACTGATAATATACATAAAATCGTTGGTTGGAAACCAGATGTTTGGATCTACGATTTTTGAAAATTTTCAGGAACTTGAAAAAAAACTTACAAATATTTAATAACATAAGCTCTTCCATAATGGACAAAATTCGATTCTTTTGTTTTGGCATGATACATTTGAGAATATCACAATTTATATATAGGTATAACATCTCATCCTCGGATAATAGGATTTGGCTTTTAGGGAAATTTCACTATGTTCTGCTCTTAAGTCAAACAGACTGTTGCATTTATGGATGAATGTCTTAGCTTTTATAGATGATAGTATATTTAAAGGAATTATATGCCAACAAAGCATATATCTATAACATGGTAGGAATATCTGCAGCAACAGCATTAATACGACAATGAATATGTTGTATCTGTGACACACTTGAAAAAAAAAGTTACAGAGCAATGTAACTATACAAGTCTGTCATTATTTAAATTCAAATCATTTCATTATCTGACAAGATTATTTCATTACTCAATGTTTCATAGGTAGATTTTGTATCAATAACAATTTTCAATAAATAAAAAAAACACCTTCAATTTTGATCAAACATGACTTTTCTTCTATATATCTCCATGTACACTGTAAATTAACTCATCCCACAACAAAAACATTGTCATGAAATCAGTTATATCAGGTTATCAACACCAATTAGCACCATCCTAGACCAAATTACGGCTGTTAAAATATATCATTAGCTTACCTGACCAAAGGTTAGGTGTTGCTTTTAGTTTTTTATTTTGTCCATCTGTCCGTAGTCCACAATTGGCTTTAAGCAACATTTCTTCTTCTACCACTGGGTCAAATGCAATAAAACTTTACATAAAATCATGCTTGTATGGTCCTCTTTCAAAGTTATATAAAAATGGAATTCCATGGTTGTCAAAGCAACTGAAAGGAAAAACTTAAAATCATCTTGTCTGAAACCACAATTAAGACCTAGATCTTACATATGTGGTTGATATCTAGTGGACTTCTACTTAAGTTATATAAATCATGGCCGTGGGGTCACTTGATTTTACAGACCTATTAAGGAAGAACTTAATAAATGTTCTTGTCGGAAACCATAAGGCCTAAAGTTAAGATGTTTGGTGTGTATGATTGTCTAGTTGGACCTCTACCTACTTTGTACAAATCATTGCCCCTGGATCAAAACTGGCCCTGCCCCAGGAGTTATTTGATCTTACATAGAGTAATATAGGAAAAGGGTTTTAAAAAATCTTGTCCGAAATGACAAGGCCTAGAGCTTACATATTTGGTTGATAAATCATGGTCCTGGGGTTAAATTTGGCCCCACCCCAGGGGTCACTTGATTTTACTTAGACATATAGAAAGAACCCAGGGTACCCAGGTGCCACCCCCCCCCCCCCTGTCTCTTGTGGATACCCCAAGCCATATTAGTTGGTTTTCCTTGTCTGGAGCATAACTTGAAAACTACTGGTTGGAATTCAGTGCAACTTCATATAATTGTCAAACACAATGAGAAGTGCAGTGTTTAAGAATCATAACTCCATCTTCACTATTTGCAGAGTCATTGCCCTTTATTAGTTTTCCTTGTCCAGAGCATAACTTGAAAACTACTGGTTGGATTCAGTGCAACTTCATACAATGGTCAAGCAAAATGAGAGGAAATGCAGTGTTCAAAAATCATAACACCATCTTCACTATTTACAGATTTATTGCCCTTTGTTGGTTTTCCTTGTCCAGAGCATAACTTGAAAACTAATGCTTGGAATTCAGTGCAACTTCATACAATGGTCAAGCACAATGACAGGAAGTGCAGTGTACAAGAGCCACAACTCTATCTTCAGTATTTGCAGAGTTATTGCCCTTTGTTGGTTTTCCTTGTCCAGAGCATAACTTGAAAACTAATGGTTAGAATTCAATGCAACTTCATACACTGGACAACCACAGTGAAAGGTAATGCAACGAACAGGAACCACAACTATCTTTAATTGTCCACAACCATAACTCTGTTTCAATTCTTTTACAAAGTACTGTGTTACTAGTTAATTCCCAAGTTCCAAAGCAGTCTTGCTGGGGTATTAATCACATTTAGTGATAGCTCTAGTTTAGTACCAACACATACTGGGTCCTACATCTGACACAATTTCTAAAATACATGTTTTTTGCAATTCTGGATTTTATTGCAAAACCGGAAAACAACTGCAATCAGAAGTTTGACTTCCTAACCAATGATGCAATTTTTTGCAATTCTATTTTGCATTGTATAACTTGTTGCTATTCTTGAATGAGATTAAATCATGGTAAAAAATTAGGTTGTCAGATCAAATGCAAACCTTTTGTGTTTCACATTTTTGGCCCAATTTTTTCATGAAACATGTTCAGAATATTTGATTACCTCTGAGTTTAGAAGAAGGTAAGGGTTCAAAACCTAGGTCAATAGCACAGATCAAATTTCAACACAATTTTGACACAATCGTCATTAAACTTGCTCATGTTGATATAGACAGATTGAAACTTGGTCAAACTTTGAGCTTAGAGTAGTACAAAATCTTTTTGACACTAGGATCATATTTTTTACCCATCTTGAATACTGCATCTTGTTATGATCATCTCTTGGATAAGATTGACACTGGGTCATGTGGGTCAAAAAGTTGGTCTCCAGTGAAGCCTTCTGAACTGTCAAAGGCCACAATTTTGGCCCAGTCTTGATAAAACTTTGTCAAATGTTTGTATTGGTGATCTCTGTGTTTTAAACCAAGTCACTAGTCCAAAGCAAAACCTTGTGTATACTGTAGAGACCTTATTTTAAAACCAGTCTTCATGAAACTATGTCATACTGTTTGTTTGGTGTTCTCTAGAACGAGTATGTAACTGGGTAATGTCACAGGGGGCTATCACAGTGTTGGGATGGCATTATATGTTTGATTGTGACCTGAAATGGAGAAACAAGCATGAACCCAAGTAGTATCATTGACTCAATTCATTTCAGGTCACAATCAAATATAAAAAGCCATCCCCTATCACTGTGATAGCACTTTATGGGTCATGTTTGGTGGAAAAAAAATGGCTAAAATCAGTGGAAAAAATTGTTAATATAAGAGTTAACACTTTCCATCCAGACTACATGGATTTTGGCAAGACCATTTTTGACCTCAAGAATAAAGGTCATGTGGAGTAAAAATCTACCTCTTGGGGGGAATTAAAACTGGGTCTCTGGATGATTGCTTTTTTTGTTTTGCTGAAAAATCCAAATTTCTTATTTGAACAGCTGATAAAAACAATGCAGATTCCAGATTAACACAAAATTATAAAATGTTTACAGTATGTTATAGTTAAAAAGGAAATAAAGGGAAAGGTCTAGAACTGAAATGAAGAAATTCTTATATTTGTAAATTTATTTCTAAAATGAATACATAGTCACAATGAACACTATTAATATCATGAACAGTCTGTAAGTGACCACAACCTTTGTATAAAAATATATAATAGAGGTATATTAAGCATACAAAAGAATAGATTACATGGTGAGGTGTATGAAATCAGCAAGGCTATTGCACTAATTACAACAGAAAAATATTCTTAAAGAATAAAGTATGTTTAAATTCCTCAATCACTTATTTTCATCAATGAATAAAAGATAAATTGCTTTGTTAATTTTTTTACATTCAACAGAAATGAATTCTATCACAGCTTGCTTCAATTTCAAACGACATTCAACTTTAAGTATTAAGTCCATCCATTTTATCTGACTAAAACATATTTTCAAACAAATATCAGGTGAAATAACTAATCACTGGCAAGTGAGATTCAAGGTATAAGATTAGCACCATAGTGAGTGAAATAAACATTGACTGTCTCATCGAAGTAACACTAAATGTAAGTAATCTAAAATAAAAGTGAACCCTTAACTGGCATAGAAAACTTAATGAAAATGTATTGGCAAGTGTACAGATAAATAACAACATTTTTTTTTCAATTTAGAGATAAAATGCTATAAACATTAACCACAGAAAACAATTTCTAAAAGAAAAAAATGCAACTTCTAAAAACCCTCAATTTGAAAAAAAATAAGGCAAGGAAGAAAGTACAACAAGAGCACCTCAAGCTGACTCTAGAACTTCCCTGTTTGTCCCCGAGTATTTATGTAAGCATCACACATGACTTATATCTAAATGTTACCCTCCTAAATTTCTAAAATAGATACATTCATCTTTTCAATGTCAGTCCCATTTATCATTTACAGGAATATTAACTGGAAACTTAGTCTTACTGGCTGGAAAGCAAATACTGCAGATTATAACAAGACTGAATGGATGTGTAGGCTGACCATGGTCTGCTTTGTTAGCAAAGGTAGAAGGAATTTAACATAAGCTGGGTACAGGCTAAGGCTCTTAACACACAGATGACCCAACATTATATTACAAAACACTGACATTAAAGCAATAATCTACAATCACTTTTTGAGAAATAATGCCTTAAAAATACTGTGGTGAATATACAAGAAGCTCAGTGCTGTAAAAATAGCTATCAACTAGAATTTGCAATATATGTACAATGCAGTAAGTAGCTATTGAGCAATCTCAGCATCTGAAAGAACAATTTTGCACAATCAATATTACTTATACAATGCTCCTTCATAAATATTAAGGCTGATGGTTGTACAACACCTGTATAATGCTTAATTCAGTCTTTTTGCAAGGCAGGTAACTTTGATTTTGGGATCTGTAGAATTATCTTTTCTTGTAGGTAGATATTTATATAGTCTTCATAAATGATTGTTTCTGTGTAAGTAACTGCATAATTTGTTTCTTTTATCGCCCACTGTCTATCACTTGGATAACATACTTTTGAAAAAAAAAGCTTTTAACACTTACCAAATCACAATTACATAGTTTCTCCAGGTCAACTTAAGTAAGAAACAACTATAAAGGGAGGTGGATAAAACAGAGAGAAAATCCAAAGAACTGACTAGTGAGGAACTGACTGGGTAATGTATCTGTTGAAGGTACAATTTAAAGACCTTGTAGTAATGGTTACATTTTGTCACTGCATGAAGTTTTTCTGAATATGACCTTGACCTGGACATTAACTATGTGAAATAGATCAGCACTGCTACTTTAAAATTCAAGCAAATAAATGGCTAAATCTGCTTCAAAATTATAAACTATTGCAACAAGTAAAATACAAACCTTATAACAGGTAAAAATCACAATAACTTAATATCTTTATCAACCTTTTAGTACAAAAATACACCTACACTTGGTTTCTCACATTTCGAAGACAAGATCTTTGTCTTTCTTGGTCATCAATCATCAAAGACAGATTGACCATATGACAGAATGCAGACTTTGACTTGCACAGTCAAGGGAGGAAAAAGAGATCTAAATACAGGGACTACAAGACTTCCTAATATATTCCTTACCCCACATCTTTCCCATTGCCCATTATACATGTATATCTGTAAATCATTTATAACAATAATGATACATATAGACCCTAAAACTAAAGATGTAACAATCTGCATAGTTGACACAGCTGGTTGTGTTCACATCTTAGCAGCAGATATATACGCTGTTCCAACATGTTTATCACCCAGAGGCATACATGCCACCTCCACCTCATATTCTCCTAGCTGTACATCAGTTATACCCTGAAAAAATATATATTAAACTAAAAGATACATGTATACTAGTAACTATAGTAACTGAGAATGACTGATCATCTTATCACTTAGCAAAACATCATTTACGATATGAAAGGATGGCTACATCATTTATTGAAATACAAAATGTGGTTTTTATTGAAATACAAAATGTAGTTACTATGACAAAAGAAGAGCTAAATCTTTGGATAAAACCAAACAATTTTTACTGTTACATCAGCTAGCTAAACCCTGAGCCATCGTGGAAGGGTCATGAACCAAGTTTACTTTCACTCAAGAATACTGATTCACTGTTTAAGAAAGTCAGCACAATATTCATGTGAAAGGAGGAACGATTTTGTGTAATTTCTGTAGCTATTTCTGTTTTCCTGGAGTCCCGCAACCTCAGTTGTTTCCGAGCAAAAAAATTTCAGACCTGTTTTGTGAAGAAGCATATAGTGTAAGCTGCTATTTCAAATTCTGGACTGGTTCCCAGGAATGTACTACAGGCTGGTTTCTCCATCTGCCCATCTTCATCATCATGAAATGTAAATTGAAGGGACAACAGTCGTGGAAACTCATCATCTTTTATCTGAAATGGGAGTGCTCTATGAAGGACAGTAACAAAGTAGCAGAGATAATTTTGGCAAAAATTTTTTATTTTACATCAGATCACTCACTATTCATTCAATATTTCTTCTGACATACTGTTATTACAGGTTCCATACTCAGTTTTAACAGAATTTCAACTTAACTATAACTATCCACTTATTCAATAATTCCAGATGGGAAAAAACTGTAGGAGACTAATGTTATAAAGTTCTTATCAGATTAAAAAGAAATATTTCAGAAAACAAAGACTTAACCAAGAGCAATGAAGAATAGTAAAAAAACATTTTTTAAGCTATGTTTCAACTTTTAACGAGCTGCTTTATATGAATTCAAAATGCTTCTGTGTGTCTAAGTCCCATTCACCCTCCAACCGTAAGTTAAGAAAATGTATCTATAAAAGGGACACATAAGCTGATATTTCTCTAGTTTTTATATTGATATGAACTTACTGTGTCTCTTCTCAGATAGCCATGGTAGTTTATATTCCCTGCCTTTTCTTGTAGATACAGCTGTATCCAATTGTGCAGACCGATAAATTCATTGTTCCTATACTCACCAACAAACACATGCTCAAAACTGCTTGAGTCTTGGTCCCTTAAAAACAAAAAACTTCTACAATACTACTGCACAAAATATCTGTAAAAAAAATGAAATATGAAAAAAATCACTGACTTCAAATGCAGCAACTTTCATTTGCCGTTAAATTAGTCATTGTAAGAATGATGATAAAAAGATACTGCATAGCATATAACTGGTTTTACGTTAGGGACTTGACATATTTTTGTACTGCTTGAATCATCAAATGCAAAAGCTTGTTAAAAAATGAAATTAATAACTGCAGAAGCTTAAGTTGCAAATCACAAAATAATTTAATGCAAATGTTTTTAGAACAAAGATTTAATCAATGGGGCCATTTTTCATCTGAAATTAAAGGCAATTGTATGATGTTATTCATTCAAAATCTAAGACAAAATGAGAACAAATTTTAGAATGTCACATTTTTACGGAGTATCACAGTAATGTCTTACTGTAATGTCATTTTCTAAAATAAAATTGCAAAAACAAACATAAATGATGAAATATAACATACTTATCCCCCTTTGTTCTTCTAATGAGCATAAACCACAGATTGTAGACCAGACACTTGAACTTTCCAACATCTTCTGGTGCCTTTCCTTTCTCTATGAGGTATTTGTGACATTCTTTCATCACGTCAGTCTCCATGATAGAATTGATAAACTCTCGGTTCTCAATAATCTCCTCTTTGGTAACAACCTCGGCTTCACCACACTTCATCTCATAATTGTTCAACAAGGCTCGAAATGCTGAAAATAAATCATGAATCATACATGTACTTATTCCTGCTTTTTTATGTTATAAACTAAATTCAAATTTATCATTTTCAGATGTTAGAAAAAATTCACAAAACACATTACTGAACCATACTTTCTAAAATATTATTGTACTTCTAACCTTCACTATAGTATTCACAATTTTTTATCTTATCATTAATGGATAATTTCACATTCATCAAATATAGTAGTAATTTCCATGCTACAACAATGCTTACTTATATTTTTTGTCTTAACCATGAAACATGATAATATCAGCCTTCGGTTTCAGGTAGCAATATTGCTTTGTTAGGTTCCAGTCTGAGACCAAGTTACCACAAATTGTTAATAAAACATAATGTTTGAAGTTTCAAACAATACAACACTGTTTCTACCATACATTTAAGAACGACTCTCCAAGAATTGCTAAATGTTATCCAGTTGAGAGGATAAAAAGACAATATGAAATTTCGCATAAACCTTGAATTATCTCCCCTATTATACAGTACTACCGTAGTTTGATTGGTTATAGAAGAGCATAAAAAATAAATATTTGCAAGCCTGCAATTTAAGACAAAATGTAAATTTTTATTTACTTTTGAAGGTTTCTCTACTGAACACTTTCTCTTCATCCAACCATCTGAACAAAGGATACCTGGACTGATCTTCACGTCGATGAAATGTCACATATCCTAAAAGACGCCAATCAATGTATCAATAATGTTTCAGTTCTGACAACCTCATTCAACAGCACTTTGAAATTATCAGACATGGGGTCAATTACATTGCAATTACAATTACGCACTTTTTCGAATGTAATTAATTAAAGTACAAATTACTTTTCAAAAATTTATTTTATGTACACATACAAGCAGCTACTTCATAATATGGCATAGACATTGAAAAATTTCCATCTTCTGGTATATTATTTGACACTTCAAAATGTTTATGTACTTTACTATCAATTGTTCAAGCTTCATCTGATTTCCACAACACACTAAGAATTTGCAAATCAGGCTTTAAAATGTTGAACCTTAAATCTGCTCAGCCAGTATAATTCAATCATTTAACAGTTAACAAGTAAATAGGGATATTTAGTCAATAATTACCTTGCTAAGACATGGTTTTGTACAACTTGGTCAATATACTACCCAGGGGCAACAGTCATAATTATTACAACAATGTTTTCTCACCTAATCAACATTGTACATTGTATAAAATAGTTGCTTTATGTGTGTTAGGATTCATGAAATATTGTCCACAATACCAGCACAACATTTTAGTTCATAAAAAATAATGTAATTGAAGGGTAATTAAAATCCATTACAAATTACACATAATTTTCATTGTAATTTATTACAATGTACAGTTCAATTACATGTAATTTAAGTTTGCCTCCATTATAAATTACATTCAATTACTTGAAAAAAAAATACAATTTCAATTACCCCATGTCTGGAAATTATTGTGAAATATGCTGTAAGATGCAGTCAGATTTTCACACACATGTAGGTGTAATTTATACATGTATAATTATAAACATACTGATGTAATAAAGTTGCAGAAAAGATTCATTTTTTTCCTATTATTTCATAAAGCACCAGTCTTTAACTGATGTTATATAATGTATTAATTTGCCACTTTAAGTTGCAACAAGAGCCATGTTATGCATGGTTAATCCCCCCCACCCCCTGGAAGAACTTACCTGAAGGTTGTACTTTCAAAACCTAAAAGTAATAATGTGTGTAAGTTTGAAGAAAATCTCTCAAAAAATAGGCAAGGTAGAGTTAATGTTCTTGCAGATTGCACTTTCAACCAATGTGTCAGTGTATTAAGTTTGAAGAAAATCCCTCAAGTACTTTTGGAGGTTTACTCAGGACATTTTTTTCCAAGTAAATCTGATAAAGGGGGATAACTCCAAAAGTAGGCAGGGTGGAGCTATTGTTCTTGTACACTGTACTTCCTACCAATGTGCTTTGTCAGTGTATTAAGTTTGAAGTAAATCCCTCAAGATCTTTTAGAGTTATGCCTTGGACAAAGTTTTTCAAGTAAATCTGATAAAGGGGAATAACTCTAAAAGTAGGCAAGGTGGAGTTATTGTTACTGCACAATGCATTTCCTACCAATGTGCTATGTCTGTGTATAAAGTTTGAAGAAAATCCCTCAAGTACTTTTGGAGTTATGCTCTTGACAAAACTTTTTAAGTAAATCTGATAAAGGGGAATAACTATAAAAGTAGGCAAGGTGGAGTTATTGTTCTTGCACAATGCATTTCCTCCCAATGTGCTCTGTCAGTGTATGAAGTTTGAAGAAAATTGCTCAAGTGCTTTTGGAGTTCAGACAAAGTTTTTCAAGTAAATCTGATTAGGGGAAATAACTCTAAAAGAAGGCAAGAAAGAGTTATTGTTCTTACACAATGCACTTCCTCCTTCAAGTGTATGAAGTTTGAAGAAAATCACTCAAGTACTTTTGGAGTTACATGTATGCTCTAGACAAAATTGGGACAGACAGACAGACATTATTACATTATTTCTAATATACCATCTGCCTTTGGTTGGGGGATAAAAATTTACTTTCATGTATGAGAGGCATGTATGACTTACTGAGATAGAAATTTGAGGAGAAAACATGAGTATAATAAGAAAGTATATAGGGTATATATATTTACTTTGCAGATCTATCTCAAAATCTTCTCCTGGATAACACTTGTTCTCATCCAATTCCCACAATCTTGTCAAAATGGCTGAAAGTTCTTCATCTGGCTCAAACCTGTTTATGTTTTAAAAAAAGCATGTCAAGTGGTATTAAGCATTTCAATGTTTCACTGGTTCATCTAACAGTTTTCAAACAGTTCCACAGGCTGTCTATGATAATTAAGTTATTCTCACTCCTGAAAGTGTAATCGATCTTAAAGTACAAAAAATAAATGAAACTTTAAAATCCTAAGACATTTTATCTTTAAGGTGTTGTTTGACAATGAACAATCATAATGAATATATAAAAGAAACAGTTTTTTATTGACATGAAAGAGTTGAACATTTATTTTCTTCAATTCTTTCATAAATTTGTCCTGTGTTTTCAGTCAGATACCATTGCAACTTTCTCAATATTCTTTTAAACCTACTTTATCAAAAATACAGCTTGAAGAAATATAGTAAAAATCATGTAGTAGCAATGTTTGGCCAATGTTGAAGTAAAATGATGTGTCTACCCTATGACTATGAGGTAAAAATATGAAATATTGTTTGCTTTCGAAATGGTATTTTTTACTTATCTTTAATGTTGTAGAAAAAATATTTCATGCTAGCCTGAAGGTCAGAATCTATAATAGAATGTGACTTGGGATACAATTCTGTCATTGGAAGTATGTGAAAATATAGGCAGTCACAATTCAAGAGAATGTTTACTAGGCCATGGTAGAGATTTAAAATACCACAGATTCAACACTTGCAGGTGAGATAATGTGTGACCTTGCACCAAAATCTCAAAGCAAGATTTGAAAACAAAAGCACCGCTGGGTGGAGCATTATATGCGCAAAGGGTGTTTTTTCTAAGTTATAATGATGCATTTGTGATATAAGGGAGGAAATGTTAGGCTTTGGAATTAAATAGTTTGCTTTAAATTTTGAATTTTTTGTTTTATAATATTCTGATTTTTAACATTTTATATTTCTTATTTTAGAGTTTTACAGATCTTTATCATATCTGAATTTTAGATTTTACATGTATAATCTGGATAAATGTCAGTCTTTCAGAAGTTATGATGTTCATGCTGTGAAGAAGCTGTCAAGTTATACAGCAGAAGTGCTTTTCAGTGTTTAGGTCATTGTGAACTTGACATCTGCCCTACTGATCCTAAGATGTATGGGAGTCATTTTCTCAATGTAATCAATCATCATATGAAGTTAAAAAGTTTTACAGCAGAAATAGTTTTCACTGCATAGGCCACTGTGACCTTGACCATCGACCTACTGACCCCAAATCAATAGGGGTCATTCACTCTATGTGTGCAACCATTATATGAATTTTGAAGTCTCTATGACAAATGGTTGTTGAGTTACAGAGTGTAAATGATTCAAAATGATCCTTATGGACAGGTGCAGACCGATGCCCAAGACCATAACATAATATGCCGGGTATATTATGCCCCTTTGGGCATATAAAAAGGGCAAGCGTGTCTAGGTAATGATCTCCCTGTTTTTCAGCTTAAAATGAGAAACCTTGTTGATACAGATGATCAATCTTTCAATAAATTCTGAAAACTAATTGGTGGAGAACTGATTCCGTGTAAAAACTGTAAAAAGGATTAAAAAAGTTTTTCATGTTGTATGTGTTTTTTTACCAATTGTTCAACCAAAGTTTTTTTTTTTGTGGCCTGTTTATCAAGGCAAAGTCAAACTGTTTACATTAGAACCATGTCATGGTAGGAGTGAGGAAATAATTAGCATATAATTATAATTCTAGGGAAAAGGAGCATTTTTTAAGAATTCTGAAGCGTATATTACTGAAGATTATTAGATCATTTTACATCAACATTCCTGATTAGGACAGGTGCTTGATTTATCTCCCAATGTTTTTGTCTCTGAATGTACAAAATTTGACATAAACTAGAAATGTGTCCATAGGACACAGATGCCCCCACTCAACCTAGCTACTCATATAGCTAGCAATATTGCCATGAGATAGTCATACATGCTGAATATAGCTAGCAATATGGCCACGAGATAGTCATACATGCTGAATCATTAATAAGACTGGTTTTACAAAATGACAACTATAAGAAACCTGTTGTGGTGTGAAGACTCAAAATACTGTCTCCAACACTGTGATCAATGGATGAATATTATCCTTCACAATTCTGTATGCAATGTTGGACATTCTTTGAGTTTGCAGATGGTAAACAGGTGTTTCATGTCTAATTTGTACTTAGTTCCTAAGTTATATGTTCTGTTAGTCAGGCTGTTTATAAAATGTCCATTGTCATGTAAATAGCAAACAATTTTAAGCAATTGTTGGAACAACATTTCACCATTTCCATACTTAAATGTTGAATTCTGCTTAAGCTGGTGCTAATGGGTGTGGACGGTAACTTGCATTTTCCATTACTGTCCTTGAATATGCTCAATCAAACTGAGTCTGCAATTTGACCATTGGAACAGAGTTAAACTCACTAAGGAGGAGGAAAATTTTTTAGGTATCAAACTGTAGAGCAACAATGCTGTGGTCTGAGAAGCAGGTTGACAGGCAGGATAATCTGGGTTGTAGAATATTATTCTGTATGTAGACAAGGTCAAGTGTAGAACCACCTCTGTGAGTTGGGAGCTGCACACACTGGGAATAGTTATTCAATTTCTGTGACAGTCTTGTATAATTTGTAGAATTAAAAGCTAAGTTGAAATCTCCAAGCAGTACATCTGAAGAAGTTTGGTCTGCAATATGTGTTAGATCATTAATAAAGTCTGTTATGTTCGAGGATGGAGATATATAGAGAAGACAGAATGACCTTGGACAGAGCTCTGATGAGATGATAACTGACACTTGTTCCATATGCGGTTGATGTGAAACACTGGAAGTTGTCACTGGCAGCTTATCTCATGTGTAGAAAACAAACCATTGCAGTTGTCTTTCCATGACATAGGCAAACATGTCAAGCTCCACCCAACACGCTGATGGTACTGTACTTGATTCTCATAGACATTTGCTTCAGTCAGACACAGTTTGTCAACCTTGCTCAGAACTGGGTGACACTAGCTCCCGCAGTTACAGGCGAAACAAGTTGAAAATTGCAAATTTTGAGTATGTAAGGGACCATAACTGTAACAATTCCGAATAAATCTATACAGGAAACCCCAGGTGCACAACTTTACATGCTGATCAACATTCCTGTAAAGTTTCTTGACTGTAGGTGCAGCACTTTTGCAGGTACAGGCAACACAAGTTGAAAATAACTATTTTTGACTAAGTAACGAGCCATAACTCTAACAGTTCCAAATCAATCTATACGGGAAACCCCAGGTGCACAACTTCATTGCTGATCAACATTCCTGTAAAGTTTCTTGACTCTAGCTCCAGCACTTTTGGAGCTACATGCGACAACTTTTTGGGATGGATGGACATACGGACGGACAAGGGCAAATCTAAATGCTCCCCCCCAAAGTGGGGGCATAAAAAATTGAAAAAAAAAAGATCAAAGTGCAATGGAAGCATCATTCCGGTATAAAGTTAACCAGAAATTATTACTAAATATGAAAACTGTTTTAAAACAGTTTATGATTAGACCTACAATACCTGTTAAAGCAATCTTAAAATCCCAAAGCGTCCTCAATCAGGTGGCAATTAACATGTAGATATTTGTGTTCAAAGAGGTACACAACTATCACACTGAACATATGATACTAACATTTAAAAGACCCAGTAATCTATATTGAATCTATAGTATTTTGGTTTGTCATACCAACTTACAATGACATAATGGCCTGCTTAAAGCAGTCCACTGTACCAATGGAGATAACTCAAGACAGGCCATTCCAGACTGGTATTAACCTTGGAAAAAAAGTGTGGAGAGGGTCTTTAATATTGAAAAGGATGACTACCGGGTATGTCTGGTTCTAAGTTCTAAGTTCTAAGTACCTCTCCTTATCATTATAAACCAGTTGTTATGAATTTTATAAAAGAAGGTTAGACTTGAAACTGCATGCTCTTCTGTGCTCAAGACTAACCAAATCCAAGTCAGTCAATAAAACATTTATAAAACTTGATCAAATACATGTGTATCTTAGCATATATTAACTGCTACTTCTGTTCCATTTAAGGCTGATCAGTGTCATATACAGATATTTCTATGTCATATTTTTTCTTTCTTTCAATGCAATAGCTAGGGTGCTTAATCCACGACGTTAGATCAGAGCAATAATATTTAGAGTGCGGCTATATAATCATGTCATTTATATAGGTGTTGATTGGATATTGTTTATTGTTAATGTGTCATGAAACAGTACCAGCGCCTTAATCCACGACATAAGATGAAAGCAATTAATTATAAGTAATTGATAGTGGTTTATCATTGTCTTAATGATGAAACAAATTTGAAAATATCCCGTGATAGGGCAAAGATTAATTCAAGCTTCGCCACTTCAACACCTAAGTCTATATTTAAAACTCCAAATACTTCAACTGATAGGAACAAAAAATAATTTTTTTTTTACAAGTTTTTCAACATCTGTGTATTTGTTGTCGACATTAAATTTGCAAATTTATAAACTGTTGGCCAACGGCAATGGTTCAGATATTTTCAACGTAAAGTATAACTTTTTAAGATAAAAAAAATTGAGGCCGATTTGACTTGGGGCTGATTTGGCATAGGGCCGATTTGACTTTTTTGAGGCAGTTTTGACTTGGGGCCGATTTGAATGTAATTCGCTGGTTCCATATATTGAAGTCTCTTCAAAATATTGTAGTCCAACTAATTGTATGCAAGTCGAGATATTTAGTTTTTTGTATGGGTCAATATCTCACCTCTGCGTACGTTATAGCGAGATTCTGAGGGTGCCGGACGTTTCGGTAAATGACCAGTTCGGTAAATTGGATTTATATAGTAAACCCTTTGGACGTTTCGGTAAAAAGGCAATTATATAGTAATTATAGTTATATAGTAATTATATGGTAAATAATGGAGAAAGTTGTCACAAATATGAAAAATAATTGAATGAAAATAATTACATAGTTTGTTTTCTTTTTGAATCCTCATCCCGTTGGATAATGTCTAAACTATTTACAGCACACTGGTCTGGTAAAATTTATAAGCAACTGACATGCTGAATAGACTCTAATCGGTTTTGGCTAAAGAATTAAAAAACATTACTTTCATCGTCTTATCAGGATCCAGTCTGATTGATCGCGATTAGTAGCAAAAAGGTTCTGATAAGAATTAAAACGTTAAATCATTGTTTAAGTTATACTTATTTATTCATTTATTTTAACACAGTCAGTGCTCTGATAATATCGGGCACGCGTCTATTATTACTCAATTAGCGGGTTTTTAAGACCGCTAATATGTTGAGTACAACTTAGAGATTAAAGAAAACCGCTGTAATTTAATTAGTGACTGTCATAATTGTTTGTCTTTAATTATGTGCCATTCTTTACAAATATGAGTTGATAAGTTTATCAGTTAGTGATAAAAATTCAGTGGCGCTGGAAACTTGTGTATAAAAATGCTGCAAATGACCGCTAATGTGTTGAATACAACTAATAGATTAAAGAAAACCGCTGTAATTAAATTAGTGACTGTGCTATTTGTTTGTCTTTAATTATGTGCCATTGTGTATAAAAATGCTGCAAATGACTGGACTCATCAGTCGATTCAGACCCATACACTCATACAGAATGCCAGAGCGACATCCTTGTATCCAGTGCAAGGTTCACGTAACCCCACAGGCACATGCTATCAATTGCGACGGATGCAGAAGATGGAACCATCGAAAGTGTGGCACAGGTATGTTCGAGTTCACTTTTGAAATTAGCTAAGCGTTTTAATAATACAAATAAAGTCATCTATAAAAATGATAAAATTGGAAAAAAATTAAAACACGTTTTTTACAAATTTATCTGCCTTATTAATTTTATTAATTTCTTCTTAAAAGCTATTTTTTATAGTACTATAAGTAGGCAAAGGGTTGCAACATTTATGAAGTTTAATTAATATAAAATGACGTATGCATAAATAGAATAAATGCTTAAATGTTTCAGAAACTATGGACAAACCTCTTTGCAAGTTTGGGTACATGTAAGTATAACGTTTCAATGAATTAAAATATTTATTATGAACACGCGTATTACGGGTGTAATTAAATAATAATGTTGTTAAACAAGTGATTCCTGTTGTTGTTACGCCTATGGTGTGCTGTCTGTATTGTTTGATTTCATGTTTTTTATTTATTAAAAATTTCAGATATCACATATCAGCAGTACATGCAGCTTAGAAGAAATGCAGTTACAGTGAACTGGAAATGTCCAGCCTGCCAGGAGCTCGACGAGACTGCTCCGCCCGAGCCTGCTGAACCTGATGAGCCTCTGCAACCTGAACAGAGCAGACACAACTCAACTGCCATGGGGGAGGATATACCTCTGCCGATGGATGTGGATGTATCCCCGATGAGACCAGGCATACGCAGTGACGAGGTGCCAGACGTTACGTTCAACTTGCCGGGCAGAAATTTTCAGAGACCTGCGGCACCTCAAGAAGCTCCCCTAGAAGACAGGGTACTCACCGATGACATCCCGGATGATGATCCTGTGACGTATGAAGTAGTTCAGTCCGGCACGAAACGTAGAGGGTCAAAATTAATTGCAAGTAACGGGTACACTTACACAAAAGGGGTACGTATTGCTATTTTTGTGGAACAAAACAAATTTTTATCACATTTTAAAATATTAAAAACTTACCGTAAAAGCTTACCGTTTAACTTACTTAGGCAAAACGACTGCTCGGCACAATTCTATATAAATATTGAGCAATGCAATTTAATTTTATTGTAACGTTTTTATTTGCAGGTCAAATCCGGTAACAGACAATTCTGGAGGTGTGCTATCAACAAGAATTGAAGTGTCCGGCATCGGTAAAAGAGTTTAATGGAATTTTCACCAAAGACATCAACGGACATGTCCACTCTGCTGATCCTGGGGCTGCTGTGAAAGTGAAGGTCACAAAGCGGGTAAGCTTTACGTCAGATCATATATGTTCCTGAAGAGGCAGTTGTAACAGTAGTAACGTTGTAAACTAAGATTTACTAGTAAAACCGAATAAAACCTGAAATTAATTCCATGTTTGTTTATGAAACTCAATGAATTAGGCTTTTCTTTGCAGGTGAAGGAAGCTGCACAGGAGCGAGTGTTCGAGCCAGTTGCTGCAATAGTCGAGCGGGTTATGAAAGACCTTGTGTTGACCAATGACGTCAACTTGCCCAAGCCCGACAATCTAGCCCGAGCAGCTAACCGCAAGAGATGCCAACGTCCAGCAGACCCTAACCCTACAGATTAAGGTTTTGAGGTATCTACACTTCAATTATTATAAAAGGACTACATAAAAAATACACTTCAGATATTATAAAAAGACAACATTATATAAATGGTGTTATTTATAATAAGTATTTAATTGTGTCAGTACATAGCATTTCGTGTAATTTATATTTATATTTTATACCGTGTCTTTTTTTCTTTTTAGATCGACCGTGAGTTCATCGGAGAGGACTTCATTGTGGAGGATGTCATGATGGATGGCGCACGGCACATCATCTTTGGGACGCAGAATCAGCTAGATCTCCTGCGATTGGCGAAGAGGTGGTTCCTTGATGGCACGTTTAAGGTGGTGAAGGCCCCGTTCTACCAGCTCCATACAATCCACGTATTCATCAAGAACGGAGACGACGAGAAACAGGTCCCTCTAGCGTGTTTTGATGTCGAGGAGATCGAAACTGGATTACGTGACGGTACGTTTAAAATTCACAACAATGATAGCATAAATGATGAATAAAATAAGAGAACATTAATAAATAAATATATCAATACATTTGTAACGCTTTCCATCATGTTTACAGAACAAAAAGTTATTTATTTGAAAACATTGTATATTTCAGGTGTTTAACAGCCTATGGAACAGGTTAGGAGAGCTGCACTTAGAATGGTTTATGCTGGATTTTGAAGCAGGTGAGTTCTTTTCATTATTTTGTTTTCCTATAGATGTAGATGTGTTTGCTTGGATAATATTTTTAGAAAAAGACAGTTAGGGATCTTCTTAATACTTCTACCATAAAACACGATAATCATTTAAAAATGTATTTTTTTTCTTAATTGCAGCGACTTGGCAGGCCATTCGGGATGTGTTTCCTGGCGCAGTCATCAAGGGGTGTGTTTTCCATCTGACGCAAAGGATCTACGGGGCCATCCAGAATGAGGGGTTGCACACCGCATACATGCAGAGAAGGGACAAGTATGAGTTTCTGCGAAAGTTGATGGACCTCCCATACCTACCCGTCGAACAGATAACCCCAGCTTTTGACAGGCTGAAGGAGGTTGCAAAGGAAGTAGGCGGCCCGATTCTGGAGGTGGTGGAGTATATGGACAGGACCTGTGTCAGAGGACGGGTTTGGACCCCAGCCAATTGGTGTGTGTTCCGGGAAGTTGTCAGAACAAACAACGACCTAGAAGGTAGGTGTCTTTACGGATAATACCTTAATGATAAAACATAATAGATTTCTTCAATAAACTTTATGTATGACAATTTTAAATATCAGACAATGTTTCATTCTTTAATACAAAGGAAACTAAAAATCCGATTATATTGTTATATTTATATATATATTTATGTTGTTTCAGGTTGGCACCGAAGACTCAACGCCAGAGCGGGTAACCTAAACCTCGGCCTCTACAAGCTGACCACCATCCTGAGAGGAGAGGCCGAGACTGTTGATTTACAGATACGACTTGTATCCGACAACCTACTGACAAAGATCAGGCGGAAGAAGTACATACAGCTGCACGGACAACTCGAGGACGCCTGGGGCAAGTATGAAGAAGACGATCTGACAACGACCAGCCTCCTGCGGACAGTCAGCAGAATCACCAGACTTGGGCCGACGACTGCAGCAGCTCACATCTACCCAGAGGATGAGTAGGACAATGGCAGCCTTATAGGATGTGACTGTGCTAACTGTATTTACAGTGATTTATGTGTTATTTATGTGATATGTGCTATTCCTGTACTGTGCATGTGCTAACTGTATTTACAGTGCTTTGTGTATTATTTATGTGATATGTTCTATTCCTGTAATGTGCTTATTATTAATGAAAATAAATAATAATAATAACTAATAATTACTTATTGTTACTATAAAATGGTCTATGTCCACTGTGTCCATAGGAATATGTGATATATCCCATTGTTACCATATCATTATTAATTAAATTACAGCGGTTTTCTTTAATCTCTTAGTTGTACTCAACATATTAGCAGTCTTTAAAACCCGCTAATTGAGTAATAATAGACGCGTGCCCGATATTATCAGAGCACTGACTGTGTTAAATAAATGAATAAATAAGTATAACTTAAACAATGATTTAACGTTTTAATTCTTATCAGAACCTTTTTGCTACTAATCGCGATCAATCAGACTGGATCCTGATAAGACGACGAAAGTAATGTTTTTTAATTCTTTAGCCAAAACCGATTAGAGTCTATTCAACATGTCAGTTGCTTATAAATTTTACCAGACCAGTGTACTGTAAATAGTTTAGACATTATCCAACGGGATGAGGATTCAAAAAGAAAACAAACTATGTAATTATTATGTGTTTTTCATATGTGTGACAACTTTCTCCATTATTTACCATATAATTACTATATAATTGCCTTTTTACCGAAACGTCCAAGGGGTTTACTATATAAATCCAATTTACCGAACTGGTCATTTACCGAAACGTCCGTAAATCGATTCTGACCCATGACAAAAAATAGAAAAATATCTCAGAATTTGCTCAACACGTCACTTGAATTACTTTGACTAAATACTATATTTTTACTGTGAATTACCATATAGTTTTACAGTTCAATATATAAAAGTATGTTTTCAATATATGTATTGTTGTAATGAACTGATATATTACATAAACGGCTGAATTATTACAAAACTGCTGCATACGACACCCATTGCTTTCCATGGCATCGGTTTGGTCATCATTTCAATGACATCTTGGTCAACACTGAAACAAAAGTTGATAAAGAAGTTCGGCATGTTAGGAAGCAACCAATCTCGATTTGAATACAAAAATATACAAACCCTCTTTCGTTGGTGAAACGATTTTGCCTCTGCTTATACTGTGCCATATCTTTTTTTCGTAATTTGGTATGAAGCCCTGAGCAAAACAGGGATCTGCCAAACTGTTTTTAAGAGATCTAATCCGATTAGACCCACAGAAACACATTGTCCAATGAACACACACGTACCATCAGATAAGTTTCATTTGGATATTCTTTGAACTTATCGCTGAATTTGCACACTGAGACGTGATTTTACGAGACTCCAAAAATTTATGCAGGAGCCATGTTGTAGAAGAAAGGAAAATTCACGAGGCACACTATATCAAAAATAGATATCCCTTTTGGCCACTTTGCATTTTGTCACTTGAAAATCAGAATAAATATTTGATATGAGCTCAGAGTCTGGAGATCAAAAAGGTAAAATATCTCCATCTCCTTATCTCCCTCACATGCATAGCGTCCAAGTTGATGGAACACAGCGTCCAATATAATGTCTTTTTATGATAAACACAACATCCTTAGCCCCTATCATCATGGTTTCAGATCAAGTGTGAGTCCCAACTAGTACGCTTCTACCAGGAAATTCATGACAATCTTGAAAGTGGTCAACAAACTGATGTCATAGCACAGGAAACTGATATTCCAAAAAAAAAAAAAAAAGTTTCATGAAAAAAAATACGTTCTACATATAAAAAACACCAGGAATGCAATGCGCTCTGTACCCCACACACTTCTTTTATACAAGTCATTTCGTTCAAACTGATTGGCAACGGAAATTTCTGGTCCAGACAGTCAACAGGGGTAAAAAGCAAACATAATCTATACCCGACATCACTATTCTCGCGGTATCACTAATCTCGCGGTATGTCAGTAGCGCCATATGGGCTGTGTTTACAAACAAAGTTTGTGACCCATTTTTCTCCTGCGAAGATATAACGCTCTAACTTGCAATCATGAGCAGTTTCTTGGAAATTTTTAGTCCATACTTTAAAAAAATCCCATTACGATGCATTCGTTTCCCAGACAAGTAATTTTGTTACAGTGACTCGGTAAACAGTGTTCATTTAGTATTAATTTTGATGTTGAATACCAATTTTTCTTTTTTAAGAAATGTTTGATCATTCCCATTAGTGATTCGTTGACAGACTATAAACATTAACTGCAATATAATGTTCTAGAACCTTTTGACCTATTTACCGCGAGATTAGTGATATGACGTAATTCAACAATATGGCTGCCCACTGTGATAAATTTTCCACATGATTGATTTTCTTGACATATTTAAATGGCATTTTACACATTCGGCGATGGAAAAAGAATGAAATATTGTAATAATTACCAAAATTACTAATGTTTATTGTTTGTTTTTTAATTAAAGTTAGCCAAACGGTAAGTACCGCGAGATTACAGATGAGCGGTATATATTCAGCAGTTTCCGAAATACATACTTACTGTCGATTTTTCAATTGTTTCGCGTCGGTTTCAAACGCCGGCTAGCCATTGCGTGACGTCACTACAAAAATGCCACGGGGAGAATGCAGTCGATGTAGCCTGTGTAATCGCTTAGAAAGATCCAGTACTTGGTGTAAGAGTGACTTTCCCTGTATTGGTTTTTCCAAAACGATTTTGAAAATTTTTTATTGAAACAAATTATTAATTGAAATGAATTGTACAGATTTATTATTGGAGAAATCATTAAAGAACATTGCAAACATAAAACAAATTTTAAAAAGAATAAATATCAGATCTACCTACGCCCCGTGGCAGTTTCGTAGTGACGTCACGCAATGGCTACCCTGCGCTGGAAACCGCCGCAAAAAAATTGAAATAACGACAGTAAGTACGTATTTCAGAAACTGTTGAATATGGATAATGTTTGCTTTTTACCCATGTTGACTGTCTGGACCTGAAATTTCCATTGTCAGTCAGTTTGAACGAAATGACTTGTATAAAAGAAGTGGGTGGGGTACAGAGCGCATTGCATTCCTGGTGTTTTTTATATATAGAAGGTATGATTTTTTTTTCATGAAGTTTTTTTTGTTTTGTTTTTTAATATCAGTTTCCTGTGGTCATAGTCATGGATTTCAGTAAGGCAGTGTCTAGAGGTACGGATCCGTACCCCTAGACCGGCAGTCTAGAGGTACGGATCAGTACCTCTAGAAAATACTACTGGGAATGGCTAGGGGTACGGACCTTTTTTAAATATATAATTAAGCATTAATTTGCGTTAGAAGAAACTTGGTTTTAGTGGTTTTGACAGTTTTTAGTGTTTAACAGACTACAATTATCTAAGAGTGGCAATGACTTCGATTTTCAGTTCCTGTTTTCGACGATATAATGCGAAGAACATTATTGACATCAAAATCTACTTGTGTACTATTAAATTTAGCAAATTTTTTATACTTTTCAAATAAAAAAGATGTTTTTTTATGTTTTAACTTGCAAGAATGTGGACATTTAGAAGTTCTTTATTGTAAATGGAAAGTATTAAGCAAACAGACATTTTATCCTGAAGCAGCGTTTACTTTACCTGTTGATGTTGTTTAATGTTATCTTCTTCTAAACGTGGTATATGTCTTTTTTTTTTAGATCTAAACTTTAGTAAGAGAACGTTAACTCAAAAGCGATCAGTTATGTATATCTTAATGTCCAATTTTTCGTAAAATATTGAAACTTAATGTAACGCACAACGTGAAAGTTACGGCACTAATTGCGCAATTATAAGTCTATAGCTTGCCTGCGTGAACTTTGTAACAGCCTTTAAAGACATTCCACTGTTAACAGCTTGTCGAAGCTCACGGAATAGGGGGCCTGGGCGTAGAAGACTTGCGGTCAATGCTCCGCCATTCAAATCGGCGAGAATGATATGCTGAACATGGGTAACCACTATCTCATGTACTCACTTTTGAATGTATACAACGACTTTAAAAGATGGGGTGTAAAAGAGGTAATGTCTGGAGCTTTCTTCCCAAGACATGACCATAATCACAACAAAAGAAGGAAGAGACTAAACAAATTCTTAAAATGCATAAGATAAAGTCTGGTACCACAACGATCGACTGATGAGCCATAATGCCATAGACAGGGCAGATAAAGTCCATCTCCGTCAATCTCAAGAGAAATACTTCTCTAAGAGTATCAGAGACGCGCTGCTTACCATGACAGCGAAGTATGTAGTACTGACTACTTTAAAGTCCTTTTCAGGACTATACACGTTACACGTTACTCGAAGAGATACCTTCTCAAATTGTCAGTGTTAAGGAGCCTGCTGGAGGACAAGGATCTTTAAAGGTAAAAAAAATCTACACCAAATCATAAGTATGTATCACAAAAAGGTTTAAGTGAACTTTTCATTGTCATTTGTCACAAACATTTAGGTTCAGTTATAACTGAACGATCTCTGTTTGATAATAGATGACAACGATATGTTCCTCTTTTCGTAAGCAAATTTGGATTCCGGATTACTCACATTATATCGTCGGAAACGGGAACTGAAAATCGAAGTCATTGCCACCCTTAGATAATTTTAGTTTGTTAAACACTAAAAACTGTCAAAACCACTATAACCGAGTTTCTTCTAACGTAAATTAATGCTTAATTATATATTAAATGAAGGTCCGTACCCCTAGCCATTCCTAGTAGTATAGTCTAGGGGTACGGATCCGTACCTCTAGACACTGCCTTTCAGTAAGGCATTTGATAAGGTGGACCATCACAAACTTGAGTAAATTGAAAAGATTAGGCATAATCTACGAGGTTACAAATTGGGTCCATTCTTTCCTTAAGTCTCGCTCCCAGCAATAAATGATCTTCCTGATAGTGTCAAAGGTAAGGTATGGCTGTTTGCAGATGATACTGTTGTCTACATAACCATTAAATCGAACCAAGATGCCCAAACCCTTCAAGATGACCTATATGCATTAGTAATATGGGAAAAAGACTGGTCCATGGAGTTTAACCCTGATAAATGTGAAGTTCTCAGAATAACAAGAAAAAGAAACCCTGTAAATTTTCCTTATACCTCCATAATATCCAACTTAAATCAACCCAAGAAGCAAAATACTTAGGAGTCACTATTAGTCAAGACCTTTCATGGACCAAACATATAAACAACATTACATCAAAAGCAAATAACTCCCTTAGATTCCTTAGAAGAAATGTTAAAACCCCAAATAAAAAGATAAAGGAAACTGCATATAAGACCTATGTTAGACCTCAGGTCGAATACTGTTCTACAGTTTGGCATCCTTGGCAGAAATACTTAATTCATAAGATAGAGCAAGTTCAAATATCATCTGCTAGATATATTTTTAATGATTATGACTATACAAGTAGTGTCTCCAAAATGATATCTGACCTTAATTGGCAAAGCCTTGAGCAGCATCGAAACATCAGTGCTGTAACCTACTTGTATAAAATTCAAAACAACATTGTCTTTGTTGACCACCAACACCTTACTCAAACAAGAAATCTAAACTACTTAATACCTTACTCGAGGACACAATAACATCAAAATTCTTTCTTTCCTAGGAGCATACATCTTTGGAATAGCCTTCCTCTAACCGTTCAGTCAAGCCCTAGTTTTAACATCTTTACTGAGAGGCTTGACTCATTCTACAAATTCTAATTTGCACACTATGTCTTTTAAATTCTCTTGTAGAACTTTAATTCTTTTATCTTCTTAAATTTGCATATAAATAATGTCTTTTATTATCAGTTCCCTGACAATGCGCCTGCTAGTCATAATCAGAATTGATTGCTAAGCAGTATCATGTAGATATAGATAGATATCAGCGCAGGGTGTGCGTTGCAAGTTGTATGAGCCATGATGATAGGTAAACAACTGGACCTAAAGTAACAGATCAGTTGCAGATATTTGCCCAAGCAGATGCAATAACGGCACATGAACCTTCAAGTTTAAATTGATTGATATAAATAAAGTGAATGCACAGAAAAAAATCTATCCGTTGATTTTACTACAGTATATCTCTCCAGTTAAGAAAAAAAGACTTGAAGTTGAACTTGAATATTAGTTGAAAAAGATCTGTTCATGGCGTTATTATGTCCAACTTATCAGACTTGTCGATGAGACATAGTGAACATGTCTTATTTTCAAGTTCAGCCACCAGTTACATTTTTATGCAATATACCCAATTAGAATTTGTAGGGAGCCATAACTAGCATTAGAAATGACCAATAAATTCCAATAGTATCATTTTTCAGTGAAAAACTTTAGATACCAGATTCAGAATACTGGCTGATACGGTCCCACCTTGGCTGATTCAGACAACATTCTTGGCTGATTCGGACCACTTTCAAGGCTGGTTCGGACCAGTTACTGAAAGATTGTTGTTAAGCTCTAGTTTAAGTTTGTCAGCTGAAGCATTAGCACACCAGATTGGAATAATTGAAGTTTAGTAAACATTGTAGCCCAGTGCAATGTATTGATTTTTTAATAAAAACAGTTATTTTAATGCCAAGTGAACATAATGACTTGTCAACCCACAGACTGTTAGTAAAAACAACAAATTCTAGAGAATCTCTTCAGAGAAATTGAAACTGGGTCATATGGACTCAAGATTCAAATTAAGTGGGAATGAAAGTTTTCATATGAAATGACAGATAATGTTTGGTTATTAAGTAATGTACAAGAACAGTACATAGGTGAGTGATATAGGTGGGCCTCTTGTTTACACTGACCTGAAGACTTGTGCTAAGTATTGTGTGATATAAAACCTTCAATAGTATCCCATGATAAAATAGTACAATGTACTTCTACTTAAGTGTCAGTTTTGGTATAACATAGGTTGTGTTTTGGTTTGCCTATCCAGTATTCAGCATAATAAAACAGGGTCATCAAAGCTATAATCATTTTACACTTAAGAAGTACAGGTTGACTTGAAGTGAGAGAAAACATTGGGTCAGCCTGACGTGGTAAAACTTTTTTTGCAGGAGAGGGTGTTGAAAATGTGCTTGATGATATTCTTGATGGTAACCCAGGTGATGATGATCTAAACACAGAAGTAAATGTTGAAGATAATCCAGCAGTTACTACAACAAGTAAGTTCAACATATCTATTCCATAAATTCTTTTAGTAAATGCTATTGTCAGAGATGGTAAAATTGATCTTTTGAGGGAAGAGGTAGCTGGTTACATGACTACAAACTGCCAGTGTTAAATTTGATATTAAAGCTTAGAGAAAGGTAGTATTGTTATATTCTGTAAACAGTGCCTTCATGTCACATTTAGTAAATAAATGGTTATTTGTATTTTCAGAGAAAAAAGTTGTGAAGAAAAAGGTGGCAGCAAAAGGAACAAAAGCAAAAGGCAAAGGCGTAGCAGTCAAGAAGGTTGCAGCAAGTAAAACAGCAGCTAAGAAAGGAGCTCAGACTAAACATGAAGACAATGAAAGCAAAGCAGAAGAAAAGGCTGAGGAAATAACACCAAAGAAAACTGTGAAGAAAACACCTACAAAAAGAGTAGCTGCGAAAGGCAAGGAGACATCTGTTATTATACCATTAATATACCAAGCAATTCTTAATTTGTTACGTGCTTTAAAATGTGTGATATATTTTGTTGCCTTTCACTCTGACTTTGCTTTGTGTCTGTTTAAAAAAAGTGGTCCTAGTTCCATTAAGATTTCATTCCTTATCATAAGAATTACTCAATAAAATGAAAGATGATTCAGCTATTCAGACTGTTTAGCACACTCAGTCTTCATATTGAATGTTTGTTTCTTGACTTGTAAAATAATTTTCTTAAATACTCAGTTTCCCATGCTTGATGATGCAGACCTCCCATACAGTAACACTCATTTGTTTACATTGATACATTAGGTGGGAAAACTTCAGCAGAAAAGAAGCCACGTAAAGCTGTTGTTACAGAGGTAGTTGAAGAGGATGAACAGGTAGAAGATGAAAAGGAAGATGAGGAGGAGAAAGATAATACAGATGCAGGTAGTTAATTTTTTTAGCGTGTCCATACGGAGATAATGCTTCAAGCATTTCAGGCTCTGATTGGGAGTCATTGTTAATCGAAAGAAAGTGATTTTCTTGGACATGAACAGGTTTCTTGTAGTCTCATTGTGATAGAAACATAGTCAGCCTTGAACAGATGCAGCTTATTCTGGTCATTTAAATGCTAGATTCTCAGATATATAGTCAGTCATGTCAGCATACTGTATCTGTATCAATTGTGTTGATAAGGTATTTAAAATATGCTCATATATGTGTAACGAGCATAGATTAACTATCTCTAAAATTGTTGGTCTTTTTGTACTTCTATATACATAATCTATGCTTTGAAAATGTTCTTAAACATGTTTTTCATAGAAATATTGAAATCAGTTGCTTATATTGTAGTACATGTACCAGTACAACTCTTTCAAATCTTCATATAGGGGCTTGAGAGTAAATGCTGCATGGATTTTAACAACTTACGAACTTATATCACTTGGCACATCAGTTGTCCAACCTCTTCTGCTTTAAAGTTTTTTCACTATCTATGGTTTTCTATGTGAATATTGCCTAACAGTCAAAGCTTGTCAGAAGATATATAAGATATGTTCATAGGTCAGATGATTTTCAGGAAGTCTGCAAAAGCATCTCATACTTTAGTTAATGAGTACATTTCATTGACACCTAGCATTTTCCTTTGACATTTATAGATATAAGATTATAATTATCAGGTGGCTTGTTATATTATCGTCAGAATTGTTCTTTAAAATTTCTGTAAGCTTTCAAATGGTTGTGTTAAATATTTAGCATTGATTGATGTTTCACAGACAGATATTACTGTTGTTTATTGTTGAAAATGACACCATATGATGCATGAAAAAATTGCTTCAGTAGCCTTCTTCATTTAACTGAGCCAAAATAATTCACCATGGCTAATTTGTTGTTTGACATAGATTTAATGTACTTTAAAGGAAGCTTTACATGTAAATTATGCCTTTCAGTAGAAAGAGTTCAAGATTGTTAACAAAATAAATAAATTGCAGTTTGTAAGCTCACTGAAAAGAATTTGTGATGCTTAGTATATACTGCTGCTTTTAGTTGGACCTATCAAAGGTAAACAAGTCAGTTAAGACTTCTGTCTTGTAAATATCTGTCACATTTAGCTAATACTTCAGTCATTGATTTTCGACCAAATCTGTCCAGGCTCTTCATTTCGAAAGTAGAAAATCTTTCTACAAAGAAATGAATATACCTCTAATACTTGTATTGCAGAAGGACAATACTGTTTGTCTTTAGTTTTTATGTGTGAAAAGACTGAAAGGTCTTTAGAGTTGGGTAGCGACCTGAACTATATTCAACCATCAGAAATATTTTATTGTTCTGTCATCTCCTAATTTGTTTGATAGTATTAGAATCTGAGGTGTTTAACTGAAACAAAATTCTGGTATGAACTGAAAACAAAGGTCTATTAATCACAATGCAGTAAAGAGTTACATAGGTAATCAGGGGCTTTGTCATTTATAGAGGCAGAGCTCCTGGACTTGGTCAAGTCTGCCAAAGAAAACATGAAAGATGTGGATGTTGTTGATGTTCTGCAAGATTATGAGCTGGAAAAGACATCTCTAGGTACTAGCTTGGACAGTATAATCATACTACCACTATTGATTGTCTTTCATTTCTGTAGAAGCTTTTGATTTGACGCTTGCATGTGTGATTTTGTTATGCATGTTTGCTGATATTCCTCTGGCATTGATTAAATAAAACCTTTCAACAGACATCGGAAACAATTTCTCATATGTGTCTTTTAATTTCATTGAGAATTAAGCCTTTCCATGCACATGGTGTCATTTTCTTCCAAAACCTGCAAAACATTTGAGTGAATGACCTGGTGAATGTGTAATAACTTACGTTCTGTGTCACAAAGAGAAAGCCACACAAAATTAAACCATTTGAAAGTTCATAGAATCAAATATGCCGTTTAAAGTGTGACTTTAGACATTGATATTACAGCTGAGCATGAGTTATCCCTAAACAATAGCGAAGTCAATGATAGTAACTTGCATGAAACATCATCAGAAATTCTTAATCCGGAAGTGATGGAGAATGAATTTGATACACGCAGTGAGACAAGTGAACAGCATAGCCAGGATGTTCTATCTGGTGGTGGATCAGATATGGGTGAATATGTCTTCTTTAAGGAGTAATTTCGGAGACAAAGGCATACAGCAAATCACGGTCAAAGAAATATCAAAGTGATTAAAATAGCTTTCAAGCTTAGGATACAGGAGGCTGTATTTAATCTTAGAGCAGTTTTCAAAAATTGTTTAATTCTACAAAAACAAAACCTTGAGTATTAAGTAAATCCCATGACTTCTAGAAGAAATTATGTGCTTACATTGCTTCAAATTCAAATGTGATTGAATGTTTATTTCTTATCATGTTAACAAGACATCTGTTGAAAGGTTTTTGAGCTTTGTTTTGTTCCCAGCTATGAGCAAGTCTTTGCTTAGTTCATTACTGTTATTAACTTTTAAACATATTGTGGATGTGTGAAAATTTGGGCTAATTCTATTTTTCATCATTCTTTATCAAGTGAAATTGAATGTTGCTAAAAACATAATTTTATTTAAAAATAGTAACATATCTGCATCATAATTAGAAAGACTGTTTCATAACATATACCACCACTAGTATCTGATTTGAATTATGATAGTCTCGAGATTTGACAATTATCACCTCATTTCATAGCCATTACTCGTACATGAAGCATCACAAATGTTGTGCATTCATTTTACATTGTAAGCATAATTCTAAGATTATTTTACTTAAAGACACTCACCCTCAGAACAAGTGTGCCAGACATTTTCTTCTAAAAGACATACACATGTGAGAACTATGTACCATTACTTAAACTAAATCACTTACAAGGTGGATTAGGGATGTCTTCATCACAACTGTAATAGCTTATATCTGTACAATTTAAGAAGCTTTCTTAGAACTCATGATTATGTATAATATTTGTAGAATCTGATGGGGAAGGTGGTGAGGAGGATGGTAAATCGAGAAAGAGAAAGTCCTCTGATGGCCGTGCAATCTCACCCATAGAGTGGGATAAAAGTGAAGAGGAAGACGACGATGATGATGACGATGATGATGAAAAGTCTGGTGATGAAGGCAGTGACAAGGGAAGTAAGAAATCAGCGGAAGATGAGGAGAAGGGTAATGGAATGGCACGCCCCTTAGTGAAAATGGAGTTATTTCTGATAATGCTGTCAAACATACCCTGTCCAACCTCTATATAATCTTTTTGTATTAAATACATGTATTTTGTTAAGATTCATTTATAACAAAACATACATCTGTGCATGTGTTTTATTATCAAAGCTGCAAATTCACCATAAATAAGCAGTCATTCAAAAAGTTGCTCAGTCATCTGTATCCTTTCCTTTATCATTCAATCAGAACATTTTATACAGTAATCTGCACATTAAGTATTGCTGCTCTCACAATGTTTACATTTTAATGACATAATAAATTTGACTGTTACATGTTCAGTCTTTAGTGCTCTGAAGAAGTTGAATTTTACTCTTGAATTTTGCTTTTATTTCTTTCAGCACGCAAAAGGAAGTTGAAATATTTTTTCAAGAATGCCAGATACTACCTTGTGAAGAGTAACAATCATGAGAATGTGGCTCTAGCCAAGGCTAAATGTGTGTGGTCAACACCTCCTCAGAATGAGGCAAGACTTAATCAAGCATACAGGGTAAAACAGTACTTCATATTCACATGTTGTTTAAGTTTTTCCTCTTGACAGAACAACACAGTATGGTAGTCACAGGAACAAGTTTGTGCCATAGTGATCAGATCTTAAAGCTCATGTTAAATTATTTAAAAGTCAGGCTTTCTTATATCAAGCAGAGTTAAATGTGACTTCCATTATAAATTGACAAGTAGTGGTTAAGCAGAACACAATAAAGAATTGGAATTCCTGGTGCCATGGTGTAAACAGCTTTACACTGTGACCTGTCGGACATCTTTTTACTTCCATGTAGGTTGCTTACACTATTTTGAATGCCCAATGCCTGAAGCCTTGCTTTGCATTTTGAAGTATCCAGTACAAATACATAAATGTCGATGTTTAATGTGTCAAAATTTTGCATGAAAATGTTACCGTTCAATGTTTTAACAACTGTTTCTTTGTAATTGAGAAAATATATCACTGTCTTTTTCAGGAGTGTGATAATGTGATACTTGTATTTTCTGTGAAAGAAAGTGGGAAATTTCAAGGTGTGTCTTGGTTTTTTTAGTCTCCAACTGATGTGTATACTAAGTTCTCCTCAGTAGTAAAGAATGATCAGTTCAGTTAAAGCAGTGTAATCTGTCATTGACTTAAATATTCTTCTAATCTTATCAAATCATTCAAAATTTATAAAGACAAAGCAATATTTTTGATCATATTTTCAGAGCATCACATTTTTCATTGACTAGCATCTTCATGAGCAAAAAGTACTGAAGGGATGGAAGAATGTTTTCATTGTATACCTTAATTTTGTCCTGTCCTGGCTCAATCATGTTATAGCTTTGTTATGAAATACATCAGTTTCTTAAGCTATTGATATGGTAAAATGCTATTGTTATACCCCCACCACAAAATGTAGGGGGGCTATAATGGATTCGCTTTGTCGCGTCGGTCGGTCCTTCCGTCCGTCTGTCTCCATTATCGTGTCCGCTCTATAAATCCTATACCAACTGAAGGATTTTCTTCAAACTTGGCTGAAATGTTCACCTCAACAAGGGGATGTGCAGAACCCATGTTGCCCATGTGTCAGCTCAAGGTCAAGGTCACAATTGAAGGTCAAATATCAAACAATCAAATATTAGACATTATGTCGTGTCCGCTCTGTAAGTCCTACACTAATTGAAAGATTTTCTTTAATCTTGGCTCAAATGTTACCTCAACAAGGGGATGTGCAGAACCCATGTTGCCCTTGTGTCAGCTCAAGGTCAAGGTCACAATTGAAGGTCAAATATCAAACAATCAAATATTAGACATTATGTCGTGTCCGCTCTGTAAGTCCTACACTAATTGAAAGATTTTCTTTAATCTTGACTCAAATGTTCACCTCAACAAGGGGATGTGCAGAACCCATGTTACCCTTTTGCCTGCTTAAGGTCAAGGTCACACTTGAAGGTCAGAAATTGACTTAGAAAATATTCTTAAATTTTAACATGTATTTGAATATTACTGAAACTAGAAAACGTATTTGCTTGAAACTTAAAATATATATGAAGTGTCACAATTAGGATATGCAGGTCAAGTTTCATAACTCTGTTTTGCATTTTGACAAAGTTATGCCCCTTTTTAAGTCTTCAAATTAACATAAACTAGAAAATGTATTTGCTTGAAACTTAAAATATATATGAAGTGTCACAATTAGGATATGCAGGTCAAGTTTCATAACTCTGTATTGCATTTTGACAAAGTTATGCCCCTTTTTAAGTCTTCAAATTTACATACAATCAAATATTAGACAATATGTCCTGTCCGCTCTATAAATCTTATACTAATGGAAGAATTTTCTTCAAACTTTACTCAAATGTTCAACTCAACAAGGTTATGTGCAGAACCCATGTTACCTTTGTGCTGGCTTAAGGTCAAGGTCACACTTGAAGGTCAAAATTGACTTAGAAAATGTTCTTAAATTTTAACATGTACTTGAATATTTCTGAAACTAGCACAGGTATTTGCTTGAAACTTAAAAGATATATGAGGTATCACAAGTAAGATATGCAGGTCAAGTTTCATAACTCTGTATTGCATTTTGACAAAGTTATGCCCCTTTTTAAGTCTTTTAATTTACTTACAATCAATACTAGACAATATGTCGTGTCCGCTCTATAAATTCTATACTAATGGAAGGATTTTCTTCAAACTTGACTCAAATGTTCACCCCAACTGGGCAATGTGCAGAACCCATCTTACCCTTGTGCCAGCTTAAGGTCAAGGCCACACTTGAAGGTCAAAAATTGACTTAGAAAATGTTCTGAAATTTTAACATGTACTTGAATATTTCTAAAGAACCCATCTTACCCTTGTGCCAGCTTAAGGTCAAGGCCACACTTGAAGGTCAAAAATTGACTTAGAAAATGTTCTGAAATTTTAACATGTACTTGAATATTTCTAAAACTAGAACAGATAATCATTTGAAACTTCAAATATATACGAAGTGTCGCAGGTAAGATATGCAGGTCAAGTTTCATAACTAAAAAAAGTGGGGGGGGGGGATAACTTTGTATTGTATTTTAACAAAGTTAAGTCCATTATTATGTCTTTAAATTTATTTACTATAATATTTCTTAAACCAGAACAGATATTTACTTGAAACTTAAAATTTATATGAATGGTTACAAGCAAGCTCAGATGACGAAAATTCTACAATTCCATTGAATTATGACACAAGTTATGCCCCTTTTAGGCTTAGAAAATGTTCTGATCTAACCATTAATACTTAAATGTTTCTGAAACTAGAACAGATATTCACGAAAATGAAAGGCTATTTGTAACTGTTTCGAACATGATTTGACAATATATATTTATACTATTGCCTGTACAATTTGTTTGTTTTTTTTTCACCAGAGATAATTTCTTTTTATGTATATGTATTTGTGCCACTAAAGTTATTCCCTTAACCACCTTTCCATGTCGTCTTCTGTCAAGGACATTGGTGGGGGTATGAATCGCATTCAGCGATAGTTCTAGTTACAGTAAAATTGAATCAAAATTAATTAGTTAACATTTTTGTATGAGTTACTGTAATTTGCCTTTACTTAGCAATCGTATCATAACAGAAGATCATGGGTGTTACATTTTATTAGTTATATAACAATTTGAGAGTCTGTTCTAAATCTAGGTTGTGCCCGGCTAGCAGCACCTTCTACAAAAGACCATCCACCAATACGGTGGGTTTTACCTCCAGGACTCAGTGCTAAAGCATTAAGTGGTGTCTTCAAACTAGACTGGATCAGCAGGTAGTGTAAAAAATGTGTATTAGAGACAAGAAAGTAATGAAGATGAATGCCATTTATAAATTTATGAGAAGGAGTATAGTTGTTGCTCATCATATAAGGATAGTTTTAAGCAACATTGTGATATCTGCTTCATTTGCTTTTCAATGCTCAAGAAGTCTTTAGCCTGTTAGGTTCTCATTATGTTCACTCAGTTGTGTTCTTCCATTATTTGATATGTTGGACTGTGTTCTGAGCTCAGTCAAGGTTTTCTAGCTCTTAGTTTCAATAGACAAGAATCTTTACTTTAAGTGAAACACAAGTATGTAACAGATGGTGTTATTTTTTAGGCGGGAACTGGATTTCAGCAAGACAACACATCTACATAACAATTGGAATGACAACCGTCCAGTAAAGATAGGAAGAGATGGCCAGGTATGGCATTTGTAGTACAGTACCCAGAATTTCTTGTTTTAAGTAAAGATGGAATTACCTCAGAATAATGTGAAATGAAGCTTACATGACAAAGGAAAGCATTTGAAACACAAGACACATTGCAGCATGAAGTTATTTAACTGAAATAATAAATAACTTAATTTTCTTTATTTTTAAATATTTTGTTGAATTGTAGCGTAAAAACCTACAGAACTATTTTTAGTGCATAAAAGAATGGATACAGATTATGCTTTTCAGGAGAATCTGATGTTTGCAATAAATAATTTAACCCAGTGGCTTACAAATTGTAGATTTCCCTTTACAGGAGATAGAACCAAGATGTGGTGAGGCATTGTGCAAGCTTTTTCCAACAGATGACAATGTGGATTTGAATGATATAGTGCGTGAAGCTAAACGATCAAGTGCTCGTCGTGGAGAGTTTAATTCAAGATCAAATCGTGGGAGAGATTCTTTCAGAGGGCGCGGGGATTTTAGGTTAGAAATCTTCCTATTTGGACTGTATAGCAAAATGTGCAGCCAAGGAATTACCTGAGTGTGAAAGTAAATGTTGTCATTTGGGAAAAATTAGGAAATTAGAAAATGAAGAACCTATTTTTGTCAGGTTCTTCAGAATTGCAAGAATAGGGTGGTAGAAAGAAGGCTTAAGTAGAAGGGTAATAGTATTTTTTAACCAGTAATGGTAAGTAAACTCCACTAGGGCATAAATGGTAATAAAATACAAATTTCGGGTTTGTTAATATGTTTCTTCCTTTGGGATTTTTCAGGATTATAACCTCGCAGCGATTTAAGGGGTAATTCGCGCCTAAGAATACGTGAATATTCGGTTTTAAAAAAAGACGGAAGTAAAGATTAGAAAATCTTTAAGTGAGCCCTAGGGTCAAGATAGTGTTCTGTATGGACTTATTTGGACTTAATTTTAATAATTGGGGAAAAACTAAAATGGACCAAAGTAGATTTTTTACAGACTAAGGAAAAAGGCAGTGAAGTTTGCATGCAGATAGCACCTGACTTTCTATGTAAAAGTGAAATAAGTCAAATCCGAATACAAAGAAATAACCACATAGAGTAGTTTGCAAAAATAAATGGACGCTTTTGAATAGAATGAAGATCGTGCGAAATAGACTTAATCTTTTCTTTATTTCTCGAGAAGATTCGATGCAATGGACAATCTATTGCAAGTGTTAATAGACCGACAGTCGTTTTTATTCCTACAATTTCTACTCCATATGGACTAGTGTTTTGTTTTCTTATATCTTTGTGGACATTTATTTTTTGTGTGGTTATTTGGAGAAATTTTTCTACACAATCACATTGTTCAAATGTGACTGTGTGAACTTGCATTATGAACTGTGCATTGTGTTAGTTAGTCACATATATTTGTCCAGCACATTTGGATATTTATTATTATGGTGACTTCTCACGGAGTGCAGGGCCCTCCAAAAATACTGCTGGGAGATTTATAAGCTACACAGACGGTAGGTTTATATAACATGTTAACCTATTTTGGAAACGGTTTGCTTGTTCTATAGCTGCCTGAAATTTGAATTTTTTGTACATCGTCCAATTTTTGTTGTTAAAGTTTGTGTTTTTGACTTCTTGTTAAGAAATAAAAAAAAAATTCTAGTCCACTAACCTGTAAGTTTTTAAATCTTGGATCTGACTTATAAAAGGCAAACCATTTTCAGGCATTGCTATAGATTTTTTAAGCAGGTGCCTTTCTGTTAAGTTTGATCTTACTTGCTCTAATAAGGAAAAAAATCTTTGTATTTTATATTTTTTTGTATACAGTAGGCAAGAGTACATGAGTAGTCTTAGCCTCCTTTGTTTGACTGTATTTTCTTTAAAGGTCATTCATTCTTGTAAAATGTACAAAAAGTTTGTGTTGTATGAAATGACAGTAGCATATGTTCCACCCATACAATCTTGAGATTAGAGCTTACTATCAGTGGTTTTGTTCAAGCACCACATGAGGCGAGTAAAATGATGCATTTACTTGATTCAAAAATGAATATGGCTAAGTTTGCCGAAGTTTCAAAATTTAGAAATGTCTGTAGTTTTACAAGCCATTACATAGATAAAGCAAACAGTACATTTGTATGAGAGATAGAGTAAATTTGCAAGTTATAAAAATGTTTTGATTTTAAATGCTATATTTTTATTGTCAGAGCTTTCTTATGATAAAAGCAGTGTAATATTTTCAAGAAAGGTACCTGCACATGCTTACTTTAAAGTAAAGAATAAACCCTTTGTTCTGTGTAAAAGCAGGAACTGCTTAATGATCGCATTGGAAAAATAAGAGATGAAGAGCACCAAATTAATATGCAGAAAAATGAAAGTTGCTTGAACCTTTTTATCCAGCTTTGTTCTAAACCAGTGCTTTATATTCTCTCTAAATATGTCTTGAATGTTTTAATAAAGTGACATGACAACAAAGCATAGTCATAGCTGTGTCAAGACTGGTACCTTTAAGTATTTCCTGCTCACTCTTGACATTTTCTATTAATATAAAGGTTCTGTTTCATACTTAGATCTGATGAAAATATAATACTTATATCATCAGAAAAAAGTATTAAACAATATATGTATCAGAGATGTCTTCAGTATAAAGTGACTGTTCAGTATTCAGCTATGATTAGTTTCTAAAGAACAAAAAAGCAGACTTTAAGAACATTGCACAACAGCGTATTGAGAAAAAGAAAATATCTGAAAAGTCAAGTTTTCTGAATGTGTTCAGTATTAAAGTATAACTTGTTCAAGCTAATTTGTCCCCAGCAATTACATCATTGAAGGCAACTGACTATATATAGAGTTAATGTTTATATATCTGCCAGTCTGTCTTTATGTTAGCAATATTTAGATCCCGGAATGACTTGCTAGGTTCATGAAAGCAAGTAGAGACTTATTTTTACATTTCGTCTTTAGCCTGCCTGTCTGACTGTTAGTACATCCATCTGATATAAAATTTGGATCCTGCAGTAAAAAAGTGACAGGAGTCAGTTTCATGATTTTTTGTATGAATTATGAGGATTAGTCATATAAGATTGATATTTTCTTTTTGTACTTGAAGATCTGTTTGTCTGTCTAGAAAATCACAACTGCAGTAGGTGAACAGCTGTAGAAGCCATTTATGAAATCTGCCATATGGATAGAATTATTAACAATGGTGGCAATACTTTTAGGCTTGTTTGTGTCTATACTGATTTGTTTCTCATTTTGTATTTATTTAGCCTCTGTTTCCCATAAATCTAGTGAGTACCTTAAAGTAATTCTCACCCAGTCTCAAAATGCTGACGACATCTTTGAAAGTGTTTCACCAATTTACAGAGAAGATATCATTTTTGTAAGAGCCATAAATGAGTTTTGTAACAAGCATATTTTTGGAAACACTTTTTCAAAGCTTGCAGAAGTGATGTCTAAATGTGGTTTTAATTAGTAACAAAGTAAAGTGTTCAAAATAAAACTGTGGGATGAATTTGAACTGGTTAAGTTAAATCACATAAATGTAATCTAAATATTTAATTTTCCTCATTAATGTGGAACAATGTTACCTCATAAACAACTTTCAGAAGACGACGACCTGACTTCAGAAGAGATTATGGTCCACCACCAAAACGTAGTAGACAAGACTTTGGCCGTGAAAGAGGTAAATATCTTACTTTACTTTAAATCAGTAAAGACCTAAAAAAAATATAGAAAAAAACTCAAACAACATCTCCTCCAAAATGGCAAGGTTATTTTTCGTAAAATAGTTCAGCTCAATTGCACTTGAAGGCTGCAAAAGCTAAAAATAGAAAAAAAAAAATGAAACAGCATCTACTGTTCAACAGCAAGATAATTTTCCACCAACTTTCTTAGAAATGTTCCTTACATAACCCTCTATTGTTCCGCTCCATTGAATAAAATGACCGCCAGAGCTAAATATAGATTTTCATCAGTATTTGGTTCAAATGACATCTCCTCCAAAACGACTTGTCCATTTGAAACTAAATTTGACAGAAATGTTCCTTATGTTGCTCTTTTCTATAATTGCTCAAACTGTTCTGCTCTGTTGCACATTAAGGCTGCAAAAGCTAAAAATAGAAAAAATCAAACATCTCTTCCTAAACAGCAATGTGATTTTCCATGAAATTTCATGGAAATGTTCCTTTCAGAGCCCTTTAAATATGTAAATTGCTGAAAAGGTTCTGCTTCATTGAACAAAGTGGCTTCCAGAGCTAAAAATAGATTTTCATCAATATTTGGCTTCAAATGACATCTCCTCTCAATCTGCTGAGCCCTTTTCTTTTAAAGTTTACAGAAATTTTCCTGATACTGCCTTTTACTCAACTTGCTCTTGCCATTCCACTTCAATGCACGTAAGGGCTACAAAACCATAAATAGAAAAAAATTCAAACAACATCATTTAAACGACCCAAGGTGTTTTTCTACCAAATTCCACAGAAATGTTCCTTACATAGCCCTTTATATAAATTGCTAAAAAAGGTTCTGCTCCATTGAACAAAATGGCCACCAGAGCTAAAAATAGGTTTTCATCAATATTTTTGTCAAGCCTGCTTAGTCGCCACTTTTGGCGTATAGTTCGGTGTTATGTGCGTCCGTGTGTCAGTCCGGATTTGTCCAGTCTATATTTTGCTCATTCTTTACAAAAAAATTTGGTACAAATGTTCACAATGATGGGGCTGTGTGTCGCACACAAAACCAAGGTTCGCTGCTCAAAGGTCAAAGTCACACTTGGGGGTCAGCGCAAAACCCTTGTCCAGAGTGTAACTTCTACATGCATGGAGGGATTTTAATGTAACTTGGGACAAATATTCTCCATAGTGAGGCGGAATGTCGCGCGAAAAATTCAGGTGTCTGTGATAAAGGTCAAGGTCACACTTAGGGGTCAAAAGTCAAATAACAAAATAAAACATTCATTTGTGAGTTTAGCTTCTATATACACTGATGGATTTTAATATAACTTAACACAAATGTTCTCCATGTTGAGTTGTCTCATGCAAAATGAAGGTCGAGGTCACAAGAGGTCAAAGGTCAAATAAAAATACTAAAGTTTGTTTGTTGGCGCTGTATCTTGCTTATGCTTTGAAGTATTATGCTTAGTGGTCAGAGGATTTGAAAAATTGAAGTGTCAAACTAGACAGCCATTTGTCATAGAGACTTAAAAATTCATATAACGGTTGCTCACATGGAGTGAATGACTTGATTTTGGGGTAGTAGGTCAGAGGTCAAGGTCACAGTGACCTAAGCACTGAAAACTATTTCCGCTGTAATACTTTATAACCATTTGTCATACAGACTTCAAACTTCATATGATGATTGATTACATTGAGAAAATGACCCCCCATACATCTTAAATCGGTAGGTCAGATGTTAACGTCACAATGACCTAAACACTGAAAAGCATTTCTGCTGTATAACTTGGCAACTACTTCAAACTTCTTAGGATGATTGCCATCATTTATTACATGACCCCTATACTGTTCGGGTAAGTACATAAAAGGTCAAAGTGACAATCAACTAGGTCAGATGTTAACATCACAATGACCTAAACACTGAAAAGCATTTCTGCTGTATAACTTGGCAACTACTTCAAACTTCTTAGGATGATTGCCATCATTTATTACATGACCCCTATACTGTTCGGGTAAGTACATAAAAGGTCAAAGTGACAATCAACTAAATAAACAAGATTTCTGCACTGTAACTTTGATAACCATGAATCACAGCATGAACATCATAACTTCTGAAAGACTGACATTTATACAAATTATAAAAACTAAAATTCACATATGATAAAGATCTATAAAACTCTAAAATTTAAATTATAAAATGTTAAAAATCAAAAACAAATTTAAAATTTAAAGCAAATAATTAAATTCCAAAGCCTAAGGTTTTCTCCCTTTTATCACAAATGCATCATACTTAGAAAAAACACCCTTTGGGCATATAATGCTCCACCCAGCAGTGCTCTTGTTGTCCATCTGTCCTGTTTCTTGTCCGTCTATTCGTCCTGTTTCTTGACCATCCGTTCATCTCGTTTTAAAATGGATTCTAAAATACAAAAGCATATTTGTTCACCTTGATGAGATACAGGACCCAGGTCAGTAGCTCAGATATCAAGGTCAGTCACTGGTTAAAGGTAAAAAAAATTATTCTAGACCTTGTCTTGGCCATAACTCTCCATACATGGAAGAATTTTAAAATACCTTGGCTTATTTGTTCACCTTTATAAGGCAGTGTGTCATAGTTAAGAGGCAGGACCATAGCTCATATGTCAAGGTCACAGTCACTAGTTAAAGGTGAAAAATATTGATTATAGACCTTGTCTGGGCCACAGCTTCTTAAATATGGGAGGATTTTAAAATTCCTTTGTATATTTGTTAACCTTGATGAGGCGATGTGTCGCATACAAGATTGATTTTAGACCTTGTCCAGGTCTTAACTTCTCATTGCTTGAAAGGATTTTTAGAATACCATGGCATATTTGTTACAGTGTCACGTGTAAGGCTTGTGTCGATAGCTCAAATATCAAGGTCACAGTCACTGGTTAAATGAAAAAAAATGTTGATTCTAGGCCTTGTCTGGGCCATAACTCTCATTACATTGAAGGATTTTAAAATACTTTGGCTTATTTGTTCACCTTGATGAGGCATGTGTTGCATATAAGACCCAGGACTATAGCTCAAAGGTGAAAGTCACAGTGACTGGTTAAAGTTAAAAGTTATTGATTATAGACCATGTTCATGCCATAACTTCTGAGCCGGTCCAGCTAGCTCAGTCGGTAGAGCATCGGATCGTCAAACTTGACAATCCTGGTTCAATCCCTATCAGGACCGGCAAAATTTCTGTGGTAAATGATCTGTTGGTCATTTGTCCCTCACCTCTGAAGCAAGTGAGGAAGTAGTCAGTCGCTTGTGGAGAAATTGGTTAGTGAACTGGTTGGATACCCAGGAACACTGGTAAGGTGGACTGACCTCCGGGAAATGACCTTAGCTGTAAAACTGGCATTAAACCCCAATAAAACCAAAACAAAAGCCATAACTTCTTTATGCATGGAAGGATTTTAAAATTCCTTTGGATATTTGTTCACCTTGATGAGACTGTGTGTTCCGTGTATGACCTAGGTCCATAATACAAAGATCAAGGTCACAGTCACGGCTAAAAGGTTAAAAAATTTGATAGTAGACCTTCTCCCAACCATAACTTCTCCATGCATGGAAGGATTTAAAATTACTTTTGCGTATTTGTTCACCTTGATGAGACAGTGCGTCACATGTAAGATGCAGGTTCATAGCTCAAAGATCAAGTTGTCATTAGTTAATTGCAAAAGATTTTGATGAAAGTCCTTGTCCGGGCCATATCTTCTCTATACAAAGAAGGATTTTAAAATCCCTTAGCATTTCTGTTCATTAAGATGAGACAGTGTGCCATATGCAAGACATGAGTGTCTAGCTCAAAGGTCAAGGTCACAGTGACTTGTCCAGTTATAGACCTTGTCTGGGACATAACTTCTTTATACATGTAAGGATTTATTATAATGATATATTGGCATGTTTGTACACCTTGATGAGACTTTGTGTCACTTTTAAGTCCCAGGTTCATAGCCAGACCTTTTCCCAGTGTCAACACGGGTCTGACTATTGGACCTATTCCCAATTGCAAATATGCTTTTTTTTCCCCAATCTTTAAAGAAAAATCCTGATCAAAACAAAATTACCGATATCCGCACGAAAATATTTGCTGACGAATTTGCCAAAGTTCATTTCAGTGTCGTAACTGACCGATGGCATTTTTGTCTTATCGAATTTATTTTTAAGAAAAACATATGTAGATTTAAGACAAGCTTAACAAAATCAATGCAACTAATTCCAGCAAATTTTTAGTTCATTTACAGGGGCGGATCCAGGATTTCAGGTGGGAGGGGGGGGGGAGCAAAATGCTCGGCCCAATTTGTGTCTGTTTTCTACCTCATTTCAATGGTTGTGGTTATGCTAGAGTATGACTGATTTGGCAATTTCACATGGGTCTCTGATTATTCAATTCAATGTTGAACAATGAAGTATACATTATTTAAAGAAATATTCAAAATAGACCTACAATAACACCTATGGTCCTGGAATTTTAGGGGGTGCATGCCAGGTGCGGTCCTCTCTGGATCCACTAGTCATTAAACATGAGGCAGCAAGTGAAAATCTCAGACAAATTCTGTTTGTCATATATTTCCGTGACCCCGCCGTATTTTAATATTTATAGAAAACATAGTCTTGGAGACTAACTACAAGGCAAACTTAAACACTCAAATGATTGACAAAGATAAGTGGTCCAGATTTTATCAAAAGACCACGTTTTTTTATGCTCCCTGAAGGGTAAGCATATAATTGCCGCTTTGTCCGTCTGTTTGTCTGTCCATCCTTTAAATTTTGTCCAGAGCATAACACAAAAACTATGAGAGATATCAAGACCAAACTTCATAGGTAGTTAGATCTCATTAAGGAGCAGTGCAGTGCACAAGAACCATAACTCTTGCTTTATTAATTTTTGAGTTATTGCCCTTTGAAATTTCTCATACTTATTTTTTGTCCGGGGCATATCTCACAAAGTAAAAGAGTTATCAACTTGAAACTTTATAAGTAGATAGATCTCATTGATGAGCAGTGCAGTGCACAAGAACCATTACTCTTGCTTTATTAATTTTTGAGTTGATGCCTTTAGAAATTTCTCATACTTATTTTTTGTCCAGGGCATATCTCACAAAGTATAAGAGATTATTAACATGAAACTTTATTGGTAGATAGATCTCTATGAGGAGAAGTGCAGCGTGCAAGAACCATAACTCTATTTTGCATAATTTAGGAGTTATTGCCCTTTGTTATTTTTTTATACTTTAAAAAAAATACATATTTAACAACAGCCCTTTTGGAATTGGCATTTATTCGGGGAGCATCCATCGGTTCTACAGGATACTTGTTTAACCAGGTTTTCAAAGAACGCTTAAGTTGGCAGGCGGGCGTCAACTTTTGGTTTCCGCTCAATAACTTGAGTTTGCTTTGGCCTATTGATGCCAAACTTGGTGTGCGGGTAGCTTATATCAAGAGGCAGCTTGGGATTGCTACTCAGATGTCTGTGATCAAGGTCAAGGTCACTGTTGCTAAAAATAGAAATTCAGTTTCCGCTCAATAACTTGAGTTTGCTTTGACTTATTGATGCCAAACTTGGTGTGTGGGTAGATTTAATCAAGAGGCAGCTTGGAATTGCTACCCAGGTGTATGTGATCAAGGTCAAGGTCACTGTTGATAAAAATAGAAATTCTGTGTTTGCTCAATAACTTGAGTTTGCTTTGGCCTATTGACGCCAAACTTGGTGTGTGGGTAGCTTATATCAAGAGGCAGCTTGAGGCAGGATTTCTACTAACCTTACGTAGATCACTATCTGCATGCAATCAAAATAACAGCATCATTTTCGCTTCACTGCCATATTTCATTCCAAATCCTGTCACATCAATACTTGGTCGTTGAAAACCTGGTTTCGTCGCATTGCGGCGCTTCGTAATCTTTTTTTTCATTTTTTTTGTTCTTTTCTCTAAGACTTTAATAATTCTGTCGTATTTTACTTTTTAAAGCAACAATTATAATGAATTAACTTCACATCTTGAAATTATTTGCAATTTGTTCAAATAAAATCCTGGTGGATCTGGAAACATCCCCTGCAAAATAGTCACTGAATTTTGATGCCAGAGAGATAGAAGTTAATAACAATCCACATAATTGCTGTCAAGTTGATCTCGATGATATATGAATTAATAGTTTGTTAAATAAAGATATGTTCATAACTTTATATGCACACTTTTTACACTCAACATTAACTTTTGTTTCTAAATTAATGAAAATGATTAACATGCTTTAAAAAAGAAACCTGAACAGAAATGTATGTTTCTTTCATAAATTTTTGATTTTCTATATTTCTCCAAATTGATAATGAACTAAATAATTTCCCAATTAGGCAATTTTTACAACTCAAAATTTCCCAAACAGGGCTAGATACTTTTTCCTAAAATGGCTAGGAAAAGGCCTGATAACTCAAAGGTCAAGATCACAGTGACTGGTCAAAGGTAAAAATTGTTGATGATAGACCTTGTGGAAGGCAAATTTATGTCACCTTTCTGATTATTAACTTTCTTGATATTTTATGACTTCCTATTACATCATACCATCAAATAAAATAGCATTATACAGGGTTTCCCCCAGGATTTCAGGAAGGGTCGTCGCAGGAAAGACTGATTTTATCTGTTTTTACACGCGCCGTTGCAATGCACTGATATATACATGTAATTTACAGTGGTGTATATCTGTTTATTACATACATATATCAATTTTGATTCTCAAATAAATAAATCAACAAATGTAATTGCTCTTCATTCTTTAATGTCTTTCTTCTTTTAAAACCTTGGTAATGAACAGGAGTATAGTCTCAGGGATGTATATGGGATGTCTTCCCAGACAGCAAAAATATTCAAGTCTGAGAGAGGAAACTTTTTCACTGTTTTCTATAAATATTAAAATATGACGGGGTCGCAGAAATATATGACAATCGAAATTTATCTGATATTTTCACTCGCTGCTTCATGTTTAATGAACTAAATATTTGCTGAAATTGGTTTCCTTCAATTTGTTAAGCTTGTCTTAATTCTACTTGACCTTTTCTTATAAATAAATCCGTGATTTAAAACAAAAGTACCGAAAAGTATTTCAGCCATTTTGTGTGAAATATGCAGATGCACTTTTATAAACTCAACGACAAAACATTGCTCGATCTGCACGTTTTTTTCGTGGAGCTTGTGAATACTTCCTTCGTGGGTGGTAAATATAAATATCTGCATCAATTGAAGGTTTTTTTGCGAACCATCATTCAATTATAATGAATTAACGCTGATCCGATTTTGATCTCCGCGTCATCAAGGCTGAAAATCATCATACCATGCAATGAGACCATGCATTAAATATTCACACAGACGAGTAATTTAACGTATATTTATAATGGGTTTACTAATTATACTTACTGTGTGAAAAAAAAATTTATGCGCCATGCCTTCTCAATAAAAGAACAAACGGATTGCGAATAACACCTTGTGCTTTTGATTGCAATTACAAGTTGTAAATAATACGTTTTTGTTTCCTAATCAACAACTAACATATTAAAATTTCACACGCGGTCATTATCAAAAGTCGCCAACATGTAGGCGGAGCCGACGCACGTTAGGCATCAGTTCTTGTTACCGATTGGTTAACTTGCAAAGCTGTTGACGCTGTCTATTATCAGAGCGATTAGCTGTCTCTTGTGTATTGGGAATAGGGGTTTTCATACAGATAACACTGTCATTAGGTACACAAGTCGCTGCAGGAGATAAGGCATGTCGGGCAAATTATAGCATGTCACAAATTTGGTCCTGAAATTATGGCTTGTCGCGATAATGGCCTGGGGGAAACCCTGTTATATGCATGTTTGATCATTCCACTGTCATGTAAGAATTTGGCAATGACCCCATTTACTTTTGCTTTAGAAATTATAGAAGGAATGGTCTTCCAATTGATAAAAGAAAGTTTAGTTTGTATAATATTTGAAAATCTCCCTAGTCACTTCTGCTAGTTTAGATGGCTTGAAAATAGTAGGTGGAAATAACTTTTAAGGGATGATAGAGGATACAAACAACTTCTGATAAATCTTTATTACAGATACTATCTATGGGAAATACAGTCAAATTAGATTTAGCAACTTGCCAAATGATAGAAGTACTTTCAGCTCAGGTCAGGGATGACCTTGCCCAGCATAGCTTTTGTTGTCACATAGAAAAATAAACTATAAATATCTATAAAAGCTTAATCTTTGTTCCAGGATTTTTCCGAGACAGACGATCTGACCGAGGCTCATCAAGATACAATCAGGGAGTTAGACGGGAAACTTTCCTCAACGGGGTAAGTGATAGATTTAGTGTGTAGGTCTGTGTATACTGAGGCCATTGACGAATGTTGTTTGTTAGCTTTACATATTTAGTGAGGTATGTGCACTCCTATTTGATCTAGCATTATAGCTGTTTTGTCTTTAAATATGGTTTAAGGTTTCAGTCCATGTGTGTTTAAAATTAAACCTTAATAAATCTTAAATTCAAACCTAAACATACCAATTGGTATGACGCTGTTCAGTTTTTTGCCAGGTGCTTGTTCCAAAGGGAAGCATTAAATGTAGGTTTTGTCTCAGAACTTTTTTGGATGGGAGCGGTTTGCGGGGGACTTTAGGTTTGTCTTTCGTCCATCCGCAAAATGAGATACTTACTTGTATTATATGTGAATATTTTATTTATTTTACACCCACTTTATAGGCATGACATTGTGATCTTTTGATTATCTGTTGTATAAAACATACCTTCATCTATCATTAATAACAAACTATTGATTTCAGCTAGCTTATTGTCAATATTTGGATTTTGGATCTATGAAGTGTGACAATGCCCTTTCTGGTAGGGGCATTTTATCGCTTGGCAATATTCTCACTAATTTCATTAGGTGCAAGGGAAACAGCAAAAAAGTACTAACATAAATGAATTTATTTCGCAATTCTTCGCTTTGATTTTAGCATAAAAATCAAAATAATTATATAAAGAAAATACAGATTGGTGACATCATTTTGACTTGATTTATGGTTTCAGTTGCATTTAGGATACATTATTGCTTCAAATTAGGACTTCAACAACAAAGACATGATGGAATGAAATAAATACTTGGTAGTGAAATTTTACTTACTCGATATCTGTTCTCAACACTATAGATATAGTTCTGTGTTCTTGCATATGTCCCAGGAACATGATGAAGAAAAGGTATAGACATGAAAATTCTCAGTATTTTGTGTTGTGTTATTTTTAATACATTGAAAGCACTGTCCTTGATGCCCTTTAAAAATCATTTTTTGGATTTGGCTTCTAAAATCTTGTATTGGCTCCTAAATTTAACATTTGCATATTTGTTCTAGATGATGCATGAAGGCAAATTGACAATGGATTAAAACTTTTCGCTTCTTTTGTGATGATCCAGTATTGATCAAAGTAAAAGTCAGCTGTAATAACATTAATTGACCTGTTTCTGCAAAATTTTCTATAGCAGCTTATATATGGCATTGTTAATCCCCTGCCGCGTAGCAGGGAGGGGGTTATAGGAATGACCTCCATCTGTCAGTCTATCCATCTGTAATGTTTTCTTGTCCGCTCTAAAAATAACTTGGCACAAATGATCATCATTATGAGACGATGTGCAGAGTGCAACAACCAGGTCGTCACCCCCAAGGTCAAGGTCACAAAGGTCATATATCAAAAAGTCCACATTTCCTGCCAGCTCCATTACTATTAAACTGCTTGAAAGTTTTTAAAATAACTTGGCACAAATTATCACCATTATGAGAGGATGTGCAGAGTGCAACAGTCAGGTAGCCTCAAGGTCAAGATCACAAAGGTCATATATAAAAAAAGTCCAAATTTTATGTCTGCTCCGTAACTTTTAACCTGCTTGATAGTTTATGATTGAGACAATGTGCACAGAGCAACAACAAGGTCGCTACACCAAGGTCAAGGCCACACATAGAGGTCAGATATAAAATAAGTCCACATTTTGTTTCTTCTCCATAACTTACTGACTATTGTAATTTTCCATATTCTCAGTATCTCATCAGTTGAATAACTTGCAATTTCATCTTCATGATTCCATCATTGACAAATGTGAGGTCCAAATGTAGCTGCCCATTTTTCGTAGAAATCATTATCCTATGTCATATTAGGAGGTCTAACCTTCTCTCATCATACTTGTTGTCCATTCCAATGTTCTACTGCAGCAGGGGATATAGCTGTCCTTCAGACTGCCTTGTTTTGTATAAATGCATTCAGAAAATGAAACATTTTCTTTGCATTTACTTGTTTTTCAGAAGTGCTAGCTTTTTAAATAATTGTAAATGGATGAGTAGGGTTTAAATGGTTTTAGCTTTTTAAACAACACAAGTAGAACCACCGTTTCTCTCTCCTGGCATTGAAATCATGCAATGCTTAGCTGATTTGTATTTTGTTTGATTTAGAAGTATGTTGTCATTGGTTTAACATTACTTTAGAAAGCTAAGGTATTGATGTGTAAAACAATTAGCTAATACTTTTTAGTTTCATGGTATTTTTTTTTCAACAGAAAGAAAGAAACTTGAGCATATTATTTTGATATGCCCAGTAACCTATTCCAATTTAATGATACGAATGCTCGTGTTTTCAGTCGGGAGGATATTCAGATATGCCATCATACACAACCTCATCAACTTCACATTATGACTCGTACAGAAATTATTTACCAAAATACAAAGAGGTCTGTACTTTTTATAAGCCCCTAGCTTCAGCATCTAACATGCACATTGTTGGGGAAAAGGTCCAGTTTTGTTTATAATGGTGACTGTTCGAAATCCTTCAGGGAGGTGGTTTAGAAATATAAATATGGTGTTTGTTTGTGGGATTGAAATTCATTATTAAATGGATGGGTTAATGCCATAGGTTGTGGCGTTTTAGGCAACATTTGAATCTAAACCTTAACTTGTTCAGCATGGTTCCCTTACACATTATTTATTAAGCAGATCATTACTTCTTTGACTACGTAAGTTTTAAGTAATTATGGAACTGATAAGAACATTCTGTTCAATGCTTTACATACAAAGAGCAATATTGTATTTTCAGCTCACCTGTCACGTAGTGACAGAGTGAGCTTTTCTGATCACCATTTGTCCGTCGTCCGTCCGTCAGTCCGTCCGTCCACAATTAGTTTGTTAACACTCTAGTGGTCCCATATTTGCCTTAATTGTCATGAAACTTGGTCAGGATGTTTGTCTTATTAATATCTCGGACGAGTTCGAACATGGGTTATCAGGGTTGGAAAACTAGGTCACAGAGCCCAAATATAGAAAAACCTTGTTAACACTCTAGAGGCTACTTTTTCAGTCCAAATATCTTGGAAATTTGTCAGAGAGGTTCTATCAATGATTTCTAGCTCAAGTTCGAATATGGGTCATCTGGGTTCAAAAACTAGGTCGCGGAGCCCAAAAATAGAAAAATCTTGTTAACACTCTTGAGGTTACATTTTCAGTCCAAATAATCTGGAAATTTGTCAGGAAGGTTGCTTTGATGATTTCTAGGTCAAGTTCGAATATGGGTCATCTGGGGTCAAAAACTAGGTCACAGAGCCCAAATATTGAAAATCCTTGTTAACACTCTAGAGGTAACATTTTTAGTCCAAATAATCTGGAAATTTGTCAGAAAGGTTGCTTCTATGATCTCTAGCTCAAGTTCGAATATGGGTCATCTGGGTTCAAAAACTAGGTCGCGGAGCCCAAAAATAGAAATATCTTGTTAACACTCTGGAGGTTACATTTTCAGTCCAAATAATCTGGAAATTTGTCAGAAAGGTTGCTTTGACAATTTCTAGGTCAAGTTCGAATATGTGTCATCTGGGGTCAAAAACTAGGTCACAGAGCCCAAATATTGAAAATCCTTGTTAACACTCTAGAGGTTACATTTTTAGCCCAAATAATCAGGAAATTTGTCAGAAAGGTTGCTTTGACGATTTCTACGTCAGGTTCGAATATGGGTCATCTGAGGTCAAAAACTAGGTCACAGAGCCCAAATATTGAAAATCCTTGTTAACACTCTAGAGGTTACATTTTTAGCCCAAATAATCAGGAAATTTGTCAGAAAGGTTGCTTTGACGATTTCTACGTCAGTTTCGAATATGGGTCATCTGAGGTCAAAAACTAGGTCACGGAGCCCAAATATTGAAAATCCTTGTTAACACTCTAGAGGTAACATTTTTAGCCCAAATAATCTGGAAATTTGTCAGAAAGGTTGCTTCTATGATTTCTAGCTCAAGTTCAAATATGGGTCAATTGGGTTCAAAAACTAGGTCGCAGAGCCCAAAAATAGAAAAATCTTGTTAACACTCTAGAGGTTACATTTTCAGTCCAAATAATCTGGAAATTTGTCAGAAAGGTTGCTTTGACAATTTCTACGTGAAGTTCGAATATGGGTCATCTGGGGTCAAAAACTAGGACACAGAGCCCAAATATTGAAAATCCTTGTTAACACTCTAGAGGTAACATTTTTAGCCCAAATAATCTGGAAATTTGTCAGAAAGGTTGCTTCTATGATTTCTAGTTCAAGTTCGAATATGGGTCATATGGGTTCAAAAACTTGGTTGCGGAGCCCAAATATAGAAAAATCTTGTTAACACTCTAGAGGTTACATTTTCAACTCAAATAATCTGGAAATTTGTCAGAAAGGTTGCCTTTAGGATTTCTAGGTCAAGTTCAAATATGGGTCCTCTGGGGTAAAAAACTAGGTCATATGGAAAAACCTTGTTAACATTTTAGAGGCTATATTTTCAGTCCAAATGTCCTGGAAATTTGTCAGAAAGGTTTTTTTGATGATTTGTAGCTCCGGTTTGGATATGGGTTATCTGGGTTCAAAAACCAGGTTGCGGAGCCCAAAATTAGAAAAATCTTGTTAACACTCTAGAGGCTACTTTTTCAGTCCAAATATCTGGAAATTTGTCTGAGAGATTGTTTCAATAATTACTAGCTTAAGTTCAAATATGGGACATCTAGGTTAAAAAACTAGGTCATAGATCCCAAATATGGAAAAACCTAGAAGTAACATTTTGGGTACAAATAACCTTGAAATTTGTCAGAGAGATTGTTTCAATAATTTCTAGGTCAGATTCGAATATGGGTCATCTGGGGTCAATTAACCAGGTCCATAGCAACTTTGTTAAAAGCAGTCATACTCAGGTGAGCAATACAGGGCCATCATGGCCCTCTTGTTGGGTGTGTTGGGGTGGGGGGGGGGAATGCTCCCTGTTTTTCATTCATTTCCAGTTTAACTAGTAACTTGTCTAGGAAGAGGAAAAAGCTGAAAGGATCAGTTCCTGCTGTAATGAGAAATTTCATAAGAACTTAACAAGATTAATAATGTTTTTTTGTTGTTGCCAATATCTAGTAGAAGTTTCTTATGGCATGATTGTTTGGTGAAGGTTGAAAAGTTGTGGTATACATACATTTAAGCTTAAATTCTGATGGATCTTTGGTTGTGCATTCTGATAGCAGGAGACATGTTAGTATGATCGTAAATATAGATTGGGAATGTCTTTTCAGTTCTCCATTTAAGAATAATTAAAGTAACAACTTGCAATGTCCTTTAGAAGACTTGTGTAGATTCTTGTAACAATAAAGACAAAGCTGTGATAATTAAAAGCAAGATGTTTTAATGTCTGGTAACTTTGTAGCCAAAAATAGTCTGATAGTTCTAGTGTCAGTCTGAAATATCATAATATGAAAAAAAATAAGACAACTAAATGAAACATGAATCAAAAGCTTGAAATATTTTGTCTTAAATCTGATAGCTTAGAGGATGAGATTTTCTATGGCATATATAGGTGTGACAGCATCAAAATTCAAAACATTGAAAATAAAAAATTGACTTCTAGATTCGTGTGAAGACAGATATGTGTTATTAAAAGGCAATTTTAAGTATTGAAGTCACACAGATTAACATAAGACTTAATTGTCTGTGAAAGAAGTAAGGCGGAAGCTTAAAACAGCCGTAATTGCTTGGACATGCGGTATGCATGTAACTTGACTGTTGGTATTTTCTTTCTAAATGCATCACATTGTATTGTATTTAATAGGACAGAGCATATCAATAACAAAGCCCTTCTGATTGGTTCATGCTCAACCTAATAGAAGCTGGTATGAAGTAGTTAAAAAACTGATGTGAAGCTCAGTATTGTGTCAGAGAAAATATTTTTATTTCAATGAAGTATGCCTAAAATTGTAACCTAAGTGAAATACATAAAAAGCTAGATCTATTTTTAGTGGGTGTAACAGATTGCAATTTATTTGTATGTTTCAGTCATACAATGATTATATGAGAGAGTTTGTGCATAGAGCACCAGCACCACCTCCAATGCCTCCGTATGCTCCACCAGTAAGTAACTAGATACGATTTTTGTTCCTAGGTGACTTAATTTTCAGAAAGTTATTATTTTTGTGACAATTACTTAGTTTTGAAATGCTCCATTTGGGTTTTTTGAATCGTGAGTTTCATTGTTTACTGAAGGTATTTCACAATGAAATGTTCTACTTGTAAAGAACAGTATGTTGTTGTAACTCTTTCCATTATTTTGAGTGACACCGTTAAATCACAGCCTTTGTGGCCTTGTTTAATTAATATTCTACTCTTGCAGCCTCAAGCCTACACAATGGATCCTATGGCTCAGTACACAAGTTACGATCATTCAAGAGAATATCAGATGCCTCCACCTGACTACAGCCGATCTCATTCCCCACCAAGATCTAGATCTGATAAACGTTCAGTAAGTTAGTCTCTGGTTCTCTGTGTGTAGTCTAGCTGCTGCTGATCGATACTGTATCTTTAATTTCAATGCGCAGTGTGGTTTGGTTTGGTTTTTATCATTTGTTTTTGTTTTTCTTCTTTTTTAACTGAATAAAAAAAAACAGATGTGTTATGCACCTAGTAACTGTTCCTTTATTGGGTGATGGTTATATAGATTTTTTGGACATAGATTGATTTGGTTTGCTAATAACAACATTTTAATATTTTCTTGAATACTGCAGCGCTTAAGAGAAGAATTATGTCTCCCCCCAAAAATGGGGGAGACATATTGTTTTTCCCCTGGTTGTCCGTCCGTCCGTCCGTCTGTCTGTCTGTCCGTCACAAAATCATGTCCGCTCTGTATCTTCCAAAGCCCTTGAAGGATTTTTATGAAACTTGGGTCAGATGTTCACTTCATCAAGGCGACGTGCAGAACCCACTTTGCGGGTGTGGTGTCTCAAGGTCAAGGTCACACTTGGAGGTTAAGTGTCAAATGCCACAAAATTGTGTCCGCTCTGTATCTTCAAAAGCCCTTGAAGGATTTTTATGAAACTTGGGTCAGATGTTCACCTCATCAAGGCGACGTGCAGAACCCACTTTGCGGGTGTGGTGTCTCAAGGTCAAGGTCACACTTGGAGGTTAAATGTCAAATGCCACAAAATCGTGTCCGCTCTGTATCTTCAAAAGCCCTTGAAGGATTTTTATGAAACTTGGGTCAGATGTTTACCTCATCGGGGGAGACATATTGTTTTTCCCCCGGTTGTCTGTCCGTCCATCTGTCCGTCACAAAATCCTGTCCGCTCTGTATCTACCAAAGCCCTTGAAGGATTTTTATGAAACTTGGGTCAGATGTTCATCTCATCAAGGCGACATGCAGAACCCACTTTGCAGGTGTGGTGTCTCAAGGTCAAGGTCACACTTGGAGGTTAAATGTCAAATGCCACAAAATCGTGTCCGCTCTGTATCTTCAAAAGCCCTTGAGGGATTTTTATGAAACTTGGGTCAGATGTTCACCTCATCAAGGCGACATGCAGAACCCACTTTGCGGGTGTGGTGTCTCAAGGTCAAGGTCTTACTTGGAGGTTAAGTGTCAAATTTTACAATCGTCTGATTCAATACTGCCTGCAGCAACTGGCTGGGGGGAGACATATGTTTTTGTTCAATCAAAAACCATTTCTAGTTTTTATTGTACTGCAAATTGATATTGGCGATTTTAGCTGTTTGAAAGTACAAAGCAGTCTTTTAATGTTGGCATGCTAAATGCATGATAGAGAGATTTATTTATTGCCATCTGTGTACAACAGCATACTTCTGAGGATTACTATCTTCCAGTGATTTTGACATTGCTGTCACCCTTTATTGACAGACTTCAATGTCCCTCTTTGCAGCATGTATCAGGTTGCATTGTTATAGTGATACATGTTAAGTCTGATCTTGTAAGTGGTCTTGTTTCCAAAACATTGCAGAAATCTGCATCATATGGTGTTTTGGACAAGCTCTTAAGTGAAATGTCAAGGAACATTGATCCAGTTGATTTTCTATGATTCTGTTAGCACACATTGTAAATTTAAGTTTCTTTTCAGCTTGATTGCAAATTCCAAATACAGGATTCCTGGAAAATACCAGCAATACTTGAAGTATTGTCATGGATATTACACAAAATTTTTTAAGAAGGTTACCTACCAATTATTTAAGATCATGCATTCCCTCATACAATAATTGATGGATTATATTGTTATAGTCTGATGGTATTCTCCAGGATCTTTGTTTTGCTTTGTGATTTATATCACTTAGATATCAAAGAACTTGAATCTATTGTACATTTTCTGAGTTTTCTTTCAACCAAATCAAAAAGACGGTTTTAATTTTTCTCTTCAGAGTCGAGATGGTTATGATAAATACGAAAAATATGAAAGCCGCTACACCTCATCAGGAAATGTATGTACAGATTTTCTGAATATTTTCAAAAAGGGTTTGTTATTTCCTCTTTAAATGGGTTATTGCTTAAAAGTATTTCAATCAAGCCAGAATATAGGGCTGACATACATGTACAGATGTGGTTAACAGTTTTGTTTGTGGTATTTTTGACTAGTGATGAAACTGGAGGTCATGGTTATAACAGTTTTTTGGGGGAAAAAATGCTTCGAAAATATTGAAAAGTACAATAGAGTGATATTGTAGCTGATACTGCCTTCTATATTGTTGCTTGCATCATTACATTATTATTTGATCAACTGTTTTAGCTGTGCATGTGTTGACTTGTTTGCATTATATGTAAGGAAGCTTTTTATATTACTAAAGAAAGAATATGCGAATCCCTCCTACAGCAAAAAAAAAAAAGCTTGGTATTAATTACTTGCTAGACCTGTCTGATTTTTAAGTCTAGACAGTTATTAACTGTCAATATCTATTAGAGTTTGGTCCTTTCTCTGTAACTTTCCACACATGTTGTTTTCCCCTAGATCTTCCTACAGACTTTGAATCATATGAGAAAGTTGACAGCTTCTTATGGTAGGGGGTCAGGTGTTGATGCCTCCCAGGAAAGGTGATAAGGTGCCACTCGCCTTTTAAAGTTACATACTTTCAGTGATGACAAGTCCGAAACCTGACAGCTTTGTTGATAATTCTGTATCTAGCGTTGCTTGAGATGAAGTCATCCAGGAGTAATGAAGTAGAGATATACATCCTGTGTGATAGTTATGTAAAACAGTGTTCAAAGAAAACAAAATGTTTCTGTTACTTTCGGTTAGTTATTTTCTCCTTGTTATTTACAGTATGATCGAGATGTCGAAGATTTCCTTAGACGCACAACAGGAGGGAGTGCATCATCAAGGAACCGAGATCACGACAGGGACCGTAGCCGTGATAGGGAGAGAGAACGTGAACATAGGCACCGTGAGAGAGAACGTGAGAGTGAGAGAGACCGACATAGAGAGAGACATCGTGAAAGAAGATGAGAAACGGCATTTTTATATTGAATGTATGTGCAGGACAGCTTGTATGAAAGTTTTTACTGACCAGTGTATGTTTCCTAATGTATGAATGTAATTGTTTGTATAAATAAAGATTTAAAAAAAGATATCTAAAATGAAGAGGGTATGATTTTTATGAAACATAAGTATATATATATATATATATATAATGAGAACCATTTTGATATCTTTGATAACTGCCAGAGAATGCTGTCTTGCTCCTTGTGTCAAGCACCTTTGTATTTCACAGTTGGTTGAATTTTTCTTGATTACATTTTTACTGAGATTTTTATTTCAGTATGTTTATTTTGAAAGAGAAAAACACTAGTGAAAATCATAATAGGTGTTATTAAGTTATAATTTAGCTATAAACCTGTCATTTTAAATGGACTGATCAATTCTGTAATTTTGTTGGCTTGACAGCAGGGAAGTGTTTTAAGGAGGTATTTTGATTACAGGGATATCTGTGTTTTGTACAGTGTATAAGACATATTTGTATATATTGATGAATTTAATTCACCAGTGTGCTATTTCATAACGCAAGTCATATCACATGTTATTAAAGCATATGTATACATTTAAGTTAGTGTGAATACATGAACACTGTCGTATTCAATTACTAAGGAAAAGATTTGATTTTGACCTTAGAAAATAAAGTATTAGTATGAATTTGTCTCAGTGAGTATTATCTTTGATTTGGTAAAATAAAGCTTAGTTTTAAAATCAGCTAATTAAAACTCTTGAAGCATAATTATTGTCTTGCTATTCTGACCAAAAGCTAGAAATGAGATTGTTCTTTGGTTAAGTTAACTAAGCCATTGATTATACATGTATCACTAGTATTTTTTTTAGCTCGATTGTTTTTCATTTGACATTTTCAAATATCTACTTAGTACTACAGCTGAGACAGCAGAACCTTAGCACCAGCAGGTAGTACTCTTGTTTATATTTGTCTTTGACATTGAACTATTGGTTTTGTACACAACTTGTACATGTTATGGGACCTTTTGTTTTTTTAGCCAAGTTGATTTTTGTTCCTTTTTCGTTGTATTAATTTCAAGCTTTATAAATCGTAAGGAGATAATCATTAAAGGGATAATCATACTGAAACATAACTGACCAATTTGTTTGTACATGCTTCTGTCTGTTACTTCAGAGTTGAACTCCATATTACATGAATATTTTACAAAAGCTTTGTATGATTTTATCAGTTTTCAAAAAAATGTCACCAGTTATTATTGTTTTGACCCTTAATACTAGAGATGTCAACGAGTATCCGAGTACTCGGATATCCAGATACTGTGTTGGTATCTGGATACAAATTTGGTATCCGAATATTCATATACAAAATCAAAAAAAAAAAAAAAAAAAACAACGGTGAAATTTAACTTTGAAATTTTAAAAAATTCTGATACTGGCAAAATTAATTTTGCAATTTCGTAACGCTAAACATAATCGCGTCAATTTACCGCCGGCGGCATATCCCTTGATTGGTTAATTGATAAAGCGTCTATCTGTCGCATGCCATTTAATGTTTTTATTCGTCTTGCAAACTGCTGGGACCTAATGCGACATCTCATTGTGTAGCAATTACTTTAATCCATAGTGTTTTATAACCTAAACGAGAGTATCTTGCTCCTTTGTTAATCAATTAGCAGTGTCAAACATGCTAATTAAGGGTTTCACGGTAACTTCCGCAAATGATTCTATGATAGTTTTAATGCAAGACTAATAAAAGTGTCCTATCAAAATGTGATTACTCAAATGTTGTATCTAATCAACGATTTGCTAAAACAAGCGTTATGATTTTAATATGTCAAACAATCATTCTTTGCTAAAGCATTCGCATTAAAAACTTTGAACCATTCAAAAATATTAAACCCATTTAAAACTTCTGACACATTTGAAATCTTTGTTTTTTGGTATTTTGTTGGCGCTCACATAGTCACGTAAGCTGCATAAATACATGTTCCGGTATACAAAAACGATAATGTGACATAGACTTGAGGATACAAACAAAACAGCGTTTTGATCTAAGGTGATTTTAAATGATATTTTTAAATTACATTGTTTTTTTTTTTTAAAAAACAAAGATAGACCATGCCATAAAAAAAACCCAAAAACGGACGCATATTGTTTTTGTTAGACACTTAGACTTAACGCACTTGCGTATTGGCGGGAAAATATACTTCAAGAGACACGATGAAAATAAAAACAGTAAACAACATGTCTTTGTTTTATTAACTTTATTTACACGTAATGACAGTTATTATTTTTGTAAAACTGTCTTAACACAGTCATGTATTAGGATTACCGGAACAGTATGTAAAACAGACGTCAAATGTAATGCTTGGCATAGGAATTGGAACATTGAGATCGTATAGTCGTCGATTTTATACGAGTATCCGGATAGTATCCGAATAGTCTATACGGATATCTGGATACTGATTTAGGTATTCGTTGACATCCCTACTTAATACCTGTTCAGATGATCATTATTAATTTTTTGCATTAGGCATCATAACATATAGAACTTTACTTATAGTAAATTGCTCTATTCTACTTCATTTGAAGCAGTTTTGCATGTGAATCACTATATTTCTTGTTTTTTATGCTTAGTCATTTTTCTGTCAAGTTAATCATCTGGCTCACAGCACCTTTACTTCACTATGAAATGTGAACCTCTCCACACAGTTAGATTTTCACCAAAACATACCATGCTTATATTGGTTTGGTGTTTCTATGGCAGGCACAAGTAGTGAGGGTATCAGTGTCTTGTTGGCACATTTCTAGCTTTTAGTAGAGTTACACTCATAAGTCAAGATATTAATCATAAAATTTAGCATCTTGCAGCAAAGGCTTTCATAAAAATTTGCCCATAATCATCATAAATTGAACAAAATCTGGTAAAGTTTTACCTAAACATAAATCCATGTCCATCTCTTTCTACCTTGTCATTAATTATTATAGTGTCCAGCAAAATCAGGTACTTTAAACATTTCTTTTGTATAGGGCATTTAGTATTCTGCATCATACAGATACATGTTAGTACACAGAAAGATTTTACCACAGTTGTACATATGACAGGGCATTATATTTTCATGTCTAGGCTAAGCTAGTTTAAAGGACTGCATTTTGTTCGAAGATTATCACACAAGTGACACCAAGCTCACAGTTAGGGATTTTTTCTATATTGGTACAGTTTTTCTTTTAGAAGTCATTGCTTTTGTCATTTGCCCAACTTGGAACAATATTGTCTTTCATAAATACAATTGAAAGAGTAATTTTCATGTTAAATATTTTGTACAGTATTATAGATTTTATGCATGTATCTTTCCACATCATTGTACAGAGCTGCCTTTTTAACATCTAAAGTTTTATATGTATATAGTTGATGTGCAATTTTGTTCATGTGAAAACTTCGAATCTGTCTGCCTTTTCAAAAGCTATAGGGAGGTACAACATTATTATCAAATTTCACTGTATTGAAATATTCTTTATTTAATTGTATCAGGAAATCCACTTTGGTACCAAGTACTTAGATGTAAGCATGATTAAGTTTTCTGACATGATTATTTTAACAATTTCAGTATGTTGTGTTTTTCGGTATAAGTCAGCTTCGTATGTTATAACACCATGGACAATGGTTTTCATTTTTCCCCAAAATGGGAATGTCTCACACCTTCATAACCTGTACAAACTTGTATATATAATGTTTCACTAGACAAAAGTGAAATAAATAATATTTTATATTGAAGATGTAGTTTGTTTGTTTTTATTTACAGCTGTCAAACATTTGTTGTGAGCTATCAATTTCTGATACTTGACACTTCGTTAGATGAAATTATGCTATGTGTGTCACAGCCATTATTAGCTGTACAAAAATACCAGGTCATGCTGATTTAAATGTTGTCATAAAGTTGTATGGGCATAAAATAAAAACATTTAGTCAACTTATTTTGACTGCCCAGCCCAGTGACAACTTCTTTGTGGAGATTGCTAACCCTTAACATGCGAAATATCCAGAATGGACTTGTCCATTTTTATACGCCTGTTTGAAAAAGAAAATGGGTCATTTGGAACGCCCATGGCAGGCGTCGTCCAGTTTTGTCTGGAGCGTATCTTCTACATCCATCCAGGGATTTTAGTATTACTTGATATAAATGTTAAGCATCACAAGACGTAGTGTCACCGATTGAACCAGGTCTCTATGTCAAAGGTCAAGGTCGTACTTCGAGATCAGATGAAAACATTTGTCAGGAGCAGAACTACATGCATTGAGGGATTTTATAATAACTTGGCACAAATGTTCACCATTGTGAGGCAGAGTGTATTTACTCAAAATTCAGGTCCCTGTGGCCAAGGTCAAGGACACATAGAGGTCAAAGGTCAGAAGAAAATTTGTATGGACCATTTAGTGATCATGAATTGAGTTATTCTATTACATATGTTCACCATCATGAGACTGAGCATTACATGCATAATCTAGTTCCATATATGCAAGATCAAGGTCATAAGAAAGGATGAAATGTCCAGATTTTGTACAGATATCTTCTACATCCATGGAGGGATTTTAGTATTACTTGATACAAATGTTCAGCATCATAAGATGTAGTGTTGCATGCATGAACCAGGTCAAGGTCACAGAGGTCAGAGGAAAATGCTTGTCCGGAGCAAAACTTCTACATGCATTGAGGGCATTTAATATAACTTGCCACAAATATTTACCTTTGTGAGGTGGAGTGCCTTGCACAAAACTCAAATCTCTGTGGACAAGGTCACACATAGAGGTCAAAGATCAGACTAGAATGCCCATGGGCAGCATGTCGAGCCCACCAATGGAAAGCCGCCTATGGGGATGGGACAGTGAAATGTAAACTGGGAAGATGATGATAGAAGGACAAGGCAGGCCTATATGATGTCTCTTTCAGGGAGCATAACAAATGTATCACAGTATTTTCAAATTCTTCCATGCATGGAGAAGTAATGGCCCAAAGAAGGTCTATCATCTATTTTGGACCTTTGACCTGTGACCTTGAGCTCTAAGCTAGGAATCAAGGTGAACAAATGTGCCAAGATATTTTTATATCCTTCCATGCAGGGAGAAGTTATGGCCCGGATAAGGTCTGTCATCAAAATTTTGGACCTTTGACCTGGCACTGTGACCTTGACCTTTGAGCTGGGAACCTGGGTCTTGCACGCGACACGCCGTCTCATCAAGATGAACAAATGTGCCAAGGTATTTCAAAATCCTTCCATTTGGCCCAGACAAGGCAATCATTATCACCTTTTTACTAGTAGTTCACCTGAGCACGAAGTGCTCGTGAGCTATTGTGATCTCATTTCGTGCATTAGTGCGTCAACATTTTCCTTTAAACAACATCTCCTCCTAAACCACTGGGCCAAAGTTGATGAAACTTGTCAGGGATGTTCCTTGTATGAAGCTCTTCCAAAGTTTTTCAAAGAAATCAATTCCATACAGAACTCTGGTTGCCATGGCAACCGAAAGGAAAAACTTTAAAAATCTTCTCTGAAACCACAAGGCCTAGAGCTTAGATATTTGGTATGTAGCATTCTCTAGTAGGCCTCTACAAAATTTGTTCAAATTATTCCTCTAGGGTAAAATTGGCCCCACCCCAGGGGTCTCTGGATTTTACATAGACTTATATAGGAAAACTTTAAAAATCTTCTTGTCAGAAACCGTAAAGCATAGAGCTTAGATATTTGGTGTGTAGCATTGTCTAGTGGACCTCTACCAAGTTTGTTCAAATCATGGCCGCTTGGTCAAAAATGGCCCCGCCCTAAGGGTCACATGTTTTACATAGAATTATATAGGAAAAACTTGAAAAATCTTCTTGTCAGAAACCACAAGGCCTAGAGTTAAGATATTTAGTATGCAGCATTGTCTAGTGGACCTCTACCAAGTTTGTTAGAAAAATGTCCCTGGGGTCACAATTGGCCCCACCCGAGGGGTCAGAAGTTTTAAATAACAATATAGAAGAAAATCTTTAAAAATCTTCACTTCACTGACACTTCAAAAACTACATGACTCCCTTCGGGGGCATAACAAGAAGTTTGCATCTTGAGATGAAAAGATTTCTTTTGTTCATCATCAGGTTTTAGCTCACCTGTGCTGGGGGTGAGCTGTAGTGATTGTACATCTAAACTTTTTACTTCAAATATTTCCTAAACAACTATGTCAAAGCTGACGAAACTGTATGAACCTATACCAAATTTATTCAAAGAATTTTATTCCATGCAGAACTATGCTATGTCAACAAGAATGAAAAACACTAAATCTCGTCTTAATTGACCAGGCCCAGAGCTCTGAAATTTGGTGTATGTTAAGTGGACCTCTACCATGTTTGTTCAATTTATATTATGGGTGAGACTTTTGAAATTTGATGTGTAGCGTTACCTATCTGACCTCTACCAAGGTAGTTCAAATTTCCCTGGGGTTGCTATTGGCCCTACCTGAGGTGTCCCTTTTAAGCTCACCTGAACACAGCTAAGGGTGAGTTTTTCAGATCCTTGAATGTCCTGTGTCTGTTGTCCACAATTGGTTTGTTTACTATCTAGAAGTTACATATTTTACCTAATTATCATGAAACTTGATTAGAATGATGGTCTGAATAAGATCTTGGACAAGTTCAAATATGGGTCATGTCGGACTGAAAACTAGGTCACAAGGCCAAATCAAAGGAAGACCTTGTTAACACTGGAGGCCACATTTTTTGTTCAAATGTCATGAAAACTTGTCAGAACGTTTTTCTTGATGATATCTAGGTCAAATTCAAATATGGGTCATTTTGGGTCAGAAACTAGGTCACAGGATCAAAACATAGAAAACCCTTAGAGGCTACGTTTTCTTTCCAAATGTCATGAAAATTTGTCAGAATGTATGTCTCGATGATATTTCGGTGAAGTTTAAATATGGTATTTAGGGTAAAAAAAAACTAGGTCATCAAGTCAATCATATTTACCTTGTTAAATCTGACAAAAATTACAATTCAATATTTGCACTAAACAGGCATAACTTTGTGAAAATCAGTGCCACAGAACATGCTGCTAAATATACAGTTCCTCTTGGTAGTAAAGGTTCCTATGAAGTTACCATAAATTCCAGCCAGCAGTTGTTGAAATATAGTCCAGACAAAATTTCGGGATGGACAGAAGAATGGATGAAATGGCCACTATATGCATCCCCATGGGGGAGGGGGGGGGGGGCTGCATAATTAAATATGTGATGAATGTACAAGAGTAAAGCTCAGTTCAACAAACTTTGAAACTCTGAAATTTAATAGAATCTCTATGGGTTGTTCCCTGGTTTTAATGTTATTGAAATTGGAACTGACTCATATAGAATTTCTGCAGTGAAGAAGTCTGGACAAATAAAGGAAGGAACACTGATACAGTTTTCTACACAAATGCCTCTTTTCAACCTTTCAATATTGAAATTTCCAAGTTGCTTAGTCTGTCTCTGAACTCTAAACACTTTAATATTTTTAGAAACTTATTTAAAAAAATTCTCCTTAGATTTTATTGTGACCTTCCAGAAATGAATGCTACTTCCAACAAGACATGTTTGTAAAACATATATGCCCCACTAGCTCATTATCCCTAGAGGCAGTCATAAAAGTATAGGAAAGTAGAAGGCCAGGGACTTGTGTCAGTACATTAATGCGAGTATGACAGGGGCTCCTGATATCAAAAGCTATTTGCCATGCAAGTAGATGAATGAGAGGAACGGCAGATTATGTCAATGACAGTTTGGTTAAATGTATAAAGTTCAATTACTGGAGAACTTGAAAGAGTATAGGAACTGAATGGGTAGGTAGGTAGGTAGTAATGTGGGAGGGCGAGTAGGTAGGAAGTTTTGATGCAGCAAGGCCCAAGGGTTCTCCAGTTATCAATCAGAATCTGTTTTCCTCTTTATGGTGTATGGCCAGTGTGACTTTTGCATTTAACCTAGTGACCTTGAAGACATTAGATGTCATCTCCTGAACAGACCAACCTGAATAGCAAGTCTGTAAAGTCAATGCTAGATTGAAAACCATTTTTCTGTTAAAGGTCACGCTGACCTTGAACTTTGACCAAGTGACCCCAAAAGCGATATAAGCCATCTATAAGTCATTATCAACCAGCATCGCAAGTTTAAGGACCCTAGGCTCAAGTATTCTCTAGTTATTCATCAGAAACCATTTTTCAGTTAATGATCAATATGACCTTGACCTTTTATCTAGTGACCCTAAAAACTCTAGGGGTGATAAACTGGCCATTACCAATCTGCCTATGAAGTTTTAAGAGCCTGGGCCCAGGCATTCTATAGTAATTCATCGTAAACTGTTTTGCTTTTCAATGTCACTGTGACTTGGCCTTTGACCTATTGATCTGAAAATCTGTAGAGGCCAACTATTTGTTATGACCAAGCTACACACCAAATTTGATGAACCTGTGCTTAAGCATTCCCTAGATAGTAAGTGGAAACTGTTTTGCTTTTCAAGGTTACTGTGACCTTTTTCTTTGAACTAATATTCCTAAAAACCAACAGGGGTCATCTACTTGTCATGACCAACCTGGTTATTAAGTTTTGGGGAGCTGGGGACAAGCATTCTATAGTAATTCACTGGAAACCATTTTGCTTTCCAAGGTTACTGTCACCTTGGCCTTTCACCTGATTGATCTGAAAAACTATGGGGGTCATCTACTGGTCATGGACAACCTACATACCAAGTTTGAGGAACATGGGCCCAAGTATTATATAGTTATTTACAGGAAACCATTTTGCTTTTCAAGGTCACTGTGACCTTAGCCTTTGACCTGAAAAACTATAGGGGTCATCTACTGGTCATGATCAACCTACTTACCAAGTTTGAGTAAGGTGGGTCCATGGGTTCTCTAGATATTGATAAGAAACAAAGTGTCTATTGACCGACCGATATTTGCAAAACAATATGCCCCCTCATCTTCAATGGGTGCGGGGGAGGGGGGGGGGGAGGGGGGGGGGGGGGCATAAAAATAGTCGGTGAATTCATTTTGTGGAAAGGGTTTGTGCAGATAGAATATGGTGATGCTTCTATATCTGAAGAAATTTTAGTTTTCTTACACTTCTGCTGCATCCTTGAAATAAATCTGAAATATGCTGGCATCTTCATTCAAATATTATCATGATGGAAAATTCAATTTATATTTTACGTTTACAATGTTCACTGATATCAAGATGCTGTCTGTCTAAGGAAGTTGGGTGCAGACATCACCATTATACACCTAAGATCATATTGAGGCAAGCCCAACCAGGTATCAAATTGCAGTCTTCCAGTTCATAGACGCCCTAACTACAAAGCCACCATGGACCAGGCATATATGGGCATGAATTCTAAGCCGCTTTTTTTATTTTGACAGATTTTCAGTGCATCCATGATTTAGAGCAACTTTCGCAAGTAAGCTACAAAAGACCACCATGGCCATCTCATTTCTTTTTTCTTTACCATAATTAGATCCACAGATATAATACTGATACAGAAACCAAATAACAAACATGTAAAGTGTTGAATTTCCTTTATGCTTTCATTCACATTACAAATACAATTTGGCAAAATCAAAGAGAGAACTATTTACAAAATAGTTATGTACAATTGTAAACCTTCAAGTTACTTTCAATGTTGAGTTCATTAAAATTAATACAACAAAACCTGAAATTACAATTTTAGTATCACTTATCATGGTTAAGATTCCTTCTTATAATTTAAGCATATTTTTCATTCTAAAAGGTGCAAAAGGTACAGAAAGATGAAACAAACTGCTTATCTGTCAACTACACTTCTTCCAGCTAAAACATAATTATATGTAACAGAATATACTTAGGTTTTTGTCCCCTATTCATTAGCATCAGTTTTCACTAATGTCCTTCCAGTTAAGCTGATACTTCACTGGCTTAATACGTTTAGCACCATTCAAATTTCCTTCAGTGTTTACAAATGATTGCATTGACCCTGTATACATGTTTGTTCCCTATTTTGTGTGGGAATCTAGCAACTCCCTGATAAAAGGTGACAGTGGGGCAGTGTCCTTAATAATTCAATCAGCTTCCTGGTTTTACTGTGGTAGTAGACATTTCAAATTTGACTTGCTTTAAGATATTAGTCTGTTGCTTTAGACATTTATAATTAACTTGCTCTAATAAAGCAGACAGACAGACAAATGGACAGTCAACATGAACAGATGAAGCGTATTCTCATCAGTTCGGCACAAACATCCTGTGCTCAAGTAAAATGGGGAGTTTTCAACAAAGGGGTGTGTCCATAGGACACAGATGCCCAGCTATGTCTTAGTACAGGACAAGATACAGGCATGACAAATTTATAATAGCATACCACACTATTACTACAAAACAATCACTGAAAAAAACAAGACTCTGTCACAGACAGTATATCCCCTGCCAATCGGTGCTTGTTTGAAGAGAGGGTTAAGTCAGAATTTGCATATAAAGAAAATGGGAAAAAAAATCAGTAATAAGTTTTTCAAAGAATAACTTTGTGGTTATCCTCTTAATCAAAGAGCAATAACTCCTTCAAAAATTGTGCAATCATGAAAAGTGATGATATGCACTGCAATTCATGTTGATAAACATTCTGTTTAAGTTTAGTGGAAATCGCATACAAAATGTAGGAGGGGTTGCACACAGAAACATTTATATAATAATTATAAAAATCATCGAAGGGCAATAACTCCTTTAAATATAATGCCATCACAGAATCCTGAAAATATGTGCTGCAGCAAATGATGTAATCATTGTGTGAAAGTGTGGTGAAAATTGCATGAATGTAGAAGTTGTGAATGGAAGCATTTGTAGGTAAAACAAGCTTTCTTCACATAAGAAATTTATACAATACTCAGGAAATCATGGAACAACTCTTAGAAAGAGGTTTATATAGCTTTTTATATTTAAATCTTTAACTTTTGTCAAGACTGTTATTTTTTGATACAGCAATGGCAAATAGAACTCAACATCAAAGTTTCATCGAAAATCCCCATTTTGATAATAACCCTCTTGATGAAGAATAAAACACTCTTGTTTCTAATTTTACAAATTTTAGGTTAACCACTGATCAGGACTGATAATGCCATTCTTGGTCATTCATTTTAAAATACACACTAAATTTTCATCTTAAGCTTCAAGAAATAATGTTATTCTTTATACATAGTGAATAACTATTCAGGGGCAATAACTCTGTGTTAAATGGTCCAACCGGGACATTCCAATGACATGCACATCTCCTTTTGGTAGTGATAGTTCCCATAAAGTTTTGTTAAATCCAGTAAGAAAAATAGCGTGGAAATGAATGTTACTCTGATCACATACTGAATAACTAATCAAGGGCCATAAATCTGTGCTGCTGTCAAACCAGAACAAGCTAAGGATATGCACATCTCCCTATGGTATTGAAAGTTCCCTCAAAGTTTCATTGAAATTATTTCAGTAGTTGCAAAGAAATAGTGCAGAAGCAAAATACTATTCAGAGGCCATAACTCTGTGTTAAATGGTCTGACAGAGACATGCCAAAGATATGCGCATCTCCTTTTGGTATTGATGGTTCCTAAAGTTTTGTTGAAATCAAGTAAGAATTTACCAAGAAATAGCGTGGAAGCGAATGTTACTCTGTATACACACTGCATAAGTAATCAAGGGCCATAAATCTGTGTTGAAGGATCCAACCAGTACATGCTGTGTATATGCACATCCCCTTTTGGTATTGAAAGTTTCCACAAAGTTTCATTGAAATCCAGTTAGTAGTTGCCAAGAATTAGCTCGGAAACGAAATTCGGACGGATGGGCAATGCCAAAACAATATCCCCCTCCCGATTCCATCGGTGGGAGATAAAAAGCTAACTACATAAATTGTCTGCGAACATGTTTGAAATAACTAGCTTATAAACGCAATACACAAATATCATTTTTATGTTTTTGTCACAAAAGTTTTAATGCATTATTAAACCTGAATAAAATGCCATTTTTTCTTATATTTAATGATCAATTTTCAGTCCTAAATGAGGAAAAAAGTATGGTTACAAAAAATTCTAAATTAAAGAATGGAGTTTTACCCAATCTCTGCAAATCAAAAATCCCATTTTTAGGCAAATAAGAGCCTAAAAATAAACCAGAACTGTAAAAAAAAATTAAGCAAAGAAAAAAATATGCGCCTGTTACACAAGAAGAACAAAGGTTTTCAGAATCTGCACTATTTTCTACTCTCTCTCATTACTGTTGGTGAAGTTCTTGATTTCTGACCAAAAATTTTGGCTTGCATAGGTCACATTGCACAGGAAAATGCGTTTTTCATAAACACATACTTGGGGACTTCCTGTTAAATATAGAATACGGTTTCCCCAAACCAGGTGCTTGCTGTACCACATGAAATGTTCCACAACATGGCATCTTCACCAGTCTCAGCACAGGCATTCATTTAAAGGATAAATGTTCTGAACCACCATATAACCAACATAAAGTAAGAAGGTTCAGTAACTGCTTAAATAAACAACCCACTTGAATAAACAACATGATGCAATCGATTTCTACAATTTGCATTAGATAAGCTCCCTAATAGAGAACTGACAGCAAGTGAGCAGAAAACGTCAAACAATCAGGACTGTAGTTACATTTTACTACGGCAATTGATTTATATTTAGTTCATCTGTGTCGGTGTCGCGTGAATTTAAAACAAGACAAGCAAATGAATTGTCTTGACAAATAAAATGAATGCTTAATTCCAAAGGCAAAAGGTTAACAATCAAAGCTTTACCAATGTTCTTCTAACCTTTTAAACAAGGTACCAAAAAACAGGGTAAAATTCTTTATTGTATTTTTTGTTTCAATTATCAGATTTAATTATAAGAAAAAGTCAAGTAGATTTAAGACAAATTTAACAAAATGAAAGCAACCAATTCTAGCAAATATTAAGTTCATTAAAGAAGAAGCAACGAGTGAAAATCTCAAATAAATTCCGTTTGTCACATGTTTCCTCGACCCTGTCGTATTTTAATATTTATCGAAAACAGTGTCTTGGAGACTCTTTACAAGGCAAACTTACAACAATCAATTGATTTATTACGATAAGTGGTCATGTTTTGATTATAAGTACCTGTTTTTCCTTTTTCATTGAAAAAAATTCTTTTTTCTCTAAGACTTGAATATTTACTTTTGAAAGCAACAATTACAATGAATCAATATCCTTTACATCTAAAAACTGTATATTTGTTAAAAAAAATTCTGGTGAAACTGGAAACACATCCGGGACCCCTAGGTATCCAGAATTTTCAAAAAATATTCACTGAATTTTGATGCCATAGGTACATTAGTTTACAACAATAAACTGAATAGCAATCAATCCACATATTTGCTGTCTTACAATGTCTTGTTAAATTGAACTCAATTTCTGTTGAAAAGGTTTTTTTTAAAGATCATTTTAAAATTGTTTGGATATTTTTTATTTTTTTTTAATTATAAAAAAAACCCCAAGTAACTAATAATGCTCATGGAAAATGTTAAACTTGTCACTCAGACATCTGACTTCGCTTAACTCTATTTTACCATAGTCAGTTGTCCTGGACAACTCAATCTCAAAAAAAACTTTTACAACTTTGTTCTGCTACAATTAACCCATTCTTTGACTGACTGGGTTAATATAACAGATCTGATATAATCAAACAATGGCCAATTAAAACAACAGTACAGAGCTTTAGGATTTTAAAGTGTTGCTTTACAGACTTCTCTTGAGAATGATCAATTTGTGAATTATCCTGGAATACAAGATAAAACTGAAACCTACATCTTAAGTAAGTTATGAATAAAAGATCAAATCACCAAAATTTCACTAAGTTTGTCACACTGGTGTGTGCAACTGCTTAAAGAACACTTGAAAATCTACTGATTTATGTAAGCAAAGCCTATTGTTTAAGCTATTAGGAAGTTATATTGACTGTTTTAGGGACAGTATGAATTGTAGAGGGCATTAAAAAACAACAACCAAACATAATTTTAGGTCTTTGAAAAAGTTTGAAAACTGAAAATTGTCTCAAATTCACCATACCTGTAAAATGTTATGCATTCAGCTTTCTAATTAAGAGAAATACGACAGGTAAAAACTACCAGAACTACTTTTCTGCTGGCCTGAATTTTCTTTCTGACTTGCATTTATCAACTACTTTACACTCAAGAACACAACACAGCACCATTTGTTACAAAAATGTTACTGCTTACAGGCTGATCTGTAGTATTCATGCACATAGTGCATAAGTCGTTCCTACACAGACTATCAAACTGATCTGTCCAGAAGACAGAGTACTAACTTTGGTGTTTTTGTCTGTTTTTTCACGGTGTAATAGAGGGTCTCTGAAGAGAGTATATTGAACATTCCATATGAACGTAAATTAGACCTGTTTTACTAACTGAGATAATAATCACAACACCAAATTTTCTAAAGCCATACAGGTCCCATTAGATTGTTCCTTCAGAAATCAGCTAATGAATAATGAGCACAACATAAAGTTCTAGATGAGCAACTACTCAGCTCTTGTTCTGTTCACTCAATGGCACAAGATTTCCAGGTGTCACATAATCCCCTATCAAAAACTGGCTACTGATTGGGTACTGGTTGTAATTCCCTGTGATTACATTCTGAAATCATTACAAACAGAATAAACATTTCTGAAAGATGAAATACAAATTCATCACATTGAACACAATAGTCAAAATTTACAATTACTGTTTACAGAATGTCTGTTTTGCATGTTAAAAATGAAAACAGTTGAAACATAATCAAGCAAATTGCATCTCCTTCCATACTTAATGCTTGGAATGAAAGATCTAATTAAAGCAAAAAAGCAGTTAGATGAAAAAATGATAGTCAGTGATTGATTCAAGGAATTAACTTCCCATTATATATTATAAATGAAAAGGTACAAAAAAAACAATATACTTCAATCTACCAAATCCAGTCACACTTTTCAAATAACTTTTGAAAGTGGAATATGTTTGACAAAACTATATGAAACAGAAGGAACATGTAAACAGTGCATTTCAGCTCACCTGAAATTTCTAAACTGGAATACCAAGATTTTGATGGTTTCTTTAGTCTGAGAATTAGTTTTGTGGGCATGATCAAACTAACTTTTTTCTGCATCTGAGTTCAATTTCTTATGATTATTCTCTTAAACTTCAGATGGGAGAGTACTTAGTATATGGCTCATCTAGTCATTATGTCTTTTTTTCATGAGTCGGGCATACAAATAAAATCTGGTAGCAACTAGCCAGTTTATGGTATATACTATAATATACAGGACAAGAGAGGTCACAATATTTCACATGAACTTTTCAGATCACGTGAACTTAGTTGTCCTGCTTGATCTGTTTAACTCAAGAGGGTTTTCTCGCCCCCAGTTACGTAGAAATACAGTTTTGCTATCAACCTTAAGGAGCACCATATAAAATTAGAAATTGAAACTTTCTCATTTCAGACTTGAGGTTTGAACCCATGCCTCAAACCATTAAGAGGTTATCTCGGTTCAAAAGTCAGCAATCTTTTTACCATTTAACCATGGCGGCATAATCTCAGCTTTGCATACTTTCAAAGTCTTATATACTACTCTACAAAACAATATTAAACTAATTGAAAAGGGTAACAACTGAAAACATGCATTACGTTTACTGTTACACACCTGTGGCTGTGTATTTGAGAAGTTTATGGGGCTGATTCCCCCACCTATTGATGTTCGATTTGCTGAACTGTTCGCCAGGTTTAGAACACTTGGTATGCTACCAGGATTGATTGGTGCACCAGCTAGAATAGGAATAACATTAAGCTGACTATACACTTTTCCTTTCACTTGCTTGCCAAAAAACAATTCCTAATAGGTAGTTTGGGTCTATATTTCTTCAAGTCATACCGAAGGTTTTTTTGAAGCAAGGTAATCTAAGATGAGCTAAAAGAATCTGATTTGCAGTTTTCTAAAATTTTAAATGAGTCAAGTGATTTTATACTGCTCACCTGAGTTTCTGACACTGACAAAAACTAAGAAGCTCTCTGAAGTTTTAGTTCAGATATACAGCAGAAATGTTGTGTAATTCATTTCAGTAACAGTTATATAGCTGTAAACTGGTGCAACAACAACTCTTTCTTGCTCTACTAGGGGGAATTTATTTGGTTTAAACCAATGGAATTAAGCCTTTTTATTTCCCCAATTTCAAGCCTAACCAGTTTAAAGGTCACTTACACTGTTAAATGTTTGTTTCTGTTGATCAAGTATTGAATTAGATTTCTGGAATGTTTAGATGTGGGAAGTGGAAAGATTATAGACATAAAGTGAGGACAGAAGGCATATTGGGCATAAAGTGTTCACAACAGTTCACCATAAGCTCTTTATGCTTAGGTGAAAAAAAAACTCAAAGAAGCAAGATGTTGTTAATAAACTAAGATGTGTTTAGCACTGATTACCTATATGTATACTATTTATGTATTTCTATAAAAAAATGTACTTATACTAAGTAAATACTGAAGCAATTGAATGTATGTGTGAACTAGTGTTAAAAACCTTAAATCTGTAAGTTAAAGGGTTTCAGAGACATGTACTCACAAATTTGTACATAACTTGACTGTAACTGGGCCTGTCCCTGCATCTGTAATGTATTTGCATCTCCTATCACACCATTCACCAGACTGCCATTCAAAGCACCAATAGTACTGTAGTTCTGTCCTGTAAAACCAGGAGACATTCAGAGTCAATTAATTACAACTCATTTCAAATTCTTCACATGAATTTCTTAGATTCCCACTGCAGGGCAATATTCAAATGAAATAAAATGTTTGGATACATAAGATTTTAGGTTTCATCCTCTGCTGGATACTACATTTGATATATTTCTTGTTTTTGAGATTTTTCTGTATTTCAGCTGCAGATTCATCACTTCTGGAGCACCTCCGGTGAAAATCAAAAAAAGATCTTTTAAAGACTTATGGAAAAGTCTTTAAGCTCTTTACTCTGAATTTCTACAACAATCAGACTTTTTTTTTCAATTCTTGCAAATAATTCTGTTTGAAATTTGTAAATTTAATAAGGGCCATTCCATTAAAACATGTATCTTATACCCTGGAAGACAAAATAAAAACAAGAGCACTGCTGGGTGGAGCATTATATGCCCAAAGGGTGTTTTTTCTAAGTATGATGCATTTGTGATACAAGGGAGGAAACCTTAGGCTTTGGAATTAAATGATTTCCTTTAGATTTTCAATTTTTTGATTTATAATATTTTAACATTTAATAAGTTTAATTTTAGGGTTTTATAGATCTTTATCATATCTGAATTTTAGGTTTTATAATTTGTATAAATGTCAGTCTTTCAGAAGTTATGATGCTGTGATGCATGGTTATCAAGTTATAGTGCAGAAATATTGATTGTTTAGTTGATCGTCACCTTGACCTTTTATGTACTTACCCCGAACAGTATAGGGGTCATGTAATCAATGATGGCAATCATCCTAAGAAGTTTGAAGTCTGTATTGGAAGTAGTTGCCAAGTTATACAGCAGAAATGCTTTTCAGTGCTTAGGTCACTGTGGCCTGACCTTTGACCTACTGACCCCAAAATCAATAGGGGTCGTCCACTCAATGTGTGCAGCCATTGTATAAATTTTGAAGACTCTACAACAAATGATTGTCAAGTCACAGAGTGTAAATTATTCTAAACAATTATGTCACTGTGACCTTGACTTTTGACATACAGACCCAACTAGAACTGTGTCCATAGGACACGGATGCCCCCACTATGCATAAGTGCTCATAAACAAGAGCACGTATATCCTGTATGTAAGATTTTTTCTGTACATATACCTAAAATGATCTACAGGTAACCTTATGTACATGTTAAATTAAATTACAAATGTAAAATTTATATGTTCAATTATTTATATGGTATATAGTGAAAATATCAACAAAGGGCCATAATTCTGTTAAATATGGTCACAGCAAAAATTCCTTCCTTTACTACCATCTACACATTAAAGCTGTTCATCCCTGGAAGTTTAAGCAAAATCTGCCATCCGGTTTAAGAGGAGTTGCGTTCACAAAATTTCTATATATAGTATATAGTGAAAAAATTAACAAAGGGCCATAATTCTGTTAAATTTGGTCGCAGCAAAAATTCCTTCCTTTACTTCCATCTACACATTAAGGTTGTTCATCCCTGGAAGTTTAAGCAAAATCTGCCATCCGGTTTAAGAGGAGTTGCGTTCACAAAATTTCTATATATGGTATATAGTGAAAAAATCAACAAAGGCCCATAATTCTGTGAAATTTGGTCGCAGCAAAAATTCCTTCCTTTACTACCATCTACACATTAAGGTTGTTCATCCCTGGAAGTTTAAGCAAACTCTGCCATCCGGTTTAAGAGGAGTTGCGTTCACAAAATTTCTAGTGAAAAAATCAACAAAGGCCCATAATTCTGTGAAATTTGGTCGCAGCGAAAATTCCTTCCTTTACTACCATCTACACATTAAGGTTGTTCATCCCTGGAAGTTTAAGCAAAATCTGCCATCCGGTTTAAGAGGAGTTGCGTTCACAAGATTTCGGGACGTACAGACAGACGTACGTACGGACGGACGGACAAGTGCAACGCTATATGCACCCCACTTTGTGGGGACATAAAAAAAATGTATGGGTGTCATCAACTCAATGTGTGCAATCATGATATAAAGTTTCAAGTCTCTATAACAAATGATTGTCAAGTTAAATGGCGGAAATGGTTTTCAATGTTAAGGTCACTGTGACCTTGATCTTTGAGCTACTGACCCCAAAATAAATAGGGGTCATGCACTTGATGTGGGCAATCACCATACGAAGTTAAAAGACTGGAGGCCAAACAGTTCTCAAGTTATCTTCGGAAACCATGTTGCTAACAGACGGACGGACAGACGGCACCATAACATAATATGCCCCTTCCGGCAAATAAAAACTGTCGAAGGGTCTCTTTAAATAGGGTGTTTTTCCTGGTCAATTAAACTTTCTAAAGGGTGTTGGACAATTTTGAAAGTGCCTTCCTAGAGTGGGATACGTGTTTTCCTGTAATTGCCCTTACTTATAAAAAAATATTTTTTTATCCTCTGTCAGTTAAAACATTTTTCAAGTACCTGTCATTAAAGTACTCCAGTAAGCATCACTAGGGGACTGTGTTTGTGTCCCAGGCTGAGCCTGCGGTGTCTGACCCGTGTACCGGAAGAATGGATTCTTGAGATCGAGGCTGTTCTTTGAAACACTGTTTGTTCCCGGGATATTCAGCTCAATATCAACATCGTAACTTTGCCTACAAGAGCATGACTTCTACATTTATGTGTGCTTCATTTGGACAAAAACTAATGTAGTAAGATCATTTAATCTTTTTCCAGGTAAAAAAAAATGTGTAAAAAGTGTACTTTAAAGAAACCTGGATTAAAAAACTTAGTGCAGTATCTGTCTATCTCTTTTTGCTAGGGCACTGAATATGCATCTTACAAATAATTTTCAAATAGTAAAATAATTCAGTAAAGCTTAGATAATTCAAAGCCATCAGGGGATGAGAAAAATGTTTGAGTTTTCAAAGTGCCTATCTTTTATCATAAAACTGCTGAACTTGCAACTACCGTAAACGTTCGAATATAATACGCACTTTTTTTCAAGAATTTTCAGTTTCCACAAAGGGGTGCGTATTATACACGAGGGTGGGCCATCAGAAAATTTTTTCCAGCTTGAAAACCCGTAAAATACCGACCAAAAGTCAGTAATTTCTGTCCAAATGATCATGTTTTCTTTTTTGGTGCACCTTCTTTTTGGAGAGCGTTATTCAGGGGAGAAAACCAGTGTCATCAGTACTGAAAGTACGGTATCGTAAAAGCCGTTATAACGCCGTTTTTTTTTGTTTTTTTTTCTCTTAATGTTTAACTGCTAAAGATTCAATCATATAACCAATGCTTACCGGTATTATGCCCGTCAATATTTGCACTCACACAATTAACGACCAATTAATTTGATAAAGGAGTCGTCCGTGTATTGTTAAACAATAATTAGTGTCGTTTGATGTCGCCATAATTACGAGATGTTTGTTAACACATCCAAAGGGTATTAAGAAAGGTGTTGACACTTTGAGATAATGCCATGTTTATTCGATATTTCATAAAGAAATAGTTTATAGCGCTAATTGTCCTTAAAGAAATAAATAGTTTAATGCAACCGTAGCGATATTCACGCGATGTAATTATAACGCGCACCAACAATGGCCGCTTCCTGAACGAAAAACATGGACAAATGGTAACTCTATTTCCTGACGAAATTTGTGGGCATATTATATTCCAATACAAGCTTTTTTCCCCTGATCTTGAGGCCACACCAGGGGTGCGTTTTATACACGCTAGCGTACAATATTCGAGCGTTTACGGTACTTTTATCATCTACATGTATTTGCCAGGAAAACACACACATGCCCAACTATTCAATACTGAATAAATGTACTTGATTGAATAAAATAAATCATCATTAATGGCTAAAGACGCAACGAAATGTTCAATGAACCTTTTATCATAGTTCATTATTTGTTAAGTGTTCGCATTCAGTACAGTACAATGCTAAAAATCAGTAATACTTGACAATTCAAGTAACTAAGTGTTATATCTAACTTACCTTTTATTACACCTGAGAAGAACTTTTCCTGTGAGTGTTTGTCCTTGCTTTACAAGGACTGGTGTGTTTACTAAACATCGTACCTGGTACCAGTGAGTTAACGTTTCTGTGGGACTCGTTGATAACCAAACTGGGGTTCTAAAAATAATCTTTCAAAATTAAAATCTTAAAATAACAAATATTGAGAGTAAACTAGACATATCACAGATGTGGTAACAGCTACTCGTCATGGCAATACTGACGTAGTGAGCTAATTTCATATACATAGTTCAAAAAGCACTATCTCAGCAGAGTAAATGTTTCTTTTCATATAGTCTAATGCTTGAATGCACCAAATTAATTCGATATGCATTAGTTCAAAAAATTCAAGGTGTACATCTTGCTGCAGTTTCCACTAGTTTACACCTGGTGTAGTTGGTACAGTGGACTGCCTGATAAGTCAAGTCACTCGATGTCAAGATGACCTTAAGTAAAATCTGGTATAAAGAGTGTAACCATTCAACTGTACCTATGTAGTACACAAATATAAAGCTTTTAATGTGAGTATATACATATTTAAAATATAATTTCATACCTTTACTACAGATTATAACAGGCAGAGAGAAGTTACATATATTATTAGACAAAGGTCAAAAACTCCTCATTTAAAACTTTCGCTTCTATACGAAAGTAGGACTTACACTGTTCCAAGGAATGCAACATCAAACCAGAAGGCCAAGCCATGGACAAGACCTGTCTGGTGGATCGTATAATTCAATGGAATTTCTATCACATGTAAATCTGTTTCATCTGCCGTTAAAAAATCTACTGTGTATTTTAATGACTTGGCTAAACACATCCGTATATCAAAGGTGTCCTGAAATGCAGAAGGTTCTTTAAAGTGAATATGAACATGGAAGCAAATTTGTTCTTTATCTGACAGAATAATCAATTTATTTCAAACTGATTTATTTTAAAACTATTTCAGACTGTTTTATTTCAACACTAATTACTCTGTAACTACCCCCCTCAAGTCGAGTACTTTATTTTTTAAATAAAGACCACAGGAAAAGCAACAGATATACAGGTATAAATCCTGTTTTCTTGCACTACAAACCACATCTTTGTAGACTGAACTGAAAAAGCTGACACACAGTTTTTAGAAAATTTGGGCATTCAGCACTGATCCAATGGGATGATCTCAAGAAAAATTCCTGCCTCTGAAGAATGCAGTTTTATTGATGCAAGTACAAGTACACTGGTACCATCTTATTGTCTAGTCAAATCTCAACTTACAACTATTGGCTGTTTGAAGTATTCTTTCACTGCCACATCCCGCAAGCTTGTCAGATTGATGCCATGGAATGATTCCTGATACCAGAAGTTGGCTTTTGAGAACTGTTCCATATATAACGCTTCATCTGTGAATGGGGCCACATGTAGGTCTCCCTGGGTTGGATACATCTTACCTAAAGATTTAAATACATATACATTACTTGATACCAATCCTTTTGTAAAGGTCAATAGTATACTACAGTGTGTTCAACTGGTGTGCTCTGCTATTTCACAAACATTGATCACATTCTTACATTTTTGAAAAATCAAAGTGAACTCATGATCATACTGATATACCTAACAGTGTGTCCTATTCTGACATAATAACTTATTGTCTAAACAGAACTGTAAACTGACATGATTATGTGAAACAGAATGCTAAAAATTAAATTTTGATTCTTCCCGTTTAATGAAAATGTAGCACAAACATAAAAAATCTGCAGTCATTTTAATATCATGAGCTGAACGATCTTGATTGTATTACCTGTTTTCGGTTTCAACCACTTTTTCGCATGTAAAAAGCTTTCCAGCATACGTTCATTGAACAGCATATAGCCCATAGGTTCTGATATGATTGTATCAACTTTCTCTGGTAGTGACACCTCTTCCACCTTGCCTGGTATCACAATGATCTTGTCTTGTAACTTATTGTGTCGCACCAGTTGCTGCAAGAAATATTGTATCTTAACCCTGTTATCTATTAATTATAAGCTAGGCCAGAGCACAAGTACATTTTCAAGTCCTTAGTTGTAGTTTTTTTTGTCAGTAAATGTCTTAAAAGCTGTAATTTTAGAAAAACAAACGCAAAAACATGGTTGACATTTGACTGAAATGTATTTGTTAATCTGTACAAAACATGTAACAATCAAATTTCCTAGCAACATCTTTAAAAGACGGACAAATGAAAAATCAGATATCCTTGTTGTAGGTATCTTTTTCTCCACATCATGTACATACCTCACAATATTCAGCCATATTACTCGCCTCTATCGCATACACTTTTCGTGCTCCAGCTTGTAATGCAAAGAATGACAAAATACCTGAACCGGCACCAACATCAAGAACAACCTGCAATCGAAAATAAGGAAGTAAAACAGCTGCTTTAAATTAATCACATTATTTTTCTTCAATCGTCCATTTCATTCAAGTCAAAAATTCACTTCAAATTCATCTACATTGTAGACATGTCAGCAGTCGCCATTTCAAGACCTACTACTAAATTACAATATCTCAACTCTTAAAAGAAAAAAATATATGCTAATTACCTTGTCTAAGAAGTCATTTATATTTGATAGCATTGCTCTCTGGTATGTTGATGTTCTGATGTAGTCCTGCATCATGTTCTGTTGTTGTGAGAGGTAGCCATAAAACTGAAGTGGAAAAGCAAGATTCTAAAACACCTGTCATCAATGTTTACTGAAGTTCTATTTTACATTTTGAGACTGAACTTTGTGAAGGAGATATGTTGTAACATTAGGTGTGCACATGTACTTATTTCTTTAATTAGGACTATAGGTCCTGAAAAACATCTGTTCTGCTTTTTAGAAATGACTTTTAAGTCTGACACAGCAGAAAAATATATGAACACTAACTGCAAGTACAATGGACTTTCAAATTAAAATTATTCTGCTATTTGTGTTATTTCCAAATGGTAACAAATCATATGGTAACTTTAGCTTGAGCATTTATGGAATAAATTTAATTGGTGCTCAAACAATCATTTAAGTTTTCTTCAGTACCTGAAAATATTGCACTGCTGAAGCCTCATCTGTTCTGTCTGTGAAAACAGATGACAAACCTTTCTGTAATTCTTGTAATTTAAACTGAAATGACTTGACATCTGAAAGAGAAAATAAAATATTTGTTTGTAAAATCTACCTTTATGTTATAAAGTTTCATTATGTTAACTGAAGAATAGGGTGTATTCCCTGCCTAAGAATTTATATATACTGATGGCAATATACCCTTGATCCTATTTGCATTCTTAACACCATCGCTTAGTGAAGTTGTAATTAGAAATTTTAAGCTTTGTCTTGGTGCACATGTCCAAAAACTCATGCTTTTGCATGCACTGGCAAAGACTGAACTTTTGATTCAAAGGTTGTATACTTCAGTTTGGTTGATCCAGTCTTTTCCTGCCAAAACTATGCATGTTGTGAAGTTCGTGATTTCATTATTAACTGTTTTTTCTTGACTGTTTCTAATTCCTCATTTTATGTTCCTCATCTGTTATTCTTAGTTTATACATATTCAGATATCATTCCTCATGTCTTTGTTAATTCCTCACGACTTTAATTAGTATTTTATACATTCCCCAGTTACACTTCATTGAACTTTCATGCATACAGTATAACCTGTCTTAACGGTCACCTTATATCGGCGGTCACCTGATGTCAACGGTCATTTCATGACGCTCCCGTCGAAAATCCTTCTAAATAACACGTTAATTAAACGGTCACCTTACGTCTGCGGCCAGCGGCCACACTAACTGCATTCAATTTGCCAAAATTCGACCCGATTTAGCGGTCATGTATTGTCTGCTGCAGGTGTGAATATATTTTGACAAGCCCTAGAATAAACCCTCGAGGGCAAACACGTGGCAATACACAGTGCTTGAATGTATCAGTGTGTTAATTCGGCGACTATTTGTTACGCAAACGGTCGATTTAACCTTTGATCTCATTAGGTGTTGAGAAGTTTGTTTTATAATTACAAAAGGTATTGATTTCATCGGTTAACGGAAATTAAAATGAATATAAGCACCTTACAAACATGCTTTTTAATTGAACTCTATTTTAAATATGTCACGGAGTAAAAGAAAACGATAAGTAATACTATGCTTTATTCTATATCTCGGCTCGTTAGGAGAACACCTTCTTGTGCGAATCATCCCGATTACGCGGAAGGGAAAGAACTCTTAACCATGTTAACCATGTAATGAATGAATTTTCGCGATTCGCCCTAAAATCAAATCAATATCAATTTCTGTCTTTTAAGAATGTTTTGTTACTTTCAAAGATAAAATGTAAACTTAGAACAAAGAAATTTTCAAACATGCTATTACTGAGCCGTACGTTACTTAAGATAGCACTTAAGAAACAAATGTTTTGACTTTCTTGGAGTAAAGATGAGACCGCACTTGCCGCGATTAGAAAGTCAGTGATAGAATTTAAATGAATGCAAGATACTATTCGGATTGTATTTTGAACTTGAATTATCAGATTAAAAAGTTAATGAAGATACAACAATTAAAAAAGTGTTATGATTCTGTGTTCAAAGTAACCACATGCCTACTAGTACTAAAAAAGCGAGCCAACATTACCCCTAAATAGGCGGTCACCTTGCTTAAGCAGCCAAAATTACTGTTTCCCTATGCTGGCTGCTTAAGTAAGGTTGGACTGTATATACAAAGACTTACATTTCAATTTTTTAGACAAGTACCTGAGTTTCCGTTAAGGACTTGGAAAATAAAGAGCTAACTTGTGAAATTTCTTCTTTATTATTTATTAGTGTAGAAAAATTGAAAAGTGTCAGTTCTTTAAAAGAATGAAATTACAGAATAATAATCTGGTCTGGTGAATAAAATTTAAATACAGTCTGCAGTGTTCTTTTTCCTTCTTTAGGCAGGTCCGGTAAACAGACCCATTCCCAATCAACACCAGACCCATCCCAATTCTAAAACGGACCTGTACCAATTTGATCAGAACAGTGTCTATTCTAGAAATTCAGAAATAGGGGTGAATTTCCCCCCTCACTTCAAAAAATAGGGGGGGTTTTTCAAAAACATGGGGGGGCCAATACCAAACACCATTGTTTAGCATTTCACATGTTTAATGTAAACACTAGTATTTTCGTTCGGTTAAACACTTTGTGTCTATTTAATTTAGCTTCGGATTACCCCCCCTTTGTTTTCCGGTGTTCATTTAAATTAATCCCCGACTAGGAATTCCGGCAGTTTTTGTGCAAGTTTGCCGATTTGGATGCGCGATTTTCGCGCACGTTTCAAAAATGTGCGTGATCTTTGAAAAAATAGCGTGAATCCCGCAATCGCGCGTCCTAGAATAGACACTGTCAGAATTGCCTTTTTCCCAATTTACTTTTAAAATATAAAGCACTTTAGTCCGAAACATTAAAATACAGAGCACTTTAGTCTGAAACAGCCTAACAGTCACAATCTTTAACACAAATTTTACTCCCGATAACGGCATTCTTCACGAGCAATGTAATCGAATGATTCTGAGTACGAATAAGTTGACTGGTTTGCCTAATAAGTACTATAAACATGTGGCGATGGAACAGAAAATGAAACCATTCAATTAACCGGAAATCAGTCAAACCGAAATTATGAGCCATAACAGCAAATACTATCGGAAAAAAAAACAAAAAAAACAGAAAGTGGCTCTTCCACTTTGAGATGTCTTACCGATTTTAGATTCTCGCCTATATTGAACCATGGTCCTAATAAAGAAGATAAAGTCATCCAATTTTCGGTCGGTAAGTTAACGAGCAGTTTACTGCCAAATAGGTAATTTTTGAGTCAGAGAACGCGAAGTTTACATGTATAACATCACTTCTATATTCACTATGTGGTAATAATCATTTTAGCTTGAAATAGTGACAACACTAACAAGTACTGTAATTTCATATAGTGTTGTATCTATAGCGTGATAGCGGGGCGCTGCGCCCCGCCCTTTTTGAAGAGCGCCCTTCTGCCCTAAATCTCTAACACTCTGCCCTTTTCCCACTAGCGCCCTTCTGTCCTTAATCATAAATGTTTATCACCACAAATTCTGCCTTTGTTTATTCAGTGTCTATGTTTTCCTAACTTACTTGTGTATTCTAATTAGCAAGACACGCAGCGACGCATGTATACATACCCTACAGCGACTGCCGAAAAATCAATAATCAAGCGTGCACTGGGTCCTGTATCATTACCAATCAATTAGCGGATTAATGTCTGGGTTGCCATTACAACAAAAACTTGTTATCCCGGGCTTGTTACTTAAGGTGATGAACTGATTTGTTAAACAATACAGATGACAAATGATGTAGGTTTCGTTGATTGGGAATATAACAAGTGTTTGTCGTCACTATCGGTAAACACAATAAAACTTGTGAAAAATAAACTAGAACTTAATAAAACCATTTGTCTTTTTTGATTTTTTGATTTTAATTGTCCACCCATCCAATTTGTCATTAAAAGTCATTCTTACCAAAAAAATAGAAGCACTAACATCTCTGTCTGCATATACAATACCTTCCGTAAAACGAAAGTTGGCTCAGTTAGAAAAGGAACGGGCAAAAGCAGCGAAAACGAATCACTGTTTCGCCTATCTTAAAACAAGTCTGTTTCTAGCCTTCAGAAGTTAATTATGAAACGTGTTTGTTTACAAAAAACTATACATGTGTCAATTTTCACAATTAAGCGTCCCAAATTGGTATCGGTTGTGTCAAAATGCACGTTTTTAGGACGCACGTGCGTTTTTGCGCCAAAACACAGGAAAGTTCGTTCGTTATAAATGTTAATAAGAAATAAACATTTCACCTATATATTTAGTTTTAACGAGCGGACTGTTAAATGGTCATTTACATATCGAACTGTAATTGATAATTTTGTCAAATAAAACCGTTGATACAAAACCGAAAGTGATAAGTGTATGATATTTCGGATAAATTAATTTCGGTTACGATTTCAGTATATACAAGATTGTACTCTTGCTGTTTTATTGTCAGAATTAGCACATTAAAACATCAAACTGATTACAAGTAGATAAAAACAGTCCTAAAAGGTTACTGTGCATTATGTTATAGTATGCTGTGTTACTTGAATGTGTATACTGTTCAAATGCTAGCAATGATCTACATGATTGTATGAAATGGAGAGATTAGAAAAATAAAAGCTGTTAGAAGTTTCTTGCAGTATTTGTCTGTTTTCAGTAAAATATACTAGTAGTTATACAATGATTAAAAAGTAAATTAAATAAAACAAATACCTGTATTTGATTCACACTTTACAACACTATATAGTTTTAATGATAACAATAATAATAAAGAGACGATGCTTGGCATAATATAATGCACGGTGTATGGTGAAAAATGCCCTTTTGCTAGCAAAAGACGCATATTTGCCCCCTGCCCCTTTTTGGCAGCACCCTGCCCCTTTTTCACAGCACCATGCCCTTTTTTAATCCTGGATACAACACTATTCATATGAATATGCTGAATAGAAGCAACATTTCTGTTATAATAATGATCCCTTATTGTATTAAATGTGATTTAAGTTTATTTTCACATTCTTATGTGCATAAACATATGAAACAAAATCGCAAAGCTAACCTAGGTTATAAAAGAAAGCAGAATGATTCACATTATTAGCAAATAATGTTATTTTTCACCTTATATATAATTCCCAATTTGCCTTATTTTGCAACAAGAAAGCTAACCTAGGTTATAAAAGAAAGTAGAATGATTCACATTATTAGCAAATAATGTTATTTTTCACCTTATATATAATTCCCAATTTGCCTTATTTTGCAACAAGAAATTTCTCAATTTGGCACTTTTCACAACTCAAACATTCCCAATATGACCGGTACAGGACCCATTCCCAATAAGGTGAAAAAATCGCTGGTCTGTCAAAACAAAGGTTAGAAATGTTTATGACAATGTATTCTACATTATTATTTTTTTCAATATCAATTTCACATGATATCATTCTACCTAAACATGATAATTATTTGCATTTCAAGTTGACATCAGTGTTCATTAAAAAAAGATCTTACTGTGTATGCTGTCAAATTTGAACAGTGTGCTCTCCTGGTCCTCTGTTGAAACAACCAGAGCTTGCTTGCCAAGCCGACAATATTCTGCCTCCTTTGTGACCTGCACTGATTTCACCTTCTCTTCGTCTGAAATTAAAGACTTTGTTTGTTAGAATAACAAACGACTTCTCTCAGCCACTTCATTCATCTACATCCTCGTGAGGTGTTAAATAAGGAAAATAAATATCGCGAAAATGGGTGATTTATATATAATAAGTAGACATGATTGAACAAATGGGTAAAAAAACTCATGTAAACGAACAGTTATAATGTAACTTTCGTAAACAATAGCAAAAGATATTTCAAAATCACTATGAATAATATATTTACCAATCATTAATATAAAATCTGATATTCTTGGACCGACGGCGGGCTTTGTTCCTCATTGAATGAAGACAAATTTTACAGACAATGCATACTAAAGACATAACATACCTTTGTATATACAAAGAACAACACTTTCTCCTTGTCTTGACATTTCAATCTGTGCTTTAAATTCTTTCTCTTTGTCAAATTGGCCATTTTCATCTAGATCGACAACGATCACGTTGTCAAATTTCGTCGCCATTTTTCTATTTTTCAATACGAAAGTGAGGCTGAGTAAATGCCCATCAATGAAAATTAGGTCATTAACAAAATCGATGTTTTCTTTTCATTGGAGCATCAGTGTTCAACTAAAATACATCACCATTGAAAACACATCGTACATTTGCAAATTAAGATGTGTTTTGTTTTGTAACAACGTTTCAACTAAGTTAGAGACAACATGTTAAGAGATTGTGTCAAACCGAAAGTAGAATTGCAATCGGATTAGTTCGCATTTTACCCAAAATGTCTAGCCATGTGGGAGAAGTTTTCATGCCAGGAGATATTGTCGAAAATCTCAAAGTATCTGAGAAAACCTCAAAGGCAGTTCTTGGACCAGGATTGAGACAAGAGGCAGAGACGATAGTTGTATTAAAACCTGGAATACTCAGACACAGAGAACCAAATATTTACTGGATAGACAGTCACCAAAAAAGAGTTGAGCCTGTTTATTGGTTTCTTTAGGTGAAAAATCGTGACTCTACCGGGACGCAAACCTATGGCCTTCCGCTTACAGGGTGGACACTCCACCAACTTAGCTGCCAAACCACATGTTTTTAGCATTATCGATTTATCGTCATATACCTGTATAATTTATTCAATTCAGTTCAATTATATTTTGCAACTTCATAGATCACATTGGTTACATAATGTCATAAATAAAATTATAACAAAATATATGATATGTATAAGAATAAATGAATTCTGCACTGTAGGTTAAGACTAGTTCACATAACAATTAAGATACTAATTTGTATTACAATTTACATATCAATAAACATATAACATAAGTGTAACTAAATACAGTTAAACTATGATAAATTTTTACATTTACTTTCCAAAAGAACCAGCTAAAATAACTATAGGTAGTGAGCATATTTTCAGTTCAATTCAGTCTACTTAAAATATATATAGTTATAACAATTTGTATAAGATTATTTACGTGTGTACCAAAAAAGATTAAATTTAAAAAACTTAGAACTAAATAAAATAGAATATGTAAGTGTGACCTATGGTTACAAGGATAGCCCATTAAGCCCGAAGGCCTTTTTCCAATGGGGTCCATTTAACCAAAGGGAAACAAGATGGAACCGGAGATACACTATACCATTAGAATCAAAGGTGTTCGGCACATTTGTCTTGCCAGTAATGGTCAAGTTATCATAAAATAATCTCCCTTTGATCATCAAGAGCAAAATAACTATCCAGCACCTGTTTACTGTATTATAATGCCTGTGATTAGAATACAATGATATTAGAATACCTGTACCCGGCTACATTAGTCAAAATAATTCGAGCGACGTCTTAAGCAAATTCTGAGATATTTTTGTTATGGGTCAGAATCTCGCTGTAACGGAGGCGAGATATTGACCCATACAAAAAATTGCACAATATCTTGACTTGCTTTATTTAGACCCCGGGGTCTAAACCAGGAATATATATAGTAGGCGTTCCGTATTTGTAACCATATTATAACTTAGGTTATTTCCGTTGGGCACCAAATGTAACAGGTGTAACTCGAACCCAGGGCCTTCCACTTACAGAGTGGACACTCTGCCAACTGAACTATCAAGCCATACAGTTTTGCCTTATTGATTTATCACTAGTATACCTGTACCCGGCTACATATACGCCCACCAAATTTAGAATTTATCAAGAATTCTTTGTCACAATTTTTTCACCACCTGTTAATTTTGATATATCAGTTTTTAGAGTAATAGGCTGACAACTATTAAATGTCAATTTTTATGCTCCCCGAAGGGTGAGCATATAGTTGCCGCTTTGTCTGTCCGTCTGTTCGTCCTTCCATTCGTCCTTCCATCATAATTTTGTCTGGAGCATAACACAAAAACTATGAGAGTTATCAAGACGAATCTTCATAGGTAGTTAGATCTGATTAAGGAGCAGTGCAGTGCACAAAAACCATAACTCTTGCTTTATTAATTTTTGAGTTATTGCCCTTTGAAATTTCTCATACTTATTTTTTCTCCAGGGCATATCTCACAAAGTATAAAAGTTATCAACTTGAAATTTATAAGTAGATAGATCTCATTGATGAGCAGTGCAGTGCACAAGAACCATAACTCTTGCTTTATTAATTTTTGAGTTATTGCCTTTTGAAATTTCTCATACTTATTTTTTCTCCAGGGCATATCTCACAAAGTATAAAAGTTATCAACTTGAAATTTATAAGTAGATAGATCTCATTGATGAGCAGTGCAGTGCACAAGAACCATAACTCTTGCTTTATTAATTTTTGAGTTATTGCCTTTTGAAATTTCTCATATTTATTTTTTGTCCAGGGCATAACTCACAAAGTATAAGAGTTATCAACTTGAAACTTTATAAGTAGATAGATCTCATTGATGAGCAGTGCAGTGCACAAGAACCATAACTCTTGCTTTATTAATTTTTGAGTTACTGCCTTTTGAAATTTCTCATACTTATTTTTTGTCCGGGGCATATCTCACAAAGTATAAGAGATATTAACATGAAACTTTATTGGTAGATAGATCTCTGTGAGAAGTGCAGCGTGCAAGAACCGTTACTCTATTTTGCATAATTTAGGAATAATTGCCGTTTGTTATTTTTCATACTTAAAAAAAATACATATTAAACAATAGCCCTTTTGGAATTGGCATTTATTCGGGGAGCATCCATTGGTTCTACCGATTTCTTGTAAAAACTGGTCTGCCTTTGAAACTGCAGTCGCCATTAAAAAATATTTAGTATTCAAAATAAATTTTATAGCATGGATATCTGAGGAAAAAATACAGCTTATGTGGTGAACATGTAAATTTGCTATTTCCTGACAAGGCTTAAAGCATTGAAAATAACCATTTCATAACATTTTAAAGGTCATAATATAGTTAGGCTTAATTAATGATGGAATTTCTCTTTCAGCCTAAGTTGAAAAAAATTTCTCTGTCCATTGTCTGTGGTTGTGGGTTGTCAACATTTAATCTTAACCAACATCTCCTCTGAAACCCCCCAAAAAAGTTAATGAAACATGATTGGGAAGTTCTGTGCATGAACCTCTATCAGAATTGCTATAAGCATCCCATTCCACCCTGGTCTGTGGTAAGCTAGAAAGAAAGATTTTGAGCATCTTCTTGTCTGAAACCATCAAGCTCAGAGCCCTGAAATTTGGTATGTAAATAAGTCTAGTGGACCTTAACAAAGATTGCTATAATCATTCTCCAAGGGTCATTATTGCCCCTGACCAGGGGTCAGTTGTTTTACATACTGATACGATGTAAGGAAAAATCTTTAAAAATAGTTTTGTCTGAAACCACAAAGCCCAGACCTTTAAAAAGATTGCAGAAATCTTGGCTTTGGGTTCATTATTGGCCTGCTTTAGAGGTCACCTGTTTTTTTTTATATGAAAAAAAAAAATGAAAATTTGTCCTGTCTGTAACCAATTTACCTAGAGCTTTTATCTTTTTCATGAAGCATGTACTTGACCTTAATAAAGATTGCTTAAATCATTACCCTTGGGTCTGTTACACTATGGGATCAATTGTTTTATATAGTGATAAATGGAAGGGAGGGGGGACTTATTGGCTTGAGCTTTTATCATTTGCTTTCATCATGGAGCTGATCTTTATAAAAATTACTAAAATCATTCCCTGGGGTCATTATTGGCCTGACTTAAGTTGATAGCTAGTTTTATATAGAAATAATAGAGAAAAATAGTCTGAATATTCTCATCTGATTATTTCAGTATGTGCCAGTGAGAGGGGAATCAGTTATTGGCATTGTTACAAACAAAGGTGGTGATGTTTTCCGTGTTGATATTGGGGGTAGTGAGATGGGATCACTGTCATATTTATCATTTGAAGGAGCTACTAAGAGAAACAGACCTGACGTCAAAGTAAGTGAAATTCATTGAATTAATATTCCCTGCCGAATAATACAAATCACTGGAATGTGGCGTTTAGGTTAACATAGATCTTTGACCTTGGAATTTGAGAGACAAATCAATTTGGTATCTTTATCTATGATGAATCAATGCCCATAAAAATTGAGCTGTGCCTATCAGAAATAGCTCTTATAGTAATTGACGTCGTTTGAAAGAAATGATGTCAAAACATTCTCAGAAAGCAGAGGAACAACAGCAGTTTTTGGTGAGAACAAGTGAAGAGTTAAGTTCCTATGCACTGCATGACTCCTTAATGACATCTATGCACCTATGAAGTTTAATGTTGATACCTCAAATACTTTCTGAGTTATGGTCCAAACAAAAATTAAGTATTTAAACTAACAAAAGGGAATAACTCTGAAGTTATGAAGTGAAGAGTTACAGTTCTGGGCACTGCACTTTTACTCAGTTAAAATCTAACCACATGTAAAGTTTGCGGTTTATAACTTTAAAAGTTTTTGAGTTAGGTTCCAAATAAAAAATGTGATTGTCAGACAGATGGACAGACAATGCCAAATCTATATCCACATCTCCTCAGTGACATCTATGCACCTATGAAGTTTCATGTTGATACCTTAAATACTTTTTGAGTTATATTGTGAACGAAATTAACTAATAAAAAATAAAAAAGGACAGTAACTCAAAAATTATTAAGTGAAGAGTAACAGTTCCTATGCACTGCATGACCCTTTAATGACATCTATGCACCTTGGAAGTTTAATTTTGATACCTCAAATACTTTTAGAGTTATGGTCCAAACAAAAATTAAATAAGAACAATAGAAAAGGGAATATTTCAAAAATTATGAAGTGAAGTGTAACAGTTACCATGCACTGCAATTCTATTCAATGAGATTTAACCATATATGAGGTTTTCAGTTTATAACTTAGATAGTTTTAGAGTTATGTTCCAATCAAAGTGACACACAGAGGGACAGAAGGGCGAACTGCCAATGCAAAATCTGTATCCCTTTGCCTTTGGTGGGGGAGAATATATTGCGTATGTTGATTGCCATTCTAACAAATGTTCTAAAGATAGATATTTAACTTAAAGGTATTTCTTTAGACAAAGACCTATGCCAAGTCCCAATCCACCTTGTAGCAAGTTTATGTCAGTTATAAAGTGTATTTATTTTGTAATGCAGTGTGTTTTCCTTCATAAATGAATGGTTGCATTCTGAGTACAGAGCAGCTTGAAAAAGTTGTAAAAAACTTAAATTGCACTTGAGCTGAAACTAAGCATTAAAATTTCTTTTGTAAGTCCTACTTTAAAGTTAAGTTAAAGTCATTACAGTCTATGAAATAAGCCACAGGCCCAAGGTTTGTCACTTGTAATTTTATTTTTGGGCCTGCAAACTACATGACTGTAGGCACAATAGGCCTGTAAAATCTGGCTTTAAAATTCAAACCAGAATAATGCAAGTCTTTTTGATGTCACTCTTAAAAGAAGTCAAGGGGCATATAGCTTTGCTCATTCTGGTTGGTGCGTCAGTATGTAGACCAAAACTTTACAGGATGGTTTGGCATGATGAGTAGATGAACCTCTTAAATTTTAACTGACTGGGTCAAACGTAAAGCTTACAGGGGCTTGCATTTTAACAGTTTCCGCTCTCAGATACTGCAGAGTTAGTTTTTAGGATGATTAAACTGGGTCAAAAGTCAAGCTCACATGGACCAGCATTTTGAAAATGGTTTCTGATTAGTAAACCAAGAACAACTGAACTGAAAAGGTTTTCAGAAAAGTTACCCTAGAGGTCAGGACTGGTTAAGTTTAAAGTATGGTCAGGCATGATATAGAAGATGAATGTTCTGATTTTATGCTCACATGGACTTGTACTTCAAAATTAGTTTTCAGTCAGTAACTCAAAAACAGCTGAACCCAGGGCCCTCTAAAAGTGAAAAGGATGGTAGGGCATAATGAGTAAATTTTGGCCCACTGGGTCAAAGGTCAAGCTCACTGGGGTCTGCACTTCCAAATCAGTTTATCATCAATTAACCAAGAACAACTGAATAAATAAATCCCAAATTTTAGAGAATGGTAAGTAGATGAAAGATTTTGCACCCACTTGGTTAAAGATCAATCTCACAGGGGTCTGTGTTAAAGTCAAAGAGTTGAGGGACATACATGTTTCACAAACATCTCTTTTCTCTTTTTCCTTTCTTTACTACTAACAGATATCGTAGCTTTATGAATACTATAAAAAATTCTTTTTTTTTTTTTTCCAAATAATTCGTTTTGGCCTAATGAATCTATGGCCTTTAGTTTTTCAGGAGTTACAGACACTTCAGAAAAACTATTTCACAGACTGCATTTGGAAAACAATATTTATATTTGCTGATCATTGCAGTAGTGTCTGCAGTTAATAGTTATATTGCCTAACATTGAATTTTAAGCTCACCGTACAGCAACAATTTGCTTCACATTTCCTCTGAAACTACTGAGCCTCTTTCAGCCACACTAAACCAGAATGCTTCTATTATGGCCCCGTTCAGATTTGTGAAATTTTTTGCTTTCCTTTGAGAACTGAGGTTTCATGGCAACTTAAAGGAAAACTTTAAATCTTTTCTTCTCAGTAATCTCTTGCAGGATATGATTTTTATTTTTTACAAATGTTATGTTGGTGACACTCTATCAAAATTTTGAAATTTATTGCAATTTGTGAAAAAACATGGCCACCAGAGAGGGAGACTTATTTTCCTGATATGACAATGTCTGTATAGGAAACTTTAAAGATCTTCTTAGAAACTGCTTGTCCATTTTGAAAATAATTTGGCTTGGGATACCCTTTGTTTAAATTGTGACATTTATTGCAATCCGTGAAAAAATATGGCCACCAGGGGCGGGGCTTATTTTCTTTATATGTCTATATCAGTAGGAAACTTTAAAAATCTTCTTCCAGGAAAATGCAGGTCTGGTTTGTAAATAATTTGGCACAGATGTTCCTTTGGTGACCCACTTTATAAATTTTGAAATTTATTAGTTTCCATCTAGAATTCTGGTTACTATGGCAACAGAAAGCAAAAACTCAAAAGCTCTTCTCAGCAACTCCTTGCAGGATTTGATCATAATTTTGCACAACTGTACTTTTGGTGACCCTATATAAAAATTGTGAAATTTATGACCATCTGTGAAAAAACATGCCCTTTACATGCAGATTTAAGTCAACTTGTAGCTTCTGGGGCAAGCTAGTCTTTCAGTTTTCTTTGTATACTGGCATCATAGCTTTATGGGAGTTCAGATTTGCTTCTGCTATTGAGTCAGTGCACAGTTGTGGGGGTATTTGTCATCTTCATTGACTGTTCTAGTTTTTATCTATATTGGAAACTTTAAAAATCATCTTCTTAGAAACTACATGTCCAGATTGAAATGATTTGGCACAAATGTTTCTTGGGTGATCCTCTATATAAATTACTATATAAACTTTTACTTATATTGTGATCAGTGAAAAAACATGGCTACCATGAATATGCCTTTTAGGTTGGTGATATAGTTTATGCCAAACTGTTGATGGCAATGAAAGACATGGAACCAGAGTTGGTCTGTATTGACAGTGCAGGTCGCAGTGCTGGCATGGGTGTAATTGGGCGCGATGGAGGGTTTCTACACACATGCTCTCTCAACCTGATAAGAAAGTAAGTTTTGTTACATGCTGTTTTTATTTTGTATCAGTGTGTTCCCTTATCTTGAAATGTTTGTTTACATTTGATCAATTTGTGATGTTTTTGGGTTTTTTTGACAATTTTATTTATTATATTTAAAATAAATATAAAAAAAACCATTTACTTGTCAAAATAGAGATATAATTATGTTAACTGTGAATCATTTAAGTCTTGGAAATTTAGTTGCAGAATTTGATCAGTCTGGCTCTAATTTGGTCAGTCTGGCTCTAATTTGTTCAGTCTGGCTCTAATGTTCACCTGTTTAAGACTAAAGTAGTAGGGCCAAGTACTGTCAGAGAATGGATCTTGCATTGTGAAAACAGAAAAAAAACTGTTGATACTTAGCTTATCTGACCAAAGGTCTGGTGTAGTTTTCAGTATGCTATTTTGTCTTTTGTCCACAATTTGACTTCAGACAACATCTCGTCCTATAGCACTGGGTCAGTCACAATTAACTTTACAAAAATGATCCTTGTGTGGTCAAAATTATTTAAAAAATGGAATTCCATGTGGAACTCTGGTTGCCATGGCAACTGAAAGGAAAAACTTTAAAAATCTTCTCGTCTGAAACCACAAGGCTTATAGAGCTTACGTATTTGGTTGATAGCATTATCTAGTGGACCTCTACCATAGTTTTATAAATCATGGCTCTGAGGGCAGAATTGGCTAAACCCCAGTGGTCACTTAATTTTACACAGACTTATATAAGAAAAACTTAAAAAATCTTCTTGTCAGAAACCATAAGGCTTAGAGTTAAGATGTTTGTTGTGTATGATTGTCTAGACCTCTACCATTGATAATTGATCTCAGACAATGCGTCTATAGGTCATTTGTCCTTCACCCCTGAATAAAGTGAGGAAGTAGTTGGTTGCTTGCAGAGAAATGGGGGATTGATGGATTATCTACCCTGAACACTCTAGTATTACTTTGGTCCTTCCATTTGGAATCCTCTGCTTTCATCGCTATTTTCTCTTTTGGTACGGTGATATTTAAGCCTAATAATTTGCCACAATGATAGTCAGATTTAACATTTAGTTTAGCAATATGTTTTGCTATACCATAATGTTTGTCTATTGTTAATTCTAACTTTTTATTTGATATTTAAGTGACAATTTTCACACTTAAAAGTCAAGACAATCACAAAGAGAAACAAGGATAAAGTCAGAGGATTCCAACTAAAAGGACCAAAGTACAATTTGGTCTACCTTTGATGTTATCCTAGTAAGGGAGATAATTTGTTATCAGCAGTGTCCCTCATTGGTAAGTAAACTGGTTGGATACCCAGGAACGTTTGTTAGGTGGACTGACCACTAGGACATGACCACAGCTGTTAAAACTGGCGTTAAATCCCAATAAATCAAATGATGCGCAAGACCCAGTTCCGCACCTCGAGGGTCATGATCTCTTTCAGAGGTCAAATGAAGCAGTATTCGATCCTCAACACTCAAAGTATAGAAATAAAAGTAACAACACTGTGACAGTGTTCTTAATATATATCCAAGTGTGTGTAGGAACAACCTAATATAAAAGATAAAAAAATAAATAATAAAATAAATGAAGCACAGTCTTCACTTTTAAAATACATGTCGTTTGCCTTAATACTTTTTACTGATCCATTTTACAGGATCTTGTCACCAAACTGTCCACTGCTGAAACTTCTTGGAAAGAGCATGCCGTTTGAGATCACAGTGGGGATGAATGGAAGAATCTGGGTACGAGCCCGAACCAGCATGCAGACAATCAATATCATTAATGCAATATCAGCAGCAGAGTACATGGACAAATCTCAGATTGTTGCTATGTGTAAAAAACTGTCGGAGGCATTCATCGAAGTAGATTGATGAAATTTAATTGAATACATTTTTTAAGAAAAGGTTACTGTCATCAATAGTGAAGAAATCTTCAGAGATAACCCTGTCAGCAGGTTAAGGAAAATTGTTGTTTCATATGAACTGTACGGAACAATGGCTTACTTCAAGAATTTTGTGGAATTGTTAGTATTAATGTGTCTGCTGTATATAGCCTGCACACATAAGAGTACTTCAATATATAGAGAAATTGAATATTTAGGTGACTGGATAATTATTATGAAGTAGAAACAAGGCTCAACATGTATATAAGAGAATAATATCAACTTTCTTGAGAATTAATTACCTGATTCAATAAAGCAGAGGTATAATACATGCTGCAGAAAATAGTGAATGCAGAGCTCCAGATGACTTTTTAGGCCAAGGCATTTTTACTCCTCAAAATCAAGAGTGAGGGGTAAAACTGCAAAATTCAAAATCACGAGGGGTAAAATTAATAATAAGAGTTTTGAACCTTTAACTTGATAGCTAATAATGCAAAATGAAAGACATTTTTTTTATATATTGGTGCGTAACTTTTAAGTATGAATCAATAAGTCTGGAAAATAGCCCAAACCATATTTTGACACAATTGCAACAAAATATATTTTGTAATGTTATCAAATATATAAATAAATTTTCAATGCGTATTTCATGCCAAAGTGCGTGCTATCTGGAGCTCTGTGAATGTTTGGAATGAAAATGAGATAGTGTGTCAAGAAACACTCTCTGATGCTGGCCATGAAGGATTCCCCAATTACAGTGGAAAACATAAATCGCAGTATTTAGTTTTGCCACATTTTACCATATTACCCTGCCACTAATATAATTTACCAATATTCTCTCAAACCATAGCTCTTAATTGTATGAAATGTTTATCAATTTGTGAAACTAATTGTTTCAGATTGCTGATCTTCAGAAGAAAAAATATTAGTTACATAGTAAATTTGTGTAACAGAATATCAAGATACTGGGTAGAGTATTGAAAATAGTATACTGTACAGTTCTTAAGATTAAAATATTTGTTTGTGGAATGATAAAGGTGTTGTATAATAAATATCTAACGTAAATGTATTTAAATATTTTGTCCTCTATGAATGATTTCTCAACAAGGACTTTAGGTTATTGCCATGTCTTGGTACTTTTGTGCCTTGTTCCTTACATCCAGCTTCTATGTACTGCAAAATTGGCTAGGAAGGATGAATATTTATCAGACAGATTTCAAGGGATGAGCAGTAAATTTCTGTTTGTATATAGCACTTCAAACCATTTCAACCCAATACCAAAGAGTATTAGACATGGTCTGAAGATATCCAGTCCAGCTTTCTGACTATTGTATAACGTCTCCATTCATTGGACAATTTCTGTTGCCATGATTATCTGGCAGATTTGCAGAAATAGTCATCATGCTGATGTACTTATTATCCCCCACCAAAGGAGGGGGATCTAGGAATGGTCTCTATCCCTCCGCATTTGTGTCTGCTCCATAACTTTAAAACTAATGGAAAGAATCTTAAAACAATTTTGCGCAAATGTTTACCATCATGAGAGAATGTGCAGAGCAAAACACCCAGGTCCCTAATATCAAGGGTAACTCTTCTTAAAGAGCCATGACTTCCTTGTGCTTATTCGTGTCAGCTTCATAAGTTCTGTCAAACTATTGAAAAGATTTTAAAATAACTTGGCACAAATGTTAACCACCATGTGACAATGTGTAGAGAGCAACACCCTGGTCCATACCCCCAATTTCAAGGTCACACTTAAAGGTCAAATGTAGGGTCTGTTTCACTTGTACAGGCCATAAATTACTCACGCAAGAAAGGATTTTAAAATAGCCTTGCACAAATGTCACTATCACGAGACGATCTACAGAGCACAACAAACCTCAACAAATGAGAGATATCACCTATTTGAATAGATAACACTTACTCATTCCTTGAATAAGTTGTATCACCTATTTGAATAAATGATATCACCTACTAAAATAGGTGATGGCAACTATTCAAATGGGTGATATTACAAAATTCAATTAAATAGTAAAGTGACACCCCATATGTTTGCAACTTTTGAACTAGTTTCTAAATAATTGACCACTAATTGTCTCACACTTCATTATAGATGGTTGTCCACCACCTCACAATTGCACACTTAATAATATAACTTGAAAATATTTAAAGTTTGAGGGTTATCCACAATAGTGTCTTAGCTACCCTCTATTACTTATATGTATTCACAAGAGCTTTACAACCAACCCTCATGATATGGATGAACTTTCATTAAGACTGATGTCTTGATTGGATTCATATTATGTTGCAGAAGTTTCCTGCCAAGTGCCTGTTTAGACATAGGGTGTCTATTTAGACAAAGACAGAAGCATTATTTCCATGTCACAGACTCGGAACAGCAGCCGGATTTATTATTTATTCATTCCACCGTCACGTAACATGTTACTGGTCTTAACCGTTAAACCACTCATCTTGTGCGAAATATGATACAAAATGAGTCTTAAAACAGAAAACTAACACTGTTTCCCTTAGCTGTGATTCAAACTACTACACTTTATGAAATTTGGTTTATTTTACTTACAATTCAGTTTGATCAGTACATACATGTGAACTTTTCCCGGTGCCAAGTAGGGAGATTCCAGTCTTAAAGTAGGGAGGTTGGTTCTGTTAAGTTGGAGATTTACCGACACAACATTATTTCAGGCATGGTCCAAGTACAGATGCTAAGGATGTATTGGTAACTATTGGTTTGATATATATTGAAAATAAAAAAACGTTCATTATTTTCACTGAATAGTCACTCAACCTTTATCAGTTAACCTTCATATTTGTCTTCAATACACTCAAGTTAAACATTGGTACCTTTTCTCTTTACTCTTCACACTCCCTTTAAGGGACACATGCCTTTTCCACTACACTACACAGTTCCTTGGTCACTCAAGTCAAAACAGTTGGCAACAGAATTTCATGCACAACAGTACATTCAGAATCGCAGAACGTATCATTTTGCCTCTGACTACGCCTCTGCAGAGTCCTATTTGAGACTACAGTTCGTTTGACTTTTGAAAACCAGAGTTGGATCTCTAGAGGTCTGCATAACTTTGTGGCAGTGAAAGTACAGTAATTACCAGTTTCCAGTTTCCCTTGTGTCTTTGATGTGTGCCTTATCTGCGTGACAATTTACAACTTCATAACTGCATGCGCTGAAGTTGTCAAACAATAAAACTTCCCAAAACTAAGGTCAAGGTATAATTAGACTGGGTCTCATTTTCCAATACAGCAGTATGGTACATGTACAGCATTATCTGTAAACCAGTCAAAATATTGTTTACATTCACCAATGCCACTCAGGTGTTTGTATTTGTTTTCTTTTTTATTTTTTTTGATGTTATGAAAAAAACGGTAGACTGTTAGCCCCGAGCAGGAGGGGATTTCGATTGACCAAAATCGGTAATCTACCACCAGAATCGGGAGAGTTCATGTGTGTCAGTAACCTACTGTCAATTATACTGGCTAATCTTGAGAATAATCTAATTTTCATGTATCTTCAACTTGGTTTAAGGGTGACGGTGGGGAAACAAACGGACAGCTAACAGTTAAAGATCTCTGCAAAAAAAATGGTACATGATTTACCTATGCATATAAATAAATGATGTACAACAACCTTTGGGTCATAATGGAAAAGTGTCATTACATCTGGGTTAAATTTCTAGTCTTTCAAGTGGTCACAAAGATTTTTTTCCCCAAAAGACTTGGAACTAAGTTCTTTGATGAAAAACAAAAATGAACACTTGACGTATAAATATTTATCCTCATCCAAATTTAACTACAAAATAATCTTTATTAAAGTATGTTTGTTAGCTTCATTAAAACAAGACCTTGTTCATTCTGCCAGAAAGTCACTCATACAAAAGTCCTCTGTCAAAATATTGTATGACAGCCTTTCTTTATGGAAGTAACACTTCATCATTTGAGTTCTGCAGATACTGGCATATTGTACATACTGTATTTTTTCCCTAAATAAAGTCTTCTACAAACAACATAATACATGTATCTAGATTTTCAAAGTTTCTGATACAACTTTCACAAGATAGAAGTTTTGTTTTGTTTTCTTTCGCATACACCCAAATACATGTATATATATGTAATAGCGACCATTTATTCACTGTAAGATAACTTGAACAGGGTTTGCAGATCTAGTGGTATCTGTACATGTGTAATAAAATGTTTCAACACCTTATATAGCACTCAGCTGTCTGTGGCTTTATAATGGTCATCATCAATGGTGGAGTAGATGTGTCCCTCACTGCTTAAAAACTCAATAGCATCCCTGAAATAATAAACTATTTCATGTCAGTTCTGTTAAACATCTTTCTACAGTATTTTGGAACTCTATATGGGTAATTTAACTAATATTTCCCTTAATTTTTACAAATACTACTTTTTTAAGACAAAAAGCATGAACTGACTGAAAAAAAAAAAAAAAAAAAAAACATGCTCAAAATGCACACACCTTGAAAGTCATTTTTCTAATTATCCAAATGCAAAGTGTCAAGTTAATAGCCTCATGGATTTATCAATCAACATGTCCTTGGGTTCTTTTAATTTTTAAAAACAAAACAAAACAAAAACATCTGATATAATGAGCAAGCAAAAAAACAAACCATTATCATACCTGATAGCTTTCTCTGGTACTCCCCTGACCTGCTTACATACAGACTCCACACTGGCACCCTCGGCTGACTGATTATTGCGGATAGCTAAATGTACCTGAAATACATCACAGAAATAGTTTTCATCTTATTTCTCCATTATACCTGAAGATATTCTGTATCTTAAATTACAGAAGTTTACAACAACTTAGAGATTGTTTTTGAGATAAACATACGTCTCCCCTCACATCTCATCAAAATCCGACAAGCGGTCTAAATCCAACCAGCTATGGAGATACGGTGAAATGTACTCAATTTTGGACAAATAAAGCACTGCAACACAATTAAAAATCATCTGACAGGAACACACTGATAAAATGCGTAATTTAAATTACATTTGTTCTTGTACATTGCTGTCAAGTTACCTCAAAATCCAACCAATGATTATGAAGATATGCCCAACTGTATTCAAATTTGAACAAATCAAGGTCAGCAACTCTGACAAAAATCATTCAACCAGTACAAGCTAATAATATGCAAAAAAAAATGAAAATCACTGAACCGGAAATGCTGACAGTATGCTTAACTAGGCTTGGTACCAATAAATCATTGCAAGTTCCACTGAAATCCAACCAGTGGTTATGGAGAAAAAGTGCAGACAAACTTCGTGAAATACAGACAGAAAATACAAAACAATACTTCTCCCATTCCACTAACATAACAATTTAACTCATATTTCATAACGTTCTACTCATTAAATTTAAGCGATTGCAACAGCCGCTTGTACAACCAAAATTATATTATTCCGAAGACAACTCTTTTTAAAAGAACCATTTCTGCAATAAGTACTGCAGTTTCAGAACAATTTATTCATAGAAACCTAGTTCTGACTAAATCATTCTTTTTTTTTTTAATTCATCAACACTACTTTAAGTATTCATCACCCAAAGGGTTGGGCTATTGAAGCAAAGCTTAAATTTATCAATATTCAGTTTGAAAAAAAAAAATCTACTATACCTGATTCTGTATGGAACTTAATCCACTAACCATACCATCGTTAACATCTCCATAACTGTTTGTGGAATTTGACTGTACTGACATACCATTAGAAACTCCCTTAAATGATCATAATCTTTAAGTTTATCATACTGTCTCATACCAATAAAAGAGATCAGACCTGAAAAGGGTTGAGCTGTAGCAAAGTTGTATGAGCCGAAACATCAGCCCTTTTGTAATGCATTCAATTATAATATTTTGTATTTTTAATATTTTTAAACACCTCATATAATACAGTAATTATTTAAAGTGATCATAGAAGATACTTAAAATATATTAAAAAGCATAATATTCAGACTATCATTTTTGGGGGTACTTTTCATTTTAGAATGCTACACATGTATATATACATGTACACTGGTTATACATCATAATTTTATTTATTTCAGGTCAACCATCAAAATGCTATGTTGTTAATTTCAGTTCACTTGTTTTTTAATCCAAAGTTCCTTTAAGTACATTATATGATTTTAAGTAAAAGAACATGTGACATTAATTTTAGAGTTACCCTACCTTTGAATTAACTACTCACATTTGTTTGTACGGCTGCTAGTGATGCATGACTGTGTATCACTTCCAAGATGTGGTATGTCATTTCATTCATGTCTGTAACTGGTGAGATTTTAAAAGCCACAATACTCTTCTTCCCTGCAAATGACCGTACAGTCCCCCTCACACGTACGTAAGTGTTCTCTCGCATAGCCTGTACCCTCTCTTCATCTGGAACTGATTCCTGCAGTGAAGGAATAAAATAATAAGAAACAAGGAAGAGGCAATAACTAGCTGGTTGTCAAACCAGATGCACTCAATTACTTTACAGTTGTCCTGAGTCAGTATCTGATCTTTAGTAAAAAGTTCCATCACAGAAATAAATATTGAAAAAAAAAAACAACAACAGTACACCATTTCAGGCAATTAATCTTTGAATACTTAAATGAAAGACATTTAAAAGCATTTACCTAAAGTCTATACAAAACTTACATCATTATCAACAAACTGTTTAACTTCAAGTGGTGGTCCAGTTAAATCATCTACCTCATAATCAAGTCTTGTAGGTGACTCTTTCACTGAACGTACTATGCCAACTAATGTAACCTGAAATAGTAATGTAATTTGTTATAAGTTCCACTTACTAAGATTTCACTAAAATGTTGCATGTGGCTTATCTTGTACAAAATGGCTAGTTACAATGATCACAGCTTTCCAAATTTCTTTTAGTTGCAAGTTACTTAAGACATTTCCTGTCAAGTGTCAATTATACTTCATTTCTGGAACAGAAGCATTTAAACACATTTTTTTTGTCTCTGAAACCTCAGCATAAAGTTTTATGTGTTTAAAGATGTCCATCTGTAAATAAGAATACCACAAAGGGTATCAACTTACATACAACATGCTTCATTAAACATACCACTGAATAATATATTTCCTGGAATAAAATTCAATTCTGAACCATTCAGTTACATGTAAAACTGCAACAGAAAATGAAATTCTGATTCCTTACCTGAAATATTTCTATGTCACCTGAGAAGAATTTGTCATCCATCTGTGTAGAGTTGATGATTTCAGCAACGGTGACAGGGACAATATTTTGTGCTCTCTGCCGTGACCGTTTTTCATCAGACTGTTGTGGTGTACCAAATCCTCCAGGTGACATGTATCCTTGGCCTCCACCTTGACTTTGATCATATCCTTGGAAACCTGAAACACATATTAATTTCATATGAAGAAAGGAAAAGTTAGGGTGGCACTAGGAAAAAAACAGTAATCAAATTATCCAATTTGTCAATACTGCATGTCACTGTAAAAAGAAATATTCATTATTTTCCAATAATTATAATATTTGCGTAGCCATATCCATGTATACTGCTGAAATACATTTGAACCCTCTTGACAAGTGTACTTCAGTGCAAATAATGTAGGAAGAATAAGAAATAGGATAAAAGTAAGCCAATGGCTAGGTTCCACTACTCGGGCCTAAAAAGAAATTATGTTATCTGGGTCATCCAACCCTACCTGAAAAACACGCCCAACACTAGTTTTTTTAGGACAGACTTGTAAAAAAAATTGTTGCCCATTTGTTTCTTAAAGCCTGGTACGGAGAGGGTATGGTATGGACGGGTTTTATCTTCACACAATAATAACAAACACAGTGGCTTATAATGTTGTAATTTAAAATGTGTGATCAACATTACACTCCCGAGAGTTTAGAATCATTTTTTGTAGACGTTGAGTGATTGTTTTTGTGCCAACCGGGTCATGGAGGTAGCCATATCAACATGTGACAAAAGTCCTTGGATGAGTCTGAAGGAGCAAAATTTGTATGATGTTCATGTTGTTCAATATTAAAATGAACAACATGTCGCATGCTATACCCGACATCACTATTCTCGCGGTATCACTAATCTCGCGGTATGTCAGTCGCGCCATATGGGCTGTGTTTACAAACAAAGTTTGTGACCCATTTTTCTTCCGCGAAGATATAACGCTCTGACTTGCAATCATGAGCAGTGTCTTAGAAAGTTTTAGTCCATACTTTAAAAAACCTATTACGATGCATTCGTTTCCCAGACGAGTAATTTTGTGACAGTGACTCAGTAAACAGCGTTCATTTAGTATTAATTTTGATGTTGAATAACAATTTATCTTTTTTAAGCAATGTTTGATCATTCCCATTAGTGTTTCGTTGACAGACTATAAACATTAACTGCAATATAATGTTCTAGAACCTGTTGACCTATTTACCGCGAGATTAGTGATATGACGTAATTCAACAATATGGCTGCCCACTGTGATAAATTTTCCACATGATTGATTTTCTTGACATATTTAAATGGCATTTTACACATCCGGCGATGGAAAAAGGATGAAATATTGTAATGATTACCAAAATTACTAATGTTTATTGTTTGTTTTTTAATTAAAGTTAGCCAAACGGTAAGTACCGCGAGATTACAGATGAGCGGTAACTAGTAGAACTAGAAGTCATCCAAAACAAATTAGATCTACAATTTAAAAAAAATTAAACCCTTCCTGTTCTTGGAAAAAAATAACAATACAATGATTTTATAGGCCTCATAATGCTTACAATTAACATTAAATTACTAGTTCTTTTCTTTTTAGTAGTGACATTTTGGTAAAGCTCCTGTCTAGCGTCCAAGCCGAGGTCTGGAGTCCTACGTTGCTGCGCCTCCCCACCCCTAGATTGTTTTACTTGCCTGAGTCAGAATTAGAGGGCAGCTCTTAGCACTTCAATATCACTTTAGTCTGTTTAGAGCATCTTATACATAATACAGCGTATTTTTTGCGCTGACGTGAAAACTGATGACATTATCGAATTACAGCAACTTCGAAGGAACTAGCTCATAATAATTAATATTTCGAACAATAGTTATTTGTTTTATTTTTACCTTGATTATTCCACATTTTTTTCAACAGGGTAAGAACTTTTTTAAGTAAAAGGAATATGACAACTGCCCGATAATTTTTCTTTATCACAAGATGGCGGGAAAATTAGGTTAGCGCTAATGGCAGAATGAATGTTATCAAAATCGGCTAAAGGCAGTAAAGTACAGCGGACGAATTGGTAAACGGTGAATGGATATAAATTATGCCGATAATAGGTAATAGAAAACTATATTTACTCCAAGGTCCAGTTAAAGAGTTTAATTACCACATGACTTATTATGATTAAGATACAGTCAACAGAGTCAATGCTCGTTTGATGGTTCTGTTGTAAACACTTTACAAACGAGTAAAATAATTTTAATTTTGAAAGTCCTGATTGTTTTAGAATTAAGTTAACTGGAGCTGGATGGTCTTTGAAATGAAACTCCTGCCACCCGAAATTTACTGCCTCTGTCAGCGTTTATGCTAACTGTATCAACTTTGCTGAGATAAGGAGATATATAAGTAAAAGTGAGTTTTTTTTTTTCGTTTTGAGGGTTTTATGCTCAGTGATATTGTCACCTGTGATAAGGTATTGTACTGCTGTAGTTTACTGCCACATCAAAGTGAGATTAACAAATAAGGTGCAATATTAAAGGTTGTGACTGAGGGCTGTAGTTAACTGCAACATGAAAATAAACTTGTAGTTGATCTGTACAGGCATTTAAGGGAGCTGTAGATTAGTAACAAAATATAGTGAAAATGAAGGTGAGTGAGGTGCTCTATATCCATAAAAAGGTAAAAAGTAAAGTGCTTGTTTATTAGAGTGTCAGCCCAACTGAAAGCGCCAGCCTCTCAGGCTTATGAGACACCTCTATTAGTGCACATCTTTACTCCACGATTCCTCATCCTATATGCCAGGCTGACAGGAAATAAGTAACCATTCTTTAACTAGCTGGCGACTCACGAACTGGTTGCATCAGAACCAGCCCCTAACACGTCTTGAACCTTCAATCTCCCACAATGTAAGCGGACACCTTAACCACTAGGCCATGGAGACGATATACATATGTACAAAGAAAGGTTGAGTTCTGTAGATTTCTGCCATATTATAGTGAGTATTGTAGGCAAGTAAGGCACCGTATATACACAGCAGATTGACCGCTGTAGATTTCTGCCACATTATAATGAATATTGTACATGAGTATGGCACCATGTATACACAGTAGGTTGACCACTGTAGATTTCTGCCACATTATAGGGAATATTGTAGGTGAGTATGACACTGTATATACACAGGAAATTGACCGCTGTAGATTTCTGCCACCTTAAAGTGAATATTGTAGGCGAGTAAGGCACAGTATATGCACAGAAAGTTTACCACTTACAATTTCTGCCATATTATAGTGAGTATTATAGGTTAGTAAGGTACTGTATATACACAGGAGGTTGAATGCTGTTGATTTCTGCCACTGTAAAGTGAATATTGTAGGCGAGTAAGGCACTATGTATACACAGGGGATTGACTGCTGTAGATTTCTGCCACATTATACAGTGAATATGGTAGATGAGAAGGGCACTGTCTATACACAGGAGTTTGACCGCTGTAGATTTCTGCCACTGTGAAGTGAATATTGTAGGCAAGTTAGGCACTGTTTATACACAGGAGTTTGACCGCTGTAGATTTCTGCCACTGTAAAGTGAATATTTTAGGCGAGTAAGGCACTGTATATACACAGAATGTTGACCACCATCAATTTCTGCTATATTATAGTGAATATTATAGGTTAGTAAGGTGCTGTATATACATAGGAGGTTGACCGCTGTTGATTTCTGCCACCGTAATGTGAATATTATAGGTGAGTAAGGCACTGTATATACACAGGAGCTTGACCACTGTAGATTTCTGTCAGCGTAAAGTGAACATTGTAGGCGAGTGAGGCAATGTATATACACAGGAGGTTGACTGATGTAGATTTCTGCCATATTTTAGTGAATATTGTAGGTATGTAAGCCACTTTATATACACAGGAGGTAGACAACTGTAAAATTCTGCCACATTATAGTGAATATTATAGTCGAGTAAGGCCCTGTATATACACAGGAGATTGACCACTGTAGATTTCTGCCACATTAAAGTGAATATTGTGAGTAATTCATCCACTACATGTTTATACGTACAGGAGCTTGACCCCTGTAGTTCTCTTCTGCATTAAAAGGAATATTGTAGGTAAATAAGGTACTGTATACACCAAGCAGATAGACAGCAGCTGTAGATTTCTGCCGCATGAAATTGTCTGTAAAGTAGTTTTAAATGTTGGTTAAATTATCTTCCAAACATGCTCATCTTGCCTCAAAACTAGAACTTAATAGTAATAATATTTACCCTGGATACTAGTATACGAGTGAAACTTATTGATATTTAAATGATCAAATAATTTCTAAAATCATATTTCCAGTCAAACTTGATAAAACATTACCCAGATTATAAGGTATGAGTTACAACAAAAAGATAGTTTTTCATGTTCTATTACATTTATTTTCTGTATTAATTTTCATCAGCTCACAAACATTTATCAAAGAAATAAGCAGTGGTTTCTACATAAGATAATCTGTTTAGCAATGTTGACATAAAATACTGATACAAAAGAAAATTGATAAATTCCCATTCCAATTTACAAGTTTTTTTTAATTATTGAACAGAACTGACATGTATCTTGTTAATACAACATCAAATTAAATACATGCTATATCTTACAAATGGCTAACTGAAACACAGGATGTTATTGATAAAGGCAGAAATCTACAGCGGACACATTGCTATATGTAACAAATGGCTCATTGAAACACAGGATGATCTTGATAAAGGCAGAAATCTACAGCGGACACATTGCTATATGTAACATATGTCTCATTGAAACACAGGATGATCTTGATAAAGGCAGAAATCTACAGCGGACACACTGCTTTATCTTACAAATGGCTCATTGAAACACAGGATGATCATGATAAAGGCAGAAATCTACAGCGGACACACTGCTATATCTTACAAATGGCTAACTGAAACACAGGATGTTGTTGATAAAGGGAGAAATCTACAGCGGACACATTGCTATATGTTACATATGTCTCATTGAAACACAGGATGATCTTGTTAAAGGCAGAAATCTACAGCGGACACACTACTATATCTTACAAATGGCTCATTGAAACACAGGATGATTTTGATAAAGGCAGAAATCTATAGCGGACACAACCCTATATGTAACAAATGGCTCATTGAAACAGGATCATCTTGATAAAGGCAGAAATCTATAGCAGACACACCGCTATATGTAACGAATGGCTAATTGAAACAGGATGATCTTAATAAAGGCAGAAATCTACAGCGGACACATTGCTATATGTAACATATGTCTGGCAGAAATCTACAGCGGACACACTGCTTTATCTTACAAATGGCTCATTGAAGCACAGGATGATTTTGATAAAGGCAGAAATCTACAGCGGACACACTGCTATATCTTACAAATGGCTAACTGAAACACAGGATGTTATTGATAAAGGCAGAAATCTACAGCGGACACACCGGTATATGTAACATATGTCTCATTGAAACACAGGATGATCTTGATAAAGGCAGACATCTAAAGCGGACACACTACTATATCTTACAAATGGCTCATTGAACACAGGATGATTTTTAAAAAGGCAGAAATCTACAGCGGACACCCTGCTATATCTTACAAATGGCTAACTGAAACACAGGATGTTATTGATAAAGGTAGAAACCTACAGCGGACACATTGCTATATGTAACGTATGTCTCATTGAAACACAGGATGATCTTGATAAAGGCAGAAATCTACAGCGGACACACTACTATATCTTACAAATGGCTCATTGAAACACAGGATGATTTTGAAAAAGGCAGAAATCTATAGCGGACACAACCCTATATGTAACAAATGGCTCATTGAAACAGGATCATCTTGATAAAGGCAGAAATCTATAGCGGACACACCGCTATATGTAACAAATGGCTAACTGAAACACAGGATGATCTTGATAAAGGCAGAAATCTACAGCGGACACATTGCTATATCTAACAAGTGGCTCATTGAAACACAGGATGATCTTGATAAAGGCAGAAATCTACAACCGACACACTGCTATATCTTACAAATGGCACATTGAAACACAGGATGATTTTGATAAAGGCAGAAATCTACAGCGGACACACTGCTGTATGTAACAAATGGCTCATTGAAACACAGGATTATCTTGATAAAGGCAGAAATCTACAGCGGACACACCGCTATATGTAACAAATGGCTCATTGAAACACAGGATGGCCTTGATTAAGGCAGAAATCTACAGCGGACACACCATTATATGTAACAAATGGCTAACTGAAACATAAGATGGTCTTGATAAAGGCAGAAATATACAATGGACACATTGCTATATGTAACAAATGTCTCATTGAAACACAGGATGATCTTGATTAAAGCAGAAATCTACAGCAGACACAATGCTATATCTTACAAATGGAACATTGAAACACATGATGATTTTGATAAAGGCAGAAATCTACAGTGGATACACTGCTTTTTGTAACAAATGGCTCATTGAAACACAGGATGATCTTAAAAAAGGCAGAAATCTATAGCGGACACACCGCTATATGTAACAAATGGCTCACTGAAACACAGGACGGCCTTGATTAAGGCAGAAATATACAGTGGAGAAACTGCTATATTTAACCAATGGCTAACTGAAACATAGGATGATCTTGATAAAGGCAGAAATCTACAGCGGACACATTGCTGTTTGTAACATATGTCTCATTGAAACACAGGATGTTTTGATAAAGGCAGAAATCTACAGAGGACACACTGCTATATGTAACAAATTGTTCATTGAAACACATGATGATCTTGATAAAGGCAGAAAACTACAGCGGACACATTGCTATATGTTACTGTGGTAGACGGGGTTTTTTGAACGAACAGTTCGATATATGTGTTTGGTTAGAATTCCCACCTAGGCAGTGCCCAGCAATTGTATAGTGAATTTTATTTTCATTCTACAAAAAATTAATTAAATAACGTGGTGGAGTTTGTATAAAACTCAGCTTTTTTGTAAATAAATAAATGGAAATTTACCAGTTCATAATAAAGAGTAGATTTTAAATATCAAGAAAAGAAAATCTTATAGCAGGGAGTCTAGTAGAACTGCCCTTCCGAGGTACGATTTCTCGTAGTGAAACCTCCCCGAAACGCAGAAGAAGCTTTGCTTATATAGGCCTTGTCGAATGCACGGGCCAGTGCATCAGGACATAATATTCTCAGCCAATAGTTTCTTCAGATGAACTTGATATTGCGGGTAACTAAAGTTACCCGAACGGGAAAATCTGACTTGAGATTGGAAGTTGCCGTATAATATCGGTAGCAGACGACCAACTGAATAAAGAAACTTTTGGCGGGAAAAACGTCGGCTACTACAGTAACAAATGGCTCACTGAAACACAGGATGATCTTGATAAAGGCAGAAATCTACAGCGGAAACACTGCTATATCTTACAAATGGCTCATTGAAACACAGAATGATCTTGATAAAGGCAGAAATCTACAGCGGACACACTGCTATATCTTACAAATGGCTCATTGAAACACAGGATGATCTTGATAAAGGCAGAAATCTACAGCGGACACATTGATATATGTAACAAGTGGCTCACTGAAACATAGGATGATCTTTCAACAGGCAGAAATTTACAGCGGATACACTGCTATATCTTACAAATTGCTCATTGAAACACAGGATGTTTTGATAAAGGCAGAAATCTACAGCGGACACACTGCTATGTCTAACAAATGGTTCACTGAAACACAGGATAATCTTTCAAAAGGTAGAAATCTACAGCAGACACACTGCTATATCTTACAAATGGCTCACTGAAACACAGGAGGGTCTTTATAAGGCAGAAATCTACAGCGAACACACAATGCTTTATCTAACAAATGGCATTCTGAAACGCTGATCTTTAACACAGCTAAATTCAACTGTTAAAAATATAAATTGCGGTTTATAGTGACTTTTAATATTTACCATGCCTTCCAAAGCCTTTGCTTGCCGTCCCTGTCACAAACTTAACAGTTCTTTGTATTTCAATCTCCTTCAGTGCTGATAAAACATCCTCAATATCCTTGTAAACTCCTTCCATGCTAGTATGGCTGAATTAGGGACGATACGGACCATGGGACAATACGGACTAGACGATACGGACCATATTTTGGGATAAGGACCATGTTTCGGGATGATAAGGACCATGTTTAAAAATTTTATTTTCTGCTGAAAAAATGTATTTTGACAAGAAAACTCATAGCTTTTTCCTAAAATACTGACATAAAAAGTAACGCTTTGTGATTTTTTTTTTTTGCTTTATTCAAACGTAACAACATGTACATTCACAATTCCTGATCTGATGTAACTCCCACAATATCATAAGTATCAAAATTACATAACAAATTACTTACCTAAACCTAATGTGTGTGTTTGTGTGTGTGTGTGTGTCCAAATGATAAGATTGACACAAAATGAATTTGATTTAATTATCTAAGTGCATACAAGTCAATCAACAGGAAAATTTAAATCACTAACAACATGTGGAAAGCATTACATTTCAATCTACTTTATTTACAATAAATCGGTAATCAGCAACTTAAAAGACACTGATAACATCCATATAACTAATATTAATTAGGAATGTCAGAGAGGAAACAACGTATCTTTTTATATAACAAAAAACATCAACATCATATCTGTCATATAACATAGATCGAAGTGCTTCCGGTTCTTTTGCAAACAAAGCTGCGTCGTCTGCAAATAAAAGAATGAACATTTTAATATCGTTTAAAGTAAAAGTTCTTCTATATCGTCATTTATATTTTGTAACAAACCGTTTATAAAGAATAAAAATGAAAGGCTAGAACTCGGATCCCCTTGCTTGGCACCAATATTTGACTCAAAAAGCTAGATGTTGTATTTTATATCTTACAGCAGCTTTAACACAGTTATACATGCTTCTTATGGCACTGACATATTTCGTACTAACATTTTCATTCATAAGTTTTTGGTAATAAATGTAAGATCTATTTAGAGTATCAATTGATTTTTCAAAATCAACGAAACAACAGTACAATTTTCTTTCCATCTGTAAGTAATTTTGCAATGATTCATTGAATGTTGTAGAAATACACAGTCAATTGTCGACTTTCCTTTTTTGAAAACCATGACGGGAATTTGTATAGATCGGAACCACACAGCAGTTTTAGCAACTTGAAAAATATTCTAAAGAAATGTTTTTATGACGAAAACATTATAAAGCTATTAAGCTGTATTAAGGTGCGATAAACAGCATGGCATGTAAGAGAATGGACAAAAATGATTGTGAATGTATACTTAAAAATTGGTTGGGCTGCTGGGGAATTATATTCACTAATGTCTATATCTAGGGATTAATCGTTAAATCGTCATATTAATTAAACGTAAAATACTCTACTCAGTCAAAATACTAGTAGAAACTATTTCTTTAAGAACAGTTTGGTTAAAATCCTTTCTCTCCAAATCAGTACATTTGTTATCAAAATCGTTTTTCAGTAGAAAATATTTTTTTAAACATGGTCCGTATCGTCCCAAAATATGGTTCGTATCGTCGGGTCCGTATTATCCCATGGTCCGTATTGTCCCAAAAGCGGACAATTCAACCTACAATACATATAGTTTCACGTATCACCGTTTACCTCCTGGATTTAAGAGTATTTGCTGTACTTGTTTGACTTTAGTTAATAACGTTACTGCCTTTATCTGTAACGGGAAAAAATTATGCAATGTTTAAATTCCGCATCGAAACGTATTTCAACCGTACGAGTCGTATTGCTGAACGGCGATTATCAGTTAGGCAATAACCACGTTAACTTGATTCTGTCTGATAATATATATTTTCAAACAATATTTGAATTAATGTCGAACGATCATTCTTTCATCGGGGAAAACAAACGAACAGGTACAAACATTTTTAAGGTGGCAAGTGACTGTCCAAGCACCATCGTAGCAAATTTGTATCTTGTATCCCAGAAGCGCTCTTATTAAATTAATTCATGGTTACCATCAAAAGTCATTATAACAAATAAATAGTGCAGATAAATGCCATGCCACCTGCGTTATCAAATAAAGTACATGTTGATACTTTTTACCTAGGCCCGGAAAATTGTTTACGAAAATGCACACCAGAAAGTCTTAATTCGGTAATTTATGAAAGGACACTTTCAAAACGGCCCATCACCAAAGCAGTTCACCAAAACGGACCGACCAGAATTCAAAAGACAAAACGTCTCACATTTCCAGTTCAAAACGGCCCACATAAGAAATTTCTATGTTGTGTCTAGTGGAAATGAGTCAAAGCGGCCCATAGAGAAAATTATATGCTTTATTTAGGGATGGCAAAATGTGTTCATATTAGCATTCGAATGTTCGGATCATTTTGCATTCGAACGTTCGAATAACTCAAACTAAATTTTCACTGAACTTCTCGACCAAACTCCACGCAGCAGTTACTTCCCTTTCAGTACAATAATCACTTCCGACAGGAATGTCGTTGATAAAAGGTCAAAGGTAAATAAACAAAATGTGTTTTTTTTTTTTTACAAGTTACTTTTTAAATTTCATTACATCCAGGCATGTTAAATCGATGCAATTCCAATTATAACTAAACAAAATAGAAAGAAAACCATTTCTTTTGTTCCAGGGGCGGAAAAACTTCTACCGTTTTAGTCCTTTCTTGTGGGCTAGAGAGTGGATAGTTCCAAGAATCTTTATTTGTTTTAGGCAGTTATGACACCATAGCATGCACTTACAAGTTCCGCCAGATGCGTCAGTGTGTCGAGATAACTAGCCACTGTAATATGCGAGAAGCTAAGAAAAATGGATAGTTTCATTCTTGATCTTGTAAATTCAAAACAGATTTCCTGATAACCATGAGACACCGAACTATTACATTCCGGGTTTTTGACCTACTGAAGGTTTTTGATCTGCTCAATTAATCTTTTTATTTCTCAAGTTGAAATCAAATAATTTATAGGGAATTTTCTGGATTTTTTAAAAAGCCAATGGTTTGGTTTTACTTTGTGTTTGCTATAATGGCGTTCAATGATACACCATCATTGCATCTTTTTTTATTCTAATATCTGGTGGCTTCAGATTGTTTTACGCTCCGTGTTCAATTTGCAAATGTCATTAAAATTAATGAAATTGAATTCCCACAAAATTGTTTCAAGTTATTAGGGTGCAGCAGACATGTCGGAAGTTCATTAACAAGTATATTATTTTGCCGGAAGTGTTCGTCAATAACGTCACGACACCTGAATCAGACGATGATTGTGGCACATAGACAACCGAATAATTCTTAAGAATGTTGCTACAAATTCAGTCATTCAATTTTAAACAAATCTGTACTCAAACCATTAGTGGTCGGGGAAAATACAATTTTTTAAACACTTTTAGCAGCCACGTGGGGTTATGACAGATCTTTGAAAGAATTACGTGGTGGAGATATGACCATAAAAGTCAGTGGGTACGTTTTGTTATGTTACTGATCTTTTGACTGTAATGCCATAGTGATTTGAACTACGTAGCAAGGATCTGCAACCAACACACTATTTATTCAATAGATGAAGCAATATTTTGCACGGAATAACAAGTAAGCATACGGGTAAAGTGACACCATTACATTTGACATCCCACATCAAACTTATAACAAGTGTGGTCGATAACGCTAATCTGTCTGTAGTCTGGTAAAATTGATGTATTGCTGTAACATCTAGCGATGCATTCCGTCGGAGAGATAGTTATACTGTTCATGACTTACGTTCTATTGCCTTTTATTCAATATGGTGTATGTAGTGCACTTTATTTCCAAAGCCAATGGGCGGTTCGGGGTAAAACTGCACTGGAGTTATAAATATCGTCTATTGAAGAAATCTGCCTTGGCAAAGCTTACACTGACTGTTATACAAAAAGCTAAAGTCTTTAGCGTACGTAGAAATTCTTGTACACTTGTCATATACATTGGTTGGACTCTCCGATTATTCTGCGAGTTGACCCTTTGTTTTCTTGTTATATCTGTATTTTAAACTTTCATGTATTTATTTCACATGGATTGGGAAACAAGTTCTCGCAACGTATATTAATCTAACTCGTGGGCTTTTTCCTGGATTAAAACCAGTACTCGCGCTGTTAAGAGTAAAGGAAAGAATTAATTACAACACAGTTTAACAAACCTGCAGTACTTTGATTTAATAAAACAAAATTTAGTTCAGCAACAAAATCTTAACAATGAAAAAATGACTTACAATGTGATATTTACTAATCCAAAATAACCTACAGTCACTATCTCATTCGCAGAATCCTTTTGAATTGAAGTATTATTCCAGCTGTGAATATATTCTAAAGGTGTTGATAATGTCCATGAATGTTAATCCAGCAAGTTACTCTCCAGCAAGTTTTAAGCTCTTACATATATACATGTATATTCAAAGTCACAACTTCAACCACAGTCTTATATCTCAGTGTTTTTCTTTTTATGTGTTTAAAGAATGTTCTAGCTCATTTTAGAATATAGAGGTAAATTTTACAAGGTTCTCCTTCATATAAATAGATGTCTGTTCATTACCGGACTATATCAATGTCCCGCATCAAGGTAGTTTTCATTGTTGTAGCTTTTGTTTCTATTAAAGGACAAATATATGTACGTTCTCAATGTTAACTTTGAAATCATGGTATTGAAAGGTTGGCGAGTTTACAGAAAGATATAATAAATACCCACCTAGAAAGCAGGTTGACCAAAATACATCCTAAGAGAACTAAGAAAATTAAATAGATTTTCAAAAACGAAGCCATTATTTATTCATTCTGAGTTATTTTTAGCACGTTTTTACGAATATATAAAACATAGTAAATGTTCCAATTTGTTTATACATGTATTTTTATCACATACGTCCGGCAGTATCGAAAATTAACTATATTAACTTTTGTGTCTGGCACAGGCTGCTGCTTGTCATGGTAAGTGCATGCGTAACTACATTTCTTTTTTTTAAAGACTAACAATTATTTCTGTGAACTACCATTTTCAAATCCAACAATACAGTAGTAAACTTTATTCGTTTCAAATTCATTTGACTTTATTGGCAACCACAGCAAAAAATGTTCATGTATTTTTCCTACTTTCTTGGAATCTGACAAATACTTTCACTGTAAGGTTGAATGAGGAAGTCATGGTCAAAAAGCCATTTAAGAACAGAATCCATCATCTGCCCGTGTGCCAAGTATCACTATACCTTAATGACTGCTCTTTCCAGCTAAATTTTGACAGTTTTAAGTATGTGAAAGCGGTAACACCCTTTTTTACGCCCTTTCAAAGAAATGGTAGGGGTATATTGCTGTGTACGTCGGTCGGTCTGTTGGTGCATCTGTAGACCGGACCTTGTCCAATCAATTACTAGATAATGTTTTGGCCTACAGTCATCAGATTTGGGGAGGTTGGTCATGACCGATAGATGACCCCAATTGATTTTAATGTCAGTATGTCAAAGGTCAAGGCGACCTTCACCACAAAAGCTGTGGTCTTCAGATTTGGTAGTGTGGTTGGTCATGACCTTTAGATGACCCATATTGATTTTGAGGTCAGTAGGTCAAGGTCATGTTTAGAAGTCCATGTAAAATGACTGGTTGCTATTAGGGGGCATAGATGTACATGTTTCACAAACATCTCATTTATATTCGATGTGCAGTCTGCTTTTGATCTGGCAGCTTTCTACTCTACTTTCAACAGTAATTGCAGTCTGTGGTAATTGTGTTTTGGCCAACAATTACTGCTTCCCTTCCTTGCTGAAGGATTATAAGAAGACCTGTACGTGGACAGCACACTCTACTTTTCTCAGAGCTGGAGAGTAAATTATGAGCTATGTCAAACAAGAGGTCCTAGTGGATTAAAGGGAACAGTAGAGAATAAATTACACCTATACATAAAAAACACATATTTGAAAAGGGCCAGAATTCTGTCAAAATACACAGTTATAAAAACCTTGTCACCTGTCAAATATTGCTCCCAAAAGATGTGAGAAGTGATAGAGCTTGAGCAGTTTCTTAGATATGATGCAGAATAGTATAGTAAGTTGAAAATGGGCATACTGGTGCAAAATGTATGATTTAAGACTTGATTTCCCTTTTGAAATGCATTTCAGTTTTGATGGTGATCAAGTATTCGAAGTTTAAAGTGAATATCTGATAGTTTTTGAAAAATGGACCTTAACAAAAAGGTTAAGCAGAAAATTCTAAGTGCAAAATTAAATTTAAGGGTTATCTGTCCTTTAGAAATGGTGTCAGATTTTGATAATGAACAAATATTCCAAATTTGAAGTGAATACCTTTGACAGTTTCTGAGAAATGGGCCTTAACAAAAAGGGTAACCAATGCTGATGCCAATGGGATGACAATGAGGGACATTCCTGATAACAAATTATCTCCCTTACTCAGATAACACCAAAGGTAGACCAAATAGCACATTGGTCCTTTCAGTTGGAATCCTCTGACTTTATCCATGTTTCTTATTGTGATGGTCTTGAATTTTAGTTATGAAAACTGTCACTTATATATTAAATAAAAAGTTAGGACTATCAAAAAACAAAGATAATGGTGTTAACAAAACATATTGCTAAACGTATGTGTAATCTGACTACCACTGTTGCAAATAATAAGGCTTAATTATCACCATACCAAAAGAGAAAATAGCGATAACAGCAGAGGAATCCAAATGGAAGGACCAATGTAAAATCAGAGAGTATTCAGGGTAGATAATCCACAAATGTCCCCCATAGCTCCACATTTTTTTCTTCAAAAAGTGGAGCCAAAAATGCAAAGCCAACAAATTTCTTTAATATAGTTATTTATTCAACCCCTTTTCTGTTCCCCAAAACAATGATTTAACAAATCTGTGAAGCTTTTAATTAAGCACTGTCAGTTTTTTCAATATTCTTCTTCTTCTTTTTCTTACATCTTCTTCTTTCTCTTCTCTTTATTGTCTGTTTCTGAGACCTTTTCAAACTGCTAAACTTTTCTGTCTGTATCTTCTTGTAACTCTTTAAATGGGTAAGAGCATCCCTGTTCTCATCTGCAAAAATATGAGGAACATCTTCATTCCTTTTTACATACAGTCACTGTTTGCTTCTTTAAATTGGCTTCAGATCTCTTATTTTTTCAATGAATTGCCCTTTTTTGGGTATGGTATCTTGCTTTCATTGCAAAAAGTAATGAACTGACTGCAGAATTGTTTGATAGCATTTCCAATTTTCACCTTACTTTACAATGAGAACTTTTTTTTTCAATCTGATACTAACTTATGTATTTATTTTCTCTATCGGAGAATGAAGATTTTTTTTCTATTTAAAGGCAAAAGTTTAAAGGTATATATAAAAAGGTCTCACCAATTCGTTGATGAGAAGAAATTACACCAAAACATAAAATTAATACCTCTTTTTAGAAAAGGGCCAGAATTCTGGTAAAATTCCTTTTTTGCTTGAAAATTCACTTGTAAACTTAACTTCTATAATCCCTCAAAGACTGAAGTTTAATGGACCAAATTTTTCTATTAATCAAATGCTGTAACAGTGTTTATGAGAATGTTTGCCACTTGTAATAAAGAATAAGTGACTAGATCTAGCGTTTTCCATTAAAGATGAAATAAAATTGTATTAACTGATAAATAGCACAGGCGTTATAAAGAAATAAACTTGTTCTATTTGATGACAAAATAAATGAAAACATTGCATTTATACCTGTAACAGGAGGGGTAATCAGTTTCCCTGACATAGTTGGATATTTGGTGAAAGAAGACCCTGTCAGAAGTGGTTGTTTCAGTAATATAGCAAGCTCTGACTTCATCTGTTTTATATACTGACTGTGTCGCTGTTGCTCTTTCTCATCTCCAAGGTCATCCAGGCTAGTCAAAATTTGTCAAGGTCAATTAACTCTTTAAGTAGGGATGTCAACGAATACCTAAATCGGTATCCGGATACTCGTATAGACTATCCAGATACTATCCGGATACTCGTATATGATCGATGACTAGACGATCTCAATGTTCCAATTCCTAGGCTTAACATTTGATGTATGTTATACATATTGTTCCGGTAGTCATATTACAGGTGATAAGACAGTTTCACAAAAAAATAACTGTTTTTGTATCTACGTGTAAATAAAGATGATAAAACAAAGACATGTTGTTTACCGATTTTAGTTTCCTCATGGCCACTGAAGTCTTTAAGACATCTTGTATAAAACTACATATTTATGTAACATTTAACTCCTTCTTAAGTACAGAACATATATGGGTTATAAAAGGTCCGTCAATCCTAACTTTTATGTTTTGTTCAAATGAGATGCCTTCATTTGAATACCTTAAAATTAAAAAAACAAGAGGGCCATGATGGCCCTAGATCGCTCACTTGAGTACTTTGCCTTTGGGTCTGCTATTGCGGTAACATCAAAAGCTTTTTTAAGAATCTCCCTATAAGAATCTATATGAAACCAAGTGACCACCAGGGCAGGCCCAAATTTCACTCAAGAAGCATAATTTGAACAAACTTGGCAGAAGACCTCTAACTGTGCTCCATTAAAAATATCTAAGTTCTAGGCTCTGTGGTTTCAGACAAGAGTTTTTTTTTAAAATTCTGCCTATATAAGCATAGGTAACATCAAATGACCCCAAGGGCAGGGCCAAATTTGACCCTAGGGGCATAATTTGAACAAATTTGGTAGAGGTCCACTACACAATGCCACATACCAAATCTTAAGGCTCAGGTCCTTGTGGTTTCAGACAAGAAGATTTTCAAAGTTTTACCTATGTAAGCCTTTGTAAAACCAATGACCCCGGGGTGGGGCCAAATTTGACACCTGAGGTATATTTTGAACAAACTTGGTTGAAGTCCATTAGACAATGCTACATACCATATCTTAAGGCTCAGGGCCTTGTGGTTTCAGACAAGAAGATTTTCAAAGTTTTCCCAATATAAGCCTATGTAAAATCAATTGACCCCCCTCCCCCCAGTGCAGGGCCAAATTTGACCCCAGGGGCATAATTTGAATAAACTTGGTAGAAGTCCACTAGACAATGCTACACACCAAATCTTAAGGCTCAGGGCCTTGTGGTTTCAGACAAGAAGATTTTCAAAGTTTTTCCTTTCAGAACTCTTGATGGAATTGAATTCTTTGAACAACTTTGGTAGAGCTTCATGCAAGGAATATTTGTTTCATCAATGTTGGCTTAGCGGTTTAGGAGGGATGTTGTTCAAGTCAAATAGTTCAAGACCCACACTGATGCACGCCGGAAATCAACGATTCCAAAAGCTAACCCTGAGCAGTGCTCAGGTGAGCTAAAAAACCAACCTGACCATCATTTTGGGAACTTTAAATATCAAAGTTCATCCATTGATTTAAGATGAATAACTGAAACACTAACTCTGTTTAAGGCCTAGTTTTTACTCAGCAAAACAAAATGCCAGCTGGGAGTAATATTTTAAAACTAAGAGTTGGCAGGTTAATTTTAGAAGTCTTTGAGTAAGTTCTTCTTGTCACTGTCAGTTAACTTTTTTGTGATACCTAAAGAGAAGACACATGGTATTTTGTCATTAAGATAAATGAAATGACAACTGGAAAATGTCAGGTAGTCCTAACTACTCCTTTTCATTTCAGAAAGGATACAGTCCTTCATCTTCAATATCCACACCAATCTCATCAGCTGCCTTCCTGAACCAATCATTCTGACGTTTGGATTTTTTAAACCTGAAATCAACAATCTGCACATTTTTTTCACTTTCAAATTTTCCAGCAAATTATACAACATAATCCTCATAATACAGAAAAAAAAATGAACTAAGCTATCAACAAAGGATAATTTGTCTCTAAAATCTTTTTATTTCCCTGTTAACAACAAAAGCGCTTAAGTCACCTGAACTACATGTACATGTAATTTATGCCTCTTTTATTATTGTAACACTGCAGTATATTTTGATTATTACAGTTCTAAACTCAGGTTCAACCTGTATGAAACAAGTGTACAACAGTGTTTCTCTGTAAGAAATTGGGACCATTCTGTTCAAATGTAAAGCCTATGTTTACCTATACTCCTGAGTTTCTATTTGCCGCACCATGTTGACTCTTCTTTTCAATTCAGGCAGCACCTCTGGCTCTACAGGAAATAATGGCAAATCCTCGTCTGTAAAATAAGATGACTCATCAAAATTTCAGAAAGAAGTAAATGCTTCCTTACCTACTTTCATGTTTTTTAGTCCAGCAATCTTTCAAATGATTAACTTGATAATTTTTTTTGTATTATGACATTTTTCTTTGTACTGCACTTTTCCTTCCTAAAGAAGTGGCAGAAAGACCAAAGAAATGTTTTCATAGTACAGCATAATATTGTTTTATTGTCATTTGTTTCACCTTGTTTCAACTATATATATTTCTGTTCCACTCTGTCTCAAATAAACATGTTACCATGTATATAAAAGCTTGTTCATATCAAAGTTAACATAGTATTACACTGAATGATAGTACACCTTATCTTCCTTATCTTACAATCCTTCTACAGTGTGTTACAAAAATATCTAAAGTTTCTCATTTCACTCTGTGTTACAAACTAATAAAAAAGCAAGGAATTAAATAGAAAATTTAATTTGTTAGAATCTGGTGGCAAATTTGATATGAAACATTAAAGAGGAAGATATGATATGATTATCCTGAATTGATATGTCCATGTTGTGTTACTGTCTCAACCTTCACAGTTACCTGAAACCATGATTTCTCCTGTATTTCACCCCCACCAATCTGACATACTGCTTACATCACAATTTTAAATACTGTTTTTTTGGGGAGTCTGTGTCTCTTGTATTTCATTTAAGTAAAGATCTTAATTTTCTGAAAATAATGTTAAAATAAAAGGTTATAAAAATTACACGTGAACTTACTTTTATTTAGTGTATGTATAACTTTACGATAGTTCTTAACATCCTCAGGTCCAATCAACACAATACTGAGTCCCTCTTTACTCGCTCTTGCTGTGCGCCCACTTCTATGAACATAATTCTGAAGGAGAAAAATATAAGCAATTTTTATCTGGGATGTAATTACATCAATGATACACACAAAATATTTAACATAACATCAATTGCTGAAATTATTTAGTATATAACTGAGTATATAACTAACTCAATTTCACTACACTATCACTGCTGCTAAGCATTCTGAAACGTACATGGCTAGTTTATTAGCTCTAGAAACAAGAAGAACTGTTGAAGTCATGCTCAATTTTCTAATTTTCTGTGAAGAAAAGCAATAGGCCTACCTCTACTGTGTGTGGAACCTGGTAATGTATTACGTGTTGAACATTTGGTATGTCTAACCCACGAGCAGCTACATCAGAGGCTATCAACAGGGAAGAAGGGTTCCCTGTAAAATAGTAGAAAATTGCCAATAAAAATCTGCAACATTCAAAATTAAACCAGGGATACAGCAAACAAATGTTAGTACAGAGGCAAACACTTTTTTTTCAAAATCAAACAGACTCTTTTGTATTACTTCTCTTATCTCAAACCCTATCCACTGTAGAATTTGAACAAGAACTGTCACTGTAAGATGACAATGCCCCCGAAAGTGGTGCTTTGACCTTTGATCTGCGAACCAGTCATTCAGGGGTGAAGGTCAAATAAATATAGGTCAGTGGGAAGGTCTTATCCAAAGGGGGTTGTGTCCGAGTATGAAGTAAATCCACTTACTAATAAGGAAGTTATGGGCAATGTGAAAATTTCTAGACAACTTGATCCTCAAGGTCAAGGTCATTCAGGGGTCAAGGTTAAAAAAAATACAGGACAGTGAGATGGTCTTGTCTAAAGTGGTGTTGTGTTTAAGTATGAAGTATATCCACTTACTAATTTGGGAATTATGGCCAAATAATGGTTTCTGGACGATTGGATATTCAGGGGTCAAGGTCAAATAATTACAGGTCAGCAGGAAGGTCTTGTCCAAATGGGTGTTGAGTCCAAGTATGAAGCAAATCCACTTACTAATAAGGAAGTTATGGCCAATGTTAAAGTTTTTGGACAATTGGATCTTCAAGATGAAGGTCATTCAGGGGTCGAGGTCAAACAAATATAGGTCAGTGAAAAGGCCTTGTCCAAAGGGGTGTTGTGTCCAAGTATGAAGTAAATCCACTAACTAATAAAGAAGTTATTGCCAATGTTAAAGTTTTTGAACAATTGGATCTTCAAGGTGAAGGTCAATCAGAGGTCAAGGTCAAATAATTATAGGTCATTCAGGGGTTGAGGTCAAACAAATATAGGTCAGTGAAAAGGCCTTGTCCAAATGGGTGTTGTGTTTAAGTATGAAGTAAATCCACTTACTAATAAGAAAGTTATTGCCAATGTTAAAGTTTTCGGACGGACAAACTGACTGACGGACAGACAGTTAAAAAACAATATTCCTCCCTTCGGGGGCATTACAATGTCAAAAGATCTCAGCTGTTAACTACTTCTTAAGAAAAGGCAAAGCAAACAGACTTAGCAACACTTCTGAAAGACACAGCAGAAAAGAAATGAAATCAGCATACAGATGCATAGGTCAAATGTGCCTAAGCCAGTTACAAAACACCAACCTGTAAACTTTTCGAGATTTTTCAGTCTCTGCCTTTGGTGCATATCAGCATGTAGTGGCAGCGGATTACACTGTAGTAATGTGAATATAGACACAAGACGTCGTATACAGTCCTTGCTGTTTGTAAAGACAAGAGTGCGGCCGGGGTAATGCTTTAGGAAGTAATACAGATATATATCCTGAAATACAGTAACTTACAATAGGAGTAAACAATGCAGTATGAATCAGTCACAATATGAGTAAACGATGCAGTATGAATCAGTCACAATATGAGTAAACTTTGCAGTATGAATCAGTCACAATATGAGTAAACTTTGCAGTATGAATCAGCCACAATACAAGTAAACTATGCAGTATGAATCAGTCAAAATATGAGTAAATGATGCAGTATGAATCAGTCAAAATATGAGTAAATGATGTGGTATGAATCAGTCACAATATGAGTAAACTTTGCAGTATGAATCAGCCACAATATGAATGAATCAGCCACAATATGAGTAAACTTTGCTGTATGAATCAGCCACAATATGAGTAAACTATGCAGTATGAATCAGCCACAATATGAGTAAACTTTGCAGTATGAATCAGTCACAATATGAGTAAACTTTGCAGTATGAATCAGTTTCAATATGAGTAAACTCTGCAGTATGAATCAGTCACAATATGAGTAAACTTTGCAGTATGAATCAGTCACAATATGAGTAAACTTTGCAGTATGAATCAGTAACAATAAGAGTATCCTATGCAGTATGAATCAGTCAAAATATGAGGAAACTATGCAGTATGAATCAGTCAAACTATTTAATCTATTTCCAGTTGACACAAACAGGTAGATTCTAGAAGATATCAGTAAAAAGCGATGAGAAGCTATTTGACAGCAATTATATATGAGTATTGGAGTGTATATTAAAACCCACTTGATCTAAAAATGATAATGTGGTCAAAACCCCCTCGACTAATATAACAAGGTGGTCAAAGGTGGTTCTGAGTGTCCCCTATTACCGGTATAAATACAATGTAAGAGTTTCCAAAAAATCAGTAAAAGTAACTACATGTACATGAACAGTCAGGTTAACAGTGTATAAAGACAGCATAAACACTCATGATGACTTTAATACAGAGAAAACCCAATAGGAATCTTGTACATGTACACAACAGCTCATAACTCTAAGAGAAGAATACAGTATGTAATGAATGCAAATTATAGTTACATGTAATTAATCTGTTTAAGTAAATGAGTACATGGTAAACATGCAAACCTTAAGTAATCTATCTAACCTTTTCTTCCTTGGAACAATTGATTCTAGCCTCTGTCAGTGTTTCAACTGTACCAACTTTTCTTGTGATGTCCACCACCTTGGGTTTAGGTTTTAGCCCCATTTTTCTCATCAAATAGGCTGCAGAGAACAGATGTTATGTACAGGTTTAGAAAATACTATGAAAGGAGTCTGTAGAATTGGGCAACTGTTAAATGTGAAGTGCAAAATCACTAGGAATTCATAATGTAATTCAATATTAAACACATAAAGAAGAGGAATTGTGGGATAGCTTACACCAAAAGAAACAAATGCTCCATGAGAATAAAACATCTCAATAGAATCATCTTTTAAATCTTGTTTTTTCCATTATGTGATCAAAACTTTCATTATGGTATTAGACCAATATTATTTTTTTTTCATTCCTCACTGAATCAAAGAGGCTTACCAAGAAGTTTTGGAGAATTTAATGACTAAAGTAACTGATACCCAACAACTGATATATATTCAAAATGAAAGAAATTCAATTTATTTCCAAAAACGTTTAATTTTTACAAGATAATTCCAATAACAAATAATGTTTTTAAACAAACAAAAATTGCACAGAACTAAAAAAAAAAATTGACTTGAGTGGGGATTCAAGCTAAGCTCTATAATGAAAAAGTGTCAATCATAAACAGTTTTCATCAGAGCTGAGGTAAGACATAACAGCTCCAATACTTTGATTACCATCAACAAGTACATACTTAATTTCTGTTTCTCATTCCACTGTTTCTTCTTTTTCTTCATAAGTCTCTGTGGTCCTGAGTGAATCAATGTGAGCGTTGCTGAGAACACATAGGTGTGGCGATTTTCTCTATCTGGATCTCTAAAAAACATTAGAGTGGTTGATAATTGACAAGTTGAAACTAAACTATATTTCTGACTTAAGACTATGATCCATGTTTTTAAACCAAATTATGGTGTGAACACAATGTGCCAATTTAAACTGTGATATATATTAAATTCAATCACTTAGTGCCCTCTCATTGATGTAGTTATCTCATTCTAATTTCTAATTGAAACAAACAAAGGGAATTAATATATAAACAAAATGCACTAGAAACCGTTACAAAAACATGAGGAACCCAAGGCTTGTTTCCCAAACTGAATTTACAGTGTTTTTACCTTTTCATTCTTTCAAGTAGTTTTGCCAATTCCTCAAAATGACCTTTCTCAATCATTCTGTCGGCCTCATCTACAACCAGGTGACTAGTTTTTTCTATTTCTGACAAGTAAACCTCTCCCTGGAGAATGAACGACATCAATGAACTTCAGTTTTTCAACCAATATAAAAAAAATGGACACAGAATGGATTCTGTTTTTTGAAGATTCTGTGTCAGAAAATGAAGATAAACTGTTTAGTTTTGAAACAATTTCAGATGTGATGTAGATGACAGAAATGTTCTGAATGATTCTGTTAAACACTTTAAAACAGTACTTGAGTTATTTAGGCAGGCATTTGACCTCATCTCTGCCTCTACAGTTTGAAAGCTTGGCTCCTATCCTTTAAACAAAACTTTCTAATACAGACAGTAAGAATGGTATTTTACTTAACATTTTTAAAGGGATGATTTTAAATCAGTGTGCCAAATAATTCTGACTGCCAGGAAGGACAGTATTCTAACAGTTCCTTCATTCACCTGCTGAACAAGTTCCCAAAGTCTTCCAGGTGTCGCTACTAGGATGTCAGGACATTTTCTTAAAATCCTCTGCTGTTTAGGCATAGCCAGTCCACCTACAATGGCTGCTATCTGAAATACAATATCATTCAGACATGGTCTATGAACAGAGAAAGTTACCTTATTGTGTCTTAACTTATGCAATGAAGAAGTTTACTTTTAGCTCTCCCAACAGACAATAAGGTACTTACTACAAACTATTCTGGACTTGGCTACACGTACATACAAAGAATGCCTTTTAAATAATTAAGACACTGTCTGCATCAAATGACTTGCCTACAGATAAACCTCCAGCCTTTATTTAAATACATTTCAATAGCTTTTACCCAACTAACTAAAACTATCAACCAATCAAAATATCTGTGAATTCTCAATTTCAGTGCAAGTAAACGTTACAAACCTACTTCTACACAATTTGAACTATTTCAATCCAAGTAAATCTGTTCACTTACTGTTATATCGGTGTATTTAGCGGCAGCCTGTAGATGATTTCGTACTTGTATGGCAAGCTCTCGGGTGGGCTCCAGTATCAGGGCACGTGGATGGGTTATCTGGGCTTTCTTCACCTGTGGCTGTTCCAACCAGCTGAAATCTACATCCTTGACCACTTTAACACATCCTATCTTACCTGGCTATTGGAAAACACTTGTGTTAGTTTTTATGTTACTACACAAAATGGTCAACTTTCATAATACGTAGTTACAATAACAACATGGAATGAGTCCTCAGAAAATATTTTATAGATAAATAACAATTATTGTATGAAGGTCAAGACTGATACTAAGTACATAATGCATGCCAAAGAAACATGCAAGAAAAACATGTCACTTTAATTACTTCAGTAAGAACATAATATGTCACGGCTTAAAGTCAAAATTTCTAGTGGTTTAGTTTTTAATTCTAGTCTACAGCTATATAAAGGTTTGTGTCAAATATGAGAAACAGAATACTATTATTAAATTAATTCAAGTGTGTATGTCATTATTCTTAAATGCTATTTTAACTTATTTACATGCAGGACAACTATTAGGGCGACTGTAAATTTACATAAATATTAGCTTTACCTCCAGATCTTCTAGTTCTTCTGCAGAGGAATCTTCTTCTTCTTCAACTATATCTCTAGTCTCTTCTATACTTTGATTACTTTCATCATCACTATCATTAACTGTATCTGCTTCCTCCTCATCATCATCAATATCATCATCACTTAAATCTTCATCACTCTGAGCTATTTCATTTTCACTATTATCACTTACACTCTTAACTTCATCTTCTATTATATTATCTTTTTCTTCAGTATCACTGTCATCATCATCACTGTCATCACCATCAGCATCAACCTCATCATCACCTTCATCATCTTCAAAAACTAAAGAAACAATATTCGTGTTAATATGCTCTTTCATAAAAGCAGGTCAGACATTTCTTTTTAAAAAATCATGGAATGTGTAAATCTTGCCTAAAACTAACATAACATCACATGTTACATTATGGCAGCTTTTATCAGTAGACTGTAGTTGTTTCAAGACAGTTTTATCTTCAATCATTCCAAACACATGCAATCAGCTAAGTTCTTTAAGTTAAACATATAACAGAATTCCAAGGATGCACTTGCAAGCAGGGTGACTTATTCACAGCCTCAGTTGGAAGCATGTATTTTTTTACACTCAATGAATGATTTTATTTTCCCAAACAATGTTTACCTTTTGGGCTATATTAAGTACTTTCCTTATGAGAGACTTCATGTCTTGTATATTTGAGTGCACAACATTGGAGTAACCATAGAAACTACTCTCTCATCATATTACTTTCATATTTTTTCAATGTAGAAAAACAGAACATGAAATAACTTAACTAAAGAAATAGTAACAATGTGAAGTTACCTTGAGATTGCCTTGCAGCCTCATTTCTTTTATGTTGTAAAATAAAATGCAGCAATGGAATACCAAATGCAAGTGTTTTCCCACTTCCCTGAAAATCAAGTGCTCAAGTTCAGTCAATTAATGACATGCATACATAGCTGAAAATTTCTAAATCTAAACTGAATGCTGTCCATGACCTTGTTTCTAAGTGGTAAGTATATGTGATCAATCAAGGTGTCTGAAGCAACATGTTACCACCTCTCTACTGGTTGAGTGACAGCTTCCATTCACTGTCAAGTCTTTGGTTATACTTTATCGAAATGCTACTGGCATGATCCATTTTGGGAGAAGAATTTGGTTATTGTATCACTCCAAATTAATTGTAACACAGAATTTCTGTCTGCATTACTAAAATACTATTATGTGAGTAAAAACAAAAATTAAACATGTCAGATATCATTCCTGTATAACAAACATATAATCAAAACTAGATGATAACACTGCAGTCCTAACTATTCTCCACTCAGCTGCTTTCAAACTGTGTAGCACCTAGGTCCTTAATGACTACAAATGGCACACTTCAAACATAAAGACTTGGGAGAAAGTATTCTCCAATCAATGTCTCATATTTATATTTTATTAACGAACCTCATCCAGCAGACAAACCCACATAATCAGTGCACTGTGCACCATACCAAAACTAAAGGTCAACATTTTGTACCAAAAACAAGAGTGAGCATTAAAATTTTAAATAGAAATAAAACCTTAACACTTGTGAAAGACCTGCTTTCCACACCAATGAAACAGCCCTGCACTATGACATTAACAATTATCATGATTTACTCTTAAAGATTCATTCTATATAAAGTAATGTTACAAAATACACAGCAGTAACTTTCACTGGAACATTACTGTTGTGACTTGTACATGAGTTAAAACAGTAACCTACTGTTTCAGCTGCTCCTACAATATCCATCTTATCTCTAATAGCTGAGGGCAGAACCTGGCTCTGAATAGGAGTTGGTTCCTTGAATCCCTGACCTTTAAGAGCCCAAAGTACCTCTTTTGGCACAAACAAATCCTTCCATGCTTCCATTCCTGAAATATAACTTTTATTATTTCAGCATTTATAAATTACAAGCAATATTGTTTCAGCTGGAACAAGGATTTGAAAAATAAACAAATCATTTGGTTAAGTGTTGATTTTCAAAGGCAATTTTAGTACATTAAATGATTTATTTGGTATTCACAGTTTTTACACTGTTTCAAGGATGTTTGTTGTTTCATATCTGACAACTAAGATCTAAGCTTAGTTTATAAAAAAACGTATTTAAATGTAAATGAGAAAGTGCTGCTACTCCATCAGTTACAAATTGTATTGAAGTCTGGACCAAAAGAATTTTCCATGTATCAAAACTTCTGGCATTCAACTGTAAACCTTATCCCATTCAATAACATGTTTCAGTACAAGAGGAAGTGTTTCATGAAACGGTCTTAACTGTCTGAAACCTTATAATATCAAAATAAAAGAAATAAACATCCTTACCTTTCAATGATTTATCAGTTGGTTCTGTGAGCCTGCTTTGTGATTTATCAGTTTGTTGTTCAGTCGAGGTTTCTAGCTTCACTTTCTTCAAGGGACTACCAGTTTCCGCAGCTTAAAATGTAATATGAACAGCTGATTTCTCACTTCATTCTCTGAAGTATTCTGCACATTCTCACATATAAATATTTCTTTAGTTATTACACAGATGTTACCAAAATAATCCCACTGAAGGTCCACAGTGCCTCCTCAGGTAAATAAATCCACTCTGGATTATAAAACATTCACATATAATATAATGAAAAGAGCACTATCAAAAACTGTAAAAAAAAAATTTCTGGAATAAAAAGGAAAGACCTCTTACCTTCTGTTGACTTCCTTTTGTTTTGTTTCATCTTCCCTTTGTTCTGCTGACTCATCTCAGTACTCTCAGATTCCATTAGTTCATTTATATCCTCAATAACCTGGTCCTTCCCTTCTATCAATGCCTTTTTCAACTGGTTCTTTTTCTTTTTCATCTTCTTTACTTTGGATTTTTTACTTTCATCTTTTTTCTTATTGTTAATTTCTTTTTTGGTGTCATTTTCTTCTACAACTTCTGTTTCAGCAGTCTTTTTCTGTTTAGCTTGTTTGATTTTAGCTTTAGGTTTGCCATCACTCAATTTTTTCTCCTGTTTCTCACTTTCAATCTTCAGTTTGGTTTTATGTTCCTGAAATGACATTGAAAATCATGCAGTCTTAGTGCTGAAACTTACACATCCAAACAGAATTAATTTCGCTCCAAAATAAGTTTAAGTATTCATTAAATCTTTTTAATAAATTGTCGTATCAGTGCAGATATTGAATATGTCTTTATTTGGTCTTCTAATCAGCTAATGTGTGCATTATATTAGCTCAATATTTCTAGAGTTTGAAACAGATGTTTGACAACAGAATTACCCAACATAATTGTTCAACCTTTAAACCTAATTATAAACTGCATATAACCAAGCGGAAATTTCACGGAAGGAACACTTCAGGTAATATCCTCTGCAACAATCAAGTTGCCTTCATCGCAGAGGAATTCTGGTTGCCAAAATTTTAATAAAACGACTGATAAACAGATAAAAAATAAGTGTTTTGGTTAATAACTTTATACTTTTATTATCTGTGTGTTTTTCATAGATGAAAAAGAGACTGGTATGATTAAAGTTATCATATTTTATCTAAATGTAATCATTCTTGTGGGATAAACGAGCTATAATAAGTGCATAACTGCATCCGATTGGGTGAATCTGCTTGATCAGCTGCAGATCAAAGTGAGACGCAGAAGTGAACAACTATAAAATGTCAGCCTATAAAATCGGCTCAACTTCGGAGGCGAAATAGTTCGACTAACAGCTCACCTAGGTGGCATTATAAGGCTACTGAAACACATGATTACAGATTTTGTTGAAGATTTTTTTTGGTAAAAAACAGTGATATTTTGCTTAACTGACTGCTGTTCAAATGTATTTACTTTAAATTATAGGACAGAGATTTCAACTTCTTGAGTCATTATCAATCAAACAATATGTATAAAACATAAAATACAAACTTTAATGCACAAATTTTGGAGTTGTGGACTATTTATGGCTAAAATTCTCTGTAAAATAGACACTTTATAACTTTTTTGGGGGTAATTCCACTAGTTAAATTACTTATTAAGCTTTAAGCTAAAAGCCTATGCTGAAATCCTTTATTTGTATAAGATTTTCATGATGTGACTGCAGAGGCAGAGTGATCAGATCTTAGATGACTGTTAACCTGTCTATCTGACGAGTTGTTTGAAGCAGATCCATATATTAGTGATGTACAATGAACATGGAAAAGAACCTGGGTCGAATCTGGAATGGGATGCTTTTTGTGTTTGTTCACTATTCCCCGAGGTCAGTCTGAAGGAAAGGAACTGTAATAAACTCGAGAAATATTATCCTCTGTAACCCTATTATCGGGGTACTTCTATTATCGGTGACGGACACACCATTGTCCCTGCAAGCACATTTACTCGCGCAATTTTATTGCCACAATTTCAGACAGTACAAGAAGGCTTTCTTTTGTTAAATTAATCAGTTGACTTCTTTTTCGTAACCTGTTTCAAACGTTAATTCTCTCTTTAATAAGTAGTCCACCATTTTATTAGATCACCGGTATTCAGTATAGCCAGTATAATTAACCTACATCGCGAATACATATGAAAAAAAAGAATATTTCATACTTTCTGCCGTTTTTTGTACTTTGAATCGATTATTTCGTAATCAGACAATTCTTGTAAGCTTATTATGCCATCTAGATCTTTCTGTGAAAGGCCTGCTGATTCAATATCAACTGTCTTCCATGGTTTCTTCGCTTTCACGTGAAAAGTAGCCATTTTGGAGATAAGACACTACTAAATTTAGGTTACACACAACTAAATCAAATCAAACAGTATTTCAATGTACCAAGTCCTAACCTCACTTTATAAGCTGAAAATACTACCTTTCTGGGAAGAATCAATCATGAGAAACAATTTCATTCATATTTTTTTTATGGCATGACCACTCAGCTTTTCCGGTATATCGTCCCGAAGGAGATGAATACAGGTCAAAACGGCCCAAAACCAAAATAGCCTAGTCAAAACGGACCACATTTCAAGTCAAAACGGACCACATTTCAAGTCAGAACGGCCCACATTTCAAGACCAAAAATACAAGTTAAAAAGTAATTCTTGTGATGTTGAAACATGCATATGACCCCAAAAAGTCATTTCAGTTGGAAGAAAATAATTATGATTTCAGATTGAATTGAAAAAATATGAGTTAGTTTACTTGTTTTCTTTTTTCTTTTTTTCCCTAATGTTGGTTAAGAATTGAACATGCAAATATTCTTATCCAGGAAGCAAGAAATCTTGTGTAGTGGTTTTGCCTTATGTTTTAGGCAGCCCATTAGGGCTACCTAAAACGACACTGTAAGTAGCTACGGAAAGTGTAATTTGGCTAATCCAAGTACAGATCAATCTGAAAGTTGTGATTTCTCGGGTTGAACTTGAGGGAGGCACTTGTGCACTTGTGCGTCCTTTTGGTCAATTTGGGATCGCGCTAAAGGCCTATAAGAAAACACTTACATGTCAGATAGACAAAAACGGTTACACTTGAAATAGCCATGATATGTGTCTTTTATAGACAGAAATTGCTGAAATACTTACTTTAATTACTGCCTTTATCATAATATTTTACAATTAAGCACTGGAATGGGTCGTTTTGACTGACAGCAATAATGGACAAAATTTAGCACCGCAATAATGGACAAAGTCATGATTTTCAGGTCTGGAAATGTATACATAAATCAAATGAACTAGATAAACAGTTTATTTGTAAGTAATAAAATTAAAATGTTTTCTAATATTGGTCGTTTTGACTTAAAACATGTGCCATCCTGAATTAATTCTCCACAAAATATGAGGTAATTATCTCTTGTTTAAAATTCTATATAATTACAATAAAACATAATTTTCTTTATGGGCCGTTTTGACTCTTATTGAAATTTCGATAAGAATAGCAACAAAAAATAGATTTTTTTAATGCGGTCCGTTTTGACTGGAAATGTGAGACGTTTTGTCTTTTGAATTCTGGTCCGTTTGAGAGGCCGTTGTGGCGATGGTCCGTTTTGACTGACAGCCAAGGAGATCACTCCCGGCACTTTGGTAATTTTTATTAAAATCTGTCGAACTTTCCTGTTTATTTTAAAACGACAAAAAACAGCAAAGAATTGTCTGCAACACTTCTGTCTTATTTCAATTTATTCTTCAATACATGTGTTGTTTTCAAGTAAAACGATTTTCAGAACAACTTTTCCATTCTTGACCAATCAGACAGCTTTTTCATCTTATAGCTCCGCACAAACCCTGTACAAAAAATTGACTGGTTCCCGAAAACACTGATTTGATGGTGTATAAACTAAATTGGTAGCAAAAAACTTCACCCCAGACACTTCACCCCATATAACCCAATATAATTTGCTGACAATTCACCCCCAACCCTCAGACAGTTCAACCACCTAACCCCATAACCGGTTAGACAGTTCACATCCAGTTAATTTTTAGAAATATATGTTATATTTTGACAACCGTCCTTAGCAATCATTGAAATTATTAGCTGAAATCAACCGAGACATTTATGCAGTAAGTCTTTGACATATTCATTAGTGCGCATGAACTATAACATACTACTATAAATACTTTGCATTCTACAATTTTTGTAATTGAATATGGGACAAAGTAAAGTTAGTTTTAATAAGATTGGCTGTCTCTTATTGAATCTTTAATTTGTTTACCCTATTCCCAGCCAGACACCAAATTCTGTATGTGCCCAGACAAAAACAAAGGCTAAATGACTCGAATACACAAATACATATGACTATTAACACCTGTTATTGCCTAAAAGTAAGAAAGGGGGGATGAACTGTCAATTTTCATAAAATGAGGGGTGAAATGTCTGGGTGGTGAACTGTCTGGAAAGAAATGGCTAGAGGTGAAGTGTCTGGGAAATGAACTTTCTATAATTTAGGTTAGAATCTACTATAATTTTCTCCCTAGTGCTAGCAGGAATAAATGCCCGATTGGACCACAAAACTGGCATTTGCATACAATGAAAAATAATAGTTTACAGTTTGTTCTTACCAGAGTATAACGCCATCTTCTCCCAGAACATATGTAGGATCCAATTAAAATACATTGATAGCGCAGGTACTACGGATAAGAATGGCGTTTTGTAATACTGGTAGATATGACATTAATGCATATGTTTATTTAAGATGAGGTAATTATGAAATGCTTTTGATATATAAAATGATATTTGCTAGTATTACGTCCTAGGCATTTTAATCACCTTTTAAAAGATTTGTGTTCTTAAGAAATTAAAAGTATTTGTGTTGTAAAACTTGAATTGAGTTCATATCTTCTTCTGCACAATGTAATTTCAAAATATTGTCACTTTTAACTTCAACGAACAAATTTGTATCAACTTAAAAAGATGTAAATGACAGACAACAGATGCTGAGCGCCAAATTGCTGAATCACGTCTGTATGTCGTAAAAATCTTTTTAATTAAGATTTTTGGGAACGCCTTGCTTCCCAAATCTTTAAGAATAAACAGATACACATGGTTCTATTTAAATAAGAACTATAATTTGTTAAAGTGATATAACGGCTATATTTATTTCTTAGAAGTTTTGTAGAAGTAAGGTTTGGTGAATTGTGGATTTTTTTAAATACCAGTAATACATGTATACAGATCACGGTGCTCCTACAATTTGTTACGCACTGGTAACCAGTGTTTCGTCTCATAGAGACCTGTGCGCATACCTAGGGAAATTTGATAAACTGCACATTTAGTTATCTTAATCTAAAGTCAGTTCAAGAGCAAACTATTCTGTTAACATCCCTGAGGTCTGGAGATTCTCCGGAAATCAAAGAAGTTTGCTAAGAAAGACAATTCGGCCAAGTCTCTTTCCAAGGTGGCGGTCTCAAGGCACATTGACTGATGACATCACAAGCACCTGTTACCAAAATATAGCTGAACTACTGGTTGGCAAAGAGAACCAATATTTATATACATTTGATAGCAGCAAAATTTTTAACTTTAGATAACTTTTTTCTATGTCAGCCGAATTTTAAGATTCTTATATCAGTTGAAAGCTCTTTAAATTCATATTTTGAAAATATAAGCAGATTTTGAATTTTTTGCTTTTAAAGAAGAAAACTAAACTAATTTATACCTGTCATTTCAACATTTTTCTAGCAGCTCAGATGCACTATGTTTAACCATTTACAAATAAAAAAGTAAACAGTTTTGACAATTATTTTTTAAATATGTAAAATATGAGTTTACAGACCTTTTAAATGATATAAAATATTGAACTATTTGATGAAAAATGACTTTGTAACTGTAATTACAAAATTACTATGTTTTGCATTTTTATCAACCGCCATGTTTTTACCAACCTTCAAAAAGTTACCTGTATCTCTTATCAGTTACTTATTACTATTAATAGATTTCAAAACAATAACATTCAACGTTCCTATATAAAAAAGCACGCAACCGAAATACCCGTATTTTCCCATCTTGTTTCCGCCATTAGAGAAAGACATTGATATGTGTTTTATTCCAAGACTTTGATAAAATGTAATGGTCTTGTTATAAACAAAGCTTAATAAATGTTACTTGTGACTTTTTACCGATGTTATTTGGCAGTATATCCCCCACCACCTCCGAGAAAAAAATCGACTTGCCCAAAGCAAGATTCCAAGCCACAAACCCTATTAAACCTGTAGTGCATACACTTTGTAATAGGATTGCTTTATGTTGAGCTTACATTCACGGTTCATTTGTTACATTTTGAAACTACAACTTTACGGACTCCAGTCATTTTATTGCATGATTATAATTATAGAGTATATCAAGTGCAAGGCATCACACGCACTCCACCGGCTCGGATCCCGTGACACGGCATTTACTCAACCTTTGTTTGGCGGAAAAAGTCAGATGTCGGTTGAAAGTGCAACAGATTTAGTGCCTATATACTAACTTACAGCTGTTGTTGGGTAACATTTTGAAGTTTCTCAGAAAAAGTATCAACAGATACATGCTATTTAATGTGGTAGAGAATTAATTTGGAAGAAATCTTTATCGGGTCAATTCGTACCCATGTCACTTCGACCTTGTACTTTCACTTTCATTTTGCAGTAAAACGATATATTTGCTTATTAAAAATTTAACATTTTACAGGACCATAAACATATACATAGTGCTACATAATATTATTTTCCAGTCAAGGGTAATGTTACATGTAAACCCAATCATTGAAAAGAATGTACAATCAGTGGGGAGAATTTTTTTAAATAAAGGATAAATACAGTATATATCAACTTCAACTTAATACTGGTGGGGGGAAATCCCGGAAATCGCCTTTAGAAAAGCCGGGTTCCGGGATCGTATTAAACATATAGTAATACCGGGAATATACCATCCGCCATATGTGTCTTCGATAAATTATCGATTAGCGCGCCTTTTGTTGTAGATATGCATGTATAGTATAACTATAAGCCTGAAATCTTTTTTTAACAGTAAATTAATTTTATCGTTGATGGATTTTAAGGTTTTGATATTGGAGATAGATGCGACATTCTTTTTATTATTATTATTTGCATTTTCTTTGATCAACATCAACACTTTCAAAAGCGGCACTTTGTCATTAAAACTTAAATTAATTTGCCGTGTGACACATTAAAATAATTGTGATTATCGACATTTTTACAGTTATACATAACTACAATTCAGATACTATAACATTAAGGTGTTGAGTTCTCAAACTACATGACCGTTTTGCATACTCAATTAATATCATTGTCTAACACTGATTAATGTTTATTGTGATTTCTAGTTAAAATACAAACTGGTATAGCTCTACTGATAATGTAACCTTAATTTTAAGCCAACATAATGGTCAATTTATATGATATAATCAAATAATCTAACTTTTTTATTGCCACAAATTACGACAAATATGAAAACCATCACTGTTTATTGGTTTCCGTATATGTTTAATACGATCCCGGATCCCGGGCGTCCCGGGTCCTGGATCCCGGAATTTTCCCCTCGCCCTTAATACTGCCAAAAGTCAATACTGACTATACTAGGCAGGCGCATGCCAGGAACATTTAAAATTATAAAAGTTAATAACAAAGAAAACAAGATTTAACTGAAGATCTTACTTAAACATTTATTTTAAGTACTTTAAATTCTATAAAACTTGTTTAGTCCACTGATAAAAGCTGGCACAGTTGGGGTAGCCTTAATCTCGGTCGGTAATTCGTTCCAGAGTCGTATAGTCCTTGGGAAGAATGAGTTCATGTGATGTTGTGTTTTTGATTGTGGAATGAGGAATTTGCTGTTTCTTGTGTTTGTAAGGTGATTGTGATCTACATTGACCTGATTGTTTTTTATTTTGTGTAGCATGACCAGGCTGGCATACATACATTTAAAACAATGTAAAAACATAATAGGTTGTAGCTGCCTGGACTGTCATGGATTTGGATTTGTGAAATTGTTTGAACTGAAATGTGAAATTGATTCTGGCATTATCACTATGTATACAATACTGGGCATGCATTGTTAACAGTGAGGGTTAAGATTAATGCCATAACTTGATGTTATGTTTTAGTTATGTGGAATATTATACAAGTTATTTTTCAACCAAATTCTTTTAAACACAAATTTTCTTTAATGCTGTACATGCAGAAAATGGTCTAGATTAAGTCACCAGAAAGCTTTAGTCTTAATAGATAATTCTTTTTTATACTTTCACCAATAGTTAAAAAGGTATGAGGAATCAGTCACTACTTACATTATTTTATGGAGGGATATGTTGACAGTAAAAGAGGTATTTTTTTAAATGTTTCAAAAACATTGATTTTGGCAAGCTTCAAAATCCTATGCCATTGAAGATTGCTGGAATCAAAACAGGTGAGAAAATCCCACAATGATATTTACTGATTTTTTTCAGTACACAGGGTATATGCAGTACTATTTTGCCCAATTTGACAAATGCTTGGATGCAAATTCTAAAATTTACCAAGGGCCTTTCTCCCAAAGTAGAATGAAAAAAAATAACCTGGTTGTACATTTATTTTCTTAGCATTAGAAATACTCCCCATGAGCTTGAAGCAAGTGAGAAGCAGTATTTGAGGGGTAGAGCACAGGTCTCCCTATCCAGAGGTGGCTGGTTGCCATCCCTCAAGGAATGAGTGTTGTGACTTTCCACATTTTACACTTTTGTTGAAAGTACTGAATTCTTTTCACCCAGGAAGCAGTCAACATAGCTCATCTTCATGTAATACTTCACTAATATAACAGGCATACTTACTGCCATGTAAGACGCATACTTGCTACCATGACTTATGACTTTATTTATTTACAGTTTACAGAGGTCAGAGGAGTAACCATGGCAGCAGTGACATACAGAGACTCACATCGTATGTTCCTACAGTCATTCATGTCTAGAGGAATCTTGAATGCCAATGATGTCTTTGAACTGCTTAAAAACTGCTGTAATAAATATGGAGGTAATGAAAATGATTAAGGTGACTTTCCAGGCCAAGGTGCTCAGGAAAAACTTTAGTAATTAGCCTTTGCCTTTCGTGTATCATCTGTTTGTCCATTGTCAACAATTTAGGTTGTGTTCTTGAAACTTTGTCAGAGTGTTGTTCTTGTTGATTCCCTGGACATGTTGAAAACTGGTTTATGTTGGATCTGAAACATTACCAATTAAGATCAAAGGAGAATCTTATGAATACTCATAAAGACCTTATTTTTGATCAAGTCTTTATGAAACCTGGTAATAATGTTTGTTCTGATGATTTCTCCAATGAGCTTGTAGCTAAATAAACTAGGTCACCAGCTTCAAACAGTGAAAACCCTTTTGAATACTTTAGACATGGTTAAATTTGTGACCCAGTCTTCATGGTCAGATTGTTTTTTTAAATGATCAAAAACAAGTTCAAAAACTAGGTCACTAACTCAGACCAGTGGAAAACATTGTAAACACTTTAGATGTCACTTGTTTTGTCCAATTTCGTTGAAATTTGTTCAGAGATTTTCTTCTGACATTATGTCAAAAACTAGGTTACCACCTCAGATCAGTGGAAACCATGTAAACACTCTAGAGGTCACATTTCACCCAGTTTCATGAAACTTTGTCATACTGTTTGTTTTGATGATTCCAAGTACATGTTAGCTTGAAACACGATCAAGTTTGTTAAAAGAAAATAGCAACCAGCTCAGATCCATGGAAAACTTTTTTGCCCAGTCATTGTAATAAACCCATCTCTCTCAATATATGTGAAATGCATTTCTTGAAATTTAAATAACAGTTTTACTTACCTGAAAACAAGAAAAGATGTCAAAATAAAATCATAAATCCTTGTAATTACACAGTTGAACTCTTTATTGTAGCACTATGCATTGTAAATGTGCAGAATGTACAAAAAAAGTCATCTGCAACTTCCGAAGATTTGGAAGAAAAAAATATAATATTTTTGCCATGTTGCAAATGAGTTGTATTGAACGTGTTTACTAGTACTTAAAAACATTGATGTGTTGCACTATAATAAGATGGGACATTAGGCTTTTATTGTCACTAGCCTTTTATCAGCCTGCGCAGTCTGACCAAGGTCTAAACTATTTACTGTTCAGTCATCAAAGTAATCAGACTATTTCTTTTGGAAAGAATAAGTCCACAATACAGTGTACCTAAATAAAGATTTACTACAGTCAGGAGACATTGTATTCATATGAAGTGTCACAATTATGTTTCTATTTTCAAATGCAGAGGAAGTAGAAGATAAGATACAACACTTACTAGGATTTGTACACAGTATCAATGGTATGATACGAGTGTTTGGCATGGAAATCAGGAAAGTGGTTGATGAAATTGATGGCATTAGTCATTATGGTTTGGTAAGTGCTTTCATGAACTTAAATCTCTACCATGGTTAAAATCAGACAATTTTATGTTTAGTGTACATCAAGTTACCTGTGCTCATTTCACACTGAAAATATCACATGCAGATACAACAGTACTGCAGTATAAAAAAATGCGAGGTTGATAAGATGATGGTTAATATTTGTTACAGTTGAATGCATATGTTGTTCACTGTTGGAATTAAAAAAATCTCTGTTGTTTGTTGCCTATGTAAGCTGATTGAAATTGAATCATCCAAATGTAAGGTGTCTTGTTTGAAGTACAAGCTTTAACATATAAATTGATTATGACTACAGTGTGTAGACATTTTAATGTTTCAGGTGAACACCACTGAAACCAGCATTACTTTGTTAGCATCAGCCCACACAGACAATGAATTACAGTTTTTCAAGAACTTAGTAAGTCCTGTAAACTATATAAAGTTATTATAAACAGTGATGTGTATTTCAACCTACTTAAGAGTCAAGAACTACTTTGCTAGATACACTTTTTGCTCTCTGGTCTAAGCTTAAATGATAAATTGCAGAAATAGGGTTGTAAGGACAGATGTCCATCTGTCTGTGTTGTATACAAGTTTGTTCACTCTACCTTGTGAAAGCTGTTGAGACTGCATTTATAGCTAGTCGGCCCAAAGCATCTGAAAAACCCTAGATGAAAAATTAACAACATTATTTACAAATACTTAAAGAGGAGGACACTAACACAAAAACATTGGAAACAGTTTTGTCTCTGACATTTAGTGAACTGGTCAAATTCAGAATCAGTCATCCTAAAAAGCATCTTGTTTTTAACTATGTTCAAACAAAGGAAGACATTCACACACTTATTTTACTTTCAGATTGAGAAGATTGTCCTGTCTGACACTGGTAGCATAGGTTCTATGGCTGCTGTAAACATAGCCGATACCTTGACCAAGAAGATGACCAAACATGATGCTGAATATTTACTAGAGAGATTAGCCAAAGATAAATGGATAAGAAAGGTTTTAAAATTACATTTCTAGTAACTCCTATTAAGTGTTTCTTTGACTGGTGTTTCTTGTTTAAAATTTCCTGTTGAGTCATTTTTGCGAACAGCTTCATCTTTTTGATGAATGTTTTTGCCTTCCTTCAGCCGTCAGATTAAGTTTTCAGAAATATATGATCATGTTTAATTTTGTATGACATAATTGGAGCACAGTGTTACATGTTGATATCACTAGAAAACAGGAATATGTTTCCATGCAGATAGAGTTGAATAGTTAAGTGTAGGATGTCTAGAAATTATTGAAATATTTGCTCTGTCACTTGCAGTGTATCAAGTTTCCAACAAATTTTTCATATGCTATGTTAGCATTATCAGTAACCAAAATGAACTATGGCTTCTAAAAATTCTGTTATTGTTTGAGAATGGTGGCTAATTTCACAATTGCTAGCAGAATTATTTTAAAATGATATGTGTTTTGTAAAAATGGAAAACTTTGCCACCAAACTAAAATCTGTGAGTCTGCAACAACATGGCAAAATGAACATGGTCAAAAATCTTTTAAAAATAAAAAGAACGAAATTACTGTCTCAGTGGATGAAGTTCTGTAACTGCTGTAAAGGTTTAATCCAAATAAAGCCTCAGGAGGAGACCAGCTGTCCCCAGACTAATGAAAGAACTTCGTGTTGAAATAACTCCTTTTTCCACTGGATTCTTAGTTGCCACATTACAGACTGGTATTGTTCAAAATGACTGGAGAACTGCAGCAGTGGAACCAGTTTACAAGAAAGGTTCTAAAATGTAAGGCCTGTAACTAGTGACCAATCTCCTTGACTTGTATTTCCTCAAAATAAATGGAACATACTTTGGTATTGGGTATCCATCATCATGAATCAGCTTGACAGTAAATCTTGTTAAATCCATTCTAACATGGCTTTCATTTGAAACATAACAACTCCTATCCTTTACATAACAAATTTTTGACAACACACAGGTTGGTCAATAAACAGATCTTTGTGTAGTGGATTTTTCAAAAGCATTTGATAAAGTTGATTATCAGCTTGTATTTTAGAAACTCATGAAATGAGTACAGAGAATTGCTGCTAGATACACAATAAATAACTACTCAAACCGTACCAGTGTTAAAGCTATGCTTGAAATTTTGAAATGGCAAACACTTGTACAGAGAGGAAATTATGCTTCCCTGGTAATGTTACATAAAATCTTAAACCAACTCTAATGTAGACCACCATCATCTTATACCATCAAGAAATCTTGACTATATAATTTCATTTTCCATAACCCAATATAAAAGTAACTTGTTCTTTTCATGAATAATCAGACTCTAGAATAACCTGCCTTATAACATTAAGGACAGTGTCAGCCTTCAAGGCTTCACTAGAATAATGTCAAATATGCTCTGATCTGATCATGACATTTTTCTTAACCATTCTTTTGCTGTCAAGCTTTTAGAGTTTTAACAAGACTGTATATAACCATCTAGAATTTTAACATCTGTCCCTGACCTCCCAGTCATAATCAGTGACTGCTTGTTGGGTGAGAGACCATGACATATAGATGAAGTTTATTTTTCTTAGAACAAAAAATGTAATAAAGAGAAGCGGTATATTAATCAGTCATTATCTGACAAACTTTGTATTACATTGTTATATATTTATCATTACAGCTGGACAATGGGCGTGTCTATATAGGTACGAGAGGAATTTTGGAACTGGAGCAGTACATCCTGGAGATGTATGAATCCGCTGTTAGGTGTAACATGTGTAAAAAACTTTGTGTACAGGTATAGAAATATTGTCTTACTATAAAAAAAATGATGCTGAAGTGCAGAAAGGTTGCATGTATGTTTGGTGTGATCAGTATCAAAGATACACTTTGATTATTTGCCTGTTATAACAGAAAGAGAAGTAACTGTTGTATGGAGTTTACTATTTTGCTATGACAGAAAGTAATCCAGTTTGATGTTTTTATTAACCAGGTTTTCAATTTTGAAAATCCTGGTTATTAGATTGGGGTATGGCGGGCGGATGGGCGGGCGTCAAACGAAATTGTGTCCGCTCTGTAACTCTTCAACCCTTTGAAGAATTTTGATGAAACTTCAGACAAATGTTTACCACATCAAGATGACGTGCAGAACGCATGTTCCGCATGGCTGGCTCCAAGGTCAAGGTCACAGTGACATTAACATTGAAAATCCTGTCCGCTCTGTAACTCTTCAACCCTTTGAAGAATTTTGATGAAACTTCAGACAAATGTTTACCACATCAAGATGACGTGCAGAACGCATGTTCCGCATGGCTGGCTCCAAGGTCAAGGTCACAGTGACATTAACATTGAAAATCCTGTCCGCTCTGTAACTCTTCAACCCTTTGAAGAATTTTGATGAAACTTCAGACAAATGTTTACCACATCAAGATGACGTGCAGAACGCATGTTCCGCATGGCTGGCTCCAAGGTCAAGGTCACAGTGACATTAACATTGAAAATCCTGTCCGCTCTGTAACTCTTCAACCCTTTGAAGAATTTTGATGGCTCCAAGGTCAAGGTCACAGTGACATTAACATTGAAAATCCTGTCCGCTCTGTAACTCTTCAACCCTTTGAAGAATTTTGATGAAACTTCAGACAAATGTTTACCACATCAAGATGACGTGCAGAAATTGTTGTCTCATTATTAAGTATACTCCTTGCAGACAGTATTGTTAGCCGAAATTTACATCCTACTCATTATCATGTATTCTCATGAATATTATCTTTTCCTTCATGTCATGTTATAATCTTTTGAATATTCATAGCAATCTTCATTCCAAAATTCATACTATAGTATAGAATCAGAACAACATTTTTGAAAACCTGGTTTCGTGGCATTGCCATGTTTCTTGTTTGTTAGTGTTGCCTCCCTTGAACAATACTAAATGATATGATATTCAACTGCTTTGCATTTTAGCAGACTGCCTTTTTTTCAATGGTTTGTTCATTTATTTGTTCATTCATTTGTTCATTCATTCATTCACTCCTTCTTTCATTCATTCCAGTCAGTCTTTTAAGTAGTCAATCAAAATAGTTCATTTATTCATTTTATTGTTTTGTTTAGGGAGAGACCTGCTCTAGCTGTGATATAAAACTCCACAAACACTGTGCCGTCAAATTCTTTAAAGATGCCCCAGTAAGGAAATGTCCAGTGTGCAAAAACCCATGGGGAAGTGAGTATTAGTTTGAGCATTTCTGATACATTTTCACACTGAGAAGTTACATGGTTAAGTACTTACTGTCATATTACTGAAAAAAAAAGAAAAGAATTGATTGTACAGATACATTATTCAACATCAACTGTAGAGATCAATTATTTTACATTGATGGTAAAGAAAGTTCTTACATTTGTGATACCACCTCTTATTGGCTGTTTCCTAGAGTTCTGTCCAGTACTCATTCTGAAAAGGAAGAAAATTTCATTGATATTATTTAAAAAATGCAGCCTTAGGGTTAGCCGAAGTCTTCACAAGCAAATAGTGACTCAGTCCCTATCAGGAATAGAACACCTTTAGTTCTATTGATGAAATAAAATGTCTTATGATTCATTTGATGTTTAAGTTTCAGTTGTAAGGCAAGGCAGAAGCAAGCAGGTTACTTGCAAATTAACAAAAATTAAAAAACTGGAGATAACATTCCTTTTACACTTTAAGAGACTTGGCAGAAATGGTTTTTCAGGTCATACATATGCTACACTTGTAACTTGTATACATAATTTTTATTTATCCGGTACTGAGACAGAGAATTAATACTTGATAGGGCATATCTAATGAGTTTCATAAAGAAATTTTAATTTTATGTAGTTGCTCAAACTGAACGTTAATTGCAGCTGAACAGTCATCTGCCTCCACCTCGGCCAATACAGACACTTCAGCAGAAGCTGCTGGTACCTCTAGCATTGTTGCCAATACATCACCAGATACTGTTGCTCCATCACAGTCTAGAAAGAGAAAAGCAAGGTGAATACGGGACACAAGACATGCTGAACATTCTCAGAAATAGTTACCCTATGTGTTACAATAACTGTAATGATTGTGGATAAAGGACAGCAATTTTATCAGATATGGTGCTGCAAAATAGTTACTGATGCTGCTAATTGCCATTTAATGTATAATGTAAAAATGAGACAGATGTGGATATTTTTTTTCAGGTTACATGATTTGAGTTGCACTGAAGTGTAAGATATATTTTTCATTCCCACAGTAATACACTAGTATATAATGTTATTAAAAATAAGGAATTAAATAAATCACATGAGGAACTGCAAGTTGTTATTTTAATTTAGCTTTTCTGACAAATATTCTACAAACTGTTGTAAGTTTTAAGTGATATTTCCTGTTAAAAAGTGTTAATATTAATCATTGATTTTAAGACATTAGAAATAGTACATGGCTTGGCCGTGCTAGTGTGATTTGGAGAGAGAAAAAATGCTTGTTTAAGACTGCACATTAACGATTTCCTCTGAATGAATTAAACAGTTTGTGCTTGAATATTAAGTGTAAATTCCTAACTTAACAGCAGCTACCTGTCACAGGTATGATCAAATATGTTTAATATTGACTATTTGATTATCTTATCATAACAGAATCACAACTAACAAGTTAAATGTTGGAGTGAGCTGTCATGTCATCACCCTTTCCAATTATAAACATGATTTTTATCAATTTGGCAGAAAGAACTAAATACTTAGTAACTTGAACCCTTTTGGCCATTCTGTCGTATTCTGTTGTTTACCCTAGGTTTTTAAAAGCATGTAACTTGGCAAAAAATATTTCAATATTTCAGTATTCAACTTAGGCAGATTATTAGAATTGTTCACATCATGCATGTTTCTACTGCGTATTATTGAATAACTATTTTGCCCTTGATCATTGAACTGAAATTACCAGGTAATAAAAAATTAGTATAGTTTTACAGGACTTTATTGTTTTCAGGTATAGATGTACATATTTATTGTATCATTATTTAGCAACTTCTCGAACATAATGTTTTCCCAGTGTACGTTTACTGAAAATCGCCAGTTAGTGAATAGACCCACATAAATTATTGAGCTTTGTTGCCTAAAACCTTTGAGTTGTACTGACTTAAAAAAACATTTGTTAATCTTGATTGAACTGTTGCTATGTTAGTAATAATGAATTAATGATGTTCAGGAAATAAAACTTTTCCTGATCTGTTGTTCATGTTATCTGTGATGTCACATGTGTAATCACAATAGATAGTTATTTCAGGAAATACACAAATGATATTTGAGCTATCAAAATATTTATTTTTGTTTTTGCTAACTGAAGAAATTCAAACGACAGAACAAACAAATTGGAGTCAAGATTATTAAATAACTTATCCAAGGTTTTACGGGGCAATTTTTATCATCTGTTGGTATATTTGAATAAAATTTCAGCAATGTTTATAATGTAACCTTTCACCTCATATAACCTAAAAGTTTCACCTTAATTGAAAACTGCTTGCAAGCCAATAGACTGCTTGCAAGCCAATAGGACTCAACTTAGAAATTTTGAAAAGAAAAAGCACAAATAAAGATGAGATGCAAAACATGTATCACTAGACAAAAAGATACCAGTATTACAGGTTTACACAAAACCAGATAGGAGTTTTCTCATGATATTTTATTTTCAGAAATTTTTTGAAAGTGTCCCTTTTTATTTATATAGTAATACTTGAAAAAACAATTTTAAAAATGCATCAAGAGAATCTCTCTTTTTGAAATCATACCATTAAAGAAAGTCCCAATGCAAAAGTTAAGTTTCTTTAACAGATTGTGTATTTCTGAGTTTATCGTCGGTACCAATTGTACATTTTATGTCGAAATAAAGTGAAATAGTAATTGTCGGGACCATTTGTCCATATGAGCAACGCCCTCCGAATAGTTTAGTTATTTTAAGTTATAAGGATAGTGAAAGATACAGAAAGCGTTTCAATCCAGAGACACCCCTGATCCTTTTCTATGCTCAGTGTATAGCACTGATACATGGGACCTAGTTTAATGTTTCATCTGAAAGATAGTAATGTTAGTTGAATTAAAACTGACGATCTCTGGACTACAAGTTCAGAGCATTACCTCTAGACCTCTGATCCACTCAAAAAATGTAAACAGCTAATGACTATACTAAAGTATGGCTATTTTGTCTAATTTTGGATTACGATGTAACTCAATATATTGGTTTAAACTGAATGAGCAGTTATAGAATTAATTTGAAACATTTTTTTGCTACCCTCAGTCAAAAGTATTTGCTCTAGGGTGTTCCATTTAACCAAGCAATAATTTATTATTGTGTATTCATTGGAGTTGCACAATTTAGACAGTACCTTTTCTCAGAGATGTTAACTGAAAACATACTTCCTGCTATCATGAACAGTAGATCGTGATCAATGTGCTATGTTGTGCAGGCTGATTATGGTGTGCCATGGTCATAAAGGCAAAATCCATAGCAGCAAGCAAGATGAAGTTAAAGGTAAGGCAGAAATTTCGAGACTGAATCTTTATTGAACATCTGATGAATAAATTGCAACTGCCTGTCATATACATGCCTTTGAACTGCTGATAAGACTAACTTTTCTTTTTAGACAATAAAATTTAAGGTGGTTTGTTCATGTTCAGGGCAGTGGTGGCAGAAACATGTTTGAACATGACTGCAGCCATGTACATAATTTCCTCACTGAGGTGCTAACATGTATAACAAATGTATATACTGTGTTAAATAGTACATCAAGGCTATTTTTCTCAGCCTGTCTTTGCCAGTGGTAATGTACAATAATATAATAAAATGTTGTACAAGCTATTTTTACACATATTTTATTATGTCTGTCATGTAGCCAAGAATACTGGTGTGCCATTTACACGCCGATCATTGGGTCACATTTATTACGTCATTTATATTTAGGCTATTAGCTTTATATTGAATATACACGATAATAGTTATTAATTGTTTGTAATTGACAGCTTTGATTGACGGGTAATTGACGAGATAACAATCCCAGAATTGATTATTCATATTCTATAAAAGTATTTGATAAACATGACAACAGGGTCAAAATGTCAGGAAAAAACGTCTTCTCCAACTATTTCTGTGTCACTGTTCATAAAAATGGTTAAAAAGAATACTAATTAACAAGTGACAAATGTTAAATATAGAAACAGACAGCCATAAGTCAAAAGTTAGATAAATAAATTTCTTAGATTGTTTTCCTAGTGTTAACATTTACAATAATATGACCTGTATTTCCTTTTAGGCAATAGAAAATAGCTTTTCATTTATTAAAAAGTTTCACTGGGGAAGGGGTGGGGTTATGATTGAATTTTGTAACATTGATACCATTTTACAAATATACCTCAATTACTGTTTGACTATGTGTGCAAAATGATGCCCATACAAGTTTTTCATTTACTTGCACATGAGGAAATATAAACAAAGAAAACCTTGATCTTATGACAGATATCAAAACGATTTGATTTTCCTGATACAATGTCTGTCAGAAGGTCAATGTCTATGCTATTTCCTCATTCACAGAAAAATAACCCCTGATAATACCTACATACCTACTTAATTATGTATACTCTAACTGCACTGATGTATCTTAGATTTTCAAAATTTCATTGGTTCTGGTCTTGTTTTTGAATTCATAAATAACTTTTGGTCAAAATGTCTCTGTTGCTGTTTTCTAGGTCAATTTTGAATACATTTCACTCGCTCGGTGGTGTGGGACTGAAAAACTAGGTCACCTTGTTGAATCAAAGGAAAACTTTGTTATCACTCATATTTAGCATGTTACCCCCCAATTTAGTATCCAGTAATGATTTTAATTGTTTGTCATGGTAATTTCTAGGTCAGATTCAGATATAGTCACTTGGGGGTAAATAATTGATTTACAAGTTTTGATGATAAAAACCTAACATGGCACTTGTCTTTCTTAGCCGTTATACTCAGATGAGCGATTTAGGGTCGTAATGGCCCTCTTGTTTCCTTATCACATTCAAAAAAATCTTTTTTTTAACATCAGTTGTGCTTTCTAACATGAAAAGTTTCAAAACATTAAAGGAGTTATATTTGAATCCATGACAACGTGAACAATATTTTTTTTATTTTTGACATATGATATTTCAATTAGATAGTTAAGGAATTGTTTATCGTTAATGTATATAAAGTATTTTGCTTTTGATGTAGTTGGATTAAATGCCCTTTCCATTTATTTATGTACATCCGTAACAGCATAACAGATTTTGCACATCATGCTATAATAACATATAATATTCTTGATATCAAAAACAAAAGAGTTCTTATGTCAGACCTTTATTGAGAAACTTTAAGATTTCCTTGTTTGATTCCAACCATTGATTTGATGTAAATTACATAACCCTCTATCATTAGCAACTATTTCAATACTGTGTGCTTGCGCTTCCCAGTGGCAATTAAGGAAATAAGTAATAAACAGATTCTATATTAAGATTAAAGTTATGTGCATTTATGTCTTTTGCAACTACGGAAATTCAGTGTCAATTTTTTAAGCTCTGTATGTTCATGTCCGCTCTGTTACTCAGTGGAATATCACATGATTTCAAAATAACTTGGCACAAATGTTCATCAGATTGTGTCAACGTGTTGCAAAACAGTCTCTCTGTATGTAACATCAATAATCAAACTGTCTTCCTAAGTTTGTGTGCAGTCTGCATCACACATATTATGGCAGGATTTTAAAGTAACTTTGCACAACTGTTCCTGATATCGAGGTACTGTGTCAAAAAACGACTTGTCTGTATTTTTCGTCTGTTATTTTGACAGTATCATTAATTAGTGTAGTATACTGCCTACTAGTTATTTTGCATCGGCAGTGTAAATCATCACAGGATTTTAAAATAATTTGACAAAATTGGACACTGTATCGCAAACTGCCAATCAATCTGACTGTCTGTTCATCTATTTTATCGACAAATAATATAAAATTCTGCTTACATGTGTTGTTTTATCCTTTCTGTAAATACTCATTGATATATTTGAGAATTTTATAATAACTTTGCATTCATATTTCCCAGATTGAGGCAATGTGTTGCAAACTGTGTGACGTCATGTACTCCCAAATTATATAAAATGCTGCCCTCCTTTGGTACATTACAGGATTTTAAAATATTTTGGCAGAAATGTTCATCATAGTGAGGTAGTGTATTGCAAACTGTCTGTCTGTCGTCACTCATGCCAGATAATATAGAATATCTACTTCCATTTTGTGACCTTTGTCTTTTGTACATGACAGGATTTGAGATAATTCGGCACACATACTCTGTGCATGCAGTCGAGATAAAGGCCAGGTTGATGCAGGAGAAAAATGTAGAGAAATAGCCATCTGTATGTTTGTGTCTGTGAATTGGAAATTAAGTCACTAACATATGTGTGGATGGGTCGGGCTGCTTTACTTGGTACTCAAAAGAAATTTCTATAGTTTGTGCAGAGCTGTCATTTCACTTAAACAACATACTTCAAGCTAAACAAAATGCAGACGATAGTCCAAGGAAGCATATGTCAGTTACAGTGATAGCTTATGCTTTGCTCCAATTATAGAATTGATTCCTTTTGACAATAAGCTACGCATTTCCTGGATGTTTTGCTAACGTTCATCATGCCTATATTTTTTAAAATATTCTAACTGGTAACAGACTGCTTCCAGATAGGTACTAACTAGCCTTTAAAGTACAATTGATCTGTCAACTGTATTTGTGCTTGATGTCTGTCTAGATAAATAAGATTTAAAATAATGTTGTTTGCCAAATTTCATTGTATTATATGACGGTAAGTATCAAATGAAAATGGAAGTTGTTATAATTTGTTTATTCTGTATTCCTTTCTTTTTCATCTTTTAACAGATACTAAACTTTCTACTGACCCCTCTTGACTGCCTCTTACTGAGACGTAAGGAAAACCCTCTTCTTTCGTTACAAATCTTCTTTGTATAAACTTATTTATTTTACATCAATTGGGATGCAAGTTCTTGCAACTTATTTTAATCCCTCTCAAAGATTGCTTCCTGGGGAGATGTCATTGATAACCAGAACTTTTATTTTTCACTAGATAACCAGAACTTTTATTTTTTGTGTGATAAGCAGAACTTTTTCACTTAATATCCAGAACTTAAATTTTTCACTTGATAACCAGAATTTTTCATATGATAACCAGACCTTTATTTTTCACTCGATAACCAGAATTTTTTCATTTGATAACCAGAACTTTTATTTTTCACTTGATAACCAGAACTTTTATCTTTCAGTAGATAACCTTAACTTTTATTTTTTACTTGATAACCAGAACTTTTATTTTTTTACTTGATAACCAGAACTATTATTTTTACTTGATAACAAGAACTACTATTTTTCTCCTGATAATCAGAACTATAATTTTTCACTTGATAACCAGAACTTTCTCACTTGATAACCAGAACTTTTATCATTCATTAGATAACTTAAACTTTTATTTTTCACTTCATAACCAGAACTATTATTTTTCACTTGCTAACTAGAACTTTTTCACTTGATAACCAGAACTTTTAACTTTCAGTAGATAACCTAAACTTTTATGTTTTACTAGATATCCAAAACTATTATTTTTTACTTGCTAACCAGAACCTTTTCATTTGATAACCATAACTTTAATTTTTCACTTGATAACCGGAACTGTTATTTTCACTTGGTAACTAGAACTAATATTTTTCTCTAGATAATCAGAAATAGTGTTTTTCACTTGATAACCATAACTGTCTCACTTGATAACCAGACCTTTTATCTTTCAATAGATAACCTAAACTTTTATATTTCACTTGATAACCAACTATTATTTTTCACTTGCTTACTAGAACTTTTTCATTTGATAACCAGAACTTTTTTTTCCACTTGATAACTGGAACTATTATTTTCACTTGATAACAAGAACTATCATTTTTTGATAATTAGAACTATTATTTTTCACTTGATAACCAGAACCTTTTCATTTGATAACCAGAACTTTCACTTTTCACTTGATAATCAGAATTTTTTCACTTCATAAACAGACCTTTTTCACTTGATAATCGGACCTTTTATTTTTCCTTTGAAAACCAGAACTTTTTTCTTGCATTAGGTAACCAGAACTATTAGTTTTCACTTGATAACCAGAACTTTCATTTTCCCCTGATAACCAGAACTTTTATTTTTCACTGATAATCAGAACTTTTATTTTTTGCTTGATAACCAGAACTTTTTTCCTTTGACAGCAAGAACTTTTATTTTTTACTTGATATTCGGAACTTTTATTTTTCACCCCAGTCTTAAGAAAGAGATTGTGAAGTCACTCGATGGCACAAATTACTGTCACAAGTTCATATGAAGTAGTGATAAGAAAGACAGATAGAAAGACAATTTAATTAGGGCAATGTTTTTGCCATATGAAAAAAATACGAAGAGAAAAAGGAATGACTTTTTTAGTTTAAAGCGGGCGTCTTTAATTATCTCATATGAAATGTATCTTTATAAATTAAAATATCAACAGTCTATGTAGAAAACATTAAAATAATGTAACACAATGTCTGTATAAGAGGGTATAAAACGTTTTTTAATACCTTTTCGGACTAGGGTTCCAGTACTAAACTTTGTTCATGTTTAAACATTGCTTAAGTCATTAATCCCTTGACAGTAATTATTAAATGGTTATATTTGGAAGAAGCAGGAACATATCAGTCAAAGTTGTTCACTTCCTAAATTTAATATTTACATCTAATGTTTAGGAATCAGTTAAAAAAATATGAGTTGAAAAATCAGAGCTAGCCCATTCATGCTAAACACTCAAGTTTACAGCTTTAAGAATTGTGTAAACCTCTCTGCGACATATAATATATTCTTTTCATCATGTAAAATGTTAACACTGTTGTCAAACTTCGTCACACTATTCATTGGGACATCATCTTTGCCAAGTCTGAGACTAAAATCAACTAGCACCAGTAAATGGATTGCAAGTAGCCAGCATAAAATAAGCCCGCCAACAGATGCGATAATGTTTCCATCCAGGGTTGTGAGTAGGATGTCAGTTATAATCACAGTAGGCGTATTATATGATAAATCTGCACTATTTTTGCACTGTTTTGTTTATTTTTATCCTTATAAATTAAAAACACTGCAGGTGGTTAGTGTCTTGCATCTTTCTGAAAGAACTAGGTGGACATATGACACTGTCTGTCCATCACCAAACTTTATGCCTTTTTTATAAATTTTGTGTCTTATCGTCATGATATAAGTTTGTTGAGACAAAGGCAAAGTAAGCTCTCTCAGGCTGCGCCAGACAACTGTCCCAAGATCGAATGATCAATGTCCCTTTTTATATTCTCTTGGCCTTACTGTGAATAACTGATCGTACAAGTTTAAGTGTCCTACTACTTGCCTGACACTTCATAATTAAGTACGCAGATAACTAACTTTTACATTTCAGTCCCAGCTAATTACAGACGTGTTCATTTCATGTTTATACTATGCGCAGTCGAGGATGTCTTTTGAAAACTAGATTTATTTTCTTTATTTTTTCCAGAAGTAAGTTAAAAATACTAAATGATACCTCGACTTGACAAACGTAACTTATTCCATTATACAGGGTCTTAAGTTGTTTATTTGACGGTCAAGGACATTGGAGCAAAAGGTCACGACAGGCAACCATTTAAAAACTTTACTCGGATTGATCCTTTATAACTATGTTTTGAGTAATTTGTTTTGTAAAATTTCCTTGTTACTAACTGAATTATCGATTTTCTTTATTGTCAAAGGTCGAACAATATGAACTGACAAGCCATAGTATTCTTGACTGAATATATCAAACAGGTGGAATTTGTTTTGAAACTAGTGACCTTTGAAAATTAAAAGTCAAGAAAAAAGAACATCTTGTGACTAACAAGCCATAGTAACGAAAAAACGGAGATATTATTAGTTTATAACAGCTGACGTCCTTTTCATCTTTGATTTCGTTTCTTTCAAACTCATAGCTCATTGTTATGTTTCTATCATATAAATAATAAGAATCATAACTGCTTATGTAGGACAAATCTAAAAATGAAACCTGGAAAGTGACAGAAAGAAATATACAATAGTCAGTACCAAAAATACCCGCTGAAACCTACATGGGCGCTTAGATTTGATGGATTTAAACCAAATTCTATGATAAAGTTCAACATTTTAAAGCAAAAAAAGGAGCATTAAGAGTCGCCGAAAGGATAATATTTTTTTCTGAATGTAGCCCTTAGTTAAAAACTATCATTTTTTCTCCTGTGTATATGTACTTTTCACCAGCACGGCAGAACTTTACTCTGCAACAAAAATCGTTTTTCACAATTATCATCATAATTATTTCTTATTATTAATTAGTATGCAATCTAATAATTACTTGATGTAAAGAAAATACAAAATTTAGACATGTATATGATGGCGGTGATATCGTAGTTTGTGTAGTTTATTGCCGTTTTATTCGCTTAAACAGTAGTAGTAATTTACGGAAGGCAGGCCTGTCAAGCGGCTGATGGATGACTCGAGACCAATGCTCAATTACTTCTTAGATCATTTTCTTACCGGCAATACACCATTAAATTATCAATCTTCTAAAATGTTAGTTCTTTTTACCAGTGTTTTTCAGTGAAAAAAGAAAACGATTTAATTTTTTTATCCAGTAAAAATAGTGTGATAATGTTATAAAAATAGAAAGTGTTTTATTGCAACTTATAAGCAAAATAAATTCTTTAATATCACTATGACTGGCATATAAACGGATTAATTAATAAAACTCTCTGGAATACTGGAAATATTATACTATAAAGCATAATGGCGGGATTTTCTGTGATTGTTAAAGCTGTTGTCTGTTTGATGCTGCTGGTGAATTTTATATCACACGCAACTATGGTAAGTGCGTTTTGTCCTCGGACTGAATTCTCGAAGAAAAGCGAAGAATATAACGGAAAATAAAGAAATTATTTTGTTCAAGTGCAGGTACATAAATTTGAGTCAACTCTTTTGCGTCAAAGTTTCCATTAGGGATGAGAAAAGAAAAAAAACAACAACAACTGAATATTTAATTTTGAAATTCACTGCTTAAATCCTTTTAGAATTGATGTCTTTGTGTTAAAGTCAAAAGTGTATAAACTGACACACGTTTTATGTCTTTGTAATTCAAACAAGTGCAAAACCATTTATCTGAAGGAGGAAATCTAGCAGCAAACGTCAAATTTAGAGAGGTTTCGTTTTTTCTTCGTTCCTTTTTTGAACACAGTTTTATCTAATATAACACAAACAAATGCAATGTTCTTCGTCGGTTATAAAACCCCTCAGTACTTTATCAGCAATAGTAAGAGCTGACATTTTGTAATCACTACAGTCCCGGAGAAAAAAAGTTAGGTGACCAAGACTCTACAGACAAAAATCTAATTTCAGTCTCGCTGGGCCCTTTCTATTCAGAGAAAAATTGAGTAGATAGACGTGGATTATGTTCTTCTAGATCTTGTTAATTTTCATTTGATCATCTTGCATGGAACATTTGATTCCTTCATAAATGGCAACCAATGTAAACGTGTAAACGATTTGCCACATAATCATTTCAATTCTTCAGTATCAAGAACATCTACACAATGCAAAGTTTCTGTTTACGTTTTTTCCTATACACATATCGACATGATCTTTTTTCGAATATTTGATTGATTACATGAAAAATTCTGCTAAAAACATTGAGACTGCTCAACTATTTTGATCTAATTATTACTTTTCGTTCAAGTTTGCACTCACGCATTTAAAATGTTGAAGAACAAGATAATAAAGTGAGTGGTTGACATTTATGTTAGGGTCATATGTTCAAGTTTCCGCTACTGACCTGCTATATGTAAAAAGATTTTAAATATGAGAAACTTGGCATTTTTCTAAGGAGGAAACCGCTCTAGTAACATTATTTGCAGGACGATGGTGAAATAAACTTCTCTCATACGTAACAGAATTGTCATAGATCTACATGTAAAGCTCTTGTTTATCACAGCTTTACTGCAAGAACACGCCTCCCGGGCTTATTAGAGACACCTTTCCTCGTGTACACATATTCTCCTAATGTACTCCTTTACTCTCCTATTCCTTATCATTTATGCCAGCCGCCAGGCAGACAGGGAATCGGTTTCCATCCTCTGACCAGCTGGGGGCTCATCAACCGGCCTCGTCAGAACTAGCCCCTGACGGGACTAACTCCTTCGATCGCGGACTTTAACCACAAAGCCACTGTATTCAGAGTACAACAGAATGATTGTTCTCATCTTAGACTGTACAGCAATGCACATCTATTCTTTCCGCGATTTAATGCCAAATGTTAAAGCTTGGAATTTAGCAGGAAAGTTGATTTTATTTCCCCTGTCGGTCCTATATAGTTTCGGTTATTTCAAAAGAAGAAAAAAACTTACAATAAGCTAAATGTACCAACAAATTTCTCTGATGTTGCATATTTAATACAGAAATATTTATGTCAAGCAGTTTTTTGCCATCCAAAAATTAATTTGCCAGCAAACAATGCATTTCATTTATATCATGAAATTGAGACTAGGTTAAAAGGTAAAACAAAAACTACACGACTTCGCCATTGAAGTATTTCTCGGTGGCATACATTACCGTTCGCGTAAAATTCACTGCCTTTCTTGTTTGATAAATGTAAAGAAGTAACGACATCAATTCAGCGACCAAAGGTTAAGACAGAAGAAGTTAAGATTACATGTGAAAAATGTTTGACACGGTTTTATGAAATGTGCCATTTATTACACCTTCTATTTGTCGAAATTATTTTCATCACGCTTAACATGTAACAAGTCATATTTGTACAGAAAACAAGCTGAATGCATTGCAGTGATAGATAGAAATATTCCAGCAACATCTAAAATAGCAACCTTAAATTACCGCGTGTCCGCACTAAGCGGTGAGGTGATTAGGTACAGAAATACGATTTTTTAAAGAGCAAATATTATATCTGAAAGTGAAACGATATTAAGAAACCGATTATATTTCGTATGTTTTTGCTTAACTAGCGTCAAGCAGTCATTCAAAGAGATTTTACAGTCATTAGACCCCTTTTCATATTGTTTTACCCCAAATCATGTAAACTCAACGGAAGTTAGAAGGGTCTGTTCATGGATTTCTTACCTAAAGTCTGTAAATGTCTTAGAGTTGACAAGAAACAGGTAATAGGTTAAGAAGTGAACTAGAAGGCTTTTAATGCTAGCTTTTTATATATGATACATACGCAATTTTTTTCCAGATGTTAAAAACGTTTTACCGTCTGGTAGGGGCCCGTTGTTTGTTGGCAATATGCACTTCATCAAATTGCTCGTCGCGTCTAATTATCATTATAAACACGTACTGCTTCTTTCAAAAATGATTACTATTTTATTGAAATGTTTATTGTTCTAAGATTTTGTATGGGTGAATCAGGTGCGCATCAGAAGGTACGTAAATGCTGTTTTTTTCTGCCTGTCAAAATGTCAAAAAAAAATGGATTACCCCCGCACTAAATACCATAGTTTTTTATACAGAATATACAAGCCTGTACGCAACCTTGATCAGCTGCAAGCATCTTGTGACTAAGAGTTTACACATGATTTGATACAAATATTTTCGAACATTAATTGACAATTATGACTTTGGTTCAGACGCATAAAACATGTTTACAATAATGATAGCAAACTAGTACAAAATAGATGATATACATGTAAACCACAGGTCGCCTGAGGGCACGGAAGATATTGAATTTTAAAATTTAATTTGAACCATACACACCTTGTCGTTATTAACCATTGATTTACAGTTCCCTGTGTCAAGTTCGACATGATTTTGATAGTAAACAAATAAAAGTGTGTGTAAAAAGTAAGGTCACTTAAGTATAAGCTAGAAGATTGATATTTAAAGAAGTTTAAACAATATATTACAAAATAAGGCATAGAGTAATCTAGACCAAGACTGTTGGTAACTACGAGCAAACTTTATAGGCAGCATCGTCTGTAATAATCATATGTATAAATCAGAACAATTTCGAAGTCAAAAGGCAGCTTGAGTATTCTATTGCCACCATGTAGCATATAGGGGGAACGGAAACTCAATGACTTTGGTATAAAGATTATCCTTTTTCACCAGTAGTTTCTAGAAATTCCGAAAACAGAAAAAAGAGGGAAAGTTTGGAGCAAAATGGAATATAAAGAGTTAATGTATTGACCAGTTTGTGAAAACTGCGCAGAAGTGTGTTAAAACACTGCTCACAATTCATCGTACACCTTCCCGAGCCAAATGCCGGAGAGAAAATTTGAACTAAATCGGGTTAAAATGTTTTAATATATCGCAGCAACAGCAATTCAGAAAGCACTTTCAAACGTCGATTTTCAGATAAAGAAAGAACTTTATATTTACGCGACATCAGTCATACAAAAATAACTTCTTTCTTATCATGACTGAAATACATTCAAGCCGAATTATCGTTTCCGATTCGCGACGATCACAAGATAAAAATTAACAGCCTCTTAATAAATAATAACGATAATAACAAATGCTAGTCATTTCATGTTTCATGCTTTTCACCTACTGTCAGGTTTGGTATTAATTTCTTCCATGCTTTTCGCCAATTGTCAAGTTTGATATTAACTTCTTCCATGCTTTTCACCGATTGTCAGATCTGCTATTAGTTTTACTTCAGATCGGCAAAGAAAGTTGGCAGCCTCAACTGTTAACCCGTTTAAACGTTTGTCATATCTTTATAAAATTGACCAAATGAACAATTCTGACAACAACTGAGAAAACAGCCCACGCACAGAAGGCATTAGAATAAAATTAACAGCCTAACATAGCTTTTTTCCGCATCATTCTTAATGACAGATGCTTCTTTCGTTTGTTTATGGTGTACATTTGCTTCCATACTTGGAAGCGACCTGCAATTTATGAACTTTAAAACAGAAAACAATTTACCCAGATTTGACCCAGTTGTGCTCTGATCCTAGTGACAATCTCATGCATTTCCATCGAATCATTCATCATGGCAACGATGTGTTTCAGTAAAATATATTTTAACTTTTCCCTTCTAAATTTCTAATATGGGCTAGTCCATCATTCGATTGGACATTTTATTATTTAAGGAGGGTTTATTATTGAAATCTTTAAAACATTGTGGACATTGCAGACCTTGCTCAGATTGTGCAGACTGATTATGGTCTACATTAGACGCAAAACCAAAAAGAAGCAAGAAAGAAAGAAAGAAAACAATCAAAAGAAAACAAGAAAAAATACCTAAAGAAAGACAAATTTTTAAATCTGCATGTCATTTTAAAATAAGCAATATACTCGTAGTAGAAAAATAGGCTCATTTTTTTCTGTTTGAATAAAACATTTATAGAGAGATTAAAAACAGACTAGAACGGAAGGGAGAACGGACGGAGGGACAGGCATATCGACGGGTAATGTTTTGAAGTATTTTCCGTACATCGAGTTCTTCGTTAAAACCTTATATAGATGACCTGCAATCTTGTTGTCATGACGTCATGACGAACGTTTCAGTCTTTAGCGTGATTTATGTTCGTAAATTAAAATCCACAGAAAATGGATTACTTATGCGCGTATGTGAATGCTCTGTCATGCAAATACGAAACATTTTAATTCTTTTGATTTCTTTTCAAAGAATTACACAGGTTAACCACAAGTTAGTTAATTTCCAAAGAACGATAAAAAACAGTACGTCCAGCTTTACAAATTCTGCAGTTCAGACTTCTTCCAAGAACAATGGTTAGGTAAAGTGGATTTAACATGGTCTGAACGTCCAAAAGCCTGTGTTCAGACGTTTAAATCATTAAGTTTCAATGCAAATTACAGACTGTGCAAATACGTGGAGGCCTCGATGAATTAAAAGCATGACTGAACGAAATAACAACTTTATAATCTGTCACCATTACGTTTATATGGTGATAACTTATATTTGTTTTTATGTAACTGACAAATTACCTTACACATGTAGAAATTATCGTACTTTCCAAATGCAAAATGACTTTAAACAAAGTACTTTAAGTTTTCTTCAAGCGTGTTCATTAGACACCGCAATAGCTTTTATCTATCTTTGCAAAGAACAGGCTAGCACATTTCATCTCCTATCCGTCATTATGGAGATTCGTATATATGAGTTTATTTATTCAGTATCGGTTGCCCATATTATCGGTCGCCCTCTGAAAAGTTAAGTTAATCTGATATAGAAAGCATCACGTTTCTAGTCACAACTAGCAATGATAGTGGAGGAGTGGATGGTCGAACTCAATTACAATCTCCACTGGGTCACTGATTCGTCCCGGAGCATCAGTCACATATAATTTTTTATTGATAAAGGGCAGTTGCTTTGGACGAATGCCTAGCTAAAACCATTTTAAGTTCAGTTGTGCCGCACAATTTATGAATGCAGGATAGTTCAGTTTACCATTTCTAGCAAAAATTCAATGATGTTAGGGTTACGAGTAATATGAGCGGTCAAAACTCGCCATAAATGTGTTCGTATCACTTAAATGTTTTCGGAATTAAACTACACCACTCATTATTAAATCTCTCATTTCATTTTTGGCGAGTTCTTGAGCAGTATAAAGCAGACAATACAGCTTGTCTCCTAAAAAACCCCGGCTTATATGCAAAGATGATTACAATATACTTAGGTTTTTTTATAAATTCATGAACACAAAAATAAACTAGGGGTATGATACATTTCCACATACGTGTTTTGTAAAACAACGCTCAATGCTTAAAAAAACTTCGCTAAGTCGACATTGTATTTAACAACTTCACGACGTATTAAGAAATACAGACATTTATAGACGTGTGAAAGCCTTTAAATAGACTTAATTATCGTAGCAATTATTAGAGCAATATATAACTATGATATATACGCTTCTTTATGAGCATAAAAAAAGCTATAACATTTTTATGTCTTATCTGACATTGTAATACAAAGTGTTAGGAAACAAAGTATCTTAATTTTATTGTTCATGAAACCTACTTTGATGTGCATCTTTGTGTGGGCGTGGTCACCATGGCCAATATTAACCGGACACTGTCATGAAATTTACAGGCTCCATTACTATCATAAGTGTTATTAAATGATCGATTTGATATATGCCTTGGTATTTGTTCGAGGGCAGCCGTATTGGATCCGAGGCCGAGGGCCATTACGACCCTCCCGAGGACAATTAACAGGGTCAATATCAATTCTACTGTTTTATGACAATTTTATTTCATTTGCTCACCCTCCATCTTCTGTCATCTGTTGGTGTTCATTAGAGTTACAAGTTGTGATGAATACAGTTCTTAAGACATATACAACCTTTACAGGATAAAATTCGATCAAATAATTTCAAATATTCTTTAACTCGATGCTATGACCAGGAAAGAAAATGGCTGCTGTTTAAAATTGAATAATTTACCAATCTTTCGGCCCTGATCTATAAGCAAATCAAATTAAGCTACAGGAGGGCCAATATCAACACCTCTTTTCCAGCCCGGACCGATCAGTGTTATTGATATTGGCCCTGATATTCAGAAAGTCCACATTTTTAGTTCAGGCATCTGGCATATAATGGGGCGGATAATAAATGTTTATGGAATAAACATATTTATTTCGCTTCGATTGAACTGTCAACTAATGCGAAATTGGTATATCATAAATCAGAGAAACATCGAATTTGTTTCTTAACTGGTAATTGACGGCCAAAGACATGACGACGATTATATACTTGTAATATCAAATGTTGTTATCAAGCACAATTTTAAATTGCCTATCCAATGAACTATGTCAGCGTATTATTTAAAAGATCATTTGCGAATACTTAAAAAATTATCTAAATAGCTCGAGCAATTTGGACCATCGGTTATATTTGATCCGTCATTGGTGAAGTTTCATGATAGTACGACTGTAACAGAAAATCCCTATCTGAGTTCAAGTTAGCTCACATTGTTTCTTATTGATAAGAATATATGATCCAATACACAGACATGTAAATTCAAGTGCACTGGCACTTCAAATAAAGGTGTCAGGTAACAATTCATATTAAGACATCCTTCTTAATTGACGTTTAAACGGTGACGTCATTTGCACTGCGTGACCGTAGAATTTTCGTATGTGTACAAAATCCTGTATCAGATTGTTCGTTACATATGAACTTAGTTTGCATGCAATTTTCGTGAATTTCAAACAGATGCAAAGTCAGACTTCAGGAAGTTGTTATACTTTCATGTATAAAATGAATATGTTTCAATGGCTTTTATTATAACTCACATAAACTGCCAATACTAAACTCCCTTGGGCGATTAAAACTAATGTTACATTTTGCATCAGCTCAGAGGGTAACATTTTTTTTCAAAAACCCTCCGGGTGTTATTGTTTTTTGCTCACCCTGCAGAAAATTCAAGCGTCTGATGACGTCGAAGGTGCTTATTGAATATATTGGCTGTAAGCGTTTAGCTGAGTTTGATTCGACTCGTTACCAAACGAAAACAGTCCTAAGGTGTAACATGATCACATGTATGGTTCGGTATAATAAAATAAATAACACACATCAGCGACGGTGATAGAGAATATTGACAACCCTCAAAAAACAATAACACCCTCGTCGTATAGAATAAGAATATTATTTAAAATTGTTTTGTACAATATGAAATATATTTTATATCAGCTAGTCTGTTTTGATTTTTCAAACTGTGTTCTCATCCAAATATATCTCCGTATTGTACGGAACAATTTTAAATTACCTAATAGTAATATGTTGGTAGATATTTTAGGCAGTAATACTATAATTCTGCGCCATTTTGGAATTTCAAAATAATAATTTACTTGCAAAGTTTCATCTATTTTTACAACTTACAAGAGAGTTTTTTCTCTATTTCTAGGCAATATCTCGGACAGTTAAGCAATCCGGGAATGATCTCCTAAAAATTCCAGTGTTCCAAGAACAGATACAATCTGCAAAAAGAATATATTACCCAAACACAGATACAGAAGGTATGGAATATTATTTGTTTTTGTTTTTACTTTTTTTGCCTATTGTGAAATATACTACTATTTTTTGCTAGAATCTGTGAAATTGGTATTTAGCTGTTTGAGGTAGATTTTTTTTCTTTTTTATATACGATGTTGTATTATTCATTGTACTATGTAAAATTGTTTCTTTCGTAAAAACCTATTATAATCTACCTTAAGCTATCTTCTAAAACATGTTTAATTGCAAAAGACATTTAATTTTAGTTAATTACTCTTACACATTTTCTCTGCGCCCAAAATTTCTTACATGTAATTCCTCAGATATTGCACAGATGAATTTGGTTAACGGCCTGATACTAAGTGATAATCTGTGTTAATATTACTAATTGCCATATTTGCATAGTTTGAAGTTTATACTTGCTTTTAATTTTTGTAGCTAGAAAATTACACACTCTAAACATGTTGCTTGTATAAATGACCTGAAAAGTAAAGTACAGAATATCATCTGTTGTCTTTTCATCTGTGAAACACCTTTAAAAAACACTTTAATTTAATGCTATCACGAATGAACTTGCTGTCAAGTGTGTATTATATTTTACCAAAATACCAAACTTACTCCTACGCTAGGTCGTGTTTTAAAACAGTTTTTGCAGCTGTCTGTTTTACAAATTTCAGTATGGAAAGGTCGTCAGATATTTTGCCACATCTTGTTAACAAGACTTTTCATATGTATATAATAAGCAAGTACTTTTCTTACACAGATGAGGTGACACAGGGCGAGTTTTAAGGCAAATTTATCTTGCCCATGCTTAGAACGAGGTTAGTTAAAATTATGTTAAAGATATCATGCAGTAGAGTCCGAATTCCTCGGAGTGTTTTGATTAAAATTAAAAGTCTATTCGTCTTAAAAATTTAGACCACAAGAAATTAGTTGTTTTGCATTATGGTTTTATAGTAATAGATTCATGACCATTTTACCTCTGGGCATTCAAATCGACATGTTACAGATGTCTTTTTATGATCTTTGAACATTTGAAGATACGCCTTCATTGTCCAGCTTCTGTTAGGAGAATTGCAATTGACTGGTAATTTGTAGTTGTTTACACTGATTGGTTGACTATTTTATGATAGATGATTTACGCCATGTCGTATTTTCGCTTTTTCGCCACGAAAATGTGAAAACACGAATATACGACAAAGTCAAATTTTGTCGTATCTTTGTGTTTTCGCATTTTCGCATTCTGGATGCGAAAAAGCAAAAGGACGACAAAATTAGGGAAACATACGACAAATGGAATGTGTCGTGTTTTCGCCTCCTATTTTTCGTGTTTTTACATTTTCACATATTTGCTTTTTCGTATTTTCGCTTTTTCGCATTTTTGCTTTTTCGCATTGTTGCATTGTCGCATTTTTATCGCCGTTCCTGGACGGCGATATATACAATTAACAAGTATTAGCATTTCCAAAAATGCTTGAAATCGCCGTTCAGCCATGCATTTCGTCTTATCCCGGGGTGGGGGGGGGGGGGGCACTCACTATATATTGGGTGGTGGGGAGGTTCTGACAAACGGGGGTATTTTTTTCATATTTTTGTCTACAATGGGGTATGTCATTTTTACTGTGTCTCTGAAGGGGTCTGTAAAATCTAGTCTCTAATGGGGTTATAATTAGCAAAGATAATTCTACCATGGGGTTGTAATTGAATCTTAATCATAGCAGGTCAGCATCTTTATTGGAGTATAACAGTACCCTGTCATTTCAGAGCTTATCTCATAATTATTATTTAAATTACATCCCTTATCACAATCTTTAAGTATTGCACAGCAGAAAATAACATCTGGAACAAACTACAAGCAGTCCGTGGCATGCATATTGTCTTATATCCAATTACTTGACATGAAATGGACAAGGGTATTTATACATGTGCATGGAATAATATTAATCAGTTTACCTCGAATTGCTCTGAAATTTTAAATGATATTTTTTGTTGCTAAAATGGAATTTAGTATTCAGGTTTATAACCAACCTGTGCAAGCAACTGTTGTTGCACCACCCAGACAAGAAAGTGGTGAAAGGTGGTCAATGAGAGCAAGGACTGTCATTGAGTTAACCTCTTAATTTATCTTGTTTAAATAAAATGTGCTTCATACTGTCTTAAAATTTTATGATAAAAATGTATAAACACCTGAAAAAGGGGTGTATGATTTTGCATGTTGGTCTACAATGGGGTTTCTAAGATGCCTAAAAAGTCTACAATGGGGTTGCTTATTCAGGAAAAAGTAGTCTACAATGGGGTCGGGGTTCAAGACCTCTATCTGAACCCCCCCCCCCCCCGCGTCTTATCCATAGATGAATGTATTTCATGTTCTTCATTCATTAATTTGATAATCTTACAACATGCTTTGCACTGAAAAGCGAAGTTATATTTGATAATTTTCACACAGAAATTATAAAGTAGATGAAATATACATTGTAATTATTATTGTAGCTGGACTATTTTTGAAAGCGGACGATTTGGTTTCTTTATGAAAACATCCCAATATCTTTATACATCATGTTAAAATTTGCAGCATTAAAACCTTGTAAATATTGCTTTGTTGTAAACCAGTCTACGCATAATTAATTGACTATCTGCCTAGTTTTTTAACTTTATTTATTACTAAAAAATGTATAGTTAACAAAAGCTAGATACAGTTCTTCAATACCATAAGAAAATTATATGTACAATTTAAACAGAATAAATTTTAGGTAAAAAATACGATATTGCCCTGACCCTAATCAAGCATACATAAAACACGGAAAAATCCTGATCAAACTCCTCGCACCGGTCACGTCACGCTTTGCTACTTTTACTGTACTAATCAGGGGAAGTAACCCCTGCGGGGAGTTTGTATCCTGACTAGAATCACCCGGAAGCAAGCTTTTTTTTTTCTTTAAGTGCAAATTTTGGAAAAAACAAACAAACCGTACTCTTATTTAGACTACATTCTCTAGTTAAAAATGACATGTAGCAAAAACTATTGCGATTATCCTGTATTTATCCTACACGAGCCTGAAGACTGGTACTGAGATCGTACATTGAAGATGGTATTTTTCAGTTGTAAGAATAAGTAACCCGACAAACATGGCGGTTGGGCGAGTCCATTTACGCATCCCTTGCTGAAGAATTTTGACGTCCATTTTGTTATCATGTGATATGAAATGCTTTGCTTTGATTGGCTAAAGGCAGGCGGTGTACAGGCAAAACTGTTCAAATCTTGTTAATTGTATATATCGCCGTCCAGGGACGGCGATAACAAGATTTGAACAGTTTTGCCTGTACACCGCCTGCCTTTAGCCAATCAAAGCGAATAATTTCATATCACATGATAACAAAATGGACGTCAAAAATCTTCAGCAAGGGATGTGTAAATGGACTCGCCCAACCGCCATGTTTGTCGGGTTACTTATTCTTACAACTGAAAAATACCATCATCAATGAACAAACTCAGTACCAGTCTTCAGGCTCTTGCGGGATAACACAAGATAATCGCAATATTTTTTGCTACATGTCATTTCTAACTAGAGAATGTAGTCCAAATAAGAGTATGTTTTGCTTGGTTTTTCCAAAACTTGCACTTAAAGAAAAAAAATAAATGCTTGCTTCCGGGCGATTCTAATCAGGATACAAACTCCCCGCAGCGGTTACTTCCCCTGACCAGTACAGTTAAGTAGCAAAGCGTGACGTTCCTGGTGCGAGGAGTTTGATCAGGGTATATCCGTGTTTAATATATGCTTGTTTAGGGTCAGGGCAATAACGTTTTTTTTTCCTAAAATTTATTCTGTTTAAATTTTACATGTAATATTCTTATGATATTGAAGAATAGTATCTAGCTTTTGTTAAGTAAACATTTTTTTAGTGATGAATAAAGTAAAAAGCTACGCAAATAGCTAATTAATTATGCGTAGACTGGTTTACAACAAAGCAATATTTACAAGGTTTTAATGCTGCAAATTTTAACATGATGTATAAAGATATTGGCATGCTTTTCATAAAGAAGCCAAATCATCCGCTTTCAAAAATAGCCCAGCTACAATAAAAACTACAATGTATACTTCATCTGCTTTATTATTTCTGTGTGAAAATTATCAGATATAACTTAGCTTTTCACTGCAAAGTATGTTATAAAATTATCAAATCAATGAATACATTCATCTATGGATAAGACGTCATACATGGCTGAACGGCGAATTCAAGCATTTTTTGGAAATGCTAATACTTGTTGCTTTTTCGAATTGTTGTGTTTTCGCTTTTTCGCTTTTCGCGTTCCGGTTACGCATGCGCAGATTTATCATCCATATGTTGAATGTGTTGAAACGTACTGGGTTGTCGTGTTCTTTATAAAATACAAACCTGTAGGAAAATAATAAAAAGGATACTTCGATCACTATATCCATACCGTGATTGTTGTTTAAGCATATCTGTAATTGATGTGAGCATGCGCTTAAACAACCGGAACGCGAAAATGCGACAATGCAACAATGCGAAAAAGCGACAATGTAACAATGCGAAAAAGCGAAAATGTAACAATGCGAAAATGCGAAAAAGCGACATGCAACAATGCGAAAACGCGGAAGGACGACAAAGTTTGACTTTGTCGTATCTTCGTGTCTTCGCATTTTTGCATTTTCACCACGAATAAGCAAAGATACGACTATGCAAAAACACGACACATTTGTTGCCTTTCTTTTGTCGTTGTTTCGCATTTTGGCCATAAAAAAGTGAAAATGCAAAAACACAAAGATACGACAAAGTTTGACTTTGTGACTATGTCGTATCTTTGTGTTTTCGCATTTTTGTGGCGAAAAGGCGAAAATACAACATGGCGTAAATCAGCCACCATACTATTTCGAGTTGAGCTTAGGTAAAACTGAATAATTACGTTTAACTGTGAACCTGTTTAACAGTTAAACATAATTAATAGAAAACGTTTCGTTGTTGTGATCAAAATATTTCATACCTGAACTCGTGTAATAATTTTTCTACGAATTAATCTTATCAAATGAAATAGCCTTCCATGTGAGAAAAGAAAGGGTTGTAAAAATTCAACTGTGTCAGAATTTGAAAAGTTACTTCCGTATGATAGTAAAGACAGGGATTTTATGCATTTTTACCAAGGTGATAAGGATCTTCTAGTAAGTTTAAAAAATAGTTTTGAATAATAGAACGATTTTAACTATTCATACCTTTTCTGTGCTTATTTGACCTGAGGCGAGTCTGACAGAAATATAATGCATTGCAATACACTGTATAAAATATATCAAATTCATATATAATTTGTATTCATCAACTACACTATGATGATTGACATTCGTTGTCTGTGTTCAATGCTATATTTAGAGACCGGTTAATAGAAATATTATGTACACATGTATGCATTGTGCATTTGAAAGTGACAAGCAGGGGTCATGATGGTCTACAAGGTCAAGCCACAATCTGATTGATCACCACTGACCAGTTGTGAGAGTTTTATGTCTATACTTGCTGTTAGTAGTTGTTTACGCCCACGTGTTGGAATGCCATTAGGCTACTATATGTGGTCACAGAAGAATTACTCGAAATCAGATTTAAAGAATAAAAATATAAAAAAAATATTCGTGAAACTTTGAACTCATTGAAAAGGTGAGAAGGCTTTTAAGAGTTGAGAAAAAAGAAAGAAAAAATATACTAGTAGCAACAGCATAAATTACAAAAGTAAAAGTCAAAAACAGCAAAAACAGATCTGTTACAAAAATTATTCCTGACAACTGCCTGAAAATTCAAATGTCAAAAAATCTGTCAATAAAAATACTTGTTCTGTAATTGAAAGTTTTCAGCAAAAGTTACAAATCCCGTAAATCAAGCTAGCATTTCGTCAAGTATGAAATGTGTAGTTAAAGGTATGACAAGAACTATTATAAAGTAAAAAGCACAAAGGTGCTAATTTGATTCAGATCCTTCTTGTATTTCCTATCTGAACAAATAGCTTAGTTATTTAAAGACAGTTAAAACAGTTCCATTAGATTTATTACATGAGCACTAAAAGAGGTCATTCGACTACACTCATAACACACCGGTTGCATTTCTTTGATCAGACTTTGTGCTATGAATGCGCAGTATGATTTTTTTATCAATGGATTCTAATGAAAATTAAACCTGTCCATTCTGCCTTATTTGTCGACGCGACGTTTGTTTGTTGAATTAATGATTGACACAAGCAATTAATCCTGTTTATTCAGAAGCATTTTATGTCTTTATAATTATTATGAATAATCGCTCCAATAAAATTTTTCACATGTCTGTGCGATCAGGCGAGGAATTATTTGTTTTATTATTGTTCATGACTTTTTTCCCAAATGTTACTGCTTAACCAACGACGTTTCTCATCATTCATGCAAATGCTTTGCACAATAAGTTTTATTTATGATTGAAAATACATCGTTAAGGTCTGTATGCATTCAAAAAGATATTGTCTCCAAAATTCCACCTGCATAATTGATACAAAATGTGTCTAGAATTTAAGTTTGCAATTTAAGTCTACTGTCTACTGTCTACTTAAAATTTTCTTTAACACATTTGCAACAGTTTTGCTTCATTAATTTATTAACTCTCTTATAGCGTTCGAGTCTGCTGTCATATTTATTTAATTATTTATCAGCTTGCCTAACGGCCACGATACCTGAGAGTAAGAGGGTCTGTAACACTGTAAAATGGACGTCACTGTTACATGCATTAAAATGCTATCCTATGCAAATTTTCAATCCAAGTTTGTTCTAGCATGGCGCGGTTTTACTTGAAAAGCATTTAGTCGCTGATCTGTTACACTGGGAACAATAAGTGCAGTTTATATCATCCGAGGAGCATAGCATAGAATATGAAAATGTTAGTAAAGGTGAACAAAATTCAAAATAAAAATACAGTAATGGAACGGTTTTTGACTCTACAAGTAAAGAGAATCATTACATTTCACAGTAAGATAAACACACACGCAGACAGAAGAATTAGTGTATCTTTTGTTTTACACCAGCATGAAACGAAAGGAGTGTGACAGTTCAAGAATAAAATGACTTAGAGAATTATACGGATTCAGAGAGAATAAGAGTCCTTAAATAAAATAAGATCGCACTTAAATTTGTGTGGTTTCTTGTGAAGAAATTCATACAGCATCGGTTCAAGATTAATCCGACAGTCGTAAACTAATTAACGTTGATAAATTCTGCTAGTGACCCCTCTGATGGTTAAAACATGCATAATTTATGCAAAACTGAAATGCCGCAGTTTATAATCATTAGACTATATTATACGTGACTAGTATGCCTAGAATATTAAGTATATACATAACAAAATAAAGAAGGAAATGGAGAAGGTTTAACCCAAACAGTGTGTCAGTACAGTGAAGTAACACTGGCATATGTTCAAAGAAAAAACAAACATTCCAATCGTCATATCTCCCAAATTAGTTTATATACCTTCTTTTATGAGCATTGCAGTCATTATTGTTTAAAGCACGTTTGAATGTTTATAGATATTATATAACTTTACACCAACCTTCGAAAATGTGTGCAATACATAAAAGATAATCATTCATTAGAGAATTAAACATACTATAAAATTCTATGACCTGTTAGTTTTGTAATGTCAAGTATGTAAAACTATTAAAAATCATACTTCTATTTCTTCCCACTTAAAAACACATTGATAATCTCTAACATGCTTCCACTGAAACCGAAGCTGCTTTCACAATTATTAGTTATTTATAGACAAAATATCTAGTTTTAAAACGCTTATTAATTCCTTTGTTGTACAGTACCAGACTTGTTCAAGAAACTATTCATTTCATTATTGGCTAAGCCAGTTGAAGAATGGGTTTTTAAACCCCGCTTCTAGCCGCCGTCCTTCGTCGTGAGTTGAGTAACGATACCTGATCAGAAATCTGTACCATTTGAAATAAGTTGATAGATCTTAGCAGGGATGCTCTAACTTAGTCGTTCAAAATCATTGACAGATAGATGAAAAACACTATCAGTACTGTTAAAATTAAGTCACTTGGATAAAATTAAGCCATATTTTCTCACAGTAGGCAAACTAAAGTGCTTTTGATAAGTACGCTTTAACCTGTACACTGAAACATGTTATATTTTGAATTCTTACGTTTTTCAGGTAACACAACATCTCAGCACCGTGCAGACGTACTCGTGTATGGAAACCCACTGACAGACAGTGATATATCAGTTAAAATAAAGACAGCTTACCAAACATATAATTTAAATCTAAAAAGACTTAACAAAACTTTACTACATAAAGACTTCAAAGTGTTAAATGTTTTCACGGATCCTAATGGGAAAACCGTTTTTCACGAAGACTCTGTTAAGGTAATGTAACTTCAGAAATCTTAAAATCAATTTATCACTGAAACTGACAATAATTTTCAAAAGCATAGATTTTTTATGCTCTACAATCATGAACATACTAAGCAGGCCAATTTTTTACCTTCAGAAATTCTGTGGTAATGTATAGTGTTTACAGGTATTGTTTCATTTCGTTTTTTAAATATCATGCTAACTATTGATTTTTCAGAAATCTTGCAAGGAAATATTACCAATCGATGTGAAATAAATAGGTTTAAAACTTAAATAAAATAAATTTTCGAACAGGATTAGAATAAGTTTCAGAGAATTATTTCCCAATTGTTGTAACAGAATGCTGTAACTTCTTAAAATTCTTTGGTTGAAATAATCCTATGTTGCATAAGCTACGCATAATACATGTAAGTATACAAAAGTAAAACTTCCATTTACATTTAAACCTCAGCGGGCTTAAAGTACCATTTAAGTTTCTGTTTTAGAGAACTTATTTCTGCACTAGACAAAGTTTAACGCGACTGTTGTGGAGAACGATATGCATGTATACATTTTGGCATAGATAATTTACTTTTACTTTAAATTGTTATTATTTTCTTTCAGCATAAACTGCACGACAAATCAAAGGAACTCAACTTTTACCATGACACCCAGTCTGGTTCCCTAGTCAGCTTGCGTGTCAATCATTTATCACCTACAGACAATCTAAAGCATTATGTGGTGAGTGTTTTTTAAGAAATGGGCCTCGCATTATTAAAATAAGGGGTCTTTCAATCTGACTGAAGTACACGATCTAACTACGGTTAGATCTGAAGGCGACCCATTCAATTCTATCTTCTTGATAATCTGGATTTCCAGTATTGTAATTTATATCCCAGCCAATGAGACTACATCTTATGACGCGTCTTTATGGTTTACACAGGTCGTGTTAATGTTGAGTGTGTAACTTCCATTAGCTTCTTTAAATCTTCTTGAATATTCTGAAAATATTTTGTGTTTGGCAGGATAAATGAATTCTCCTTCGATTAATACAAGTTTATTAAAGTTTCGGGTTGTATTTTCTAAATGAATATTAATTAGAGTATTTAGCATGGGGACGAAAATATTCAAGTAATTTGGCCTGTTATGCAGTTTCTATCAAACGTCAAAGGCTACTGTAAATTTTCCCACTCATACAATTATCTCAACATTTTTACATTATTTCTTCAATTAAAGCGACTGACTCACAGAATTTAGCTTACATTTTGTTGTCTTTAAAGTTAAAGAGAAGTTAATATACTATGAAAAAAAAAACAACAACAGCATAATTTTATGCTTCTATACGTTATCAAAGCTGAAGAAAAAGAATTTGATTTTAACAGGATTCGAACCAGTGTCCCTTTAGGTCAATAAAATGAAAAGCAACAACCTAGACCACAGAGCCACTACAGAATTCTCTTCACAATCGTCAAAATTGATAATATAAACAAAGTACCTACGTCGTAACTAACGGGGTAATTCTTTTTAATAAAAGTGTGAAAAACTTTATTATATGCCCGAAGGGGCATATTATGTCTTTATATTATGATTGTGCACATTGAGTGGATGATCCCTGTACATTTTGGGATCAGTATGTCAAAGGTCATGGTCACTGTGCCCTAAATAATTAGAATAATTTATACTCTGTAACTCAACACCGTTTGTCTAAGAGACTTTAAAATTCATGTAATGGTTGCATACATTAAATGAATGACCCGTATTGATTTTGGGATCAGTAGGTCAAAGGTCAAGGTCACAGTGACCTAAGCACTGAAAACTATTTCCGCTGTAAAACTTTATAACCATTTGTCATACAGACTTCAAACTTCATATGGTGATTGATTACATTGAGACAATGACCCCCGTACATCTTAGGATCAGTTGGTCATATGTCAAGGTCTCAGTGACCTAAACACTAAAAAGCGTTTCTGCTGTATAACTAAGCAACGTCTTCCAAGACAGACTTCAAACTTCTTTAGGATGATTGCCATCATTGATTACATGACACCTATACTGTTCGGGGTAAGTACTTAAAAGGTCAAGGTGACAATCATCTAAACAGTCAATATTTCTGCACTTTTACTCGATAACCATGCATCACAGCATGAACGTCGTAACTTCTGAAAGACTGACATTTATACAAATTATAAAACCTAAAATTCAGATATGATAAAGGTCTATAAATCTCTATAATTATGATAATAAAATGTTAAATATTATAAATCAAAAACAAAAAATTTAAAATTTAAAGCAAATCATTTAATTTCAAAACCTAAGGTTTCCTCTCTTATATCACAAATGCATCATACTTAGAAACAACACCCATATAATGCTTCGCCCAGCGGGTGCTCTTGTATGATCTGTTTCTGTATCTAAAACTGAGAAAGTAACTTAGTTAAGGTATGTTCTTCACAACTATACCCATAATTTCTACATATATAAACATTTTCTTTTGTTTGCATCGAGTCAGTCGCTTTAACTGTGACGTTTATGGCAGATCAAAGTCAAATATAGATTTTCACATGCGTTCAAATGGTTAAAAATAGAAACTGATTTCTCTTCAAAAACTTGAAAGCTAGACACTGATTGGCTAATTGAAAGGCCATGACAAGGTGACCTTCTATTGGTGACGCTCAGATACTAATGGCAGAGCGTTATTTAGGAGCTGATTTTAATCAGATTGGGGGTCTTTCTAAATGATGTTTCTGCCTCAAGCAAAGTCTTATGTGACCATATTTTGTAAATGAACTTTTTAGAAGTTATAAACCAGTTTTGCAGTTGTCCGTATGCTCAGATTTTCAAGACACGTATTTGAGTTTGAAAAGTCTCATTTTCAAGGAAAACGTCATGTAACAGGGAAAATCCATTAAAATAAAGTTGCAAATTTTAGAAAAATGGAAAAAAAACAAAAAGGTTTTAAAAATGAATTTTAGAATTGATAAATCTTTTTCGAAATTGACTTTTTTACCAAACGCCATAGATTGCAAATAGAATGCCGTTTCCTTCCTCATAGCGGTGCTCAGTTAATTAAATTTCATGAAAATAAGCACCTGCTGCACCTGTCTATATGTTTAATTACAATAGCTGTCTAAATTTGTTCATATTGCACAATCTATATTTGTTTATTGCCAATGTGACATATTTATGTTTATCGACAAACCGATACACAACTTTGGCTACTTGAATTATAGGTTCTACAAGGAAATAATCATTATTAATGTTTTGTGTTCATGTAATTGTGCAAAGAACTACCTTTACATGTAAAAATATGTGTTACAATGTCCTTTTGGCTGAGACTTTAGCTAAAACTGTTTATTTTCAGGAGGGAATAATTCATGATGACGTCATAATAGCGCCACCTATTGCTCACAAACGCCATAAAAGATCATTACATCAAGACACACATACACTATGGAAAAAGGCTCCAGAAATTCATAACTTCATTGACGATGAACTATTCGGTATAATTTTTGAAGAATCAGCATTTAAGCTTTTCATTATAAGACCTCAAACAGAGTATCAGGAAAAACACATGGATTCTTTACCAGCAATTTGAAGTTTTGGGGTAGTTTATTTCATAAACAAGTAGACATCTAGCTTCTTTCAGGAGCAAAATATATCGATAATCGAATAAATTCTTATACCACTTGTGTCGTTAAAATTATGGATCTATTGCAGCCGTACAATACTTGCATACTATACATTGATATTTGGTCGATTTCGCATTAGAAGAGTATAGTTTGGTAGAAATGATTCTCTTTTAATGTTTATTTTACTTCATTTACTTTCAGTTCCACCAGAGATAGATAATTTGAAATTCCCCACAGTTATAACACCAACCGGTCCAGAAACATTCAATAATGTACCATATACACATATTCGGGCAAACAGAACCAAACGACAAGTTACGCTTACGTCATCAAAAATTGAGCCCGAACTCTTACTGTTCTGTGATAATGCAATGGTACAACAATTTGAAGGAGACACTGACGAACTTTTGGAATATTTACTGCATTTCTGGCATGCGGTATGAAATTCTTTAGTTGTAAATCTTATGTACCTTTTCACAACAATGGTTCGGAATAAATGATAAAGTTCAGATGACCCAACTGAGATCATGTCATTTGTGTTGTCGAAATGGCTTAGCATACTTTGATGCAGTAGTTATGGCGTGTTTTATAGTTTATTGTGCAATTTTAGTAGCACGTCTTCTATGTTATGTTGCATAAAATACAAGCAAATGAAATGAAATGCAGACAACAACGCCTTAAAAGTGTTTTGACACTTTTATTATATCGACATCTTCCTGTGCTATAGCACTGTTCTCTTCTTTATATAACGAAGCAATAAAAAAGGGAATAAGTGTTTGTTAAGTCATTAAGAGAATAGTGTTAACACATATTCCAACAACACCTATCGTAAAGCATTAAATAAAAGTTAAACACATCAGTAGCACACATTCAGAAATAAAATGGTATATTAGACAGTATAATATTTCGCTTAGCATTTCACCGCAATATATAACCACGGAGACCACAACACAAGGTTCTAATTTATTTTATTTGACATGCATATGAATAATACATTAATTATGAAAATACACCTATATCCTATTATTTTTTATTTTGAAGGTAAACTGGAAGTTCCTCACCATATCATTGCAAAGACAATGGCCACACATTGATCTGAAAATCCGTGAGATCGGAGTATTCCGAGACCCATCTGCTCAACCATTTATAGAAGAGAATAGAATACGAAGAGGGAGTCGGTTGTTCTCCTTGTATGACGCCATGGACAGTCTTCAAAGATGGCTGGTGAAATACGAAACTGTCTTACCTCTACATGACGCCGCTTTCTTGCAGACAGGGTAAAATTATGATAAGACTTTTTCTATAAGTGATACATAATCATAACCATGACTAAATAAGAAAATGCCAGTCTGTCCGTCAGTTAAGATGTATCATCTAAGCGTCCTTTTCATAAATCACCATCAACAGTATGCCCATCACGATTTTTGATCTAATATTAAAAATGTCAATTAAAAGATACTTAAACCGTACCATATATAAAATCTGTTTTTATTTGTCCGAAAAATTTTTTGGAGGAGCATATAGTTGCCACTTTGTTCGTTCGGCGTCCGTCCGTAAGTCTTTCCGTCCGCCCGCACGTCCGTCGCATTTTTTTGTTCGGGCCGCAACACAAAAACTAATAAAGGTATCAAAATGAAACTTCATATGTGGATAGGTCTCAAAGAGGAGAAATGCAACGTTTAAGAACCATTACCCTGCATTTTGTCATTTTTTCTAGTTTTTCACACTTATTTTTGTCCGGAGCATAACTCTTAGACTATAAGTGCTATCAACTTGAAAGTTCATAGTTGAATAGATCTCATGGAGGAAAATTGCAGTTCACAACAACCGTTGCAATGCACTTTATAATTTATTTTTAGTTATTTCCATTTTTTGAATTTTCACACTTAATTTTTGTCCGGCGCAATACTCTTACACCGTAAGAGCTATCAACTTGAAACTTCATACGTTGATAGATCTTATAAAAGAAAGGTGCAGTCTACAAGAACCGTCATTCAGCATTTAATTTTTGGAGTTTTTGTCTTTTTTGTACTTAAATTCTTGTCCTGAACATAATTCAAATACTAAATAGGTAAATGGATCTCATTTAGGAAGATGCAGTGCAAAAGAAAAGTAACCTCCATTGTGTAATATTTGAGCGATTGCCCTATGATTACCTTCATATCATATTTCTGCCCGGCGCATAAATCAAAGACTATACAGGTATCAACATTAAACTTGATAGGTGGATAGATCTTATTTTGGAGAAGTGCAGTGCATAAAAAACTTGTGCACTTTTGAGTTATTGTCCTTATATTTTCATACCTTATTTTTTGTCCAGCATAAAATCAAAGACTACAAAGAGGTGTCAAAATGAAACTTCATAGTATTATAGATCTCCTTGAGGTGAAGTGTAGTGCAAAAGAACCGTATTTCTTCATTGTATGATTTTGGAGTTATTACCCCTTGTAAATTTTCATATCCTTATTTTTAGTCCGAACCATAGCTCGTATACCCTATATAATAGCTTTGGGGCCTTTTTATCAAGATATTGTTGCTTTTCATATTGATTTGTGTAGATAATTTTCTAACATACATTATATTAAATGGCAATAATTTGTGTTTAAAGCAAATGTGTATTTACAATGCTATGTCCCGTTATATAAATTTATTTAAATAATACTCATAAATTTTGCTTTAAAAGTCGTGACATCCATTTCTGTACCCATTATTAAATTAAGTTCAATTCAGATAACTACAGCACAATAAACTACACGTCGTTGTTTTCGTCTTCTAAGTTCTAAATCCTCTGAGAGGAGCATAACCCGGTTCTACCGGTTTCTTTTTGACTTCTTTATCTTATTATTTTTCTAAAAGTGTAATGAAATAAGCTGCTGTTTTCAGAAACGACGCGTGCAGAATGACAAGTCACACACGAAGATTTAAAGATAGCAGATTTACTAGTGACGAGGACGAGGAGGAAATCGATGGCTGTGTTGCTGGGACTGCAGGTTTGTCAAGTCACTGTTTTTAGCTCACTTGGCTGGTCAAGTGTAGCTTTTAGTATGCCATTTTTCCGTCGTCCGTCCACATTAAACTTCAAATTGCATCTCCTCCTATACCGCCGACCCAACTGCAATAAAATTTCAAAGGAATGACCTTTGTATGGTCCCCTTTCAAAAATATATAAGAATGGAATTCCATGCAGAGCTCTGGTTGCCATGGTAACTGAAAGGAAAAACATTTAAAATCTTTTTGTCTGAGACCAAGAGGCCTAGAGCTTAGATATTTGTCTTGTAGTACCATCTAGTGGACCTCCACCAAAACCGTATGAACTAGGGCTCCGGGGTCAGAATTGACCCTTCTGAGGGGTCACTTCATTTTATATAGACTTTTATAGAAAAAGCATTCTTCTCCTGTTTAGCCAGAAGGCCAATCGCAATAAAACTTCAAAGGAATGATCCTTTTTGGTCCTCTTTCAAAATTATATAAGAAATGGAATTCCATGGAGAACTACTCAAAACTCTTCTTTTTAGTAACTCCTGGTCCAGTTTGAAAATTTATTTGGCACAAATGTTCCTTGTGTAACAGCAAATATAGATATACAAATGTATATCTTTATGGGAAACTTAGAAAAAATCTTCTTTTTGTATGCTGTAAGTTCAGTTTGAAAATTCTAGCGCAAATGTGCCTTCGGTGACTATATATGAATTATGAAATTTATTGCAATCTGTGAAAAACATATGGCCGCCAGGGGCAGGGCTTATTTTCCTGAATTGTCTATACAGAAAATTTAAAAAGAAATCTCCTTTTAGACATAGCAGGTCCAAATTGAAAATAATTTGTCCCAAATGTTTCTTTGGTGACCCTTTAGATAAATTGTAAAATTTATTTTGATCCGTGAAAAAAATGGCCTACAGGGCCATGGTTTATTTTCCTAATATATGTCTTCATTTGGAAACTTTAAAAATATTCTTCTTAGAAAACTGCAAGTCTAGTTTGAAAATAATTGGAATAATTGTTCCTTGAGTGACCTTCTATATCCATTGTGAAATTTATTGCAATCTGTAAAGTGGTCGCCAGGGGAAAGACTTATTTTCTTTTCTGTCTTTTCGGGACAGCTTTAAAAATCTTATTATAACCCCGACAAGCTTTGTTTGCGGTGGTATATAGGAGTTATCATACAGCCGGTCGGTTTGTCAGTAGGTCGGTCTGTTTAAGGAAATCTTGTGAGGCGAACTGCTTCAGATTTCTAGGACTATCGATCTGAAACTTTGTGTGCATTTTCACCAATAAGTTTGGATGTGCGTGACGCATTTTTCATGAAAACCAATGTCCGTTCTGCGGTTTCCACATTTCTAGAATTATTGATTTGAAACTTGGTGTGCATATTCCAATTCTTAGATACCGATGGCTGGATTTGAAATAAATTGGAAGAAATGTGCTTTGACTGACCTTCTATATAAGTTGTGAATACAGAGATCAGTGCACGAAAAATATGGCCGATAGGGGCAAGGCTTATTTTCATCTGCCATTACCACCATTATGCTTCCCCAATATCGCCGACCCCACCATTGCCCCCGTGAGAAAAACGTTTTTTTCCGTCCTTCATTTCTTAGCCCCCGACCCCCATCCAGAGTTGTTTGATAGCCACTTTTTCAGGTGAGCGACACAGGGCCATTTTGTCCTTTTGTTTCTGTCTTTCTAACAGTAACATTCAAGTAAAACTGCTTACTTATTTAACATATCTTTGACACTGGTTACAGTTTCTGCCATTTTGACAGTCAGCACACAGCTTGCTTAGATTGAGTGAGCTAAATTCCATCCCCTGTAAAAGAGAATGTAAATCTTATACAGATTTCCTGAGGCCGCGTTTAAGAAAAATGTTTGCTTGTTGTTTGTTGAACTGATTGTGTTACTTTACTCATTCAGCCGATTTATGAGAATGAAATTGTTCCATCTATGCGCAGAAAAAAGATCTACTATTAAGTCAGTTGAGACAAGTGTACAGAAACCAAAGGACATAAGAATGTTAAATAATGCCGTTGATCTCTAACACACGATTGTTTCATAAAACAATATAATTATTTTTGTTTAATGAAAGTTTGGAATAATGTTGTTTCTTCACAAACTTACGTTGTAAAAAGTAATTCTATTCGATTTGTTCGTGTTATAAAACCGTTCAGAAATACAACCTTTCGAAGAAAAAAAATTATAATGAATAATAATCAGAATAATTTCAAGCGAACGACTGACAGTAAACACAAAATATTGAAATCGACTTTAAGTTGAATGATCTTTAAAAAATCATGTTAAGCTTTGTCTGTAGCATTTCCTATTGTTCCTGACCTTGAAGTCGCATGCATAAATTATTACAAGAGGGAACACCAACAAAGCTGTAAGTTACATATGACTTTATATCCCCGAAAAAAGCTGTGTGTGATATTTTGTTAAATGTTAAGATGAGCGTAGCTATTTCCTTTTTTTCAGTTTTATTTCCATTTCTGTTTCACTTATACATTTGTTAAATGTGAACGACTCATTAGAGCTTCATGTTAACAAATCGCTTGAAATGTCAAACAAATAAGTAGGCATAATGACTCTACACTTTTACAACCTTCTGTCGCTGGGTCGTACACTTTTAAAATGTAGCAACGGAAATCATCGGTAGTTTAAAGTTCAGAGGAGCCATCAGTTATGCATAGGGAATATAAAACATGATAAATATCAAAATATGCTTCAAAGATTTTTATTCTTAAATGAAGCTCAATTTATTTCCTTGTTGGTCACACTTTTTTGTTTATATATTTATGTTTGATAGACAAACCTCACGTTCAATGTTATATGTCAGTGGAGATAGATGGCCGTCATGTAGAATTGGAAATGCACGTGCCAACAAATGTTTTGCAACTAGTACTCAGTGAGCGAGAGCACACAAAAATCCATTCTTTAACAATGTGTTTCCACATGCTTGGATTTGAGATACACACTAAAATGTTTATGAAAAATACAGCCTGGGATGTTTGCGAAAGCTGTGCAAGTTTTAGAGCTGGTGGAAGACTTTTGAGCAAATTTGAAAATTCATCAAGACACGAAGACGCATTGTTTATGTGATTGCTGTCCTTCAAATGCAACCGTAAATATCTTGACTGCTGAATGCAGAAGTTATATCACCAGCATGAATGATGACATACAGTTACCTAATAGATATAGATACTTAAAATAAAGTTAATTGCTCTTGGTCTTTGGGTAATGAATGATAGCGGAGTGGCAGTTAAGCTTTTCGTTTTTTTTGCCTGACAATTTCTATGGTGGCTTCGTGTTTTCGCATTTTGGCCTCGAAAATGCGAAAGAACGACAAAAGAAGGGCAACAATACGAAACATACAATGTGTTGTGGTTTCGCATTTCATTTGTCGTGTCTTTGCTTATTCGTGGCGAAAATGCAAAAATGCGAAAACACGAAGATACAATAAAGTCAAACTTTGTCGTCCTTTCGTGTTTTCACATTGTTGCATTTTCGCTTTTTCGATTTTGTTCATTGTTACATTTTCGCTTTTTTGCATTGTTGCATTGTCGCATTTTCGATTTTTCGCATTGTTGCATCATCGCATTTTCGCGTTCCGGTTGTTTAAGCGCATGCGCACATAGTTTAGACTCATTTTTTTTTACATCGAATGCGATACAAGTTCTTATAACTTAGATTCACCACGCTCGATGACTGCTTCCTGGGTTCCATACCAGTATTCGCGCAGCGTGGAGGAATGTGAAGATCGTGAGAGAATCTCGCCTCTGACAGGATTCAAACCCGCGACATCCGGATCCGGAGCCCTGCGCTCTACCCCTGGACCATGGTGCGCACATCAAGTACACATATGCTTAAACAACAATGTATGGATACGGTGATCGCGGTATCCTTTTTAATTTTTTGTTTGTTTGTTATTGTTTTCCTTCTGGTCTGTATCTTATAAAAAACGCGCCTGCCAAGTACATTTAAAAGGTAAAGTTTCCACACATTTAGCATATAGGTAATAAATCTGCGCATGCGTAACCGGAACGCGAAGAAGCGAAAACACAACAATGCGAAAAAACAGTATTGCGACAATGCAACAATGCGAAAAAGCAAAAATGCGGAAAAGCGAAAATATGAAAAAGCAAATATGCAAAATGTAATGACACGACAAATAAGAGGTGAAAACACAACACGTTTCATGTGTCGTATTTTTGCCTAATTTTGTCGTCCTTTTTCTTTTTCGCATCGAGAATGCAAACATGCGAAAAAACAAAGATACGACAAAATTTGACTTTGTCGTATCTTCGTGTTTTCACATTTTCGCATTTACGACATGGCGTAAATCAGCCACCATAGATTTCTGATTTTTGGGCGTAGTTAAGGTTTGAACTCCCGCTGATATAGCAGAATTTTTTTAATTCTAACCAATCAGGATTCGACAATCTGAGTCGTCGGTGTAACCTGACTGTCTTAGACCGCTGACGGTTTACGAAAATAGGGAACGGTATGAATTTCAGATTATCGAGGGTTTGTTAAGAATAACCTACTCTGTGTTACGGATGAATGTGGAGATAGGCAATGTTGCATACGAAATTATTTTGTTCAACCACCGGGTTAATTTCAACTTAGTCCGTCCACTGGGGAAAATTCGGTAAGAGAAGTGAGTACACCTCATGTGCAATCGATTTGCTTTTACTGAGAATCTAATTTCAAGGAAACGGAAACTCTATTTTAAATTTATTGCCTAGTCAGTAAAAACCGGTGCTTATTATGTCTTAAGAAGTCTTCCGGACACAGTGATAGGGAATTGTCGCTACCATTCGAAGTAAAGCGTTATGGAAAACGCCTGTTTCGATGTAACCTACGTCAACAAGCTTTAAAGCGTTATGGAAAACGCCTGTTTCGATGTAACCTACGTCAACCAGCTTTAAAGCGTTATGGATAACGCCTGTTTCGATGTAACCTACGTCAACCAGCTTTAAAGAGTTATGGATAATGCCTGTTTTGATGTAACCTACGTCAACCAGCTTTAAAGAGTTATGGATAATGCCTGTTTCGATGTAAACTACGTCAACCAGCTTTAAAGCGTTATGGATAATGCCTGTTTTGATGTAACCTACGTCAACCAGCTTTTTTCAACAAGATATTTCTTGTCCATCTAACGATTTCTGTTTAAAGCAAATTTTTGTCGAGTATTGTATCGAAAATGTTAACGCAGAACAAAAAAGCCTAAACGTACTACGGAGCTATCAACAAGTTTTAATTTAAAGACATATTCTAATTAAGAAGATGCTTTTTTTTACAATGGTGACTCAAAGTGACTTATGAATGCATCTCAAGTTGGAAATGGAAAAATCAAGGTGTACAAAAAACCCAATGAAGTTGAGACGGATCAAACAGTAGGCAATTTCATGGTAACTGTATTCTGAGCATGTTTGTTGTATTTTTGTGCTTTTTTATGGACATAAAGCACGAGGCTGGCTAATTACAGGTATTATGCTGATGCACTTACCTCAAAGTTACAGCAGTCTCAAGTACTGATTTCGTTTTTGGACATCTATATTTTTCGTTGTGACGTGATCTCTGGGCTTTTACTTCATCAGGAAACTAACATCTTGGAACACTTTTTGACAACAATTATGACGCAATATTTGTAGTTGTTAGAACAATGTTTTCTTATCAAAAATACTAACATTAAAGGTTCATAAAAAATAGCATTACTACGATTTAGTAATACATAATACATAAAAAAACAAAGGTGTTTGAATTGTAAAAAAGTAAAGTAAATAAAACTTTGAATGGATCGAAGTTTTGTTAATGGTTTGTCAAGTACGGTTTGTCAGGTACCTTTCAAAATATGATAATGTAATAGGACACGTTTTTTATCTATTCAGTTTTTTTACTAACAAAATTCCATGGGCGCAGCCATTTTTGATTATCTTCTAAATAGTTTTGTTACGGCAATTGTTATTGGTTGATTTTTTTACAGCTCACTTCATCATGTTTTTCTCGTGCTTTTTTTCTCTATATAAGCCAGTGTTCAACGTTATTAGTTGAGTTGGTACTGGCCTTCCCAGGTCAGTACATCCAAGGCTTTCTGCCTTAATTTAATAAAGACACTAGTCTTTGAAAATTCAAACACCAAGTGTTTAATTTAAGAAAGCTTGAGTTAAAATATATTTCCATATTCTTAATAACTTCAACCTCTAAACTTATAAATTAACGGAACTAAATAGTAGTAAATTTAAGAATACAAATAAAATACTCGTCAGTAGATTGTGTTTGTCTTTCGTGGAAACGTCCTATTTCCTAAATCAAAGTCAGTGAAAACTTTACGATCACCTTGTTACCGTATTCAGACTTATGCTGAACAGTCATTTGGCCAATAAACTTTATATTTTCGTCTGGTCCACGATAGACTTCGGTCTATCGGGTTCGAACTAAACCTGGCTTAGCCCGCTGCCAATAAACTGAGCTTTGGAAAACCGGGCTATTACAATAGTATGATGAAAATATGAGATGAAAATACGAGATGAAAATATGAGTTGAAAATATGAAATGAAAATATGAGATGAAAATATGAGGAAAAAAACCAAATTGCATCAAACTAAGACAAAGTGCAATTATTCTAAAATAAGAACTTTCGTAGAATAACCACATTTCAAGGCTGTTTTCATATTTTATATAGTCTTTGAAAAGATTTCAGTAAAATATTTAAACTACGCCTCCAGTAACTAATAACGAACTATCTCTTAAGTTCCTCACCTTGACCTTTTCACAAATAGTCGTAAGACTAGTATAATGAAAGTTCATTGGATAAAGCATTCTTCACTGATTGGTCGAAAACCACGTGTTCTAGCAAAAAAAATGACATGATGAACGACAAGCCACCTTCTGGTTTACCAAGTTGAAGTCTCTTCTGCACATGTAGTCGTAGGTGTTGAAAAGTAACCACATAATAGGGAAAAGAAATAAATCAGTTTTATTTCTTTTGCATCATTAGATCAGTATATGTGTTATATTATCTTTACCTAAATAATTTAATAGATTTATGTTCTTATGTTCAGTAACTTGTGGTTACAATAACATGGTGTTCAGTTACGTGAGGAAAATGAACGATTTCTAAAATAATTACTAAAATATTTAAGGGCAAGCAGTAGAAAGTAAGACGTTCCAGGCGACATTTATCTGAAATGTAATGGATCAGTAACTACTACAGTCACTTTTACTCCTTATACTTCAACAGGCACGGCTTAGTAACAACAACAACAACAACGACTATCAGCACAAAAATATTGTTGTTTATTTACAGGTGTTGCGTACGTCAGAGGTTCCTGTCTTTCAGCACCATACTTCCGTAAACTTGCGTATAATTTTGGCATTGGCGAGGCCTCAACCAGCTTCAACGGGGTGATCATAGCGGCGCACGAAGTTGGACATCTGTAAGTATAGTTTTGTAAGTAGATATTAAAGCACGAGCTCAGATATCAGTCGAACGTATTTTTAATTCTAAATATAATCAAAACACTATCTTTTCTACACCCACAGCAGAGATAGACAAACTGACATACATATTGCACTAAACTGAAGACTTTAGGGAAAGGTGTTTTAGAAATGAAATGAAACGCAGGTCTTAAGGTATAAAAATACTAATAAACATTTTGTCAGCCCGCACAAAATTGAGCTTTTTATAAATAGATATACTATCTAAGGACACAAAATAGACCATAGAAGACACTTTTATTGTGGGAGTTTCAAGAAATGACTAATATTCAATTCAAACCTCAAGTGTTACTTGGAATGTAATCACTCACATTATGAAGACCTACTGTCTCCCAACACAAGCAAAATGTAAATCCGAAAGTGAAAAAAAACCCCAGCGAATTATGATTATAATCATAGCAAGAATTTACCCCCAGCACTTCATTATGAGGGAATGTTATCAACGTAAACTTCAACAAAAATCTTCGGGGCTGCAAATTAGCTATTTTTATTTTTATTCATGTACCATTCTGAACAAATTGGCAAATACTTCTACCGTGTAGTTTTGGAGAAATTAATAACTGAATTCACAGATACCCCAATTTTCATCGATTTGCCATGTTGAAAAGCTTTGTTACAATAGAAATATATTTAAAACGGAAGAAATTAAAATAAAAGTTATTGTTGTAAAACCAAAACAATGTAAAACGGCCAAAAAACTAGAGAAAAAATTGGTTTGCGTGGGGTTTGAACCCATGCCCTTCAGTGAAAATGTCTCAGTCGTACACAGTACACATATTAATGGAATTGAATACTCTTCAGAGTGGAGGTAGGGTATTAGGAATCTAATACCTTAATAGCCAATCGTTACAACAGCTAGAACAAAATGCCCACTTTTTCAGATTCATAGTTAACGAATCTTATTTAACTTCATATGTCAGAATGTGCAATATAATAGAAAAATGCAGTTAAAATCACCCCTAAAGTTCGTTCAGAAAACAAAAGAACAAAAAAAAACAACAAACAAACAAAACCAACAGTATCCCACACGCTATAATGGATAGTAATGGACGTAATCTACCTTATAATTTAGGCAAAACATGGATTAACCTACCTTTTATTTTAGGCAATAAATGTATGTTACCTACCTTATATTTTAGGCAATACGTGGATTAACCTATCTTATATTTCAGGCAATGCATGGATGTTACCTAACTTATTTTTAGGCAAAAACATGGAATAACCTTCTATGTTTATTTTAGGCAATACATTGATGCCACCTACTTTATATTTTAGGCTAGGGGCTTATCACGATGGAGAAGCCGAGGCAAGAGGTTGTGCCAGTAACTCTGGCTACATCATGAGTTACTCCAGAGAAGATGCTTACAAGTTTAGCCGCTTTTCTTCCTGCTCTATACAAAGTTTCCAGAATTTTCTAAAGTGAGTGATGCACATCTTAATATTTTTGTGTTTACTTTTGAATGATAAACAGCGAAAACAATTTTATAAACTATATCATTTTTAGCAAAATATTTTGTATTGCTTTCAGAAGGAATCATATTATTTACCACAGCTCATTTTTAAGTATATGTTGTGCTTTCTAAGTATTTGCTATTTTGAGTATTAAGTATACTGTTAAATAGAATGTAGATATATAATAGTATAGTATATAGCTTAAAATGTTGTGTGTTTTGCTTCCTTGCTAACGTTAAGGAAGTTCAGAAACCATTATATATTATATTATGTAAACCATGTGAAACACTTGATCAGCACTAATCATATATAGACCGGAGCATTTAAAGATTCCCTATGTCATCAAATAAAACATAATTATATCTATTTATAACTTCTATTTTTAGCATGGACCGATCAGCTTGCTTGAAACAAAGAGCTAGCAGTGAAATAATGCAATTTCCTACGTCATTTCCGGGAACATATATGTCTATAAATGAACAGTGTCGTAGATTCACAGGTGGACCCCCTTGCGAGGTAGAGTTTCACGCATTGATTTCTTCTAATAATACCTTATTTGTAAAGAATCACGTATTGTCTTAAAAAATGCCAAATGATAGTTTTTAGCGATGAAGTGTCACAAGTTCTAACACAAATTTGCCTAGTTTTCAGTTACAGTCAGAAATTTCTTAATCGACTGGTTGAAGTGACCGAACAACTTGGCTAGAGGTTTTGTATGTTGAAGTTTTGTTAAATTGTTAATTGTTGTCTCACGATTGAAAATATTCGAAGAAAAAAAATATGATTATCAATTCGTGCTCTGTAAGCAGTGTAGACTATGAAAACGATGATTATTATTTAAGGTGGGACCGAAGCAGTGTGAACATCTTTGCTGTGACGACGCCAAAGGTCAGTGGCGATATACGAGATCCGAACCGGCTGTAGACGGAACTTCCTGTGGTAAAAGAAGTGTAAGACATCAATTCTTGTATTGAGCTACTAGTTTTTGAATATACTGGCTGTGTCTAGACCCTTCGTATTTGTTGGAAGGGGAAAAAGAAGCAGTTGGCTTATGACTATGTAAATTGATCTGGAATAAACCGTCTCTGTTTTTTTACACTCTGGAACACCGCGTCTTTTTAGACAAAAAAAAATCTTTTTCATTGATAAACCGACTGATATGAAATGAACGAATGTTATAGATGAAGAAAAACGAATTGAGCAGAGGTTGATGTAATATGTATTGTGTTTTTGTTACAGGTATGCTTGAATGGTCAGTGTATTTCTCTAGCTTCGTTTGGATAATCCAGTTGTAAGTATAACACCGCTTCAGGTAGTCTAAGAGAACAAAGTCAGATATTTAGATGATCAAATCATATAACAGTTGACTTCGTTTTAACCGTTGAAGCTTCACATAGCGATTGCGCAGTTACTGATTTGACAGGGGAAGTAACTCATTGCGGGTTAAAGCTATTTTTATTCATGAATAATAAAGCTTTATAAGTTAGACTATTAATATTGGCAACAAATTAAAATTAAACAAACGATATCAAAACGCCAGTTTATAACTAGAAAATCTAAGAATAACATGGAAAATTAACAAATAATTACATTATAAATAATTATTACATTATATTGCAATAAATTTACAACGTGCACTTACAGATAGTGTTCGTGTACGTAAAGAACTTTTTTTCTACCACCCGTTTCAGATTGAATATTATTTAGTCTGCAAATCATTATTCGGCCATATTTTAAAACAAAGATAATTTTGTCTACCAGACAATATTCGGCCATTTCTCAACTTGAAGATCATTTTGTCTACCGGTCATTATTTGGCCATATCTTAAAACAGAGATTATTTTGTCTACCAGTCAGTATTCGGCCATTTCTCAAATCAAATATCATTTGTCTACCAATAATTATTCGACCATATCTCAAAACAAAGATCGTTTTGTCTACCAACAATATTCGGCCATTTTTCAAATCAAATATCGGTTTATGTACTTATCATTATTTTGCCATATTTTAAAACAAAGGGCATTTTGTCTACCAGTTTGTATTTGCCATTTTTCAAATCAAATATAATTTAGTCTACCAATAATGATTTCGCCATATCTTAAAAAAATATTTGCCTAATAAACACTATTCCGCTACATTTGAGAACAAAGTTTATATTGTCTACCAATCAATATTCGGCCACTTCTCAAAACAAAGTTCACTGAGTCAGTATTAGGTTTTGTCTTAGTGCAAATCTTGGTAGCTTTAAATATGGTGTTGGTCACATTTTGAATTTACTTATATCGTTTTTTTTCAGTTACAGCGATTTATTTCAATTTGGCGACACAATGATGGTGAATGTTAGAAACGACTGTGATTGTACAGAAGAAGTGACTACGCTGAAATAACATGACTTCGAACACAGTTGCTGTTGTGATAAGGGGTGTTACCCCTCCACTTACATGTTAGGTGTTATCCATAATTTATTGTGTTTTAAAACAATGTTCTTGTGTATGGTTTAAAAAAAGTTTTGCAATGAATTAATATATTCAAGAAAAAAAAGATAAATACCGATGCAGGCTTGGCTACAGCATGTCGGCCTAGTCTTCCACATTTCAAGGCCATTAGGTTCATCTTAAAATAAAACATTTGCTCAGGGCATGCTTCATCTAGTATGAAACAATGATCTGTGGATATATTTCTGGCATTATGAACAAATAATATTTATGTCCGAGTCATTCTTTTCGAATGATTGGCATGCGAGGATAATTGTGTAGTGAGACCTTCAAACATTTGCCATGGTTTGTACTGTTTCTGCTTGTTTCAGTTTGTTGGTGTTAGAGCAAACGTCACCATGTGACTTGACAGTTAAGATAGTAAATTATTCATATTTTGCATTTCATAGACAAACACGATATTAATTTGTTACTGTACTTACAAACTTAAAAAGTAAAGGCTGATATAGGTAGTTTAAACGCTTGCTCATATTGCTCAAATATGGACTTATTGCGGCTATATCCTGGAACGAATCTTGACTCTCTTCAACTACGGAAGGAACTGTTAGATCGTTTCCCATTGGTCAGTGCAGTGTTGACATTTATAGTCAGATGACAATGTATGATAGGATACTGACCTGATGGAATGAAAAAGTCTCTGAATAAAGTTAGTGTTGAATTTACTTGAATCTTATGACATTGGAGAAATAGTATACCTGTTGTAGAAAATAGATTTGTTTTTATGAGATTCTGATGACTTATATGAAAATCGATATTTGATATTTTATGTTTATGCATTTTGAAAAATAAGCAAGGCCAGAGCAGCTTGCTAAGAAAACCTACGGCATTATTTGACGTAGGAAACAAAATGTTATATAAATGTGCTAATTCAATCTTTCAGGCGAAATTCTTGAATGTCGTTGCTTCGTTGTTTGGTGTATTTATTCTTGTTTTTAGCAAAACACGGTGCAGCATGTACTGTTTGTGAGACAGTGTTTGTATTTATTATCATACGTGGCTGAGAGTGGTTTTGTAATATTAAAAAGACTGTGAAATGTACATGAAACAGACTCTAATAGTAGCGGCAATAATTTATATGATTTTTAGAATAGACAGCATGTGTTGCCTAAGTGGAAAATACCGTATCATTTGTCATGTGGCGTAGAATGCATTGCAATAGTGGTCTGTAGAGAGTTTAGGCTGCTAATTTTGATCCAAATATTAATATTTTTTTGCTCGTAAAATTGTGAGTATTACAAATCATTTTGTACTTTTTTGTTCTATTCTACCAGGTGATATCAAAATTCTGATGCTCAGTACGTATGTATGTAAGAGTTATTGTTTGTGAATTAAATAGAATTGACTATTTATCAATTCCCACAATGAATCTGAAGTTTTCATGTTTGATTGTTGTTTTCTTTGACAGACTTTGTTATAACGTTATTGATGCTTAAATTTAATATTAATACGAGTAAGCAAGACACGTTATTTGTGATTAAATGATAAAAAATTAATATTTTGTTCTTATGTTTCCACGGATAGAAGTAAATGGGGTAACATTTAAAACAGTAAAAGGGACTTTTGGCTTTATTGAAAAACCTTCCTCAGCTAAACTCCCTGAAGAGTAGCAGAAGTCGAGGATTAAGAGCGCCGGACTCCCGAACCGGAGGCCGCTGATTCGAATCCCACCAAGGGTGAGAGTTTACAGTGACTCCTCACTTTCGATGCGAGAACAGGTTTGAACGGAGAAGGGATTAATAAAAGTTACAAGAACTTGTTTCCCCATCGATGCAGCATAAATAAATTTAAACTATCAAGATCTTAAATGAACGTCAAGTCAAGTCGAATATTTTATTGGCAAAAACATATACATGTTCATCGCCAAGATACATTTTGGCGGTACAATATACAGCGCAGAAAAATATGTTAAATACAGTATACATGTTGCTCAGTGTATATACAATATTTCAAACAAAATTTATTAAATAGGCTCTAAGTTGCATCGCTGAATATTCAAATTTTGCTAAATTAACAATTAATTTCTGTTTGTACATTTCATTACTGATACAATTTTTTATATATTAGGCCATGCGCAATTATATCTCGGTAAGCATGTTTTCCTCAAATCATTATAATATGGACATACTAATAAAAACAATACTCATTTTTTCATATTTCATTTGGTACTTAAACGTTGATTTCCTTTAATATATTTTTATATTTACCCTCTTCTATAGCTAATTTATGTGAACAGCATCTAAATCTTGATAACATTTTACGATGTTTCATATAATTTACACAACTTAAATAATTTTCTTGCCTAAATTCACTTTTTAAAAAATTGTAACTTTCCAATTTATCAAAAAAGTACTAAGTTCATCACACCATTGTTGCAGTTGCTGATCATATATTCTATGTATAATAGTATTTACATGCACATCTGTAATATTATCATTATTCCATAAATATGAAAAACCTAAATCAGACAACATATCTTTTACATTTTTTTGACCAACTATTTACTAAATTACCATCAGTATCTTTTTAAAACGCCAATCTGTACAGAAGAGAATTTGGGGATTTTATAATTCTGTAGAAGTACTTGATAATTCTGACTTTTCGCAGAACTGATAAAAGAAATCGTCCAAATTTACCTAGAACTGCCTATGTTGTCGTCTGTTGGCGTACATTAAGAACTTGTTTTAAAAATTTCATATGAAGTTTTTCGAGGTGCGTTATGAAAAAACCCATTACCTCTGAGCTATATGTAACAATAGGTAACACCATACTGTCAAATGTTCTAATCTTTTGTGTAACATTTAGAGCAATAGAATCAACTAAAGAATTTATAGAGTACAGTGCTTTAAGTGCTTAAATGGACAATACGTTTTGGGCTTGATAAAAAATTCCCATTAGACGATAACGTTACACTAAGATAAGTGAATGACTTAACAACATTAAGTAGCTAATTATTGTAATATACTTCTACATTTTCATTTCTATTTCCAGATTTAAAAACCATAGCAACCATTTTATCTACATTCACCACAATACCCCATTTAGTACAATAGTTATGCAGTTTGTTAAGGACGGATTGTAATCCTTCCTTAGAATAAGAAAATAAAACTATCGTCGGCAAACAATAGTAAAAAAAATTTGTATATCATCTAATGAAAATGTATCAACATAATCTATTTATCATTTATGAAATAACAGAGGTGAGAGTGGTTCCCCTTGTTTTAAGCCCATATAACTTTCAAAATTATCTGACAGTCAACCATTTGCTCTTACACAAAATTTCACACAATCATACATACTACGTAACATTGATATAACTATGATATTCCTGATTCAATTAATTTAAGCCATATTCTATTTCTATATAACATATCAAAACATTTTCTGAAATCAATAAATGTTGCATATACCTTTTTCATGTCTGATTATTTTATAAATATTTGAACTTAAAACAAAAATGCAATCAGTAGTACTTTTATCTTTCCTGAAACCATACCGTGAGGAAATATTTAAATAGATCTATTTAATTTACGCAATCGTATATCTAACAATATTGAGACAAGCTTAGAAAATATGCTAGTAAGAGTGATGCCCCTGAAATTATTAACTTTATTTGGATTTCCTTTTTTGGCACTGGTACAATAATAGCTCTGCCACTACACCAAGATTCGGGATATTCACTTGTATTAAATATATGATTAAACAATTTACATTATATTGGTGCTAAAATGGTTTTACATCTAATAAATATCTCTGGAATAAGCACCAGCACTCTAACCACTCTTAACGGAAGAAATAGCTTTTATCACGTAATCGACCGTGAAAACCATGTCAAGTTCATCAACATTGTTATATACTATATCATTACTATTCAAAGGTCCCTCAACAAAATTATTCTTAAATGTCTCTTCATTTGAAAACAAATTTTTGAAATGTTCAAAAAAATCATCCGATGACAATTCATTTTTGGTAGATTACTTTCTCATTTTTTTTTAAATTTCCTTCCAAAACTTTTGTGGCTATGTGCCAGCTAAAATGACATTTTCTTTCTCTGATTTAAATGAAATTTAGTACGTGCTCACCTCTTAGCTATTCTGTAAAGACGTCTTTTATTAACAAGTATTTCTATATTTTGATTCGACCTGTTCTTACAATAATTTTTATATGCACGTGTGATCCACACATTCTTGAATGAAAATATTGATATAGGTGTTAAAATACTGATATTGGTGTTGAAAATGAAAATACTGATGTAGGTGTTCATAGTAAAAATACTGAGATAAGTCTTGAGAATTAAAATCCTGATGTAAGTGTTGAGAGTAGGGCAGATTTAATTTAGAATCATCATTCAGCTACTAAGTTAACCACTCAGAATGTCACTCCAATTAAATTGCGAATAGCAAAAGAAACCAAAAGAAACAAAAGACACCATGAATTGGTGAGTACCATATTTAAACACATGCATTTTATCATTGTTAGAAGTACTTTAACAGGAACAACAATTAAAACAGCAATGAAGATGAAACTATAATACATTTTAACACCTAAAATTGTGTTTATTTAATGAAATACATTAGTAACAGTGATCAACCATTATTCTTTCGCAAATTTCATATCTTAAATAAAAAAAAGACATTTCGTTTTGCAGCGATGTAAATTTGTCGATTTATATTATATAATGTGAAATATTTTTGTTAAATATATATAAAGAGTTCATCTTATTAGACTGTTTTTTACATAACTACTCGACTTTTTTTGCGGCGAGTGCAAACCGTATGGTTTTTCTGACTGCTCTAAATAACATCGCTTTTATGATTAAAGAAATCAAATTCATTTTAATGGAAAATTATCACAATTTTTAAAGAGTTTCAAACATGTCATTTTAGCTTACAGAACAGAGCTCAACCATGGAATCTTGTCTCATTTGAATATCAAACCACAAACCATTTAATTTTAGGCTGTATCAAAATTGCTTAATATGAAAACATAAAAGTTTAGATTTTATTTGATATCAATGCGTGAGCTGCATATCAAATTATAACTGAAAGAAGATGTAACACATGTTTTTTTCAATTTCAATGTATGTATGCGGGATAGACCCGAACGTTAGAAATTATTCTGTTCATATTTTCTGTTTCATTTGAACTTGTAATGTGTACTGAATTCCTGAAGACAAACTGCTCAGACAGAGCAAAAAGTTTCTTTAAGATATAAATTCTGCGCTTTACGTCTGTCAAGGTGACTCTAAATAATGAAAAAATCCACTGATATATACTCTTGGAAAAGCAGACATTACCATATATGTTTTGAGAGGTTAATTATTCATTGAGTAAAGTTAGATACGGTAAAAGTCTTTCTATGACTGTTCCATTCATAATTAAATTTAAAACTATACTGAAAGATATATTTTCATTATCATAACTCAAGGAAGTGAAAGAAGTCCTTGCTACTTCTAATGCACATGCTTTCTGAGTGTTTTCAGCATTTATCTTGACAGTGATGCATCTTAGCTATTTTGAACACTGATATAACTTCAAATAAAAGAAGAATTACTTTGATATGTTTCAAGAGAACTGATTTGTCTTCTAGTAATTTAAACCTGCTCTTTATTCTGATATTTTGATCAACTACATTTTTGTCACAAATTACAAAATCTAAAGAAATGAAAAATTGAATTCCGCTATCAGTGGGACCATTTCAAAATATTTAAAGCGTCTTTATGCTCAAGTTCGTTAAATTTAAAACTTTTTTTAAAGCTACATTGTCAGAGCGGGGCATTTGCCTTTAACACAGAATTCATGACATAAAAGTCTCAAAGAACCAACCAACTAGATAAAACATACGAAAGAAATAAATATTAGTATATTACCAAATGTTCATATTGATTTATTAATTTGTCTCTCACTCTTTCCCATCTGATACTAATTATATCCTCCAAGGTCAAAGGTCCCGCGGAAATCAATCGCAGATATCAATTACTAGTAATCTAATAAAAGAACTGAAAGTAATGTTTGGTTTAGGGAGTATTTTAGTTTTTTAGAGCGCTCAGGTTGGAGAATATATATATATTGCAGAAGTACTATATAGAGGAATCACTATAATTATATAGAAAGAAATGTTAACTCCGCGCGGACACATATTTGTGCAATTGCATTTCAACCGAACGTAGCACTATCTTTCCAGATTGACATTTTTTGTTAGCAAGGTTTATACTTCAGTAAAATATGTATGATTCAGAATATCGGATTATAGATATACTATTGACGTGTGTGGATTGATTACGTGCTCTCTGTCATCAAAGATAAATCTAATATATTGTTGAATATTTCGATTTATCTTGAAGCTTGAATTGAATTCATGAAAAAATACAAATCAAATAGTGTGTGCTAAACTATTGTTAAGTAAATGTGAATACAATAATAAACTTATATATATTTTAATATTCATACAAAAAAGTAAATGCATGAGCAGTTTCATATCCTCAAAATCATCGACCGTAAAGAAACTATGTGATTTTGTATATTGTTATACACTATGTCATGTTTGAAATGCTTGAAATAGTGCAGCCCTTATCAAAATAAAATTTCTGCGTGGGATATGTGAAAGACTGTGCCAGAAGTATTTTTATTAAAATGGATAACACGTTAAAGCGAACGGTATAGTACATTTTATTTATCTTTGAATGGCTTATTTTATCCGCTACATTTGTATGTACTTATAGTTTCTTTTCATACTTTCATTTTGAAACTTTAGCAACACACTATACTGACACTGATTCAGAAGCCGTTTTGTCTATTACGCTACATACTTTCTACAACACACTATACTGACACTGATTCAGAAGCTGTTTTGTCTATTACGCTACATACTTTCTACAACACACAATACTGACACTGATTCAGAAGCTGTTTTGTCTATTACGCTACATACTTTCTACTTTTTATTCAAAAGTTAGTATTGATTAACTAAAAGTCTCTGTTCAATTGTTCGATTGTTGTTGTTGTTATATATAAAATATGATACTTTTTATTCATGCTTCAAATTTAGTAGTAATAACTCTTTTATGAACAAATGAAGATGGCACGTTGTTTTTATAAAGATCTATTTCACAATATTTCGTATACGAATATAGGTTTGTTTTATAATGGAAGGTGTCACATATTTATATTGGTTTATTTCACAAGTTGGATATTTTGCTCCCAATCTACCGCATGAACCAGAATAAAATCATTGCCGATACACGAATTTCATTTAACGGGATAAACATATTTATTATATACTTATAAATGAAATGTTGATGAAATAAAATGCGTATTTTCACTGTAAATTAAAAATTATTTTTTCACTGCAGTGAAACATATTTTCCGTATTTTCACTGGTGTCTTGCCGGACTACTTTCTTCTAAATTCAGCCAATACACAAAATCAAAGGGGAATTCTTTCGAATCGTCAGGTCAGAAAAGAGAGAAAGTACATAATAAACAAAAAATTCAAATTTTTCTATAAATACAGGATTTATTTTCATCTCGTGGTATGAAAATTATCATATTTCACTCATGGCTATCGCCACTCGGCTATCGCCACTCGTGAAATATTTATTTTCATACCACTCGATAAAAATAAATCATGTATTTATAGAAAAAAACTTGAATATCTTCTATCACTTTGAATTGTTTATGTTTCTTTAAACAAATTTCATTGGAAAATATGAATGTTTACAACATACCATACTTACTTACGTGTCTGGGAACATTGTGCGTCAATAGCAGATTAGTAATTTTTATCAGTTAAAGATATCAACGAACCGTGAAGTTTAACGTTCTGTTGATGAACATAACGTATCAATAAGTATATTATTTGATCAAATATTTGACAAGGCACTTAACCATATTTATTTTTACATTATAGTTTTAACTTTTCCTTGGAATGGAATGTTTATCAAACGTTGAATGCGATAATCTTTATGTTTTTTTAGTTTTTGTTTTTTTGTTTTTGTTGTTGTTGTTGTTTCTTTTTTCAAAATGATTTGCTTCCAAGTAGTCCAGCAGTCAACTTCTTCTAACAATTTTCTCTTTTCTTTACATTTAGTTTACAGTGGAGACGAACAGTCCCTTTTTGTTGGAATATATCTATATTTCATCAGTGCAAGGTAAAATATCTTAACAAGTTTATGCTACTTTCAATTTGAAAATATCAAATACAGATATGCACTTGAGTAAACCTTACAAACTATTATGAATAATGGTATCTATGCAAATAATTGAAAAGATGAGTCCGCATTTTACAATACAGCTGAAAGTTTAATTTAAAAGCTAAATTGAAACGATGTGATTTACAATTCTAACTGTATTATAAACATTTCAATCAAAAACCTGCCAGAGAGATAACTGTGCATGAATGTTAATAGGCTACATTAAACTGGGTGAATGATTTAAATCATGTAAATAAAATAGACATGAAGTTGTTTTTTTTAAGTAACTGAGGCCCTTGAATTCATTACCTTAACTTCTCATCTGGAATAAGACTTTTAAGTATGAGTCATTCTGAACCGTATGGCATTTATTTGGGCTAGATTACCCTGTCAAAAGTCATAAAACGCCCCAGAGTAAGGGTAAAGGTGCTAAAATGGTATAAAACAGCAGTTAAGAGTTCGCAGAGAAGTGCAATTCAGAATCTATGTTTGTGGATGACATGAGATACTAAGTAAGTGCATGACATGATAACATGATGAGTCAGAAATTGACATACTTGGTGATTGACATGCTGACTCGGTGATTGACATGCTGACTCGGTGATTTACATGCTAACTCGGTGATTTACATGCTGACTCGGTTATTTACATGCTGACTCGATGATCGACATGCTAAGTCAGAGATTGACATGCTAAGTCGGTGATTGACATGCTGAGTAAATGATTTACCTGCCGACTCAGTGATTGACATGCCGAGTCAGTGTACGACATACTGACTCGGTGTATGACATGTGACTCAGTGAATGACATGCTGACTCGCAGATAGACATGTTGAGATAGTGTATGACATGCTGACTCGGTGGTTGACGTGCTGAGTCAGTGAATGGCATGCTGAGTCAGTGTTTGACATGCTGAGTCAGTGGTAAATATACGTGAAATCCTGACTTTATGTAAAATTGTGCACGTGAGCAATCCTGAGTGCGTCAAAGAAGCATAGATATAGATGAAGGTTTATATTTTTTTACAATTTTTTTTTTTGCAATAGTGCAACCTTTTTATTCTACTGTATCATTATCTTCTTCAAAGGCGTAAACCCCGAGTTTGTGTGAGAGAGAATCTTTTTCTTTGGGTTAAAAGTGCAATCCTAAGTTTGTGTAAGACTGTAATCCATAGGTGTTGATGTTACGTTTATCAACCTTTAAATGTTGCCATGACGTACTTAGCAATTTATACACAACGTTAGGAAGAAAAAAAAAATATGTGCAACTATTTCTTAGATAAACCGTCGATCAGCTATTTGTGATGTTCAAACGCAGATACGAAATATAAGTTATATTATATATAATAGAAACTAAATATTTCCTTTACCTTTCAGGTATTATCCTTGCGATGCTGTTCGCTTTAATAATGGCAGTTGCTTTTCACACATTGAATTTCTTCATTCATTTTAGAGAGAGGCACCTTCCGAAAGAGTAAGTTTATTTATCATTATTATTTATCATCTGACATTATTATTTATCATCTGACATTATTATTTATCATCTAATCCAAACAAAATAGTTTTCTTGGTTTTACAAATGATACAAATGCTTTGGCAACATTGTACTTTGAATCTTCATTTGTAAACAATACTACGTAAATCTCATATGTATATCTGTTACTCTAAGTTCTAGTTATATTTCATTCGTATTCTACTTATTACAACAATTCTTTGCTCATATTATACGTGGACTCGTTTTCAATTGGGAAACGGACTATAGTTCTACTTAATGAAAAATTGTTTGCGCATGAATTTCTTTTTTTATTTTGTGATTCCAGCTTGTACTGCTGATACTTGGCTCGGCTGGCTAGCAAGTTGTTGTCCCATGCAAATAATTTAACTCCCGAAAGAACATAAGACCAATAAATCATTTAGCGGAAACATTTTTATTTCCTAAAACTTCATACTATCACAGACACGTAATTTTAACACAAAGCCTTTTTGTTGCAGGAAATCCAACTCACAGTATTTCATCACCACATTTTTCCACATGACGTCAGCCGTTCTTGCGTATTTTATGGTGTATTGTGTAAAAACAATGAATATTTGGCTACTTATATCTGTCATCCTGGGATCAGGAATAGGTCAACTTGTAATCGGGCCATTTGTTGCAGTAAAACTTGAGCAAAAACATCAGTACAGACATGGCGGTGAACATGAGCCGTTGTCAGATTTTTCAACAGACGAGACTACTTTGAAAAGCGGTTACAGCACTAACCCGCAGACGACGTCATTTGAGAATGATCTTGATCAGCAGACCGGACATGATATTGAACTTACTTTTATAGGCACAAACTTAATTAACTTGGATGATTTATTTTTACAAACATCAGTTAAAGCCAACAATACAAACCATAAGCCAGCTGATTATGACGATGATGATCAAATATCGGAATATGACGGTTTCAATGAGGATTTAAGTACCGATCTGAAACTGCTAACTGAGGAAACTAGAGTCTAAATGCTATAACACGTGGACGGCTTTTTTTGTTAACAAGTATCAGTCGATTAGACTTAACTCTAAAAGTCGAAGATTCTAGTTTATTTGCAAGTATATTTTGACAAAATCAATACCTGCTAATATACGAAGAAACTGCACTGCGTCTGCGATACTATGGACACAGCCGTCAGTGCGATGGTGATGTGCTTTATGATGGAACTACTGTCGTTAGCTTTTTTTACAGCAAGTTGAAACGTGGAAATAACGTTCTCGAAAAGGAAGCAGTTACTTTCATTTTAGTTGTCATTTTACAATGCACTATAGTGATGTGATACCTGAAGCTTCCTTTTTGAAAATTCTTGAAAAATTAGTATCATTTTGAGTATTTTGACTGTTCAAAAGAGAGTTGAGACAAAGGACAACTTGTCTTTTGCATCTAAGTAAAAAGTGCGAAGGAAATCGGCAAAGCTAGAGGAAAATAAACTAGCAAGACAATATCTTTGCTACAATTGTATTTAATTTATCATTTTAACTCGTGAGCTTTCATAGAAACAAGTGCTAGTGCATTCTTCAAAGATATATATTTGTTTACATTTGCTCAGATAGTTAGAATTTTCTTAATTCTTAGAACCCTGCTCAAAATACTTATACTATGTGTAAAGCAGACAGAAAATGGTAAATAGAGATATAATAAGCAAAACATAAGACATAAAGCATCAAAATAATCCTTTTTTTCCAATTTTTACAATATCATATAAAACCTTTCGTTTTAAGCAGTATTTAATTGGTCAAACAAATGTATGACAAATAGAAATAACAATAAGAGGAATAATCTTACACGTGTATAAACATAGCTATCAGAAAATAATGTAAAAGAAATAGTGTTGCGTTTTCTACTTCTGACCATCAATATATCGTCCCTTCAACTTAACAGTTTCCCAATAATAAAACCAATTGACAAAAGCAATGCACATTCTTTTAATCCCCTAAAACATTCAAAGTTGCACAGGCAAGTGTTACCGGCGAGGCTAAACGACAGACACCATTTTCATGATCAACAGTTATAGAAATTAGATGAGTCGTTTGGCTAAGCTTCTACTTTGAAAAGGCGAAGGAAAAAACATTCTCTTGTCCAAGAAAGGAGTTAGAGGTACAAACAGGCAGCTGCTCTAATGTGTAAGACAAATAACTTTCATTCTATTGACAGGTCTACGTTTTCACACTCACACACACACACGAACGCACACGCGCGTTTATCTAAACTGTTGTATAAATCTTTACAGTAAAGTTGCAACCGTTGGTACCAGAATGCAGACACTCGATTTAGCACTGAAAAATATAGTGGAAAGATTTCTCGGTCACTTCTCCTAGGTCTACAAATAGAGAATACATGGTTGGTGCTGACCTAGAGAAAAATTATCCGGTTAGGCTTAGAGAGCTAAAATGGACATGTTTTAGTTTAGGTCAAAATATTATATCATACAAGCTTGTAGTATATTTGAAAATATTAGAGTGGTAATCAATTGTTGACGATAAGTTAACTGCATAAACATTAGTATATCCATTTGCAAAGAAACGAAACTAACATCATTTCCATATTTTCATGTATGTTCATTTCTACACCATCAAACACGCTTAAAGACTTCTCATGTACACATCACTTATAATAGTCCTGTGATGTAATAAGACATGGTGATTGTCTTCGACTCGATATAGAAACTTTTCTATCTTTTCAGTAGCTGATAAATCATCAGCTAACACTTTCAAATTTATCCATTTTTTCAAAACTGTGTGAATAGGAATAAATTGTTTGACAAAATGGCCAAAACTATCCTTGTGGTTTCTTTATAGAGGCACGGTTTTTTATTTTCAGTTTTTACCTTTTCTTCTATTTCAACGATAACTGCAAGATCCTTTAATTGATTAAACTAATTGTCGTTCAAAGAAAAGAATCACCGAGATATGAGTGAATTTTAAAGGGGCTGTACTCCAGATTTGATATAAAAATATTTTTTACATAAATTAAATATCTAGATGCCGTGAGATTATAACAACATGATATTTTACTTCAAAACTGATTATAAAAGTCAAAATAGAAAAAACAATATTCGCTTTAGCTTGATTTGAACTCTGGACCCTCATGTTAACAAAATTTTTCCAATGTTTTTACTGTCACCACTATCACTGCAACTGAAATAACAATTATTTACTTTAAATATTATACGATATAGTTATACCGTCGCGTTACGGTATAGCACTATGAAAGGGAAAAAAATCAATTTATGATGTGATTATATGACTTATTTATTGTCAGTAAGTTAGTTTTTAAGCATTAGTCATAAATATTACAAGAAATTTATAATACAAGAAAACTCTCTTTTTTCTGTCATCTGGAGGACAGCCCCTTTAAATGTAGAATTCAATGAAATTTTCAGTGTGGTGCTTGTTGTCGGTATCCTGCTTACGCCCGGTTTCAAACATCGTCGGTGACCCCCGGTACATATTCCGCACAACTACATTAAATAGAGTGAAACGGAATGGATCGAACGTGGGTTTCCGACGATGAGTTTCAAAGACGGCCTTTATGAATCAATCTTTATTGTCATAATATTAGTTGCTCACTGTGTGCTTGTAAAACGTATTTAAGATTTCCTTTCCGAGATCTTTACACATCTTGAAAGTTCATGATGGAAACTTTTCTCATTCAGATTGGAATAAACTTTTGTAACAATAATACATCGGCTACTTGCAATACATCTTTTATTTTAGCGCTACTTTCCAAATGAGTTGATCGATTCGTGTAATTCGTGAGCGGGCACATGTTTGCGAAAGTGGGTTTGCCTAAGTGTGAGGGTGTTTTTAAAAGCACGTGAATTAGATCTACAGTGTTATGATATTATACAATTATTGACTAGTGTGCCATTGAATATGATGTGATATTCACCGGCCAAATGGCGAAGCCGAGGTCAATATAACATTTGGCCGGTGAATATCACATCATATTCTATGGCACACTAGTCAATAACTGTTTTATTATATGACTACATACAATTGTTTCTACTAAGTTCTCTTCCAGACTGATTTTACATTCATTACAATGTGTTAATTTTTTGTAGGACTTTTTATACTCATTCTCACATTACAATAATACTCAGAAGTCTGACAGGTGATTTTGAAATCCAATATAACATCAAAAAATTTAAAAAAAAAAAACACCAGACGCCATTTCTTAGAAAAAGTCTAAGTGCCCGGATGTATTTTGTTTATTTCCCGGCATTAGAGTAATTTTGTTAACTGAGTGCCGGGCACCAGACAGCACTACTACGAGTATCAACAGCAATCTATTTGTTGGCCTTAAATATAACATGGGAAAAACCCAGAATGCAGGAATATAACGATATATTGTTGGTCGCCGACTGCGCTTTGAACCAATGGGATTGCGTCTATTTATAGGTCATATATAATAATACAGCTTATTTGGTTGAAATATATTAATTCTGTTTTCAACAGTTTTTAACACTACCCATTTCATTTCTTCATTCTGCTTATAAGCGATGAAAACATCCCAATATACATAAAAAGTAGTTTACAAACTCTTCACTCAGGGTCTAAAAATTACGTCATTAGTTGAAATCTCTTTATTAAATAAGCTATAGCAAGCCTCGATTTTTTAAACGGATATGTATTTTGCACTAAGTCAGTTAATGTGTTTTCATAATTTATTAATCGTAAATGTAGAACAACAGATGAAAATGGTTAATTTTGGTGTCGAGTCTCCAAACACGGATGTCATTTGCTTTGTTTTGGTTTATTTATGGTACCGATTTATGATGGGAGAGGGTCCCTTTCCAGATATACCTTTGGTTCTTTAAAATGTTCGGTAAATAGCACCGATTCACCTCTGTTTAATTTGGGATCACGTTCGGGCCACGAAAACTATCGCCTATTTAACAGGCGAGATTTTTAACGTTTAACATCTAATTACAATAAATAAAGTTATTGTAGGATAGCAGCAGAGGATCGGACTCGCAACCCATGGATTACAAGTTTTGTGCCCTACCACTGGATTACTGACCTGTTCCTATGACAGTGTTACAAAAAGAATTTATGAAAAAATGAAAAGCACTTGAATAAGTAAAGATTTTACAGCAAGTAAAGGCTGTAGTTCCATTTCCAGAAGTATGAATATATTTTTCTTTGATCCTGTTTAAAAATTCACTTTTTTGGTAATTTTGCCAAACGTCTGATTATGCAGGAAAAATTTGACCAATCCTAGGATTTCAGTCACGAAATTTTCGGGTCTTCAGTTTCATAACTTCATAGTTCTTTAAAGTGATACTTGACTCACAGACACAAACACAAACAGCGCATTTTCTAAGAAACTAACTGCTATCTTATGTCAATTGTACGAATAATTTGACTTCGTGCACCAACAAAAGCAAGAACAGCAAATGCTACAGAATTATTTTATTGGTAATTTTCGAACTGCAGACACGACTTTATTATTTCTCGTTAAAAATAGTGTGAAACGCACATTCTTTTTATTATTTTATACAAATACCCCAAGATGTTATATTTGGTACATGTAACTGGTTACTGATCAAACTCACATCAGAAAAATTATTTCCTTTCAATTCATACACGGATATTTGCAAACAAATAAAAAAATCATGAAAGGATTCATAAATTTTGTCAACCAAAAACAACAGAGCAGCTGTCAGGCAATGCAAAACATCAAATCTGAAATAGTAAATCTAATATAGTCAATTAATGCTTAGTTTTGAAGACGCATATGTCTCTAGGTATTATTACTAGTATTCAACTCAAAATGGCAGTCATCGAGCGTGGTGAATCTAAGTTGTAAGAACTTGTATCGCAATCGATGTAAAATAAAGGAGTCTAAACTAAACTAAACTAAAATGGTAGTACAAAATTCTATACGTCTCTTTTCTTCTTCATTTCATTTTACTAAAAGTGTCATTTTTATGAGTTATAATTTACATAATAAGAATTGAAAGTGTATTTTTACGAGTGTGTCACAGGTGATACCTGGCTATATGTGAGTATCAAACATGTATTTAAAAGTGAAAATAAAAAAAAAGTGTTTTCCAAGTGATACACGTAAATCGAAGGTTTGGCATGAAGCTGTCGTTTCGCATTCTTTATATGTATATTCATTTACAGTTTCCATCGCAACCCGTGCAATGATAATACTTGCAGAATGTCGATCACCAATTATAAGCTTTGCCTTTCAAGAAAGGTAAGATCTATATGTGAACTGTTATGATCGTCTTTTGATAATGTTTCATTTCACAGGTACTCTTCCGGTAACTCGCTTTCATTCATTTAAATAAACTCAGATTTTACATGTCAGGGAATCTCTGAATTCTAAGCTGCATTATAAAAAATCTTAACGTCTGACTTTCCAGCATATCAAGCCATTTTCATCTTTTTCCATCTAGACAACATAGTAAACGCCTACTTCATTTCCATTCATTCCAACAAGAAGTCTGCTTGAATCGTTATCAAACGCAATACTTCGCGGGTAGCTGCTTAGATTAGAAAGAAGACTACTGTATCCTTTAGTACATCCAAGCCTCTCGTCTATGCATACAGCATCAACGACGGGAAAATACGAGTCACATTGACAATAGTACAAAACGCCCGTGTTGTCCACCGCCATATCCATAACTTTATCCCTACGTGATTTTAATGTTTTAGTTTCTTCTAAATCGTTCATGTTTAGCTCTTTCATGTATCTATCTCTCTTGTTGTCTGATATGTACAATTTAGATTCAGCAAGATAGACAACTATGTTCTCTGGGTTAGCCATGTCTAGATCAACTGATGACATGAGTTTTCCATCAGTGCTGTAAACTTCTACTGTTGTAGGATCACGTGATGTTATGAACAGTTTGTCCTTTGCGTAAGCTATCCCGTAACATTTCTTTTTGACAATCATCAGCCTGTCAAACAAGTTTTGTAAAGTTCTGTTTTCAGTCACAGACAAAATATGAACGGTTTCCTTGTCAGGTACAGTGACGGCCACTTGTTTATCAGACATTGCGGTGACAGCCCATGGTGCAGATTCCAGGTTTACTTTAGACAGAATCGTATCCGTTTCTATATCAACAAGCTTGACGCTATCGTTATTATTATCAGCTACGATAAGAGTATCTTTCGATAATACAGCGATACCTGTGATACAACATTTTTTCTTGTCTTCTTTAAAGACATGCAGTGTTTTGTCGTGTCTGGCTGTTTTAATGGCATTGTTTTGAACAGTGAATTTTCCGAAATTGTTAACATCTCTTTTAAATGTAGTCAGCACTGAATGTGGAGTGAATGAATATCTTGTTACACTGCTATCTCTCTTGCGCTTTATTTCCTGCAGATCAATTCGACCTAAATCTACTTTCACTTCGGCCTTTTTAACTGCAAGAAAAAGTTGTTCCCTGTTGTGTTTTACAGGTCCCTTTAAATACGATTTGATGGCACTGACTTCAAAGTTTATGCTATCACATTTGTTCTTGTACTGAAGTATACTATTTTTGTCAGCTGTCATCATAACATTCAATTCTTCGCTAAGGGTGTCGTAAATTTGTTCAATATGTGCAAGCACTGATGTTTTCAGTTCAAACATTTTAGATTTTGCTACATCATAATTAAGTTCAACTGCTTTCAGACTTGTCTTTACTAGATTTAAGGTGCAGCTGACGTCATCGGTCAGTTTGCTGAATTTAGACTGCAAGTCTGCGAGTATCTGAGCCATGTCAACAGACTGTAAGTACTCAGGTATGTTTCTAACAACCTCACATTTATGGTGAGCTTTAGACAAACAGGTAACACAACAAAGCTCCCCGTGAGACAAACAAAACCGATCTACCAGTTGATCCGCATGTACTAGACATTTTTCCGGCAAAGAAGTCTTTAATTCTCGATACGGAACATCACCTGATGGACTAACACATTCATTCACAGTGTGATCTTTTGTTGCAGCCAGTCTCCGGTGAACCTGGTTACAAGTTTGACACAAATATACTTTACATTCTTCACAGTAAGATACGGCAGTAGCGTATTCACTTTCAGTTAGACATGGATCACAGGAGTGGTCCACTGGTTCGCTTTTCACTGACTGTTCACTTTCCATTTTAGTTTGCACTGTCAAACTATTGCAAAGTCTTATATTTTCAGACACGGCCTCGTTTCTGAAATGAAAATTACTCGGGTTTTTTCAAATGAAATCGAATCTCTTTTACACTTTTAAATCAAATAATAGAAGTACAAGTAAAGTAATTTTAGAAGATTGTTAATTAAGCAACGCAACTTTAGATGTATACTGATTTCACGTTCATAGTTTGATACAAGGAACGTTGTATGAACTTAAAACTTTATCTTACAGGGTCAGATGATTACGAACTGTGTAATATTTTGTAATCGGTATACAAATCACAGAGTTAACTCGACCTTGAGTATCATATAAAATTAATTTACCTAATGATTATCTTAGTATTTAGAACAATATATATATCAAATAAAGCATGAAATATGTCACATAATTCCTTTAAAGGCTATTGTACATAATCAACATGTTTTAGCACGTATGCACAGACCTTTGTTAGGAAAAGAACTATTTTCATAGTTGCCTCTTTGTCACATACTTTTCTGTTTTCAGAATAAAAATGTAAAAAATCACATACTAACAGTCCATCAAACACAAGATAAAATATAATTCGTTTGAGTCTTTTGGATGTGAAACCTGAAATAAAGTAAAATTCAGGGAGCTAAGACAAATGAACCGTTCGTGAAGTCAGAAAGGTCATGTACCGGGGGAAGGGTGGAGGTGTGGGATTCGAACCCGAGTTTTCAGACTACAAACATAAGTGGAAGCACATGCGTAGCAAAGAGAAACAGGAACAGACCATGTCTACAATTGGCGTCAATATCCTTAGGTCAGAAATTGAGATAAAAAAAGCTCGCAAGCGGTTGGGGAGAGTCAGAAAAAACATGTACCAAGAGCGGGATTGCTCGCTTGCAAGTCAGGTGCTTTACCATCTTAGCTACCTGGGCTGGTGAAAAATCGTAAGTACACATGGAATAACAAAAGTATTGAACTGCATTCGAGTTGAAGTTTAATGTTGAAAATGAATCAAGGTGATACTGATGTCGTTCAAAACATCAACCCCCAGTTAGCTGAGCTGTTAGGAAACATACACTCATATGACAAAATGTTGTCAGCAGAAGACACTTTTACCATGGGCTTTTTAAGATACGACAATGTTCCTATTTAAATTATCAGTCATTTTTCATTTATAGACATTAAGTCAGTAAAATATATATAAGTACAATATGCAGAGAATGGCTCTTTAAATGCTGATAACATCGCAACTCATAACTACGACACATCTTTTAATTCATTTCCAAAGGACAAAGAGACTTTTACTTAATCTTACTTTTCACATCTACTTTATCTGTCAATAAACAATGAATTTCCGTGAGAATCATTTAATAATTGGTTTCTATTTCATTCAATTTACATATGTGAAATGTGATTTTTGATTTAAAAGACAAGAAAAGAATTATCGACCGTATCAAGCTATGGTAGATGTATTATCAATATATTGACAAAAATGCGATATATACAGAAAAAGCTAAACTCCAATCGTCTTATATCCGTACATTCGAGTATATTCAGTAACCAACAAATTACACTCAGAGAGAGAGAGAGATGTACATACCACAGTTACATACCACAGTTACTGTCATTTTGGCTTTATATCTACTATCCATAGCCTGACAACGTTTCACAGGGCACACTTGTTTCGCTGCGCAGTTAACCCTTCCGGCATGCCGGCGTAACCTGTAATCATTTGATTGGTAAAGGAGTATCGTGCGTCAAAATTCATCGCAGCTTGTTTGTAGTTTGTCACGTGGTTGCTACAAGTAAGCGGGACAAACGAAGTCCACCGACTTTTTCTATCTAGGCGGACGCAATGACTGAAGAGCTCATTTTCTGTCTTTAGGTTTGAGAATTGTAAATCAAAACAGGAAACTGCCTCTACAGGCTAGTCAAGTAAAGGTTGACAGTACATGTACATAATTTGAATAGTTTTGTGTTTTGACGGCTTTTTATTGTCTGAGTATCGAATAGATGTCTCTGGCATTTAACTGTTTTCTCAACACTCCGATTCCTTTATTTGAGGATATCTTTTGGTAGTAATATGCCTGTGGTACGGTAAATTGCACGAGTCACAATTGTTCAATTTTCATAGTGTGACGCTTTAGGCGGAGATTACACTCTTATAAAAAGAATAAAACATATATTTTTTCTCTTTAAATTTAAATGAAGGAAGATACATGATCTACATTTATGTAATTGAATGTAAAAACGAATAGTACCAGCTATGTTTGCCGGCCATTGACTTAGCATTGCGGTCTATGGGAGGACGATTCACAATCTTTCAGCCTTCAGACCCGAGTTAAATTGTCTGAACTATTTCTTGAAATACTAAATATAAATTTTAACAACAGCAATTATCTATTTTTAAAAATAGCAAATGAATTAAATGCTTATTCAGAGCAGGTCTAGAAATTTCTTTCTTAGTCTTATATCCTTAATAGGTCAATAATATTCAACCACGATTAAACGAACGGGCAAAGCTGGTCATGTGACGGTTAATGGTACTAGTCACTTCCAGTGTGGCCATACCAATGATGGTAAATGATGTCATTAAAACAGAGGAGAAAACTGCTTAATTATTCATTTCTTCGTCAATTTTGATGGTATATAGTGCATGCAAAACGGAAAATCATGCCCTACACATTGGCCCTGATGATTCTTTTTTCAAATGTACAGAATTTTCTAACATTCGGGAAAACTGATGCGCTTATAGCAAACATATTTTTACGAACACTTTGTTTTCCGAAAGTTAAGAAAAACTGTTCATCTGACAAAAGAATCATAAAGACCTATATGTAGGGCACAATTTTCCGCTTCGCATGCACTATATCCCCTTAAGTTGATGAAGAAATAAAATACTTACATCAGTTGTTATTATTCTCTTTTTCATATTTTTTTCTGTCTTCACAAAGGTTTTCTACTGATATGTTTCTCAGCATTTTACATTTTTTAAATTGATAATAATACAAAACTTCTTGTACCGGAACCGAAAATTCTATGTTATATACACATTTTGTTGTGTATATCCCATAATGTATTGAAAAATGATTGGGTTGTAATAAAAGATACGGACCGTTCTGTTCTTCTCAACCGGTTATTCCGGTCATATGACCGGTGGATACGTGTTTGCTTCCATAAAACTCCTCGAAATGGGCTGTTTTCTGAAAACAAGTAAATAGGCCTCCTAATATGGAGGTCATTGATCGAGGTATTATCTGCAATCATAATGACTCACGTATGTAAACGAACAACTGGCTTGGTTTCTAAAGCTTGCTTGAATGACAAGCAATGCAATATTAATTTGGGTGTATGATAAGAAAAAGATATTTAAATGTTTATTTTTGTAACAGACACATTTGTAACTGCCTAAAAATAAATATGTACAGATAGTTACAATACTTACTGCATCAACAAATTCAACGTTAAACAGAAGTATTTTGCATCGAAATACAGCCTATCAAAATTAGACCGAGATGATAAAAATCATATTTAAACACAGAACATTTGCAGGACAAAATCTGCATAGTACGAACGTGATTTTTGTTCGCATCTAGATGAATTTCAATATTTAGATGAATTATGTGTGTTTATATATAATGCATGGAGTAGATATATCTACAACAATAATTCAAAAAATGGTTAAATTCAAATACTGAGTACCGTCAAAATCAACATCAAGATGTGATACGAGTGCTGAGAAAATATTACAAACATAATTTAAACGGCACTTAGACCTACATAGACTTAAATACATAAGGAAAACAAACTGTTCTCTTGGAAAATCTGAATAGGATATTCCAAAATGTGTACCGGTTTTCATTATAGTCTTCAAAATTAAATAAATGATAACAATGAAAATAGTTTACATCAACTTTTTATACTTACATGTATTAAATTTGTGAAATGGTGTATTGCTATAGGAATAGGTTGAAGTTTCTTTTCTAAATGCCTTTTGACATCATTTGAAGTTTAAGCATTTTCTATCTTAGTCTTATTTCCTTAATTGGTCAATAATTATTCAACCACAATTAAACAAACGATCTAAGCCGGTCACGGTGGATGATTCTAGTCATTTAACCAGCGTAGTCCGGTCATATGACCGGCGGATGCTGGTTTGCTTCCGTAAAAGTCCGCTCCTTGAAACGAGTTGTTTTCTGAAAACACGTAAATAGGCCAGCTAATATGGAGGACATTACTTGAGGTATTATCTGCCAACGACACGATACATTCATAATGACTCACGGCTGTAAACAAAAACTGTATCTTCTATCGCTTGCTTGAATGATACACGGAATGCACAATATTAATTCGCGTGTATGATAAGACAAGGATTTTTAATTGTTTATTTTTGTAACATGCACATTTGTAACAGCTTTAAAAAAAGATATAAATATGTACAAATATTTACAATGATTATTGCATCAACAAATTCAACGTTAAACAAAAGCATTTAACATCGAAATACAGCCTATCAAAATTAGACCGGGGTGAAAAAATCATACAAAGACAGAATATTAGGAGAAAAATATCTGCGTAGTAATTTCTTATTCGCATCTAGTGGAATATTAATTAGCATGAATTCAGTATGTTAATATGTTACATATAATGTATGAAGTACAACAATAATTCAAAATGAACAAGATCAACATCAAGACGTGTTACAACTGCTGGGAAAATATTACAGAAATTATTTACACAGCACCTTGACAGACTAAAAGTACATAGGGGACAACAAACATGATCCCTTATCATTAAACTGAATAGGAAGTCTAAAATAATACTGGTTTTCATTGAAGTCTTCAAAATTGAAATCAAAGATAAAAAAGAGATTATTTTACATCAGCCAAATTTGAGACATTGTGTATTGCTTTAGTTTCCTTTCTAAATATCTTTTGGCCTCTTTTGAAGAGTGTTATGACTGTAAAGTTAAGGCAAGCTTGTTTATATAATATACTTCCAACTATCAACCAAATTTATGCATTATCTGTCGTAAATGACTATGCAACACTCGGCCGGAATGTGACCTTCAACAAGCACTTCTCTGTATTTTCTCGCAAAGCAACATGCTCTTTCGTTTTTCTTTGGGTTGGCTGGATTGAAAGGGATGTACATTTCCATTACAGTTTGATCAGTAAAGTCCAGAATTCGTCCAGTAGGCTGGTCACGAACAAGATTAAATAAACATTTGAAATGTTCTGATCTTCCGTCACCTAAAGTCTGTAATTCACTGAGTAGTTTCTGGCTAACATTACTGCACTGTTCTGAATATTCTTGTAGCTTTTCTTCATCAATTTCAACAACTCTACACTTTGCAAACACACCTTCCTTCTTTCTTTTTAATTTGATAAATTTATCTATCGCAGACAATTCCCTCGAAGTTGAGATCCACTGGGAACTTCGTCGAGAACCATGACGAATATGAAGCAATGCAGAATCATTCGCTAGAGGGCTAATGGATTTTCGTCATCCCGTAGGAGGCGATACAGTTTGCTTCTGTCCGGCATTGGCCCTTTTGTGTATTAAAGCATCAAAAAAGTCTGAAAATGATTAAATGAAAAGCTTTGTTGATATTATAACATAGCTTTTTATAGTGCTATACTATCAGATATTGTGGTTAGTTTGGCAAATTTCATAGTTTCATTTCATGTTTTATGTCATTATCCTCATCATCACCATCATCATCATCGGCAGCAGCTTCAGCACCATGACAGTATCATGGTATTTCTACTATAATTAGTTATTTAACTTTGATTGTTTAAATTATAACTATTATTATCATCAATTCTATTATAACACCATAATTGGAGAACATAATATATAAAATATATATGATTATATACGGTAAATTTAAAACTCGCTCATCTTTAAGGTATATATATTTATCATTTTATCATTTATATATATTCTGCATACTGAAACCCACATACCTCAGGCTGAAAGTTTTAAGATCGTCTTGACTCGGCAAAGTTTCTTCTTTTAAGAATGATATGGTTTGCTGTCGATATATTACTAATCAAGGATATTACACTTCGGTTATATTTATTCTAATAGGAAAAACCTTGTCTAAAATTATACTTTCTGAAAATCTGTTGGTATAGATAGCTAAATTTAGCTTTATGTTAAAAATAACAGTCAGGTCACAGAAATTCTGGTATTCTTTATCAAAACAACGTACATCCGTTTACACAGGAATCTTCTAGAATATGTTGCGCAACATGTAAGAAAATATTTGATTATGTACAATTACTTGGTAACATCAAAGCGCTGAGTGGTCTGAAATAGGTTCTCGATTAAAAGGCAATACAAATGGTTACACTAAACCACACGGAACTTTATTGCGCACAGTTCCGACAACGATAATATTACTAACATAGAGTGAGTTAGCACTTAACGTCTGCGTCATGATACATTTATAAGGCTATTTAGAGAGAAATTAATATTTTTGCAGGGTGAGCTCAAGATTATACAAATTTGACTTTTTTCGAGGCTTGACGAATACTGATACACGAAATATTTATCACTATATTACTTCCTGTCTAGCACATCTAAGTTGTGGGTTTTGAAATAAGTTGGAAAATGTAATAGAACAGAATAGGTAATATAATTATATTAATATAAATAATATAAGCTTTCTGGTCTATATGATCTGGTCTTTATTTCAGTATATGTATTTTAGGTTGGATTCATTTAAAACCAAAGACCGCTCAATCGTATCATTTGAGCCTACAACTTGCATAAGAAAATCTGATGAATCTAATAGAAAGAACATCTAAAACCACAACTAAAATGATACGTTTCATGGTAGTAACTCCATATAAGTAAAATGAACACAAGCAAAACAAAGATTTAAACGTTAATTAAAAACTTATTACAAAATGGGTCGCAATCAATTGCTATACATCTTTTGTACTGTAAAGTTTAAGGGCCCTTGGTTTAGTAATGCTTGCCTAATTGATTGGATACATTCTCTAAGTATTCACCACAGCGACCTGGAGGGCTTTATACTCAACTATTCTACAGTTATTTAACAGCTTTCAAATTGAAGGTCACTTTTAACTTGACTTGAAAGACAAAGGATCCAAAATCATGAATGGTCTATTCATTACAGAGAAACCACATATTATACAAGTTCTAGGCCTACGCCTTCCTTAGATACTGATCGGCAACCACAAGGTCAACATTCCGATAGTGCTTGTTGTTAGTACTGTTTATTTGTTTTTAATCAACTTAATCAAAAAGTTAAACGTTGAAATTTAATATGCATATACAGCAGTTAGCTGGAATGTAACGTTCTACAAGGACCTCACAGTATTTGGATGCATAGCCTTTTGCACGTTTCTCGGAAAGATGGCAGCTTAAAGTATTATGATTAGTGAAGTCTAGTATTTCGCCAGTCTTTTTCTCAAATGGAACCAACTCGGTTCGGAATCCATTTCCACAAAATGTTTCCTGATAAAGTGGTGAATTGTACTTTATATTAGATTTGCAGACTTTGGAGTAATTTTCAAGTTTCTTTCTGTGTATCTTTACCACTCTGCAGGCCACAGAGGCGCCATATTTCCTCTTCTTTAACTGAACAAACATTTCAGTTGCCTCTAAAGAGGAAGAAGTCGATATCCACTGTGATTCTTTTCTCGACCCATTACGAACATGAGACCACGGCGGCTCTTGTGCAAGGGGAAGCTTTGCTTTTATACCTTCAACCAATGGATTTTCATCTTCTCGCAGGAGACGATAAAGAAAATGGCGTTCATTACCCATGATGTAACATCTGAAATACACATGTCCTGCAATACAAACCCTACCTGTACATTTTACATTTTCATGGTATGATAAATGGATAAATAACCTGGATGTGCAATTCATTTCTAAACTAAGTATATATCCTGATATCAATTAGATTATGAAGCTAAATAAAAATCGATGTTAACCCTTAACGAGCTGGAACCAAAAGTGATTAGCCTTTGCCACCAGTATAGAGCCAGGTCAGCCTGCACATCCGTGCACTCTGACGAGGCTCAATACTGTTGGTAGCTCCATTTTTGTATTTTGATATTGAAATCCCTTAAACTTTGAATGGACAGTTCCAAATTCAAAGCTGGGGTAATCCATTAAAAAATTTCAGCATGTTCAGAGTTAATAAGACGAGATATTTACTAGTACATATATAATGGAAACAGATTTGGAAAAAAAGTTCTGAGTAGTCTGATTTAGATAAAACCATAGGACTAATATCTTACTTACAAATGTGCATATGTATTTTCCCGTTCAATATGATGATATTCACACAATACTGTTACAGTCACGTTCATAGCGAAAACTATAAATAACGAACCCTTATCATCCGGGAAATAAAAATTAAACAGGTCAATTATTTTCTGAAAATACGTTTAAATTGGACATCTTGATATAAAGCAATTATCTTTCACGGAAAAAGATACCATGTACACAGTGTAAACATAACATTGAGTTTATAAATAAATCTTACTGTGTTTAAGACATTGTTTTGAATGACACTGGCCATGTTAGATTTGTCTCTCCGTGAAAAGAAAAAAAAAGATTATAAAGAATTTATATGTTTATTATCATTTAAAATGCAAATTCGTAACAATAAAAAGTAACAATAAATAATGTACAACTATATAAATGTAGCGTCAACAAGTCCAATGTAAGACAGAAGTTAACATAACAATAATGATTATGAAAATGCAACAGATATAGTAGAGACAAAAGATATCAAATTAAACAAACAAAAAACTTCGGAAATACCAACAGGAACGCTTTTTCATTGACCTATCCATTTTCTGAAAACAATTAACAGGTTTAACAAACTTTTCAGAATTTACATGATGCTCTGTTTATGATTTCATATCGTAGTCACATTATTATAAAGTACTCATATATTACTTAACATAATATTTCCTTTGTTAAATAATTCAGTAAGAAACATTTGATCCCATCAAAATTGTCAGTTTGCATTATGCCTAAGACAGACAACAATAAATGCTTGGCAGCATTACACAATGTTATGGAAAGTACAAATCGTTTTTTACCAGTTTTTATTATACTGTAGGAATAAAACAAAAAGTTAAATTAGGTTTATTTTTAGTGGTAATGTTTGCAATGGTGTAGAAATTGCTTGTACTGCGCTTCGAAGAGCACCAGAAAGTTCATGCGAATGCGTATTTTTTTTTAATCGTGCTTATTTCAACTTCAAATGGTTATATATAGTGTTATAAGTTGTAAATAGTTATGCAGCACTCTGCCGGTATGTGACCTTTCACGAGCACTTCCCTGTATTTTCTTGCACAACCCCGTGCCCATTCATTTTGCTGTGGTTTGGCAGGATTAAAAGGAATGTGCTTATCCATTACAGCTGAATCGGTAAAGTCTAAAATATCCCTGGTTGCCATTTTGAGGAACCGCTCCACTAATGTTGTAGCTTCTCGTTGATTTTCCTTCCCCATTATAAGTGTACGTAGTCGTTCTTTTACACTCTTACATGTTTTTGCATATTCCTGTAACTTTTGTTCATCTATTACAACTACTCTGCATTTGACATCCCATCCTTCTTTTTTCCTTTTGAATTCAATGAATTTGTTTATAGCAGACAGTTCTCTCGAAGTTGAGATCCACTGGGAGCTACGTCTCGAACCGTGACGAATATGAAGAGCCGGAGGGTCATCCGCCAGAGGTCGCCTGGCTGAAATACCATCCTCTAATGGGTTTTCGTCATCTCGAAGCAGACGATATAGTTTTGCCATTTTTTCTTCTGTGAAATCAAAATGAGAATTTGAATAGTCACTCAAATTTTATTTTCTATATACCAGTATTATCATCATCATCATCCTCATCATCTGATCATGTTGTTGTTATTCTTATATATCGGTGAAAAGACTATGCAAATTAAAGTTAATATGCGCTCATTGATGTTAGCATTAAAGAAAATACAGTATAAATGCTAAATTGTTTTAATTAGATATTGCCGTTGCCATATATATTAAATATAAAGTAAAGAAACACAATTACCTTCATTTGATTACAAAATCTCTTGATTATAAAATAAAGTCTTAAAAACGATCTTCGAAAATGTTTGTTGACTTCTTCAATTTACAAATGTTTTTACATTCAACGATTTGGAAAACACATCAAACTTTTCTTATGCTATGAATAGAAAGCAGTACTGCGTTGAAGTAATTTTACGCAAGTCGTAAAACAAAACATAGATAGATATTACGTAACATAAACAAATGGGACAAGATGAAATACGGTTTCCCTACAGTTACTGGATTTCCAATATTCTTATTTATATCCCAGCCAATGATTTTGCTGTACATCAGGGCCGGGTATCCTGAATATTTTGAAAATACCTCTACTGGTTTCATTGGATAAATGAATTCCACTTCAATTTAGAAAACGTAATTGATATTTTTGTTTGTATTTATTGGATGAATATTAATCAACTCATGAGCATTGTGACGAAAATGTACGCGGAAGTAGGACTGCTCCATTTTGTTTTACAGAACTATTCACTCTAAAATTGACACAAATTGGAGTGCACAAGCTTTAAACATGCATGGAATGCTCAACAAGTGCACAAGTCTCAGAGATTGATGTAATATCTCTCAATTGTCAAACGCTATTGAAAATTTGCCCGCACATATATGTATTTTTATCTCAATATACATGTATTAGATCTATATATATTACAAACTTACGTCACAAAAATCAGTCTAGATTTCAACTACAGTGTGTTTAGCAGAAAACAACCTCGACGTGTGAAAATTGTGCTATTGGGGACCTGTTACACAACTGACCTTGTCTGGATAAACATTGGTCCAACAACGAATAAACACGTTATTTATTGTATGATGACAATTTAGACATTACCAAAATATATCTTTATCGAGAAATAAAAGCAGTTTTGTAAGGCACTGAAGCTTATTATATTTTTCGAAATATTTTCAATGCAAAGTCTTCTATTTTGGGCTACTGGACAACATCCTGGGCTCACACTGAACAAGAGATGTTTGTAAAACATGCATGCCACCATATAATAGCGCATTATCGCTAGATGCAGTCTTAGAAGTATAGGAAGGTACAAGAAGGATAGGGTCTTGTGTCAGAACATTAAGTGGAGGATGTCATGATGCCAGGGACTTTTGATGCCATGGCAAGCAGATGAATGAAAGGAACTGTAAATTATATCAATGATACTTTGGTTATAAAATGTATAAAGTTCAATTACTGGAGAACATGAAAGGGTACAGGAACTGCATGGGTAGATGGGAGGGTGGGTAAGTAGCAAGTTTTGATGCAGCAATGCCAAAGAGTTCTCTAGTTATCAGTCAGAATCTGTTTTCGTTTTTATGGTTTATGGCCACTGTGACCTTGAGCTTTAACCTAGTGACCTCAAAGACAGTAGGGGTAATCTCCTAAACAAACCAACCTGCATAGCAAGTCTGAGGACCCAATGCCCAAGGGTTCCCTAGTGATTGAAAACCATTTCTCTGTGAATGGGCAATCTGACCTTCAACTTTGACCAAGTGACCCAAGTCATCTAAGGGTCATTGTCAACATGCATTGCAAGTTTAAGGACCCTAGGCCAAAGCATTCTCTAGTTATTCATCAGAAACCATTTTTCAGTTAATGATCAATATGACCCTTAAATCTATATGGGTCATCTACTGGTTATGACCAACCTGCTTGTGAAGTTATCGGAAGCCTGTGCCCGAGCGTTCTATAGTTATTGATCAGAAACTGATTTACTTTTCAAGGTCACTGTGACCTTGGCCTTTAATTTAGTGACCTGAAAAACTGTAAGGATCATCTACCGGTCATGACCAACTTACATACCAAGTTTGATGAACCTGGGCTCAAGAATTCTCTAGGTATCTATCAGAAAATGTTTTGCTTCTCAAGGTCGCTAAGACATTGGCCTTATGACCATAAAAGCTACAGGGGTAATATACAGGTCATGAACAATCTAAGTACCAAGTTTAAGGAAGGTGGATCCAAGGGTTCTCTAGATATTGATCGGAAAGCAAGTGTCTACCGACCGACCGACATTTGTAAAACAATATATCCCCTTTTCTTCGACTGGGGGCGTACGTCCCCCGACTTCTTTGCAACTATCTATTTTGAGTTTTTTTTTATCGTTGGTACCGGTTGCCCATATGACCGACGCCCCTGCAGAGATTAGTTATTTTATGTTGTGGGGAATAGTGCAAGATACAAAAAGCATCCCATTCTAGAGACACACCTGGTTCTTTTGCAGCCTCAGTGTACAGTACAGATACACGGGACTTCGGTTTAACGTCTCATCTAAAAGGCTATTAGTAATGTTAGTGGAGGAGCGGGGAATTGATCTTGCGACCCCTGGGTTACAAGTTCAGCGCGTTATCACTGGAACACTGATCCGCTCCTCTTCTTTTGCAGTAGGAATACCATAACATTTATACACATACCTATCTGGTATAAAGTTAATGATCATGGAGCTCCCGTACTTTGACGGGTAGACTGGCTATTACAGAAAGTTAACGACTTCCCCATTTAATGCATGATGAGAGACATCAGACACTTATCAACTGTCATGTATCTATCGGACAGATATATTTTACCCTATTGCATTACAAACACAGTTAAAGATAGAGTTTCACCGGTTGAATAGAGACGCAGCGTCTCAGACACTTATATACAGCTCCTATGCGGTGAAAGCGTTGTTCTGACTGGCTAGTGAAAAACCACTTTTGAACAAGACGTTTTTGAATAAGACTGGTCTTTGTTTAATATTCAAGAGTATCTGTGATCAACTCTAAATAAAATGGTATTTCTTGTTGTTTTTCCCCCTTTGTTTCGTCGTTGTTTTTAATGCAAAAAATGCGACCAGTCTCATAATTATATTACTGACATATTTCGAAATTTTACGGCACCAAACTCTTTTTGTGATTTCACTGTCGGATTAAAAGCACATCCGTAGGGAGGTCATGCACTTCAGTCAGGTTGGATGATTATCTATTTTAAAGAATGATCCAAATTTATCAAGCGCATTGAAATATTTCACCGTTTGTAAGTTTAGTTTAAAAAGCTGGGGTTAAAAAGAAACAAACCATTGAACACCTAGATAGCGTAGTTGCAAGATTCCGGGATGGCACCCCTGGATCCAGAACCTGAGACAGGGGACAGAGGACACCTTGGTGTGGTTATTGTATTTAATATTACGATATTTTCAACAATGAACAGAATTAATTAAATGATTTTAGTTTACATGGAAGAGCTCTGATAAGTATAATTATGATTTAGTAAACTTGTATTCCATTATATATTATAGTACATGAAAATAAAAACATAACATTGAAATAATTCTTGAGAATATACTTTCAAAGCAATATTCCTGTTTCAAAATTCAAATGTTAATCAGCCCATATTTCGCTGTAGTTGTGTTTACAATTTTACTTTCAATGAAAAAAATTCTTGAGAATATACTTTCAAAGCAATATTCTTGTTTCACAATACAAATGTTAATCAGCCCATAACTCGCTGTAGTTTTGATTACAATTTTACTTTCAATGAAAAAAGACAACAATGTTATAGTAAAAGGAGTTATGCACTTAATTCACAGAATACAGAGGACAGAAAAATGTGTAATTATAACAGTAAACGTTTAGGGTTAGGCATTAGAGTTCCAGGTCGGATATTGTAGTGGCCAATCGGAGCCCAATATTGATAAATCCGCCTCTGTGTACTGATAAGCTCTCCTCTGGCTAGCAGTTGCATGTATGTTGATAGTTCAGTTATTGATTAGATGTGGATCGTGTCCTTATCTGTATGAATGTCATAAAGCTACAATAAACCATCCCGTCTTGGTCTGTTATATACATTAAACTGACAACGTACATTACATCAGATGAAAGAACAAAAATGTTTAAAAGCGGCTTGTAAAGTTTTGGAAACCAGAACTACATTTCAGATATAAATATAACACGAAAACCTGGGTGGTCGTATTAAAGAAATGATTCATTTTCTACATCTATGCAATATAATTTCTTACGTGGTTTTATATCTTTATTAATCTTATTAGAAACCACAATTTACTGGAATTTGCAGGACGAGAAATATTGTTTATTTCCAGTTCTGATATAGGTGACCAAATACTTGGGACCGTTAAAAGGTAAGGTTCAATATCATTCTGATATTTTTGCAACCGGGCATTTGCTGAAGAGCGGTTCAATTACGTCATTTTATTTATTTATTTATTTATTTATTTATTTATTACATATATTTTTATCTTATTTCATCTTTATTTTGTTATTTTTCTTATTGACTGGAGATAAGATTTGTTTGTCAAATGTTGAAATTATTTTCGGTACGAAAACATTTAAGTGTGTATTCCCTTCAAGTTCGCTGTTTATATCATACAGTTAGCCCTATGTCCATAATTAAGTTCTTCAGTTGGTAACTTACAAGTCGTCTTGTGTATTTTTGAGTTTTATTTGTGTACTTATCTTCAAACAAAGGAATAAACCGAAAAAGCAAGGAAACTTTGTGTGAAAAAAAAGATAAAAAAAGAAACTATGAAGCCTGCACACTGTGCACATGATGACACCGCCGTATACTCTTCAGTGTACCGGATATTGACTTTTAGTATTAACTGCATTGGCGCGCACCTGCAGTTGCTAGGACAATAATGAAAACGTGAGGACGAAAAATCGTGTAGAACTAAAAAAGGGGACAAGATGACGGATATTCTGTGTAGATGGCTCAATGATGAGCTAAAAATATCGCAAACAGCAGGCATGAATTATTATTTCACAAATGTTTATATGTAATAGATTTTAATGAAAGCTCTGTGCTGTGTTCCTGTCCAGTTTAATTGTGATTTGTCCTCGATACTATTCGAACACTTTCATTATTATTGATTTTAACTTCTAATTGAACACCGTGTTATAAAATCCTTTAGGCGTTTAAATTTATCAAATTTTAGGCTATTTATTTTTTAATTTTTAAATGAAAACCATAAATAAAATTGATGTTTGGCCCAAAATGTTCACGGGAACTTTGTCAACCCCTTGCAAGAATTGTTTTACTGTTAGAATATAAATATACCAGCATTACAAAAAGCCTGATATGAAAGTAACAGATTTCTTGTTTGCTTCAAATTCTACAAAAATTTGTTGTAGTGTTTGAGTCAGGATTTCTAGTAACATTACTCTTATGTTTACAATTCCCAGCTGGATCTACAAGGCTTTACACTTACAGTACGTCATTTTGTTGACAAACCAATTTGTCGAACCTTACTTATAGTAAATGAAAAGTTGTTACCCTGTATTGGCGGAAAGTGTGGAATATTTTTGTAGGGTCATTCACAACTAATTAGTAACTGTTTAACCTAATGAAACATAATGTTGATTAATGATAGTTGTCTGTTAACCAGAGACATAGATAACAGACAAGCAGCTCCCTATGACACCTATTACCTATGTAATTTATCACACATGTCAGTAGAAATTACCAAAAATGGCTTGTTTTGTAGCAGATAAAACTTAAAAACTTAACACTTTCATAAACTTCACCACTCAGTCTCAAACAAATAACTAAAAGCTCAATGTCATCATTTGGTCACCCGCCCATGGCTCCAATATCCATCTCAGTTCAAGGAGTTGATAAGTTGTTGACAGGACTAAACCCCCACAAAGCCCAAGGTCCAGATGAGATTTCACCTAGGTTACTCAAAGAGCTACACACAGAGATAGCACCAATCCTTAAAATCATATTCCAAAGATCACTAGACACAGGTATTGTTCCTAAGGATTGGAAACATGCCATCATCACACCAGCATACAAAAAAGGGTCAAAATCAAAACCTAGCAATTACAGACCAATATCACTCACATGTATAGCATCAAAACTAATGGAACACATCATTGTTTCAAACATGATGGATTACTTTGACAAACACAACATACTTTGCCCACAGCAACATGGATTCAGGTCAAAACATAGTTGTGAGACACAGCTCATTGGCTTCACACAAGAAATAGCTGACAACCTTGATCAAGGTCAACAAACTGATGTCATAGTCATGGATTTCAGTAAAGCTTTTGACAAAGTAGACCACCACAAACTCATACACAAGCTGAAACACATGGGAGTTCATCCACACATCAGTTCATGGATACAAAACTTTCTCAAAAACAGATCACAACAAGTATTAGTGGAAAACAAGGTCTCTGACAGGCTGCCTGTGCTTTCTGGTGTCCCGCAGGGATCGGTCTTAGGTCCATGTCTCTTTCTCGCATACATCAATGACCTACCAGGAAGTGTCAGGAGCCGGGTGCGTCTATTTGCCGACGACACCATAGTTTATTTAACAATTAAATCACAAGCATCTGCACAAACCTTACAAAATGATTTGCACAACCTTGAAATATGGGAAAAAGAATGGTCAATGGAATTCAACCCTGACAAGTGTGAAGTTCTCAGAATACATAGGAAAAAGAAACCGGTCATCTTTCCTTACACCCTACATAACACTAAACTGAAAACCACAGAAAATGCAAAATACTTAGGAGTTACAATAAGTAGCAACCTAAACTGGTCATCCCACATAAACAATATCACAAACAAAGCAAAAAACAGCTTAAGGTTCATCAGACGAAACGTCAAAACACAAAACAAACAACTCAAAGAAGCAGCATACAAAACATATGTAAGGCCACAGGTTGAATACTGCTCAACCATATGGCATCCATGGCAAAAATATCTCCCAGCCTGGTCATGCTACACAAAATAAAAAACAATCAGGTCAATGTAGATCACAATCACCTTACAAACACAAGAAACAGCAAATTCCTCATTCCACAATCAAAAACACAACATCACATGAACTCATTCTTCCCAAGGACTATACGACTCTGGAACGAATTACCGACCGAGATTAAGGCTACCCCAACTGTGCCAGCTTTTATCAGTGGACTAAACAAGTTTTATAGATTTTAAAGTACTTAAAATAAATGTTTAAGTAAGATCTTCAGTTAAATCTTGTTTTCTTTGTTATTAACTTTTATAATTTTAAATGTTCCTGACATGCGCCTGCCTAGTATAGTCAGTATTGACTTTTGGCAGTATTAAGTTGAAGTTGAAGTTGAACTTTACATTTTTAGAAAATCTAAAATGTCCTTTACAGCTGCGGTTATATAAATACTTGTATTTAGATTCTACTTTCATAAAAAAACAACAGGTAGAATCAACCGACTAACGTCAAGTTGGAATCAGATTTTACTTAGTCCTAAAGTAAGACGGGAATGTTTTACATTATAAGTGTTTTATGCCCAAATATTGTTTAAAATATGAAATTATTTTTATTTCTAGCTACAGTTCAAAGATTAAACTTTAAGAAAATGTATTATTAAAATGAGTATGACTGGTGGTCTTATAGGATACTTAACCTCGTGCCATGTGTGATATTTTACCATTAATTAGAGTAGCATGTCTCTGTTATCTGTATATCTGGTTTAATGTACGTGTATATTGTTTTCTGAAGTGAGGAACATTCTATTCTTTTGCTGTTTGTCTAGTACTTTTTTTTCATATTAAACAAGTTATGATGTCATTTTTCACACTCACAGATCCCACTACATTTGAGAGGGATTTTGCCTCCGGGTATTTAATAGGAGAGGTCCTTAAAAAGTATCAGCTCCAAGATGACTTCGATAAATTTTCACAAAGCAAGTAAGTAGCCGTAGCCTCATGGGAACAATTCTCGAACAATATTTTTAGTTAATAGTAAATAATTATTTGGTGTTTCAATCTAGCAAAATAAGTCTAGTCCACAGTTGTAGAGAAGCATGTGACATCTTTTTTTACCAACTTACGTTTTGTCAGCATGACCTTTGTAAATGGCTCTCATGAATTTAAAGGGGTGCTTTATTAGTAAAAAATTGTTGACTGGTTGCTACCAATTATCGAACAGTGACAAATATCATTTAAAAATATCATGAAAGTTGGGATTTCTTTATATTCCAACAAGAAACATTAACAAATGTATTGTGATTTTTAAACAACTACAACAGCAGAGTTTCGATTTGTTTTTTTGTTAAAACACAGTCATTGAAGTATTCACTCTTCCTCACAAAAGCCACAACTCTACTCATAAATATGTCCACTAGATTACTGGAATTCATCTCCTATTAAAATCTTCAAAGTGAGACTTTAGTTTTGGAACTTAGCCAGAACAGTAAACTCACATGTCATATGTCAAACTAATTTGATGAAAAAAATAATAAAAGTAATAATTTTGTTCGAGATATGGTACAATTCGAGAAATGGTACCAGCAGGCTAAGTCTTTTAGTTTTGTATAAACATTCTGTAAATCATTTCAATGTTTCAATTGCTGTTAATATTTTAAACATCTTTTACATGATACTAATTAGCTAAATGATGATAATGAAGGAGTTAGTTAAGATATTTTCTTGTTTTTTGAAGAACAGATGGATATATTTTTCAATAAGAATGTAGATACAAGATTGACAGAAAATTTCATAATGTTTTATTTTTCTTTCAAAGAACTGCAGATTCCAAGCTCAACAACTTCACAAGGCTTGAACCAACACTGCACTTGCTCAGTATCCCATTTGATACAAATCTTGCTCGTGCCATCATGACCGAAACACATGGTGTGGCTACTAGACTTATGTATCAACTGTACATTGCCCTTAACAACAAGAAGAAGTCAAATCTCACTGGTGTTGCCATTGAAACAATGCGTCCTGCAGCTCCTGCCAAACTGAATGCCATAGAATCTGGAATTTATAAAGATGTATGAAAAACTATTCATTTATAGTTGTCTTTTTTAAATCAAAGCACTTTATTGTAAATCATGTAAAATAAACATTGAACAAGCATTCATTAAACAATGCTGAAACTTGCAACACAATTATTAAGTTAGTCTAGTTATGTTTTGTGTTAGTTCTGTGGCATTTCAGTAGTTTAACAGGTTAAGAATATATAAATTCCTGTCAAGCAATTGGGGAATACAGTGAGAATGGCTTATTTAACTGGGGCATACCCTAAAATTAATTTATGATATACTGGATAAGTGCTTATCTATTTTTAATGGCTCATTCTATATGAAATAAAAAATAAATGATATTGAAAAGAAGAAAATATGTTCTAAAGTTTTTCCATAAGGCCTATAGACACATAGAAACTATTCTTTTGTAATTAATTGCTATCTACCCAAAGTTGTATGTCAACAACTCTCTGTATAAAGACTAGTATTGATGCATTCAGTAAATCTGTTCTGTTTAGAACTTTTCACTGCTGCCTTAAAATAAGGTAATGATTTTTTTCAGTATAGTTCACATTTATACGATTCTCAAGAAAATGAAACATTCTAAATTTTTTTGCCCTTTAAATTTTTCAGCGACTGAAACATGTTACCCCTCGTCAGAGTGACCTTGAGCTGCAAGATGTTTTTACAAGGTTCCATGAGAAGCAAATCCAAATGGAAAAAGTGGCTTTCAAGGAAAGATTTCTAGAGCAAGAAAGAATTAGAGAGCAACAGCAGAAAGAGAGAAAACTCCTGCTTGACAGATCACGGGCAATGAGACTTAAACAGAGTGAAATGGTCGCCAGAATACAGTAAGTTACAGGTTTTTGCATTTCATTTAACAACTTGTGGAACTGTTCTGCTACATGTAAAATTTTGAGGACAAAAAGATAAGTATTTAATGGCAAATATTTTTTCTTTGTGTCATATATGTTTGCTGAAAATGTAAAGAAGTAAAAATACATTTCATTTTGATAGGTTTACTTTTTACATATTAATCAATATAGATATGGCTGTGTTTATGATATCATGGTAGACACAGTGTATATATCCTGTTTATTTTCTCACATAATACTTGGTATAAATTTTGAAATTTCCTATAATAAAATAAATATAAATTTTAAATATTTCTCTACAAGTTAAAAATAATACAATGTTATACTTTCAGAGCTGCAACTGTTCAGATACCCCAGCCCCCACCTCAAAAAACTCTGAAAGCCTTGGAAGCCAGGGCTCTAGGTCGCAGGCAGAAAATTGCTGAGGTAAAGTATGTTATTGTTGCTAGCAATGCCAGAGATGCAATTACATCATGTAACCAAGTCATTTTACAAAGGAGAAAAAAGCATACAGGTTATTTCATAGGCTACAGAGAGATTTCCTTCAAGTGGTGTTGTCCATATACTATAAAAAGGATCAAATGTTATTCCAGATATTTGGTTTTTAACTTTTTGTATATACATGTAAATAGAAATAATTTCAGATTTCATTTTCTGTCCATCTGTCAGAGATTTGGATGCTTATCATTCTTGATCTGCAATAAAAAATTCAGTAGTATGTCCATGCCCACTTGGAAGAAAGATTTCTTTTCAAGTTATCTTCAAATACTTTCATCATTTGTATTCACAGGACACAGTAAAAGAAATTGAAGATTTTGAGGAGAAAATGAAAATGGTGCTTCCACCAACAAAAGATGAAGATGAGTGAGTATAAACTTCAGTAACATTTAATACAGCCAGTGTATAACAATATATCATATTCAGTACAACATTATATTAGATCAGGGTATAAATGTTCATGACCACTGGTCTGCAACTTGTGTTTAAAAAACTGAGCAGAATTCACATCTTTAAAGCTTAAAATATGCTTTAACACTTCCAGCATAATTATTTTTCTACTAACAATGACAATTATTTTATGGAAATGAACATGATGAAGTAGTTGATGCTATTAAAATTATGCTGTTGTTGTTGTTTTAATGTGTACAGTGAAGGTATTGGAATGGAATATATTATGGGTAGAGATGACGAGAAAAGTCAGCTTGAGTCTATAGATCTAATCAAACCTGCATCAAATGATGAGTACATCGGTAAAATCCGGAAACGCTTGCAGGAAGATGCCTCGGCAAGGGCAGAACGAGAAAAGAGACGTAGGAAAGTTCTTGTAGACCAGATCAAAGCTCATGAAGCACAAGAGGTAAGGACATGAACTTTTTTTTTCTTGAATTTAAATGTTAAAGGTTTTGTTGATCACATTGTCAAAGGGAAAGGGATAAAACACTTTCTTCATGCTGTTTCATGAAGCACTTCTTCTGTATAATGAACATCTTATTATTCCACTTCATGAGTAAAAACTGAAAATGTTCAATGAAATTGAGGGTGTAAAGGTCTTTTAGGGTTTTTTATCTAGTACATTTAAAAGCGCCAAATACAAAATGGCCTAGCAAGGCTTTTGTGGTTTAGTTTTTTTTTCAATTGCGGAAGAAAAAAGAACACTGTCAGTGATTTCACTGAGTCAGTGTGACCCTCTTTGTGCCTCTTAATTTGTCTGATTGTCAGCATTAGGTAATAAGAATTTTATTTGAGAATTTTAAAGTTTCTAGATGTAGATCAAACACATATTAATCTCTCTATACAGGAAGCACATCGTGAAGAGATGCTGGTTAATCGACTAATGCGTCAGTCACAACAAGAGCGCAGAATTGCTGTACAACTGTTACAGACAAGACATGAGAAGGAGGTTATACGTAAGAACAGAATACTCCGAGAACAGATGTATGAGGAGAGAAGGTTAAAGGATTTTGAAGAGGCTCTCAACAGGGAACATGTATGTATCTGAGATGTGAACATCGTGCTTACCTGAGAACTGGAAGCAAAATTTAACATCTGTGAATATGTTCTTATATAATTATTATAGGACCATTTAACTTTGAGTTGAAAATAGTCATCAGTTTACCACAACTGTCTTATACATATCTTGGCTTTTTCTGAGATAAGAAAGTGGGACAGAAAAAAACCTCTTGTTATGCTTCCTTAAATCAAAACTGTATTGATGGCTCAGAGCAAAACTATTTGAAGATCTTGTATATTTTTAATGTCTTACCATAGTATTGCAGAGCTCTACCTTTATATACCTTTGTACTGAATGTGAAATTGGATTCTTCATTACATAAATACTGGTAAAGAAGTTTTCATGATTTTGATAATTAATTTACATGGTGATAGCTGAAGCAAAGTAAATGTATATACTAATCATGGGTTAAGAGATCTACAATCATTTGATGGCATGAAACTACAGATATATTCCATGGCATGTTAGAAAAAGCTGGACATCTTTGAACCAAACATGACTGTTAAAAAAGTTGTTGTTTTTTTATAAATTTTAGTATGCAGATCTAAGTATTCTTTCTAGATAATCCACTGAATTGTTTGCTAGGAGAGAAAAAAGAATACCTTTCTTTAATACAGGAAATGGCAAGATTAGCAAAGCAAGAGTATGAAGAGCAGACAAGAAAGGACAAGGAGTTACATGACAAGATAGCGGCAGAACGTGCTGAGGCAAAATATCGTAAACATTACGAGATGTGCCAGGGAGTCGTTGATCAAATTGTCGACTTTACTTGTAAAGTGGCAGAGTATAGAGAACTCACAAACAAGTAAGTTTTGTTATGTTTGTTTGTTGTATTTGATAAGAAGGAATGGGTATTATTTTTTTTTTTTTTAAATATAGCTTGCAGAATTCAGGCTGATTGAAATTTATGCTAAGACAAGGTTTGACAAACCATCTGTATAGTTGACTTGCCCCTGAAATTATAATGAAAGAATGCCAGAAAAAAATGATTTTGAATTTTCTTCCTCTTGCATGATGGTGAAACTTTGTAAATGTCATAATGTCATCAGGACTATTATAATTGACCTTCTTAATATACAGACTAGTGCCAGCTAAGTTGATGAGAGAGTGGCGTGCCCAGTTTGAGGCTGGTATCCCTCTGTATGAAAAGGTTGAGGTAGAGGAACCAGTCGAGCTGACTGCTCAACAAGTCCTAGAAGAGGAGAGACGAAACCTGCTGGATGAAGGTGACTTTCTGGAATACAAGGTCAGATCATGTGATTTTATTTTCTAATGTTTCTTTTCACTATTTATGTTTGGTACAGAATTTAATCAGTTTAATCAGTCAAATCTTGCCAATCTTACTTGAGACTGAAAACTTAATAGATACAGGTTTGTTTTATTTCAGATTTTAAGTTTAAAGTATTTCTGGTAATATTCTGAAAAAAGGAGCTTCAGATGGCAAAAAAAGTACAAAGAAACCCTTGTCTTTTTGTTTTGCTGGTTGTAATTCTACCAAACATTAAAAAACAGACCTTTGTTTATAATTGTTGAAATTGTTTGACAGTCAAAATAATGTAAATGCACTTACCTTTAAAGGTTATCTTGCTTTGTATGTATTTCAGAATATGGTTGGTGAGTGGCAGCCCCCAGAAGGTTGTGAGATCTCAGGTCCACCAAGAGACAATCCAATTGTTGGGCATGTAGTTCAAAGGCTTCTCAACATGGTCTATCCACCGTCAGTAAGTGGTAGTTAATGTATATTGTTAAGTGCTAAGTGCTTTATACAAATTGAAGCAAAATATGGATAAATTGATTGTAATACACACTTAACAAAACTGCTAAATACTACAATTTAAAATTGTAAATTGGGACCATACACACCTGTGAACACACTTATGAAAATTGCTTTTATATGATGTCAGTTTTGTTGCATTTCTCCTATTTGTTGATATTTTATGCTGTATACCCAATGAAGTGAAATAAAATTGATTAAATTTTGTTATATTTCCCAAGTTACGTCTTGCTGTTATCAGGTTTGTACAAAATTCTGCTAAAGTATTTAAGTGTTTTGATGAGTGTATTGTGTATTTTATGCTGATGTTGCAGTCATGATACTGGTATAAGTTTTAGAAAGCATTTTATTTAAAATCCATGCTTTGTCAGAATAATTTATCTGATCTTAAGACAGCCAAGGACCTTGTTTTGTAAAGTTTCAGTCTCTGCATCTGTTTCAAATAATTAGATATCCAAAAGCACCTTCAAAGTGCTGGAACTTTGGAATTATTCAGGCTTTACTAGTTATCGAGACAGTTAAACATTAAAAGCTTTATTCCTCTTTTTAGACACCACCCCCTCCTCCAGAGTTCCCACCATTCCCTATACGAGCTTGTGTACTGGGTAAAGCATTTGCTGGAAAGTCTTCATGTATAAGGAGCATAGCTAATGGTAAGCTTTTTGTACTTAGTAGAAATGTATTTTCTGTGTGAAGTATAAATATTTTAATGAAATTCTTGAATGATGAAAAACAATGTTGAAGATGTGTTGTGGTGTAAATTTTTCAAAAGAAGAAAATTTACTGGTTATTTTTTAATGTGTTTATCCTAGTAAATACCTCTCAGCATGTCTTTTTGTTAATAATTGCACAGTCATCAGTCAAAAATAACAAAAATATCAATGAAAAAAAACTGGATTTTTCACTATGTGTATACTCTGACATTATTTCAGATGCAGTATTTCACTTTAAAAACACACAAGTCCTTAAAGCTGAAGTGAAAAGCCTCTGTAAAATATTACTTAATATTTTTGAAAAATGAAAAAGAGTTCATTTTATTATTTACAGAACATAGACTACAAATACTCAATGTGGATGAGCTTGTGAATGAAGCAATAGAGGCCCACAAAGCTGGTGAAATGATGGAAGTCCTGGAGGTAAAATATATATCTGACAGATCATTTCGATAGTTGATATTGTTTGCTTTCTGGGTACCACCTCATGTGACATGATATTTATAATTTTATATATACATGTATGTATATAAGGAAATATATATATTCCATTCTAAAATTATATCAAACTGACACTGTGGTATAATGTTGATGGTGAAAGACATGTGATAACCTGTTACATTTCATGGGGTTGAGCACTGTTACCTTTCATGGGTTTGAGCACTGTTACCTTTCATGGGTTTGAGCACTGTTACCAGCCCACTCTTCCTTTTAAAGAGAATGCACTTTCCAGTTGATGATAAAGTTAAATATTGCTTATACCTCAGCATAACAAGTTACATTAATGCAAATGAGAGACGTATATATTAATGCTAGACATACCAGAACATATTTAGATAAACGTCACCGACATATTTTGTTTTCTGTTTTAGGAAGAGGAGGAAAAGCCGGTAGAAAAGCCACCCTCAGGTATACTATGTTAGATAACATGTCTATAAAAGCTTGAAATATAGCTTAGTTTAGTTTTCACTCTAGTCTTACCAGTTTTGTTTAAACCAGTATTATAAATGTGTTTAGAATAGCTTTTGCACAAGTTCATTGCAGGTTTCTTGATAGAAAATAGTAAAAGCTTTGGTATAGATGTTTTAATTTTGATTTGAGACCTACTCTGTATAATCAACTCAAATTTCACGTGTTATTCTTTATGCCAACATTGTAAAATTTCACTTTACAGTGATAAAACATGTAACTGTTTAGTTAATTGATCATAAATATTTTTACCAGAAAAATTGGAAACGAACTCTTTCCCATCTATATGTTCTGTTTCTGTTTATTAACTTTGAAACTTTTTAAAATATTGGATTTTACACAGGATATCGATATTCTAAAATACAAATAAAAGTCCGTGCCCCGACAGGAGAGGGGCTAGATACACCTGTCCCCATACAAGAGTTTGAAGGTATTCCAAAGGTTTAGATCATCAGCACATGTTGTTTTTGCATGGCTGTAGCTTGTTCTTGGATCTCTGTATATTGTTGATTGTCTTTCAAATTATAAAGAAGAATTTATAAAAAATATAAATGAAAAATGTAAGTGTAGCTGAGAAGCAGGCCAATGTAAAATTAGCCTGTTTTACATCATTAGATACCCTGCCCATTGATATTCTCAAGTAAAGTGATTTTGCCAAGAGCACATTAAAAAAAACACTGGGAACTGAGTGCTTGCTATGTATGTTACCTGGGAAAGTTTTATGGATTCAAACTAAGGGTTCTTCTTTCTCAAAACGGACAGTACTCTACCATGTTGCCATAAAAATAAAGACCAGTAAGAACTTTTTCCTAATTGTTCCTGTAAGCCATGTAAAGTACCACCCCATCCGTCTAAAATATAAAAAAAATAATAATTTTACTTGGCATTTGGATATGGGTGTGTGCCTCAGCACTCCTCAAGTTGATGGAAAAGTGGATAGTTCTTGATTTTGATGTGTTTGATGAATGATTTATTGTGAAGCTTGATTGAAGTAGTGAAGGTTTTATGTTTGATGCACTTTCTCTTTAAATCTTTTGTTTAATGATGTTTGATACTAAGTTTCTACTGCACTTTTAAATAAATAGAACACTACCACACTATCAGGCATATTATCAAGACATTTTGCTGTTGAAACTTTGAAAAGTTACTGTGAATTTCTGAACTCATCCAAATTTACAGAAACTTTCAGTCATTGAACAGTGTTTGTTGTCAAAAGACTGCATATAAAATAAGTTTGCTAGATTTTTGAGATATTGATTATTGAAATAAAATGTAATGGTCATGATATTTTGAAACCCCCAAGTTTTCAAAAGGTATTTATATTTAAATCATGAAAATACAGTGGTACAGTAAAAGCTTTTGTTTTGCAATGTTTCAGAAATAGATTAGTACATACACTCATTTCATCATTTAAGGTTTCAAATTTAGAAAACAAAGTGCTCATGGTGCACCATTGTGATTGGAATTTATCTGTTGTCTGTCCTGCATTGTCATTCAACAGTTTGCTTAAACAACTTCACCTCCTTAACCACTTGGTCAAAATTGATGAAACTTGGCAGGAATATTACTTGAATGTAGCTTTACCAAAGTTGTTCAAAAAATTTCATTCCATGCAAAACTGTGGTTCTATAGCAACTAGAAGAAAAACTTCAAAAGACCTTTTTGTGAGAAAGGCTCAGAGCTCTGAAATTTGGTGCATAGCAGCATTGTCTAGTGGACCTTTACCAAAACTGCTCAGACTTAGTCCCTGAAGCCAAAGAGGTCACATATTTTATATATATATATGATTTTTTTTTTAATTTTGTCTTTAACCACAAGGCTGAGAGTTTGAAATTTTGCAGAAACTTTTCTTGTTTAGGGGACCTCTACTAAGATTGTTCTAGCTTTATATATGGGGTCATTATTACCTTCACCCAGGTATTTTACAATGTTTTATATAGGCAAACTCTTTAAAATCTTCTTGTCTTAAAACATTAATTTGAGACTCATGCAGTTTTATGTGTAGCATTGTCTATTAAATGTTTTCCAAGATATTTAAATTATGCCTCTGGGTCAAATTCCAAGTAAATATAGAAAACCTTTTTAAATGTTTTTCCATAACCCAAATAGCCTAAAGGTTTGAAATTAGACATGTGTCTTGAGATAGTTCTTTCTTTTATAGATGGTAAATCTATTACAAGACATTTGTCATTTTGAGAAGCTATACTCATACTTAGGGCTGTCATGTTTTACCTTCTTTCGCCATTTCGAAAATGTCATGATTTTGAAATACGTTGCAGACTTAGAAGTCAGAGGTTCTTTTACTTATATACATGTTCTAAAACCATACCTTTATTCATGCATATGTCTTAGAAATTATGATCTACCTTAATGACTAGGTGTGGAAATTGTATTTTGTATAAGTCTTATAATCAGTGATCTTTCATGAATTTGATAGCCTCACAAAAAGAAGCATCTCAAGGGGTAGCCACACCATCCGAAGGTCAATCTGAGGTCACAGAAGGTCAGGAGAACCAGGAGACCAAGCCAGCAGAGAGCCAGCCAGCTGTGTCCCAACCCTCTGAAACTGAGCTGGAAACACAGAAGGCAGAACGGAAACCAGCCGGGACCAAAACACCCAGCAAACAGAAACAACCTAAACAACAGGTATTTTATCCATAATTATTTAAGAAAATTTTCATTATGAAAAGATTGTGTATAAACAAAACATCATTCCGTTAGGTAAATTTATTTTTTTCATAAAACATCAGTTCAAAAGTTTTGGGAACCTCTTGCTTTAAAAATGCATTTTACATTTGTAGATTCATGCCTTTTGACTGTTTTAAATGCTATTTTTCATATTTTTCAGCCGACCCCTAGGGCTAAACTTGGAGCTAAAGCACTGAAGTCACTGAAGAAAGGTCAGCCTGTAGATGACCAGGTCCAGGCTGATATACTTGTAGAGGCCATCAGGTAAAATTATGTGGTTCTGGTTACACCCTAATTATGTCTCCCCCCAAAAATGGGGGAGACATATTGTTTTTCCCCCGGTTGTCCGTCCGTCCGTCCGTCTGTCCGTCCGTCCGTCTGTCCGTCACAAAATCGTGTCCGCTCTGTATCTTCCAAAGCCCTTGAAGGATTTTTATGAAACTTGGGTCAGATGTTCACCTCATCAAGGCGACATGCAGAACCCATTTTGCGAGTGTGGTGTCTCAAGGGCAAGGTCACACTTGGAGGTTAAATGTCAAATGCCACAAAATTGTGTCCGCTCTGTATCTTCAAAAGCCCTTGAAGGATTTTAATGAAACTTGGGTCAGATGTTTACCTCATCAAGGCGACACGCAGAACCCACTTTGTGGGTGTGGTGTCTCAAGGTCAAGGTCACACTTGGAGGTTAAATGTCAAATGCCACAAAATCGTGTTCGCTCTGTATCTTCAATAGCCCTTGAAGGATTTTTATGAAACTTGGGTCAGATGTTCACCTCATCAAGATGACGTGCAGAACCCACTTTGCGGGTGCGGTGTCTCAAGGTCAAGGTCACACTTGGAGGTTAAATGTCAAATTTTACAATCGTCTGACTCAATACTACCTGCAGCAACTGGCTGGGGGGAGACATATGTTTTTGTTCAGTCAAAAACCCATTTGTAGTTTGTAAAATGTAAATGACAGGATGACATTGTAGAACATGTAAGCCAAAAATGGATAAATTTCCTCCAATTAACCCACTTAACCCACTTATCACAGGCATGAATTGTAATTCAAGATTCATACCATCATGTTCAAGCATTAGTTTTGAAAAAGTTTTGAAAAAACATCGTATAGCCAGATCTCTGACCTTCTAAATCTCATTTTTTTATCATTTTTTCTCAAGTATATAAATGTAAATACTACTTACTTTCTTCTTAAATGCTAAATAAATTTATTGTTTTTTATTCATTTTCATTTTTTCGAAGAAAGAGTTCCTAAAGATTTGATGGTGTTACATATGTTTTTCTTTGGTCTCAAAAAAGCTAGTGCCAGGTACTGGCATTTCTTATTGTTGTTTTTGTTAGAACAATGACATGATTCTGAAAATACTTGCCTTGCTGACTTAAACATGTATCAGAAATACTAATACTAAATCTGTTTGCTCACAAAGGAGAGTACCAGAGGGTACAGGATGGGTGATTGATGGTTTCCCGCTCAACTACAACCAGGCTAAGATGTTAGAAAAAGCCCTCAGTGGATTTGATGCAGCTGCCAAAGAGGGCAAAGGCAAATTAAAGGCAAAGAAGTCCACCTTGGCCCCTGATCCTCGCCCACCACCGACCCCTGCTGACCCTGCTAGTGGTCTTGATGTTGTTATTTTGTTTGACCTAAGTGACAGCCTGTGCCTTAAGAGAGCAGTTGGAAGATCAAGTTAGTAATTTACAGCATTTTTCAAAGGTTATTTCCCTTACTTGCAGTTTTATATTTATTTATTTTATCTCCCTTCTCTGTCTGTGTTTAGTATGGAATTTCAGACAACTTATTTCATAGTTTTATTACCTCCCTTCTTACAGAGGCCGTTCAGTCCGACAAGGAGTACCAGCAGGAGTTCAACCCACCACCAGAGGGCAGTGCTACAGGGGTCGGCAAGACTGAGAAAGTCATAGAGGTAGAGGATCCCGCCCATGACCAGGACCAAATACAACATAGGTTATATTTTACATCTTTTATACATTGAGGATTTTTTGTAAATTTTTGGACTACTAGGATATGTTACAACAAGATAAAACATGTTTTGATTGAAACTATAATGAAAAATTATTCATGAAATAAAATAAGTAAATCAGATCCTTAACAATACACCTGCCCTCTTTTGGCAAGTAGTAAAAAAATGTTGTGTCAAACCCTTCATTTCTATGCCGATGAAAATGATGCCAGGCAAAACTTCAGACTCATTAGTACTGACTACTAAGTTCTTAGATGTCTTTTTTTCTAAATATACTGATTTCTGTGAATACTGTTTTCATGAAAGTAACTATCTGACAAGCACTAGGGAGTTTCCCATCAAATGTATTTGATATTGCCGTGTTAAATATGCTTTTATATGTATTTTCTTTCAAATATAATGTGAAAAAGGAAGTGCCATGTTTTTGTATCAAAGCTTAATAAATGCAGTTATTATAAATGAAACAGTGATGCTTTGATTATTACAGGATAACTGGTTTCCTAGACAACTGGCCCAAGCTAGAGAAATGGTTCTCTAAGTTTGGTACCCTGCAGAAAGTTGACTCCTCACAAGAAGCTAGGTCTGTTCAGCTGGAAGTTGAGAAAATACTTGAAGACACACTCAATAGGGTAGGTGTATTTTTTTTTTTTTACAATTTGTTGTTCTTTTGCCATGTATATTGTAATGTGCATTTATATGCTTCTGTTAAATCAGTGCTGTTTGACTGGATTGTGTACCCAACAGCATAACTTTCTCAATAATTACAGTTTACTGTGCCTCAAGTGAACTACTGTTAACATATTACATGCTGACTGGTAGATAATCTGATTGCTTGTCTTTTCACTTTCTTTAATAATTAATGATGATCATTCATATAAGCTAAGGTTTACCCTAAAGTTGGTCTATATTAACATCTGCCAACTCTAAACTCAGCATTGTGTTTATGTCAGGTCAGTTGGTTTGAAAAACCATCTCATCACCAGCCCGACTATAGTTCGAAAAACTTAATTATTTATACTGTAAACATGGATGAATCAGTTCTTTTCATACACACTCTTTTAAATTTTCTATTTTCTAGTTACAAGGCAAAGACCAAGAGAGTTCAGCACAGCCTGTAGAACAGACAGAAACTGTGGAGGAAAAGAAGGAAGAGGTATAAATTGTGGTTTCTTACAGTGCTATATGTATTCATGATAACTTAACATATCATAGAAAGAATAAAAGAGATGCAGTCTGTTACCACAAACTGATTTTCTTAAGTTTCATTTCAATGAAATAGAAATGTAAATGTTATGTATACTTTGTTAACAGGAAAGAATTGCTGACTTTGATTTTACCTTTTTTCAATTTAAAATGAATAATTGCATATTTCATTTGTTTGTTTCTTTTACAATGCAGTTAATGCATGCACCAAATCTGTTCATATGTACATGTTTTTTTAGCCTCCAGCACCCCCTCCTGAGCCCCCAAAAACTCCTCCAGCTGAAGAAGAGAAAAAGGGGAGCAGACCATCTTCTAGAAAAGGTGCATTTATATTTAAACAGTCGAGAAAAACATGTATATAAATAAGCTCATCAAATTCAGTTCAAAGTTAATATGTAATTAAGAGTACAATTTCCTATATATTCTGGTAAATAGACTTGAACATCAGGAAGTCCAGTGCAGACACTGTTCTGATGAAGAAATATAGATTATATTAAATTGGTTATGAGAGAATAGTACACACTTTTGGTTGGACCAGTTTCTGTATGTCAGAAGTAACAAAGGTAATGATAATCAGTAAAATTGTTTACATTCTTTCAGACTAAACTATATATTGTAAATGGTCAATATTTAGCCATACTTTAGTGGTAAAGCACATGTATAAATGATAGATCTTGTATAAAATTGGTCATGTGGAAGTATCTTGAAGTCATCAAGCTCTGTGTTATTTTGATAACAGAAAAGTTTCAACAGGTTTTGTTTAATTCCAGGTTCTGGAAAGAAAGGTTCAAGATCTTCCTCTAAAGACTCCAGGAGCAAATCTCCAAAAGACAAGGACAAGAAACGAGAAAAGAGTGGTTCTCCTAAACGGGGAGCAAGTGGAAAAGACAGCACCAAGAAGAGTAGAGGTATATTATAATCCATCCTCAGTTTTACTGTAAATAGATTAAGGTATATGCTGTTTTAGAGTATTTTTTATGGATGTACCATCACCCATGCTTCATCTGTTTTGTTCAGTAACTAGAATTTTAAACATAGCTCTGTCTTGTTAAGAACTGTCTGTGAAAGGATAAAAAAAAACAGTGTGTAAACATACATTTATTTAAATGTTGTTATTCTACAGTGCATTACGGTAAATATGTTTTTGTGAAGTTGCATGATTCTTTCATAATTATGATATAAAAAAACTATATTTTGTTAGGGTCCTCACCTAAATCTAAGAAGGGTTCAGGGAAGAAGGCTAAGACTCCAGAACCTGAACCAGAGCCTGAGCCAGAGGTTCCAGCAGGACCACCCCCACCACAGCCAGGATCTGAAGAATGGGAGTTTGTTGATCAGTTCATTCAAGCAGTAAGCAAACTCTAGCTTTAAGCACCTGTGTTTAAAGCCTATTTGCCTGTTTCTACTTTGATTTTGCATTCAGAACAGTTAGTTGATGTTAAATGGCAGTACAAACATTCAGTATAGATAATAAACATACAAATATATGCATACAATTTTCAGCATTAAATCTGAACTTGTATTTCTTTCTTTTTTATGGCCCCAACTGAAAAGAATTGGTGCTGCTGTCCATATGTACATAGATACTTTCATACATACATATGTAAGGGATCTGTTTGATCAGTAGCTGGTGAACACTTGGGCCTAGGTTTATGAAATTTCATTAAATTATTGGACATGACGAGCAGATGACCCTTATTGGTTTTGAGATCTCTAGGTCAGTGGTCATATGTGTAAAAACTTTGTCAAATCAGTAACTGGTGAATGCTTGGGCCAGGTTCATGAAACTTCAAAGGGTTATTAGGCATAACCAGCAGATGTCCCCTATTGATTTTGAGGTCTGTGAACTTCTCCTCACAGTTAAATAATATTCACCAAAACATACTATACATATTTTACTATGGTTCTGTGACAAGTGCAAGTATTGTGGACATCATTGACCTTGACAAATTTCTAGATGTGGAAGTAGATGCTCTAAATTGATATGTACTGTCTTATTGTAGATCATGGTGACTGTGTTGCATATTGGTTCTGTGCTAACAATTCCAGCAATTAGTAATCTGTACATTTCAGCATCTTGCTAAGGTACTGGCTGACCATTGGGAACATATTGAAAACACATACATCAAAAATGGCAAGTTTGTCTTCAGGAAAATCCGAGATGAGAGAGAAAATATCTACAGATATTTCTATCAAATCAGGTGAATATCTTTACTTTTTTACTTTTATGGAAATTAGCTTTTTTATAAGAAATATGTTATGTTTCATTTACTTTACAGAAAAAAAGACATAATTTTGGGCTTACATTTTAAGCACACTTTACATTTTTGGCTCAGTTAAATATTTACAGTTCAAGATATAATAAGATGCACTGAAGTTTTTTTAAATTTCTAAATTTACAGGAAAGATTTTCTGGCATACTTGCAAAGACCTGACCATAAGCAAGAATTTGTGTCACAATTTCAGAAGGTAATTATACTTGAATAAATTTGTTGTTTATTTCCTTTATTCATCCTTTTGAACAATTAACATCAAGTCAAGTAATTGAAAGTCCTCATTCTTTGATTTGTAGTAGTCTACCTTTTTTAGTCTGAGGATGATTGTCTTCAACAGTTCTTTAACAAAGTTTTAACTCTGAGCTTGTAACAGAATAATTTTATTCTGTGTTACATCTTGGCCAGTTTATTAACTTTTCCTGTACTGTATGTGCATGATAATTTTGCAAGAGGCTTTTAATTTGTTAAGGTGTGTATGCATAGGTTTTCTTCTCTTGAAACCTATCAGTTTTCTAGTGATAACCCTGCTTATAACGGATACATGTATATTTTCTAACTCCAGGAGTACAATGAAACACCAGATGACATGAGAGATGATGATGAGACTAAGATGGAATTACATCAGCGTGTTGACGATCTACGTGAACGTCTCTGGAACATTTGTGATGAGCGTAAGGAACAAGCTGAGAGTGAGAGGGAAACCATCATGAATGATGGTTGGTTAGACGATAGACTTGGTGTACTGAGTAACTTTTATATAACTTTGATGCAAGCAGAGGTTGATCGTTTCCAAGATACTGTTAGAATGATGAAAGATTACTACAGAGGAATGGAGGGTGAAATACCAGATGAACTTAATCCAAATTATGTCAGGTTGCCACTAGTTGAGGTAAAAACATAGCTTCATAAATAAAAAGGGTCTAATAATACAATCATTTCACAATACAGTACATGTCTAATTACACTTCTATTAAAAAATGAAAACAATTCAAGATATTTAAACACCATTTACTTGAAACACCATATTTATAAATATAAAAAGACTGAACAATTTCTGAATTTCATGTCAGGGTCATTCATACTGAATGACATGCTCCCAGTTTGGAGTTTATTAAGTATTGGAAAGTAGTTAGAAATCTTCCCCAGATGTAAATTTGCCAGTATTCATTGTTTTTCCTTGTCTGAAGCCAATTGTATTTATCTCCCTTTACATGATAATGAATATAACACCATTAGTTGCATGTGTCAGATTGTGAATCAGACCAAGTCTGTTTATACTGCAATTAATTGGGAAACTATATCTTTACACTTTGAGTAAATAATCATTTCATGTGTAGACAATGTAAGGATAACAGTTTGTTCCATTAGCCAGTTTAGATGTAAAAATTACAAACTTGAAGACTTAAACTTACTAATTTCTGCACTGTAGAGGAACTGTACCTAGGAGATGAACTTTGAAAACATTATTTTAATCCTCAGTTTCTTTTCATTTTGCTCTTTGTTCATAGCTGCCTGTGAAAAGACCTGGTTCCCCTGAGAAAACAGCGAGTGAAGGACAGCAGACACCAGCTCCAGATTCAAGACCAGGCACTGGAAAGTCTGACAGATCTAAGTCACCTCGCTCTCCCAAAGGCAGCCGCAGTAAATCTCCAAGGGAGAAATCTCCAAAGGGCAGTAAGTCAAGGTCAAGGACACCATCAGCCAAAAAAAGGGACAAGAGTAAGGAGAAGGAGAAACCTGCTGAGGTTCAGAACCTGCCCACTGAAGCAGGAAAAAGGTATGAGCATCTAAAGGCAGTGCATTATCTATTGATATAATTATACATTTATAACACTCCCTGATAGAGTGCGTGCATTATCTATTGATATACAATTATACATATATAACACTCCCTGATATAGTGCGTGCATTATCTATTGATATAATTATACATATATAACACTCCCTGATAGAGTCCAGTCTTAAAATATAGCCATCATTTTAATCTCAGCTATATATATATATATATATGGATCCTTTCTAATTCGAAGATTTCCAGTTAGTAGTTATTTTTTATGTTTTATGAGAAGAAATATTTTTAGGTTTAAAAAAATGGAGTTTTTGAAAGGTACAAGATGGGTTTTTTTTTAACTAGGGCTGTGCATTAGAATAGTTAATATTATAAGTAAGAGTCCACTTTCAGCAAGTTTAGCTTCTTGAAAATATCAGTAGAGTAACATGAAGTCTACTTATAATAAGGTATGCTAAAAAACTGTCTTGCAAGTTTGTTTTCATTTCGATCATTGATATATAAAATCTTTTAGTCCTTGTGATGATATGAAGGAAGGAGAGCCTGAAGGGATATTTAGGAGGCAGGCATTCTGTTTTCTTGTGCACAATTGAGATTTTTGTTTACATTTGGCTGTTTTAAATTTGGAATTTCTTCAAGTCTAGTGCTTTTGTTTGCCTTTCAAGTTTTGTTTTTTAATTTTTTTCTTCTGTTCAGCAGCTGAAACACACCTCTTCTTGCATTTTCTTTGTCAAAAAAATTATCATATTTTTGATTTTTACCATTTCTCATTTGCTTTCATCGTACCTTACAGTTACATATAAGTGTATTCAAGAATAAAAATGGTTTTGTCGAATTTGATAAAAACCTGCCTCTACATGTATATCTGTTGTGTAAATATTAGTAAATTATGCATTAAACATGATCAGTAAAATTCAAAGTATATTGAGAAATATGATAATATCTTATCTTTGTAGGCACATAGCTCTGACTGTCTCACTGAGTAAAGGTCTTGTTATTTGCTAGGTTTCAAAGAAAAACCTATCATTTATTCCATCAAAAACATCAGTACTTCATGTATATTTCAGGATCCCACTGGTTCCCCGTCGTCCCACCTCTGCTGATGAGAACCAGAAAGCTGCAGCTGCTGCTAAAACAAAGGATAAGAAGAAGAGAGATGAAGGCTATGAAAGTCCTGTACCTCCGGAAGACCCAGACGAGAAACTCATCTTTAATGCCTTCCATACTGGCCTTACCAACCTCTCCAATATTGTAAGCAATTAGTTAACACTGTATCAATAAAAAACTGTGCATACAGACAATATTCTGCTTTATATATATTTAAAGTAAAGTAATATCTATTTAAGTACATCTGAAAGAATGACAATGCTTTATTACTATATAATTTGATTCTTATGTGTCAGTTAATTTTCATATATTTTTTACTATTGTACAGCTTAGATAACACTTTCAGATAAATCAGTGCTTCTGAAACATTTGTAAATAGCTTTTAAATTCCTGAAGTCACAATTATAAAATTATTTTGAGACCAGTCTGAGCTCAGCTGCATTTGGTTATTCAGTTTAGGAATGAGCTCAATTTTAATCAGTCTCATTTTAGAGATTTTTGGATTGACTTGAGAAAACATTAGTCACCTGAGGGAAATTTAAAAAGTATTAATGAAGCAATGCTTTCTATCTTTGCCAGATGTCAGCAGAGGAGGCTGCAAGAGAGGCTGCAGATGAGGCAGAAAGGTTAAAAGAGGCAGAGAAACAGAAGGAACTTGCTGCTGCAGCTGCTGCTGCCAAAACTAAACCGAAAGGTAAAGGCAAGAAGAGTCGTAGCCCCTCACCAAAGAAAGGAGGCAAGAAGGATGAAACTGCATCAACTCCTGTACCACGTAAGTTTATTCAAAATAAAACCAAGCTATGAAACTTTATGCCACAAGGGTTTCTGTCAGTTTAAAAGTTGTAAAAGAATCATTTTGCATACAGATATTACCTAGTATCTTTTAAGTATTTACATGTATGAAAATGTAATTTTTAGTTTACTCAGACTGTTTGATTGACCAGATTTTCATCTAACTTGATTTTGAAAGTGTTTCAAGTAACATTACAGTTAACTTAGAACAAAACAGTTTGTCCTTTTAGACTACAATTTGTTATAATGGAGGTTGTTTCAATCTTTATTCATTATGAAAGAATATAACTGACTGCTTGAATCAAAGATGTAACATTCACTGTTGTCAAATGATCGCCGTGGCCAACTTATCAACACCTTTAATCATCCACTGATAGCAAGCAGGTTGTAGGTTTAAATCCCATGCCTGTCCCTCAATATTGCAATGATGTTAAAAAGAACAAAACCAACCTCAACTTTACTGATTAAATGATTGCTTACACTGGGACACCTTTTTTGTTTCTTGTATATTTCAGCATCAGAACCAGAGTCAGAGGAAGACAAACAGCATAAGGATACAAGAGAACGTATGAAGCAGGAATATTTCTTTGCTATCCAGGAGGAGGAGAAGGCTTGTAAGGCAAGAATGGAGCTTATTAAGATAACTGCCATGTCCATACTACAGGACCTCAAGAATAAGGCCGATAATGCCTTCAAAGACATGAATGACTGGCTTGGTGCCCGATACCTAAAAGAAATGGAGAGGTAACATGTGTTCTTTCATCATGGTTTATATTCTATGGTTTCAGCCATTAGTACTTTAATTTTCTTCTTTTACTCCATCATTCAGTATTGATTTTATTAATTTTTTTCCCCAGATAAAATAGCATACCAAAAAGATGTTGTTTACCTATTACAATAACCAGACCAGGCTTGAAAACAGAAAATTGATAGCCAAACTTTGACTTGGGCAAACTCAATTTTATTATGACAAAACTGTTGAATTACCAGTAAATCAGTAACGATAATATAGGCACTTTAAAAAAAAAAATTGTAATAATTCTCAATTAATCAGGCTAATATTGGCTGGGTAAAAGGATTAATCAAATTACAACTCATGAATTGTTTTTGTTTGTTTCAGTATTGACCACATGTCTGAGATAGTGAGACATGCTATTGAAAACAAGATCAAGATTAAACAGGAGCTTGTACTGAAACAACAAGACTTCCTCCTCAATGAGGTATGTGTGCTTTCTATTACATTGTGGAAAAAAACATGCATGCTTTTAACTGGTATTGCATTTTTAAATTGTTTATTTTAAGGTTAAGGATTTGATTTTAATATTTTTCTTTTACTTGTTTTACTAATATTTTATTAAAAGTCTTCAGTGATATGATGTACGTGTTATATTTGTCAGGATTTGGTTGTGCTGAAGACACCTACACCTCCACCCCCAGAGAAAGAGGTGGAAACAGCTACTCCTGATTGCTTCACAGTAGCACAGCTCATAAACTTATACTCACAGGTATATGTCTCAATTTATGCTCTTGATTCACCTGGTTGCAAAGGATTTGTTGTTAAAAGATTTAATCTTTTTTTTTTTTTACTTTTCCACAGGATTTATTTTTTGCATTGAGATTTTTACATTTAAACTAGACTGGAAGCTGTCATAAAAAAACCTGCCAAAGGTGAAAAGGAGACTTTATGAAAGGTAATGTTAGGACTTGAGATGTGTATATAATAATAGCAAGGTCTCACTTTTTTTTAAATGAGATTTTGTGAATAATTTCCAGTTTGCAACCACAGCACCAACAGGTGTAATGTCAAACCGAGCCTTCATGGAAACATTTGAGAACATGGTTGCTGTAACACATGGTATGGAACAGCTTCCTGAAGTCTGGCTTAACATCTCACAGCAACAGGTAACAACAGATATTTTTTGTGTGCTAGCTCATTTACCTTTTTGGTTTTTGCCAAGAAAAACTTTAGTCATGCTGAAACCTTGAGGTTGCTGTTTTGTCACGTGTTATTATTTTCTCTTATCAACAAAACATTTATAATCTAATTATTTGCAATGAAGCTTGTAGGCTGAACAGAAATATAAATATCATTTTCCAGCTTGCTATTTCAAAATTACATATTCGAGCCAAAGAAAATTTATCTCCCCTGAAATATAAACTTCTAGCTTTGCCTGTACATAGTATAGTTACTAACCTTTTAAATTCTTTTTAATTCCGAAGTTCTCTGATTCAGACTTACAGTTTCTGACAGTTACAGCTTGTTAGTAACTATAATTATTTGTAAATGGTTTTTATATTTTTCTTGTATGAAATGGATGATGTATATTGTAATGGTGCAGTTTGTACTATTCTAAAAATATGGAGTTTATTAAAACAGTCTTTCATTACTGAACTTTCAGATACAAGATATTGCCAATGGTTCTTCATCTGATGGTGAATATGTAGACTGGAGAAGGTTCCTGATAGCCTTGGCTCAGCCTATACCTGTTCCCACCCAGTCTGAGCTGCTGGAGACCCTGGCAAGGTTCAAGGACATGGACCAGAAATCTACAGGCTTTGTCACCCGGGAACAGTATGATAGAGTAAGTTCTCACTTGCAGTCTAAGTGTCATACTTGTATTTCTTGACAGAGCACATCACTTCAGGCTTTATCTACTCATACATTCTTATTGGATGTAACATGAATAAGTACCTTGCTGACACCAGATATGTCTTTATGACTTTGAATGCTAGGCTCACTGCAGGATGTAAGTTCAAAAGAAAAGTGCCAAGTTAACTGAAAATCTATCATGACCTGTATCAGAATCATCTGAGACTGTGGTTATAGTTGTTACAATAGTTATAGTACATTGTGTAGTTACAGTTATTACACTTGTGTGTTAACAAACTATTTATTCATAGATTTTAACAGGCAGTATGTTGTTTCAGTAAAACGTTTATCCCACCAGAGGTAAAGGAATGGCCTTTATGTGACTTACCATGAAGGCTTAGGTATCCACTTGATTTAAAACAAATCTGCTATTTTTTTTCAGATGAACTTGTGGTTTAGTACAGAAGATGAGAATGGTGTAGTAGAAGGCAGATTGGCCATGTTGAAAGCAGCTCTGTTTGACATCTTTGCTGACCATAACAGAACACCCCCTGTGGTTGACTACATCAGTATGGTATGATATTCAAATTGTTATTTATTCTGTTGCAGTGTATGACAGATTTTGTCTCATATGTTTTGCTTTAGAAAACTTCCTTTTTAGAACAGGATTCAATACTAGTTAAATCTCAGAAATTGGTTCAGACAGGCATATTTGTTGGAAGGAGAATCTTGTATGTTTCAGCTGTAAAAAGGATTTGTTTACCTGCAACTCAGAGTTTTTCAGCATATGTAAATTTCAGTCAAACCTGATTACTTAAACCATACCTGTCATAATGCAGCACTTTTGCGTTAAATCCATTGTATGTCTGCAGTGTGTGAAATACACATGTACAATGTATGTGTTGTTGTTGTTTTTTTCAGTTACTATACTTCAGTGCAGCAAGTAACCCCCAGGAAGGTTTCATGCGGGCACTTAGTGTGGCTTCTGGCACTCACATGCCAAGAATACTGAAACCAGTCACCAAGGCAGAATCTGTTGTGAATAGGTGAGTCATTGTAAAATCCCCTTATCTATAGGCTGACATAAACATACTGTAGTAACACTGTAGAATTTGTCACTCTCTTGCAAAAAAAAAACAACCCACAAAAATGTTGTACCTTGGAATAAGAACAAAAGCTATAGTTATGGTTGATTTTTTTGGTACACAGGTATTGTTCCAGAAATGTTTAATACAACACTTTATATCTAAAAGAATTTATCTTGTCAAAAAGAGAACTGTTTATTTAGAGAAGCAGTTCTAGTTTGCTGATGCAAGACTTTTTGTGTATTTTAACTCAGTACATTTTATACCTTTCATTTAGAGTTAGATATATGCATACTTCTCTTCCATTGGCAGCCCTGATATACCTGATGATCCAGATGATGTGGCCACACCTCCACCTCCTGAGGATATTCCTGCCGAGGCTATTGATGCAGTAGTACCCCTTGATGCCCTGTACAAGGTCTTACATCATGGAGAGACCGCTAAAGGAGACAGCCACAGGTTTTCTGTGACCGCTGATCCAGAGGACTCCACTTCTAGAGTAAGTTACGGCCTTCTTTTTTTATTGTCAGCTGCAGAGTGGTCTGAGGCAGTCTGTTTTACAATGTCACTGTACAAAAAGCATTCAGCTTGAAAGGAAAGCTGAGGTTTAATTTGCCATATATCATCTCTGACTTCTGTCTGCAAACTTAAATGTATTACCATGCTAGCTGGTCACTTTTTGATAGTAAAATCAGGATTTTAAAAAAGCTCAATTTTAAAATTGCAATCAAATTCTGCCATTGCTGGTCATCCTAATTTTAAGATTACTTAATATGCTTTTGAAATTTTTTTTTAAAAATTGAAAATTTAAAAACATTTCAATTTTTCAAGGACCATTACTTCTACTCTACTCTTGTCAGACTTAACTGATGTAATTATTGTTATATTTCAGGAGAAGTTGGCCAGTGTTTACCAGGAGTTGGGAGATGAGAGCTTGTCTCCTGTACCATTTAAAGTACTTATTGAACATCCCCTCATCCAAGATGTAATACAGGCTTCAAAGTCTTTCAAAGCACTGGTAAGTCTGAACTTTTTCACATCACATTTAATTAGATCAAGCACAAACTACACTTAACATAAATGTCATGTTTAAGTGACAGAGGTGGTAACATGAGGGCCACTTTTAACTATGGGCACAGTTCTAGTTTGAATTACAACTTCAAAAAGGTCTTGTTTGCAAAAAGACACAACAAAAACTCAAGTCTTACAGTGGTTGCTTAGGACACAGGTACATGTACTAGGAACATAACTTGGATCCTTAATATGTATATGAATAAAAATCTCACAAATTTTAACTTACTGTCATACATTACAACTAAATTGGTTTCACTCTATAACATTATTACTTTTTTGTATTAAAGAGGTTTTTAATGAACATTTTTTCATTTTATTTCAGAATCTGAAGTCAATCTTGTCCTCCAGTGATCCCCTCATTGAAGCAACTAGCACTAAAACGGGAGAATGAATTACCAGATGAGATCTACAAAGTGCAATTTACCAATTGTCAAAATAAACAGAATATTATTTGTTAATATGTTCCACTCGAAGTCTGTTTGAAAATTCTTGAAACTTTAAAAAAGAAGTTGTAACCAGTGGTAGTTTGATTTTCTTGTTTAGCTAGATAAATCATTTGTTAAAAATAAAGATTTTGCTGTATAATAAAAGAGCATTTATTGAAAGACAATTTTCAAAAACTCTTCAGATGTGATAAAAGCTGTGATACTGTTTTTAGAATATTATGTATTTGCATATTTTGCATTTTATCAGAATAATAAATTTTTAATCAAGTGAACCTAGTGTAGTAATTTTTCTCCACTAGAATGTTCTAGACTTTATAGGTTATAGATATGCCACAGTCACTGCATGAAGCTGGAACTTTTAACAGATGATTATATACTCAGGTGGTTTGATGCATCTTGGTGTCTTTTGCATGGTCAAAGCCAAAATTACCATCTGAAGGTTGTTTGTCACAAAGACTTTGTCATACACAATACCATCTATGTTCAGTAAATAAATTACATAAGACCATAACTGTAGCTGAACTGTTTATAACAAACTTGTTGTGTTCCTGTTTATTGTATCATGTCCATATGAAGATTGTTTGTCTGCTATAGCATTGTTCACCTGAGGTGATTGAAATTCCATATGAAGATTGTCTGCTATAGCATTGTTCACCTGAGGTGATTGAAATTCCATATGAAGATTGTTTGTCTGCTATAGCATTGTTCACCTGAGGTGATTGAAATTCCATATGAAGATTGTTTGTCTGCTATAGCATTGTTCACCTGAGGTGATTGAAATTCCATATGAAGATTGTTTGTCTGCTATAGCGTTGTTCACCTGAGGTGATTGAAATTCCATATATGAAGACTGTTAATTTTTCAAAATTTAGCACCGGTCACTAAAGGTGACCAATACCCTTAGAACTGCAACTGGGATGTGATTTATTAATTACTAGTTTGGTAATAGAGATAACATGGCAATCACTGGTAGTAGTGTTGAATAACCTGTATAGTAGGTGTAAAACATCAAGCAGCAGGAACTCAGTTCATAAGGAAAAAGTCAGCAGCATGATTTCTGAATTGATGAAGTCTGGGTTATTTTGAAAGTTTCAACATCACTGTTATGGTCCAGTGCACACTGGCCTATAATTGCACAACTGTGACAGGATATCGATTCTTTGGCTCAGTGGTTTAGAGCATTTTTTCTCAATGCAGAAAGACCCAAGTTTGAATCCCACTCTCTGTGGTCTTTTGTAAGATGCACTGCATCTTTCTGTTACGAATTCTCATATCTGTAAGACAACGCATATAGTTTACACACTGGAGCAGGTTAAAACAATCTGCTAAACTACCACCATTTTGCTTGGGGGCATGATCCATTCTAATTCTGAAAGACTAGCAGAACTTACTGAGTCTATAAATAGCAATCTACTCATTCCTTGATACACTTCATGGCACTGAAAAATTCCATCCAGTTTGCTGGTGATTGCAACTATATTGCTCTGCTATGCATGATACAAGAAGAGTGTGATTTAAAACTAAACTTCATAACTGTTTGTAGCAAGTTTGATTTGATTTTTTCAAAGCAATTGAATTTCATGCATGAGGCTTGCTCATTAGTATTTCTTTCACATGGTTTCCGAACAAGAACTTAGAGCCACATGCTAACACAACATTTATGGCCAAAGACATATGGAATAGAGTCTGAGTTAAAGGGTAATTACTGAGATATTACAGACCTGAAAATTAAACATCCCCATCTACACTTGGTTTTGATTGCCTGTTTTAATTTTACATTCAAATTTTAAGCCACAGACTTTTATACCATTATTACAAGCCAATCTGCTAGATAAATTGATTAATTGGATAGATATTAACATGTAGGTTTTACTTATTGTATCAAATTGTTCACAGATACAGTCTCGATGTCTATCACCATTACTAGAAAAAAATCTGTAAAAAACAACAATTAACAATGGCATTAATATGCAGATTGAAGAAATGTCACAAGTCTGAGCTACAGGTTAATGATTAACTGAACCTAGATTTATACAATACTAATTGAAAAGGACAATAGCACAAGGAAATGTTAAAGTTGCTCACTTTAAAATCAAATTTACCATTTCTGGATGTAACACAAAATTTGTTAAAAGCAGCATTGAATTCAAAATGCTTGCAACTGGGGTGACAATGTATTTGCCATGAGATGACATAGTTTGTATAAAAAAATAACATTCTTTGAAAGATCTTAAGATTTATTTGACGTAAGGCATGAAATATTTTAACAATATTTAAGAAGACATAAACATTGACAGAGCTATAAATAATGATAAAACAACTACAATCTATATTACATATCCAATGAGCTATAACTGGCAGACATAAAGAAATCATGAACATTTCCAATAATTTGAATATGAATAACTAATTGAAAGTTATTTCACAACAACTAGTTAAAATGGTCTGTTTAAACTTGTCAGTAAAGCATGACTACCAGAGTTTTAGTAAACTGCTGACAAGCAACTGATCTTGTAACTTTAAATTCATTCAGATTGCATTTTTAACTAGTGCCTATAAAATTGTGTTTAACTGAAAAATATCTTTTTCTTTATTTTCTTACTTGAGAAAAATGATTTATATAATACATGTAAATAGCTTACAGTACCTTGATGTCCATTTTCATGTTTGCCATAACTTTTCAATATTTCATATATCTTCAAGTACCATTAGTTCTAGATTTTTTTTTTTTAAAAAGCTGGCATTTTTAAGAAAAAAAGAAATATTAAGATGAAAATAATGCAAATGATGCCAGCATCATGCATTCAGTCGTCACATGTACAAAATATGATAATGTGGACACTAAAATGATACATGCTGCAAGAGAATTAATGATCTACAATGACAATGATTATGTGCACAAAGAGAACATAATATATAAGAATAAAGGACACAGAACACAAAGTCAGCTGCACTAGTTTTCTGGGAGTATGTATTGTGTATTTGTGACATTTTGTGTAAATTCAACTGCATGTGTACAAAAAAAACTCTACCAAGACAAAAAACTGCAATGAAATAAAATGCACCAAATAGCAAATGTGAGCATAGATTTTATATAAAAAAAAAAGACATGTAAAACCTGCAAGAATTTAACTAGTAGTAATGGGTAATAGAATGTTTCCAGCTTTGACTCTGTTTAATGCTTCATACAGAACAAGGCTGTTTTACACTCTGTTTGGGACACTCCAAGTCAGTTTTCTTTTCAGAAAAGCAACTTGATGAAGTACATGCAAGACTAAAACAAGTACCTGTGTCCAGTTACAAGGCTAATCTAACCTCTTCTGATCTTCCAGCTTCATGTACCAATTTAAAAAAATCATCTAAATACATAACTCATTCCAATGAAAAGAGTTCCTTAATTACTTAACTTCCTACAATTCATTTAGTTACCAAACAAAGGGCTGGTCATAGAAAGGCTTTTTAAACTACTTCAAGAAAAAGAAATATCAGTATGCAAAAATAATGATTTAAAAAAATTGCAAAATAGTATCTTCTGATAAGAGTCATTTTACAATCTTGCATATGGTAAAATTACCAGCCTGGAAACATCTTTGCCATACTTTGGGAACTATAGCAACAATAACCACAAAGACAAACTACACTGCACATCACATACTCACTGGTTCTTTATAAAAGAATATATAAATAAACAACATTAATATACATGAAAAATCACAACATATTGCAACAGTTTTGAACTTTGGAATACAAAATGAACAGCAGAGCATATTATAAGTACAAACATGCTTCACATGTTATCAGCTTTAAACTAGTCACACTGTAGCCACTTCTTTTGCATATCCATTTCAACAGTACTGTACCAAAGTAACTTCCAGTTTATGTGAGTGTGCTTAAAACATTGATTTTTCTGGAAGTTGTATGCACTGAGATGAATGCCTATTTTCAACAGTACTTAAACCCTTACCCTGCTAGATTTCTAAAAATAAGACTTGTCAGTCATTCAAGTTTAACCTATGCATTTATCATTCACAATGGCCTTACTGACTGTTAAGTAAGCAATGTAGATCTTATACAGGCAACAAGAATAATCATGTTGGGAAAAGAATCAAGTTGAAACAAGCAGTGTAAAGGATAAACATATGCCAGTCATTCAATTTTCCATCTGAAACACTAGCGCAAGAAAATGATTTCTTAAAGTAACACTGGCTTTTTCGTATCAGAGATTTGTGAGACTAAACAGCTTACAGCAGTGAGAGAGTCCATACTACTGAGCTAAAACATTAGTAACTTGCAACAAGTGCACTAAAAAAGCACATGACTATATCACTATAAAACACAATCATTGCATTCTCACACTATTATTTTTGCTTTACACTGAGCCTTATTCAAACATGGAAATTTTAAAAATATTGCATCACAATTCCCTTTGAGGAAAGCAGTACACTTTATATCATTAATTCAAAACCATTTTACGTATTGTCACCTCCCTTTGTGGTAATACTTGGTTTTTGCTGGATTATTTCTGGTCCTATATCTATCACAGGTGAGTTTGGGAATCCATAATTAACAATCTTTGAATCGTTTTTCAAAGTAGGAGATGCATTTCCAGAGGAAATATCGTCTGAATGCGACAGAGGTGAATTAGCATCTGACATATATGTGCTATTTTTAGAAACGGGAGATGGCGGGAAATCATCTCCCTTGTTATAAGTCTGTGAGACACCAGGATGTTGAAGAACATCATCACTATGGCAACTGCCATCACTTTCATTACTATGATAAACGTCTTTCATTAGGGTTTCTTGCTCTTCATCAGGTTTTGACTCGGCCTCGTACCCACTGTCCCCATTGTATTCACTGATATGGTGAAGAGGCGGGGGTGGTGATGGTGAATCTGACTCATTATCTGCATCATTATCTTCATCATCTTCATGCTGGAAAAGTAGATTCAATGATTTCATTGTAAGAACAAACATCTAAGAATTGGAATTCTCAACAGAATGCCAGAAAACAATACATATAACAAATATTTCTGGCAGAACTTCCATCTCCTTTCCTTGTTTTTTTACAAAGAGAATTGCAAAACGTTACAGGAAGTGTAAAGCTTTCAATCAAGAACAAAAATCATAAGAAGAAGCTCATTCCTTATCTTCCAATCAGTTTAAATATAAGAAAATACAAACAATTTGAATCTACAGGTAATTCTTTTTTTTTTCTTACGTGTGAGAGAGGTCTTGTTTCCATGGTAATCTGGTGTGTTGGTCCATTTCCAAGGTTTTCAAAATCTTCTACATCATCTGATGATACAAAAATAAGAATATTTCAAATTCTTTATTATACTTTAGGCTGCTGTAAATATTCTGTACCATTTACAACTTGAGTACATATATAAAAATAATGTTATAACAGTGCATTAATCTGAGAGACTGGATCCTTTAAGTTGGCTGTATAACCACTGCATGATCACATGATAGACTAGGCCTCCAGTTCAATAAAAAGAATTAATCAATAATTAAGATCTGCATACTTAGATTAACCCACTGAAATATATAGACAACTTACAAGTGATTTCATTGAATACAGATTTCAATCTGAATAGTGGCACTTAACATCAGATTTGCTCTGGTATTTCTTCAAAAATAAGTAAGTATACAATGAAAAACACAAGTTTACACTGAGTCTCAGGATGTGCAAAAATGGCGAGACAGCTTTCAATTAATGTTTCCTGTTTGTCAGAACATGATTTGGACCTTTCAGACTATTAAGAATGACACTGTCTAATTCTACTAATATTTTAGTGCACAAATAAACAGAAATGAAAGTTGATCACTGTGATCTAAATGGGGATAGCCCTTGCCAAAAATACCCTGAAAGAAGAAATAATCGTTAGATCTGTTTTTAGATCTAATGTCAAATATTGTTGTAAGACTAGGAAAAATGTTCACAAATATGAAGTTTTTCACAAGGAGAAAAAAAACCTGGTTACTGTATCTAATTTTAATGCCTACAAGTCTGAGTCATGTCCTACCTTTTGTCACTTTCTGTCTTTCCATTAATTCTAAAACCTCAGATATGGAAGAAGCTGGTCTATTTTTCTTGCGGTTATAAAATCTTTGCTCTGGGTACATTGGTCCCTCCTCCTCTGACTGGGGCTACAGAGACAATACAATGATAAATAAAATAGTTTCCATTAAAATGTGAAACCTAAGATAACACAGCTACAGAGAATTTATGTACAAACAAATGTCACAGTGTAAAAAATGATAACTTTTCCATAAAAAGGGTGACTGGGCCTCACAACTGGGCTTGATTCAACTGAATAGACCATTCATGAAATTGTTTAGTATGTGTTCAAATGTTAATATGTTTGTAAACAATACCCAAATAGGGATAGTTTATTTTGCATTATTTACTACAACATTCTGCGAGCAACCTCTTGTGAATTCTGCTTGTGTAAAATATTGGGCTTGCATATAACTTATGAAACTATAATACTTAGTCAATGCTTAGTCAATGTACAGTTTACTTCTAAGCAATATTTTTGTCACAGACATGTTATCATTGTATTCAAAACAGCTTACCACACTTGAATATGCATATGACGATTCACTAGGAGGAGGTTTGAAAGTTGACATTCCATCAGCTTTAACTGGTCTACCTGAAAAGAAATTCATTAAAAACAATTTTACTATCTTCAAGTGCTACTGGTTAAGGCATAAGTGTAATGAGTTGGTATTTCAAGGTTTCAGTTCTGTTTGGCTCTTGTTCTGATTAAGCTGAATGGTAAGCTATCAGACAGATAAAAAATGTTAGCCATTGTTCTGGTGTATAGCTTAATGGGGGAAAAAATGCATTCTACAGCTGGTGTCTTATAAAATTTACAGGCTTTTCTTTTCGAAGAGAATGATACCGTTACTTTGATAAATAAACATTTCATTTTACATATCAATGCCCATTATAGTGCTAGCTCCAAAGTGAGGCACAGATCCAAATGATTTAACAATGCAGTCTATGGGAAAAGTCAATAAGTAACACTAACTTCCGAGCGTAGCTGAGACCATACTAAACTCATCCAATCTTGCCAGGTAGTTCTGATTCTGATGATTCTCTAGTATAGGATCATCTTTCTCCTCCATGGGCTCTTTCATTTCTATTTCTTCTTTCTGTTTCTGTTCTTTCTCTTTTTCCTTCTCTCTATTTCTCATGCGAATGAGTATCACAGCTATCAGGATGGCCACAATGAGCAGGAAGGCAACAACTGACAAGGCTATTGCTGAAAGCAAAATAAAGGGCTTACACTCAGCCAAACTTAATCAAAGAAGTCAAAGGTGTACACACTAATAAATAGCACTGACCCTAAAAGATGGAAATATAGAGGGGAAAAAACTGACCAAAGGTTCTGAAATATATCTCATTGTGCTTGAAAGCTAAATAAAAGAAAATGTGCCAAACCTTCTTGGAGAAGTTAAAAAAACTGTTGAAAACTGAAATAAATGTTGGAAAAAAAGCAACAATCTTAAAAGATAATGTAGGTCAAAGACTCTGAAAAATTATTGTGCATTACCAACAATTTTATCCTCATGTTTTTCTCTTGACTCTAGAATTATCTCTTTTTCCATGACTCTAGAGGTACTTGGTGTTGTCTGCTTTGTAACCACTGGACTGGTTCCATTCTTCAAGGGAATTGTTGGTGCTGGGCCAATGTACTGTGTATCAGCTGGGCCCGGATTCCAGGGAGGCATCGTTAGCTGCATTGCAATAAAATAAAACAATGTTTACTACACAGCATCTTAGAACTTAAGTTTATCCAAAACAATACAGACGTATCTTAGATCTGGTGATTTTCAATAGTCACATCTCCAATTGGTCCTGGTACCAGTATTAACAGGATCTGAAAACTCTGCAAGAATTTTTCTTTGGTCCAGAGTTAGAAAAACACAGTGACTTAAACCTTTCAAACCTCTTTTGGCAGTTTTGAGAAGTTATAGCAGTCAAATAGCTGAACTGTTTGTATACTTGACTAAAATGATGAATTCTAATTTCAACGTTCAGCTCTGTTTCATATTATTGCTTCTTTAAAGATATCTGTATTCAGACTTGTTGAAATATTTAAGTACTATAAAGTACATAAATACCTTTGTATTGTCTATGGAAGGCTGAGTTGGGGCTTGTGTTGAGGTTGTTGTGGCAACCATTTTATCCCGAGTACTGCAGCCAATTATCTCAGGACCATACACAACTGCCGTACCTGTTGAGTTTTTGCTGTCTCTAAGATCCTTCAATGGTCGCAGAGAAAATGGGAGTTCACTAACTGGATAAAAAGTCACATCTGAAAATGTAAAAAAAAAATGTTATATTGACATCAGAGTTCTGACCTGAAAATATGGGGTAAAAAATGATCTAAAATTTATGGCAAAAATATAAAAGAAAAAAGAAGGAATGGTACAGGACATACTGCTTCGAACTTCATAAGCACCCCCTCAAACTATGTTTGGTTAGACTTAAATTTGAAATTAGTGGGTGATTTGTTATATCCACAAAACATCACTTCTATTCCACTTCTGCTTATGTTGTGGTGCTGATAACATCTACATGACACTTTTTTTCTGCATTATGGTTTTGGTGCATAAGATCTGAGGAATACCTCCATCTTAATGGACAAGGAACAAGACAAAATGAAATAGGGAGTCTTGAAATACAAATACATAACTGAATTTGCAAATAAGATTTGTCTCCCTTTATATGCAATGACATCAATATACCCACCTGACATACAACCTGAGAAGTTCAGATAATTGACATAATCTTTTGTATCCTTAATAGCTTCAAACTGTTTGTAATGTATTCCTCCAATCATTATTGTGTCCAGTTCATCCAAAGCATTATCAGGGACAGTAACTCTTCCAATTCCCTCCTCATCAATCTGTGAAGTGGAAAAACATAATAAAAAATTACTTAACTGTTAACAACAGCATGTTTAATGTTCAATGAAAAATTGTTTATTCCTTTTCTAAACTTTTTGCTTAACAATTTCTATTCTATTTTCCTCATTTATACTTTAACCTGGATGTGCTGGAAAACAAGTCAATAAAAAAGATCTCCAAACAAATATACAAGAAATGTCTTGAGAATTACAGCAAACTTAAATTTGTTTACATAATAATTTAAAGACAATATAAAAAAAAACTTTAAAACTGCAAACATGCATAGTTAAGTGACTATCAAAAATCATTTGAAAATCTGTTTTGTGCAATTTTACTTAATAAGTGGACTCTCTATACAGAGAGAAATATTTCATTCTGATTTGAAAAGGTTTTATGAACAACAAATATCAAATATAAACATGTTTTAGTCTCAAATGCACAATGCTCTTTTCATTAAACAGGAAAAAATGTGTGTAAAAATTCCTATACACCCAAATTTGTAATTAACAACTCTTTAATTTATCAAGACATATTGATGTAAACGGTTGGCCTACTGTATGACACCTTGGCATCTGGTAACAATTATGCAACAGCATACACAATGCAAATTCAGTGATTAAAGTGATTTGAAAAGCAGGAAACATTTTCCATAGATCAGGAAGGTTTAGTTTAAAGCGACAAAATTAGTTTATTATGTGCAAATCTTATAGAACTTTGTTACATTCAGAGTAATTAAAGTGATGCTTATCAATAGGAACTCATGAAAATGTCAGTAGCCAAAAATTGTTATATTTTTGTTATCCATACTTTCAAAGTGAGACCTGTTTGAAACATGTATAGTTTAGTGAAATGTTATGGTTCAACCAGTGACTTGAATAAAATGATGAGGTTTGTAGATGAAAAATAAACAATTACACAAAGATGATCGACAGCATACTCTGGAATCATTCAAATTAACTTTTTTGACTGGTTCCCAAACACACTGACAAGATGATAACAGAAAACTTTCAAGCATATGGCGATATTAACTTTAAGTCAAAATCAAAGGAAGCTAGATAAACAAAGCAATGTTAGGGTTTCATTATTTGTTTTAATCTCATAAAATGATATCAATTGTTGTAACTTTATTTTCAGATAAAAACACTTTTTTTCTTCAGTTTTTGAAAATGTTTTGCTGTTTTTTTCACAACATGTCTGAATATCAACTTCTAACAAGTTTTTATGGAGAACATATTTTTAAATACAATTTCAGAGCAATTCAATTATAACAAAACAGCAACAATTTCACTTCTTTCTAAAGAAATTGCTTCAAATTTCAATACCTGCTGGGACTTCATGAAAACAAAATATGCACAGAAAGTCTGTTTCAAGCATAGCAAAAGTTGACCGGCAAAATATTATATATATTGGTATACCTTTAGTCTTTATTGTATACAATGGCTTCAGAAAACAAAACCTAACAAGACAGAAATAGCTAGGCAGGGAAACAACAAAAAGGAGACTGCTCAGTAAGCTTAGCAAGAAGGGGACAAAGCAAACAACAAGAGGACCAAATGGTCCTGGGTCACTCACCTCAAAAGGGAACATCAAACATTACAAAGGAGGGCATGATTTGTACGATTTTGAAAGGGGTCCACATTGATGAAGCTATAAACGAAATAGCTTAGCTCTAGGCCTTGCAGTTTCAAATAAGAATACTACAAAAGGTTTTCCTTTCAGTTGCCATGACAACCACAGTTCTGCATGGAATTTCATTTTTTATATTATTTTGAAAGGGAACTATCCAAGGATCATTCTTGTAAAGTTTTATTGCAACTGGGCTCATGGCTTTCAAGAAGAGGACTTGAATTTTTTTCTATAAAAGTCTACTTAAAATTAAGTGACCCTTCCAGATAAGCTAATTCTTAACCTGAAGCCATGATTTGTAAGATGTTGGTAGAGGTCCACTAGATGATTGATACCACAAACCAAATATCTTAGCTCTAGGCCTTGTGGATTCAAACAAGAAGATTTCTAAAGTTTTTCCTTTCAGCTGCCACGGCAAGCAGAGTTCTGCATGAAATTCCCTTTTTTTATAAAATTTTGAAAGGGACCCATCCAAGGATCATTCTTGCGAAGTTTAATTGCAATTGGCCCCATGGTATATAGGGAGATGTCATCTGAAGTCAATTGTGGCTGACAGATGCACAGACAAAAGAGCATACTAAAAGCTACAACTGACCTTTGGTCAGATGGGCTAATAAAATCATGCATATTTCATTTTGTCTTAAAGTTTTACATAATCAAGAAAAAGAAGACTGCCAGCTACTCTGAAATGCAAACCGAGCTCCCCAAATTGATAACCTGACATATTGTATTACACAGGCTTCAAAATCTGCTTTTGTCCTTATAAAATGAAAGACTGATAAATTCTCAAATTCAGAAAATGACAAGAAAAGGATGAACATGGTTCATACAGAAATTTCATCTAAAAATTCAAGGACTTTTCCAGGAAAAATATTGTATTTCAAGGACTCATTTGATATGAATTATAAACTCTGGAAAACATTTAAAATGCACAAATGTGTATAAATCAGTAAAAAAACACATTTTAATATTCATTTACTATAAGAAAACTTAATCTTTTACACCAAACTATTTCAATAAAACAAATTTGTTTTTGTGAAAAGTGCATTATGAGATTTTAATTACATTACATCTATGTAACTGTTAACTGTTAAACATTGCTTGAAGTACCAACTTCAATGTCACTGTCTGGGAACATAACCCTAAACAACTTTTCAATGTCTGTGTTTGGGTTGTAAGATTGGTGATTACTAATCAAAATTATTTCCGCTTAAAAATAATTTGTATTATTTTCGAGAAAGAAATACATGTAGTTAGTTTATGACTGGGTCCTGTCTTCACAGTCATAACAGTAGATCGACTGATGAGCCGGGCTAAACCTAGGTACATGTACACAGTTACCAGCGATATAAAAGCGAAAACCTCGTGCTGTCATTCTTCTTTCCTGTTAACTACACGTCGACGAGGTTGTCTCAACAATTTCCCGCCCGCCACACCCCATCAATCTGTACCTTGTACAATTTTTGATCTATTCCACTCAGCAAATTGTCTGTTTTTTCGTAGTTTTGATTTTTTCAGGTGTGCCGTGTGTGTTTGTTCTTTGTCACGCTGAAGGTGGTTAGAGGGCACATGCTCGGAGAATGCACAAAGGGTCAGCTATGTACCATGGCCATAACAGTCGTCCAGGCAGTGACTCGTTTAGGGCAAGTGCGCTTGAAACGTCTACTACTTGATACACAATTCCAAGCATAACCGGCTGTACATACCCGACGATGGTGTCCAATTCAGTGGTACTAGCGTGACTGTTTTCTGTTCTAATTTCCGCAAACACTATAAACTAATTTGTAAGGACAGTTTTATATGTGACTTCTCATTGTTCAACCATGTTCACTATTATTTTTGATTCGTTCGCTATTTTGTATGTGCATGTAATTTTGCTTCCGAGCTGTGCGGTTTCCAGTTAAGTCGTTTCCTTTAGCTTACCTTTCACTTAATACTGTCGCAATCTGCTGATTTAATTTACAGTCGCTCTTGTGAGACTTATGCTGTTTGAGGGGGTCAGGCGTGTCGTTCATTTTTAATAAACGTTAGGTGCATTTTATAATGTGATATTTTGTCGCGTTATCATGTGTCCTCGTGACAATTTATTTTGGTCTTGTTCGTAGGGTTCGACGGAAGCAGCTTGGGGGTTCTTGACAAAGAGTTCTGGCCAGTCTTCTGTATGAGGAAATTTAGTCTCATGCAGCTTGATACATTATCTACGCAGTTGCTCATCTGGTAGTCGACATTCATCTCTGGATACCCGGTGATGTGTGGCGACTGTCATGTGTTGCGTGCTGGCGCCGTTTGCTGTAGTACACTTTCACATTCCGTTATGGGCACGTGAACATACCTGGTTGGGTTGGGTTTTGCACTCAGTCCTTAGCAAAGTCTGGTTTTTATTGCGTATTGTTTGTTTTGCGTTATCAACCCATGTACACTGCAGTGTCTTGCTACCTCTTCCGCAGTGGCTGCTGTGGTGGTCGACATTTACTATCGGTGGTATGTGTCGGCTTACCGCTCGGTCACTGGCGCTGCCATTGCTGTACATTCTCTTCAGGTGTGCATATTCTACTGAGGATAGCACGTGGGTTGACGTGGTTTTGCCCTCAGTACTTGGCGAAACCCGTTTTGTGTTGCGTATTGCTACTGTTGCGTATTGCTTTCACCACCTATGTACCATGCACTGTATGGCTACCTTTTACACAGCGTATTGCTTCGCTCCACGCATTGGCTGGTGTGTTGGTCGGCGGGCACTCCTGGCTACCCGGTAGTGTTTGTTGGCCGACATATACCAGTCCTTGGCGCCGTCATTTTGGTACATTCTCACATGTGGATGTTTATGTGAATATCCCATGGGTTGTGTTAGTTTTGCTCGTACTTGATGAAACCTAGTTTCTGTTGCGTATGGCTTTTCAGCTTATTTGTCTCATTACCCTATGCAGTGACCGGTATGGTGGTCGTTACTCATTTCTGGATACCCGGTGGTGTTTAGCGGCCGGCATAGTTTGGTCATTGGCGCTGTTTTTGCGGTGCATTACCTGTTATGCTTTTGTTCACGTGCATGTGGTCTGTTCATTCATTGGCATCATATTTTGCCTCATGCTTGGTTGCTTTCCGTTGAGCAGTGACGTGTATGGTAAATAGCATTACAGTACTGGTTACCCGGTGGTAAATGTGATTTATCATGCAAAAATTTCCTTTGTTCCTTTTCGTTGTTCAATATTTGTCAGATAAGATATTAGCGTGACACGTCTGGTTCCCTTCTAATGAAACTTTTAGTAATTTTGTAATATTTAAGATATCTGTCGAGATACCTTGACAGGATTTTCAGAGCGGCCAAAATTATCCAACATTAAATCTCTTATCAAATTTGTATGTTTATTATTCATGAAATAATGTATGACTTATATGGAAAGAAGTGTAGTGTCATTAAATTGAAAATTGTGTAGCTCGGTTGTTACTTATTCTTTCTTTCGAATAGTAAAATAATGGTCTGCATCGTCCAGTATATTTCTGCTTTTTTTGTCTCTTTCCTACTTGTGTACTTATCAATGGACGTAGAGTTGGACTGAGATGACAGAGTGGGTGGGGGAGGAATGTTCAACACATTATTGTTACTGTCACATTCACAATTTTCTGTTTTCACATCGATGCGAGGGGTTATAGGACCTTCCTGTTTCACGAATGCAAAACCATGCATTTGTAGCGAGGACGTAACTTTGACAGATTTGAGATGTTTATTACTTTTGACATGCGAGGTCAAAGCACTTTCTCCCATTGATGTTAAATCAATTTTCTTCATAAAAACACGGCACAAAGCTTTGTGTGGGTCCCTTGTTGATTTTATCCAGTTGTACTTCGTCAGCCAACTTTGTTGAAACGAGCATTTCTTACCCGTTTTACCCATTTTAAAGCATGCTCACAAAAAATATTGATTTCTATACGGAGCTTGTAAGATTTTAGTGCTATCTTCTTCCTAATTTTAGAGATCTTAGAAATTTTTCACAGTCACCCTCGATTTACAAAATCTTTACATTTAAACAGTCTTATTCAAATATACTGTCTTTTGAATTTCCAATAGACTTTGTGCAATATATTTAAGATTAAAAGTAACATAATCATTAAAAGCAAGATACTGAGGTGAACTTCGTGAGCACTGTTGTGCAAATTATCCCAAATATCATCTAGGACAATCTAGATGATTTAAAAGAATGTGAAGTCAACCTTCCATCTGCTGGCACTGGTTGTTTTTGTATTCGTTACCAGTGCAGACTATGCAGTTTTACCATAGTCTACATGGTCTGCTACTGAATGGGTAAATATTCTCTTACCCCTTAAAAAGTGAAAAAATGGATATGCCAAACTAACTGAGGTACAAACCCTTTTCAGAATTTTAGCAAGGTTAATGTTAACTCACTGCAGCATATGGTAAATGTATTGACAAGTTAAATATTTCTCAACTCACACCAAACAGTATGTAAAAGGTGAGTTTGTGAATTCATTAAGGAGAAAGACCACTGAGTAGACATTCCCTTCATAAAAGGCATTTTTCTGACCAAAAGTGAACAACAAAGCAATCAGAAACATTTAAAACATCACTAAGCATTTTTCATGAAGCAATAAATACACTTTAATTTTGGCATGAAACCTATTTCTAGTCATTTAAGATAAGACAGAGATTTTTCTAAAACAAAAGGTAGGCAACAATTCAAGTTTACTTCAACTTTATCATAGTCTAAACCAGTCGGCAAGTAACTCGAATAAGACGTTTTCTTCTTATTGTCAAAATACGTTTTTTAAAATAACAAACTGTAAGATAAAAAGGGCAAGTGATGTTTTAAAAAAACTTTCAGTATGATTTGAAAAAAGACATGCAAACAATACACAAGACATGCCGTTACAAAATTAAACATGCATAGTTAGCACACATAATTAATATGTAAACACAAAACATGCATACATACAAGCAGGAAGACAAATTTGGTTAAAATTATAAATACTTCCCTCTGTGATTTATTTTAAATCATCTGATATCAAAATCATTTAAAACTAGCAATTGTAAGAGAAAGTTAGCAATAGCAACAGTGACAAACATAAAAGCTTTGGCGATGATTTACTTACGTTAACTGAATTGTTTCTATATTTGGGATGATTCTCGTCTCTAACCTAGTAATGTGGTAGCGCAATATATGATTAGTCTAAGCACGCACCTCAATAAAAATACATCTGACAAAACAAGCACTTACACATTTCAAGTCATATGATTCAAGCACTTTCACATTTCAAGTCATAATTATGATTACTTCTATGCATTTTAAGCCTTTCTGAGGCAAAATGTATCGCTGGTTAAAAGCCAATAAAAAGCTTTTCCTGTCCAGGAAAATGTATTTCACAAGTCTTATTCATGAAAACATGCATTATATTCCCTGTCCATGAAAAAAGCATGGTATGAAAAATTCTTCATCTCATTTCAAGTAAACTTCTGCATGAGACCTCAACATGCAGCACAAGCTCATAATATCTATGAGTTTTAATACACCTACCCAGTTACATTTACAATGCTGCCTACAGCCAACGTGCAAGGCAAATAGTTAAATCAACCTTGGTCAGTTTTCTATCTAACAGATCATAGATTCAATTCTATAATTTATGACCATTGATTATTCTTGGTATCTTACCTTGGTATAACACTGTTACATTGTAGGATTAAAAGTTATAAGTTTGGTGTAAATATTAACTGATGGGTCTGAAAGATTGACAGACAGGACTTATCTATCAACTTTTCATGACATTTTATCACACCTAGGATATTAAAAAAAAACCTGTTTGATGGTGTAGTTCTATCACAATTCTAAAAATAGGCTTTGACCTTTACTATTTGTTTCTGACCTTGATCTTTTATCAAAATCAAAACTTCTGTATTTAAACATGCATGAGAACAATAATAAGATAATGTCTGTAGTAAATATCTTTTGACTAGTTTGGACATTACTTTTGACAGTTTTATGAAGAAGAAAAAACAGATAACATACATCATTCATTAGTATTAAAACAACAGAAAGTTATAAGTACACTGTATAGTATTTTCTAAACATCAACATGTCATAAGAACATGCACTACTTAATAGTATACACAATCTTCAGTAACATTTTTTAAAATCAACATGCACATGCCAAGTAAATCTTATGTAACAGACACTGGATATCACTTTACTCTTTTCTGTATTTTTTTTCTTTTCTATATAACATGCTACCTATCTTAACAATTGCTAAGATATGCCTTGAACAATAAAAACCTGTTACCAAATTGAAAACTTTAGCCCAAACCAAGCTAAACCATTTTCTGGTTTTAAAATGTTATTAGTCTACCTTTGTTTGAAGTTTTAACCAATCAGATATTCAATGTAAGAACTAAAGCATTCGGCTGTGTTCTTGATAGAGAGAACAAACTAAATATGTAAAAGATTAGGAAGACATCATGCAGTTAGAAAGCTGTACATAGTTTCAATCAATTAGAATTCAACAAATCAAATGTTACTTTCATTTAAGAATCTGATTGGTTGAAATAAAATTTGAATTTCACTATTTAAAAACTCCTCACCCTTATCAAGAAATTGTAATTGCATAAAAGAACAAAAGCACAATAACTTACTGTTAAGATCATTTCACTCTTGTTTCTTCTGTATAACAACTGGTGAGGTCTACCATCAGCAAACAGACCTTCTTTACCGACTCCAACTATTTAAATAAACATTGATTTTGGGTTGAATTTACTCTGTTTCATTACTTAAACAACCTCCATTTGTTTTCAATTAGCAGCCAGCAGACCACAGTCTGCTATTAAGTTGATACATTTGATCATGTAGCAACCCTATAAATGGTTCTGTCAAAACTAAATGATGGACTAGTGGGGCAAGGGGTTAACAGTAGATCTTATTACAGGTATGTACTTTTACTGGACACCTGTCCTTCTAAATAAGAAATTCTAAACTTTGTTGTAAAACAGTGATTCGTCATCAAACTGAATGGTTCAAAATCTAAATCAGCAAGAGGTTGCCAACAGAAGTTGACAAGTCAGTGCTCTTAGTCACTTCACTATGGAGCATACAGCCAACAAAATTGATCATAATTTGTCTAAGGCAAAGATTCAGTTATGTAATTTAAAAGTTATTTCTTTCAGTGAGTGTGGTTATCTTTTACATTTCATTGTTCTTTTGCTTTGTAACTTCAGGAAAGACATTATTCTTGGAAGTTCTTCATGTGCTTTCTTTTCCTTAATTTATTAAACTGAAAGCTAACCAGCCACGTTATGTTTTGATTTAATACTAATTCAGCTGCCACTGAATGTACAATGAGAAACAATTATAAGAATTGAAGAAGCCTTACGTATTGAGTAGCCCTGATTGGTGTTTAGGTATATTCCATGGTCTGGATCCAAATACACAACAATAAAGTCATGGGTCCAGTACCTGAAAACAAGGACAACACATGAGAACTGCTGTATGTAACAAAAAATAAGAATCTGAAAAACTACTTCCTGTTTTAACATAATAAAAGCACCTTATAATTATGTTAGATCTGTAACAATTTGCTATGTGTTGATACGATTAATCAGAATTGTAATATCAAATATTTTTTCTGCTCAAGTTTTGTTGTCACATAAACAAAGTATATTTTTTAAATACATGTATTGATCAAATATAGTGCAATTAAAGACTTAAATTTTTATTCATTCATTGTTTTTGTGCAATCACTGTGTAAAAAAATGACAAAATCAAACTGGCTCTTCTTAAAGAAGGAAAATTTTATGTATTACACAAAAGCATTTAATACAAACACATGTGCCATGGCAGACAACAAATTTATATTCATAGTCATTAGCAACTGAATGTTTCAAACCATAACTTTTGTACCACCGATGCATTTACATGTTATGTTACAAGACTCAGCATTACACTGAAGAGATAAAACAATTTTGAAAAGATTCTCAACTATTCAAAGTTTATTTCTGCTAAGTGTATTAATATTTAATTGACTGCAAATGGACCTATAAAGGATAATGTAAAAAGACACCATTCCAAATTCTTTCAAATTTTCTCAAACTACCATTTTCCATTAAATGCTCTTTCACCATGGGTTGTAGAGGTGGAGTTGGGAAAATTAAAATGAGAAATACAACTACAAAATGTTTTATATTTCAATACTCATTATTTTCACACTGCAAAATTTCATAAAAGTTTTTTTTTTTAAATGAAAAATCTGTCAAATGATGTTGCTGTACCAGTGTTACTGCAAACAACATAGTTTCTGCTTGAATTCTAAATGTAACTGTTTAAATTAACTATGTTTAGGAACACATCTGAGACCTACATACTGCAGAACAGCACTGAACTGATTCCTACGTACACAACTGGGAAATCTTTAGTTTGTTTGGTCTTACTGAAAAGTGTATACATGAATTCAGCACTATACAATTTTCAGTTACAGGTAGGCTTATTTCTTTAACAGACATTTTGTACAAGACTGTATTTCTCATTTTTCTGAGTTTATAATTACTGTATAAACTGGTAACTGAGACCTTAATGTCACTTTCCACACCCTGAACATATAACTCTAACTACTTAAATATATGTACAACAGATATTCCACAGAATAATGGTTTTATTCTTCATTTTCAGGGACAAATAATACTGAAAAAACTAGCAATTTCCCTAGATGGTTTTATATTCTGAATATCTAAAACAAGATCTGAGCATAAAATAATCCCCTTCATTAATAATATTTCACTATAATATTTATTTAGCTTAAGATGGGTAAATTTATTTAAATGTTTAAATGGATTTCTAAAAAAATATAAAAAATATTAAGAAAAGTATCAGTAAATGAGAGCAAAGCATAGAATGTTAGATGCTTTTTTTCAAGGAAAGTGGCTTTTTCAAAACATAGAAAGCTTAGAAAAATCAGTACTTTACTCATGCCAAGTACAATCTACTTGAAAGTTCTGCCCATGCCAATGAAGTTAGAATTTCAAGAGAATTTGCTTTGATGCATCTTTTAGGAAAAAAAATTGAACAACAGTTAAGCATAAAGTCAGATCTAGTTTTAATAATCTTACCGGTTTGGACTTTATAATTAAGATTATAAATAAAGATAGATTAAAAATAAATTTGAATGCTGAAAACATATAAAATCAAGAAACATGCATCTAAAAGATAAAAATGAAAGTCATGAAACAGTTTTGATTCCTACTTCTTTTTCTTTCTGAAAATATAAGCCAAAGCAGAAAAACATTTAGGATTATTTTGTTAAATCTTAAACTAGTACATGTGAATCCTAATGAAAAAATGTTATTTTTAGTTCTCAATCTTTTAAATTAAGCATAAAAAAACTGAATAAACATGAAATGTTTAAAGTGTAGGGAAAAAAAGCATCAAAAGTTTAACTCAACTGAAAACACAATGGAAACAAATGGAAAGCAAAACTTTCTAAATTCTTGTCAAAATTATATTCTAAAAAGGAAACTGGATAAGAAAATGTAACTACAATGCATAGTTATGTACCTTTCACTGTATATGAACACAAGCACCATCTTTTCTGACATTCCTTTGTCAACTTGGAAGATTAGTTCCAGTCTTTCTGTTTTGGTCTCTTCCGCTTCCTTTGGTGGGTCATACTTGTACTGTAAGATAGACCGGCCTTGAAAAAATCCTGATGCCTCTGCAAAATAATAAGAACCTCTACCATACACTATTTAAAGACTTCAAGAAAGCTGGACTAGGCTTTGCCCTGGCATACATTTATATGTGCTACAGTCTAGATTTTAAACAAATTTAACAATGCCTCATTTATTTCTTTTTTAACTTGTACTGCAATAGTTTTAAACAAATGTAAAGTAAGACTCAAAGCCCCTCTATTCCAGACATTGTTTCACTTGGATACCTAATCAAGAAGTATGTTGCCATTCCCATTACACCATGCAAAATAAAAGAATAGCAGTTTCTTCTACATTTCATGGAGATTGTATTTTCAGAATCAGTTCTGAATCAGTTAGCACTTGCTTATATCTAGTACTTATTTGAATTTCTTTGACATGATCTTGAGAAATTGATTTCACCTCAGTTATTGACTGAAATTACACACAATGACGTGATACAACCACGGTGCTGAAGGTACATGAAGAGCTGACTAGCACCATGCAGTCTTGCCTTTGATGTTGCAAAATATCTATTTCAGTATATGATGCAACACAGTTTAATTTTAAAAGGTGTAACATTTTACTTTAAGGTTGATGGACAACATTTCGGCCACAACAGTTGCTGCTGCGGTCTTAGTCTTACACCCATAATACACTATACTTAATTTCAACATTTAATATTAAGTTACATTATAATAACAAAATAACATTAATGTTATACTGGTACATACCAGTTTCACAAGTTGGTCCTGCATATTCACTGAAGGTACAGTCACATGTGAACTGTTGATTTTGCCACTGTTCTTCACAGAGACCCCCATTTTTGCAGGGTGATACTTCACATCCATCATCACACAATGGTGACACAGCTAAAATGAAGAAAAGTCAGATTTTTTAACCTTATTCTTTGTCAGATAAAAGAAAGCTTTTCACATCAAACTTTGACAGCATGCTTAAGAGGTGGTGAATATCAAATTCACAAAATTTATGAAGAAAAAGGTGAATGCATGCTGCAGAATACTGACAAAGTTTTAATCGAGCTTAACCCACAGCAAAGAAATTCAAATCATTAAAAGAACATTAGATTTGACTGTATACCTGGCAAAAATGTCTCTATTTCAAATCAATTCTCAAGCATTCCTTTGTTTTCCTATTTGACTGATTTGTTTCACCTCTACAATTTTCTAAATTGCTTTCTCTCTACCTACATGTATAACAAAGTTTATTCTAATAATGACAAAAAAAGAGAGAAAGTTACTAGTAGTTTTAGTAGCTGCCTCTTGTAGTTCAAACACTATCTCTCCAATCCTGAGTCCCCGTATACAGCCATTGAGGGTTGGGTAAGTAGACATATCACCTGGTACTCCACCAATGTACACGTGCACCCCAGTGTCTGGTTCATTCTTAGGTCTCTCTGGCTTAACTATTTCTTCTAAAAGGTTAGAATAAATCCTAACAAATTATTAACATAATAATAATACACCAAACACTGAATGCTGAAAACTTGCTTATAAATCAAGAAATACAATCTCCATGAAATGTTGACAAATATCAAACAAAAGAAAACAAATTTCCATATGAACATTGAGTGTTTCCTAATATGTCAAATAAGGTTAAGAATGGAATTTCCAACAGTCAAGATGACTGAGTCAGAGCCAACCCGACTGGGTCTTATGTTTTGGTATATAATAGTCACTTGAGCTTGAAACAGAAATTAAATTTCTATGCAAGTTAACAAAGAAATATAAAATAAATTTACCTTGAGTGAAAGGAGTTTGAGTGTAAGTATCTAGACTAAGCTTCTTATAAGAGTTACGCGATGGTTCATTGTCAACGTTAACTATGACCTTGATATAACCGTCAGCATTGTCTACCACAACCTGGTTCCACTGACCATCATCCAAATTTTCTGAAAGATTACGACTAAATGTTGAACTGAATGTTGCTTCTTTTTAAATCTACAGCGAAAAATATATCATTTTAAAGATATAAATAAAGCATTTCAAACTGTATGTATTGTCTGTCCAAAAGCAAGTAAGGCAATATAAAATTTTGCAGCAAAAAAGTACAAAACCAATAAACAGAGAGAAAATGCACACTGTGAAAATAGACAAGTAGACTGGACTCCTGTTTTAACAGCATAGATAATTTGTGAACATACATGAAGTTATTGTATTCCTTCATGAACTTTACCTGTCATAGTCCTTGTCTGACTCAATATTGTATTAAATCTGTTAAACTTTGCAACAATCTTTTTCCCTTCCGATAATTCCACTTGCACAAAGTTGTTAAGGTGATCATGTATGTACAGCAGAAGACAATTTTTCAGGAAGGTACGGAAACTGAACACAATTGTAGAATCAAGCAGATGCTTGTCGACTGTATCTTTGAAATGAAGATGCGACACAGGGCCACCCAGGAATGTAACAGCATCTTTATTCAAATCTGAAGGGGAGAAAATAACCGGTTACATGACTTCAGATTTTACATAAGGTCTCTGGTTTTATGTAAATGAGTAAAACACAAAAGCTCTTTGAACTGTTCTGAGCTTTTTTCATAGTGAAATTATTTCAGGTTCTAAGTTTACTCTTCTATATGCCCATAATTTGGACTTAAAGTCATATCTATAAGTATTAGTTTTTCAAGAAAAACCCATTACAATTTTACACGAATGAGGAGAATAAATTACCTATTTCACAATTATGTCCAGAGTGGGCCCACTGGTTAACACAAAGACACTGATGGGCTCCCCATTTCTCAATACATTTGGCCCCATTCTTACAAGGATTTGGCCAGCAACTTGCCAAACATTCAGCCTGGACATCTTTTGTTCTGTAATACAAGAATGTACGCAGTGTAAAACAGTAGCAGCAGTGCTAGCAAAATGTAAATGCTTGTCCATACTGAGTCCCCAAAGTTATTTCAAAGTAAGAGTGGATAACTCTAGCAAAAGGATGACAACAGGGTTATGTGCAACCATGACACAAACCAATAAATGTTACTTAAAAAAAAATAATCAGCTGACAGTCTCTTAAAGGTTTAGTTCCCATGAGATATCTAAACTGCACAAACTGAAATATTTTTAACTAATATTTTTTTCACAAAACTGATTTTTAGAGAAAAATAATTTTTGAATATCTTTTGAAGAACCACCAGTATTTCATATTCATTGTTTTCTGTAATTCTGATACAACATTTTCGAAAGAATAGAAACATTACATACGTAGAATCTATAAGATCGCTGAGTGGATAACCCCTGTAGTTATAGAACAATCCTTTCATACATCCTACAATGCCGTCTACATCTGCTATCACTTTCTCACGAGGCACACTGTAATATTTCAAAATGCTAAGCTTACAGAGCTTCAGCAATTCTAAGAAATAATTAATAAGTCAGTGAAAAGAAATGTTTTAGAGAAGTTAACAACTTTCACAAACATCACTTCGTTCTTTAAAGAAGCTGTTCAGCCTTTAACTTTTAACATCGACTATAATACAAACTTAAGAACTACTTTGACATAGATCATTACTATAAATACTGGCTGTAAGGTCAAATATGTCTACTTCTAGTAGAATGAGAGCTGTTTAATACAAGAAAAAGTTCTTTCCTGCTTGACCTGTCACTCATGAGTAACAAAGAATCATAGCAGACATTTGAAACCTCCTAAGTAAACTTTTCATATGCATAAAAATACCTTTCCGGAATTCCTCCAATGTATAGAATCCCTGAAAACGACGTGACTTTTGGTACATCTTCTGGTATATCGAGGATTCTTTCCATCATATCTAACATGCAACGAACATTATACTGGTCAGTTTCTATGGAAACCTGGTGCCATTCACCATTACTGACTGGTTCTTGACTGGTTATATCAACGTCAAGTTTCTTCAGACCCCAACGGAAATAGAACTTCACTGTGTACTCTGTGATGAAAAAGACAGTGACATTTCTTAAACATTTGGATCTATCAATAATGTGTGATTCGACTGACAAAGAACAAAACATGTATAACAGGGATAAATACTAGTCAATGAAAAAAGCAAAATTTTGTCGACAAACATCAGAATTTACAATGAAACAGAACAATGCTATGAAAATTAATCACTGCAAATACATGTACAAAGTGATAATTTCAATACCTGTCATGGTGTTATAGTATGGCAACAGACATGTTGTTTTCATCTACAAACTTACAGAAAAGAAGATATTATTATGTAACAGCCAAAATCAGCTAAGAGAGCTTTCGAAAATCAAATATTCTGAATCTTTGGTCATGGTAACACAGTTTGTGCTTCGAGGCATAATATGTTGAAAAGCTGTAGTGTTAAGCATTGTGCTATGTAAAACAGTGCTGCTGAACCCACAGGCATATCTAGATTTTCAAAAAAACACTAACCTGATGTTACTGCTACAAAGAAAAAGTTGATGTTCTCTTCAGTTCCAGTCTGGTATAAGATGATGGCATTATCATGATGTGTCCGAAAACTGATACGTATATCACCAGACCTCCATGCTTGACTGAGCAAGTATCCTGACTGGCTACCAAATGTTACTGCTGTCAATGGTAGCTGATTCCCTATAAACAGAGAGTCCTGTCAATAAGTTGTTTTAATGGTAATGTAAAAAATTCTAGAAAAGGTAAGTGTATTGAATGCTACAGAAACAACTGTCTAGCATAAACAAGTATTAAGAACTCAATCTTGCATTTTTTATGGATGATAACCTCATATTGCAACCTTTTGTGCTAAAGGCATGACAGCAATTTTTTGCCAAATCATTGTATCACTTGGTTCACACTGTAACTACCAATATTCTGCAGACTTAAAAATACGCCATAAGATAAATGACAGCTTACTCACTGTTCCCCCAGCAGATGAGAGGTCCAAGTGTCATATTCGCTGAACCCGGTGTAAGTGGGTCTTTGTCCTGTTTGATGGTGACTTCAGTGATAGGGAGCTGTCTGTTTATACTGTTGTAACCCTCATCAAACTTTACAGCCACTGTTTCTAAAAAAAATATAACATGATTCTTGTTTGAAATGATTTTTTTTATGAGTAAATTTTGAGATTGTGTAGGCCTTGTTGGTCTTACTTTGAATGGTTTCTCATTCTGTCAGGTTTCATGGACCAAAGATTAATCAAAAACTGATAAATGGAATGATTGTGGTATCTTATATCTGATACAGAATATCCATACATATTGTTATGTGCAAAATCTGTAAACATCAATAAGTTCTTGACAGTCTTTCATAGCTCATCTGTATGTCCTAGAAGAGTCCAACAGGCTGAGAGTGTGTGTTTCACAAATAAGTAACTGGCTCTTCAAGATCTGTTTCAATATAGGTGTATTCAATGAAATAAAGATAAAATCTCGACAAAACTAAGTTTAAACTTTTTCTGTGTTGACCAAATTTTTTCAAAATTTGTTTAAACATGTGCTGGTACTCACTGTTATCACAGTTACAGTGGTCCCCTCCTGCACAGCTGTCTGTAAGTGAACATGTACAGTAACCAGGTGACTGGTCATTTGTGCCAAGATATTCCAACATTTCTCCACTTGCAGCAGTAAACCATGTATCAAAACCAAGTCTGAAAATTGTAACCAAATAAGCCTTATTATTGGTCTACTTTGTAAATGAATGAGCCATACAGCTTTTTCAGACTTATACAGAAATTTCATGAACAGCACTGGTGCATAAATTAGTTACATAATCTGATCAACAGATTCTTCAGTCATTTCTCATGCACAAAAAGCTAGACATAGCCAGACAGTCAGGAAATATTCTGAAACATAAATAACTTTTAGATGAAAACAACTGATCACTTGCTTATAAATCAAAGGGTTTGCAATGCAAAGGAAAGAAAAGCTCTACTAGGCTTGCAGGCAACAGGTTCCAGGATACAATGTAAATGTACCACTTTCACATATATATCAGTAATTGTGTCTCACCATGACAGGGTAGCTAGAAGAATAAGCAAAAATAAGGGTTTAGTCAGGCCTGTATGGAAGTTTAGACTCAGTTGTTTTGGCAACTTATATGTATGCTCCTTTTAATCGCTAATTTCCATAATCTATAAGTAAAATACTGTTAAAGCACAGTATATCATATCTGGCACAGTGTTATAATACACTTAATTTAGTAACTATTATGTATCAGATGTCTGCCTTAATATAACAGACTGTCTCAATTATAGGGCCAATAGGGCTAACACTCTAAGGCCCAGGGTGCCATAAATGGTATTTTATCGGCTGTGATATGAAGCTGTTTGAATTGGTCAAACAACAAGGCCAACAAAAGTGACAATGAACTTGTGTTCATATGATTGCTATTTTCATGTTTTAGTTAAATTTAAAAGGATGCACTACCCTTTACTAATATATCAGAGGAGGATGAACACAGTGGCAGTCTGAAGCTTATGATGGAATGTGTTGAAATAGCATATCACCTTATCCACAACTTCATATTCCTGTATTTACAAGCAGCTACGAATTGCTTGAAGTAATTTGTTTAACAATAGTTTAAACTTAAGCAAATCATGCTTTTTGATAATAAATACCACTAATAATGTATATTAAATCACTTATTCAATAACATTTATTTCTGTTATGTGTCTTAAGTCTTTCTTTCTTCTGTGTTTCTGCACATTCAGACATTCTTTTCCCATATTGTATGGTCCTCGCTTGTTTTGCTGGTAATCAACCTACCTTAAAGGTGAGTATTGACAATCATATCTGATATACTGCTCACACCAAGCCGACTCTGTCGTAAGCCGTATCAAGTGATCTCTATCTAATTGTCTAAAACAGAAGAAAATACACTTAACAATGCTCATTTCATAGTCTTATTCTATAAAAAATTCATTTGATTTCAAAATGCAGTTCTAGCAAAGTTAATTTATTTCATAAGCATTCCTCTTTCCATAATTTATGACTTCTTAGTCTACACATATGAATTATGGAACATGCAAAGAGGAATAATAACAAGAGGGCCATGATGGCCCTATATCGCTCATCCGAGTATGACTGCTTTTAACAAAGTTGTTACAGACCTGGTTAACTGATCCCAGATGACCCATATTCAAACTTGACCAAGAAATTATTGAAACCTTTCTGACACATTTCCAGGATGTTTTGGCTGATAATGTAACCTTTAGAATGTTAACAAGGTTTTTCCATATTTGGGCTCTGTGACCTAGTTTTTGAACCCAGATGACCCATATTCAAAACTGAGCTAGACATCGTTGTAACAACCTTTCTGACAAATTTCCAGGATATCAGGACTGAAAAAGTAGCCTCTAGATTGTTAACAAGGTTTTTCTATTTTGGGCAATGTGACCTAGTTTTTCAGCCCAGATGACCCATATCTGAGTAATTACTTGGACAAACATCCTGACCAAGTTTCATGACAAGTGAGGCAAAAATGTGACCACTAGAGTGTTAACAAACTAAGTGTGGATGGACGACAGACAAAGGACAACAGATGACGGACATAGATCAATCCTAATAGCTCACCATGAGCCTACGGCTCTGGTAAGCTAATAAGAAAATTGTTCTCAAGAGAAGTTAAAATAAAACTTCAAGGTCAACTATTTCTATATTTCTCCAAATATTAGCTTGCATAAGACTCTAAAAATTTCTTTCATGCTTATCCCGAGAACTTCTGTACATTTCCTAAATATACCTATATGAAATATATTTCTTCATATCCCTCATCATCTTTCCTCTGACTGTTGTATTGGCCTCAAAATTATGCTCCACAATGGTTTTACCAAAGAATTCAAAATCTTTCTCATATCCCATAATGCACTTGACATAGACTGGGTCCATAGAACCACTTCCATCAAGGTCAATCAGCATGACTCCTGTCTCATTGATACCAGCCTGGTAATACTCATCACAGGTGTGCTTGTACTTGGCTGAAATACAAAAATATGTTACTGTTGCATTACAGTTTGTTTTCTTTTTTAGATTTTTTTTCTGTTCATAGATACACTTAACATGCGACTTTTCCAGGTAAGTTTCTCCCTAAGCAAACTTCAACTTTCCTGCATAAGAGTCTAATTTTATAGGTAGAGTGGTATTCATCCATGATTATCAGGTAAGTCAAACTAAAGGCACAAAGATTTAAATCAGCAATTATTATCACCTATCCAAAAACACAGCTGCTGGAACTGTGACATTAGTTCTAGACTAAGAATTAATCTAATTAATGTTCTCCTCCCAAGTAAAATCTGCTTGACAGAACTGTTTAACATAATTATATCCAATTTTAAAACTAATGCTGAAATGATTTTTACTAATACTCCAAATATAGACTGGAAACATTTATAAAAATCCACCTACTTATTAGTGAAACATATTATTGCAATAATTGTATGCTGAAAATCATCTACAATCCTAATAAATCTGTGTCCTCAAGAGGATGCCTTTGTTATCTCAACACTTCTGCAATCTTAACAATTTAATATAATCACTTTTTAGGAGTTTCTGCAGGTCCCCCATGAAAAGCATTTCTATAATATTCACAAGTTCTGAAAAATGAAAAGTTCTTTTTTTTTGTACTCACCAAAATGACAGGCTCTGCCAGTGTAATGTGTCTCTGTACAATCACAGGCCACACCTTTCCATTCGGACAGACAAATCCCACCATGTTTACACATCCTGTTATCCTTGCAATAATCTGTTATATTACACCCATCAATGATCAAACCTGAAGCAGCACGTGTCTGTATAAGATCAAGGGCATCCTTAGTGTGACCTTGAACTTTCAGGTTTCTGATACAACCAACGAATCCTTCACTATCTGAAGATAGGCAAAAAACAGAGATTGAACTTTCATTCTTGATATTTAAAATATTACTGATTATATTGATAAAGGCAATGCTTGTTAGAATGAGACTTAGAACATGTGTCTTTTCAGTACAACATTTTAAGATAGAAGTTCACATTAATATTAATGTGTCAAAACAAAGTAACAAGAATTTCTATGGAAGATTGGAAAATTATAATTAAATAGTAACAACCTATACCTTTGTATGCATTGAAGCCATAACCTATAATGATGCTACTGCTGATTTCAAGTGGCCGTCGGAAGTTTGTTGTTGTCACAGAATTACCATCAACTTTCAGTTTGGCAATACTGCAAAAGAAATTGACTTACCACATTTTTCTAAATTACCAAGATATTAAGAAAAGTATAGTCAATACTCATACTACAGACAGAAAGCAGAGGAAACCTGCATTTTAAAACTTAAGTAAATCTTAAACAAGAATTACTTGGTCTCTTAAGTGCTTCAATCAGAACAGAATGACAATATAATGGAGTAACTATTTAACCTACCCATCTTTGAAAGCCAAGTGCAGACTGTGCCACATGTTGTCATTGACTATGTTTGGTATGGTCAGGTTCTGAGTTCGATCCAATGCTGTTACAGAGGCAAAGAACCTTAACATAGGCTGGCCCTGATGCAACCATACCTAAATAAGTGAAATAAGAGATTTAAATCTTTTGTATCTTTTCAATTTTTTTGTATAACAAGACTTAGTAAATTGATTTTTGATTAAGCTATTTCTGGAAGGAAAGAAAAATCTATTAGATTTATACAGAAAACTAACCAACCCAATTAAATTAAAGAAGCATTCAGAATGATGTTTTATATTCTGTCTACTTACAAACTGTATTATATGAAGATAACCAAGACTAGAATGCCCATGGGCAGCATGTCGAGCCCGCCAATGGAAAGCCACCTATGGGGATGGGACAGTGAAATGGAAACTGTGGGAAGATGATGATGGAAGGACAAGGCAGGCCTATATGCATGGAGTAGTAATGACCCAGTCAAGGTCTATCATCAACATTTTGGACCTTTGAGCTGTCACTGTGACCTTGACCTCTGTGCTAGAAATCTGGTTCTTGCACGCGACACACCAACTCATCAAGGTGAACAAATGTTCCAAGGTATTCTAAAATCCTTCCATTCAGGGAGAAGTTATGACCCGGACAAACTTTATCATCAAAATTTGGGACCTTTGACCTGGCACTGTGACTTTGACCTTTGAGCTGGGAACTTGGGTCTTGCACACAACACACCATCTCATCAAGGAGAACAAATGTGCCAAGGTATTTCAAAATCCTTCCATGCACAAAAAAGTTATGGCCAGGACAAGGCAATCTGGATGCATGCATGTACATACACAGAACTGCGATGCTAAATGTGACGACTATGTCAAGCTGTCCGCAAGCAGGCTTGACAAAAATGAATTATTTCTGTAAATTTTCTTTTTTTTAATTCTAGAGTACTTCTTGTTTAACAGCCAAAAGTTTTAATAACTTTTGGTGAACATCACATGTACAGACATATTTTAGAGGTTATCTACATTGTAAATAAAATAATAAATACTTGAAAATAATTCTACAATTATGGAACCTGTCCTCACCTCAATATAACCAAAGTGGTACCCAGTTGTATAATCTGTATCATCAAGGCTCACATAAACAAGTACCGCCTCTGTCCGTACTGACTTAAAATCAAACTCTATTTCAAAATTTGTCTTCATCTCATTGGTTGTTGGGATACTCAGTTTTGCTGCTGATGTTGGAAATGATATTGGGATGTTGACAACTTCCTTACAAGTGTATTCTGGTTGCATTGAGCCCCCACCATGGTAAACAACTGCTGGATTATTCTCAAACATCTGATGCAACACAGAAACCTCGTTCACATAAACATTCTTCAAGCATCCAACAAAGTTCTGGGTCACCTGTAAACCTGAAAAAAAAAAGAATCAAAATGTTTTTCATGAAACAATCATGGACCATTACCTTAAACAGTTGCAGGTCATATGGCTGCTTGTGAAGCCCATATGATATAAAAAAATTTAGTCATTACTAACAAAATCTGGTCTTCGAAAAGATTTTTGTTTGTTTGAGATAATGCATCTTTGAAACACAATTTTTCTTTCAGAATTAAAATCTTTTCTTTTAGAGCTGAATTTTTTTAATTGTTCCTTAATTGAAATATATCTACTTGTTCAAATTCTGCTTGAGAAAATATTTACATGTCACCAGACCCATGATAGTATCAGGATCTATATTTTGGGTAATAACTAATATGTATTCTGACAATAAAATTGACAATAAATAAAGGAAATCTTTCAACTCACCACGTGTAACAACAAAATCATCACCTCCTCCAATGAAGAGTTTTGGGTCAAGGCCAAGATAGTACTTGTCTTCTAGAATATCACGCATATGTTCCCGCCCATCAAGGTAAACATAAATTTTTCTAAGATCATGGATTATTGTCAAATTATGCCACCTGAAAAAAAACATAATTCATAAGTAACATAACATCATGAAAAGCTATTATATCAAACTAATACAATTTATTTGGCAGATGTGTTGCATGGCAATGGTATCAATGGTATTTATGAATAATTCATAAGATTATCAGTGCAATAAACAGGTTGATGTAGATGAAAGTATAAATAAAATACTAAATGAGGAAAGATCCACTTTCAAATACTGTAAAACAGTATATAATTTCTTATGAGCTATAACAAAATGAGCTTTGTCTGATTTATATGATAAATGTACAAATGTAATTATTTACCAGTTTAAATACATGCATTACATTCATTACTTTGATGTAAATACTTTATGTAATTAATGTACTGTAAAACTGGACATTTTCAAGTTTTAGCTTTGTTAGTGTTGTAACTCAAGATACTAAAATATGAAATCTACATGAAATCTATCCAGAAGAAATTCTGATTCATACAAAACAAAAATTAAATTTGGTACAAATAATTTTGTTAACTCAATCTCAGAGCTGACTTTACAATATCATGCAAAATCTGCCATGTATTTCAAAACCAACAATGTTACCCAATTTTACAGTAACATAGAAAGTTTAAGCAGGACAAACACATATCATTAATGGGTATACAACACTGAATGACTTAACAACAACCATAATGACAATAAACTATACAGAAATGATGCTTGTACTGTCTGCCTACTTGGAAATATGGCAGCTACAATTCATGTGCTCCAAAAGCATACAGAAAAAAGCCTGTGAAGTCATTAAACATTTTCTGGGATAAATGTTTGACATTTTTCCTCCCATGTCTGTCATTTGACTAAGAGACAAAATTTTGAATTACCATGAATAAATTTTGTTTATTTTCAAAGGTAAATAAAAAAACATATATACAACAACATAATGGATATTAAATAGAATAGTTGAAATAATTCCCCAAACCTTATGCTAGGGACTGACTGCCCATCACAAAATAAAAAATAAAAAGGTCAACAGGTACATTAAAATAACAGGAATTTAACAGGATGGAATCATCTGAATTGAACGGAAATTTTAGTTGGGATTATTAAGAATTGCACAATATTTATGCTAAACTAGGGATTTGATAAAAATAATTCTATCTCTACTGGGTATAATTAATATATATGACAACATTTATATAGAATTAGGGATTTTGTGAAACAATAGATTCAAAACTTATAATGTATAATGAAATATTCATATAAAAATTGGGTATCTTAGTGGCACAAAAATTTTTAAGGCTTTGCCTGGTAGTTTTAAAAAAATGAAGCATTTATAAGCAGGTGAGCAAACAGGAATGTAAAAAGGTGCATATTGTCTTTGCCCTGTTTTGTTACATACGGATAATGTCTGAAAAAGACCAGGAAAAAATAATGACAATTAACAACTTGCTAAGATTAAAATAACTGACTTTTTTGTCAGTTTCCTCCATAAGTCCTTGTTGCTTTCACTAAGCTTGATTGATTGATTTATTTATTTTTATTTCATTTTTTTTTATGTGATGGGGAAGTTATTTTGAGCAGTGAACTACTTGAGTTGCAAAAATTAAACAATCATACACAAACAAAAATAAGTACTTTGACAGAATACCTAAAACATATTTGAGACAGTTTGGAAACTCAACTTGTTTTTATAAACCTAACAATTTATTTGTAATGATATAGATCTATGATCATTCTCTTAATAACATTATTTTCAAACCAGCAACTTTCTTGATGCAACAAAACTTAAATTAAACTGTATGCCTCTCTTGAATTTAAAGCAAAACAAACTGCATGAAATATGAACTGAAGAAGACCAATATTACGTAGCATAGTAAACTTACAACAAGGACTTTAAAGCAAGCTGACAAAAATCACATCAAGCAAAAAAATAAATATGATGTCATGTCTTCAGGAAAAAATATGAAAAACAGTTCAAACATAATCTTAAATATGTATGATAAAAATTTCTACATGGAAAAAAGTCATAAATTGTATTTCAAGATATTGCTTCATGCAAAACATGCTGGATGTACAGCTAATCTTTCCTAATTTTCATTTGAGTATAGAAACTATTCAGTCATAGCTTAACCATTTCATTCAAAATGAAACCATTCAGTCATTCAGAAGGAGACTAATCAGTCATACTAATAATACTAACATACAAAATTAAACTATTCATTCACAATCATAACACACCTATACACCCATACTCTTGTCCTTCTTCATGCATATCCATGATCATTTACGGTAAGTATTATTATCATGTTGCTAAGAACAGACCTACTAACTTTACAAAAAATTAAGATTTTTTTCTTAACTAAAGAAGCACAAATTGAATCTTAAATGAACTACTGATACATTTTTTCCCTTTTTCATTTCTGAAGCAATTCAGTAAAAAAAAAAAGGAACATTTTTGTCTGCTGGAACATTTTTGCCATAAGAAAAATTAAAAAATTTTCCACCATGAAGCATTTTTTTGCCAAATGGGACATATTTACCACACTGTCAAGGAGAAAGCTGAATGTTTTTGTTGAACTGAAGTTTTTCAAGAAGCTTTCCATAATGACATAATGATGGGGCAGGCTTTTTACCATTTTAAATTTGGCTTTTTAACCATCTAAACATTTAACATCTACGACAAAATCTTTGAAACAAGAGGGCCATGATGGCCCTGTATCGCTCACCTGAGTATGACTGCTTTAAACAAAGTTGCTATGGACCTGGTTATTTGACCCCAGATGACCCATATTCGAACTTGATCTAGAAATTATTGAAACAATCTCTTTGACAAATTTCAAGGTTATTTGTACTGAAAATGTTACCTCTAGAGTGTTAACAAGATTTTTCCATATTTGGGCTCTATGACCTAGTTTTTGACCCCAGATTACCCATATCCAAACTTGAGCTACAAATCATCAAAACAACCTTTCTGACAAATTTCCAGGACATTTGGACTGAAAATGTAGCCTCTAGAGTGTTTACAAAGTTTTTCGATATTTGGGCTCTGTGACCTAGATGTTTCGACTCCAGATGACCCATATTCAAATTTGACCTAGAAACCATAGAATTAAGCTTTCTGACAAATTTCCAGGTTATTTGGAATTAAAATGTTACCTCTAGAGTGTTAACAAAGTTTTTCCATATTTGGGCTCTGTGACCTAGTTTTTGACCCAAGATGACCCATACTCCAACTTGAGCTAGAAATCATCAAGAAAACCTGTCTGACAAATTTCCAGGATATTTGGACTGAAAATGTAACCTCTGGAGTGTTAAAAAGTTTTTTACATATTTGGACCATGTGACCTAGTTTTTGATCCCAGATGACCCATATCCAAATATGAGCTAGATATCATTGAAACAACCTTTCTGACAAATTTCAAGGACATTTGAACTAAAAATGTAACCTCTAGAGCATTAACAAGGTTTTTCTACTTTCGGGCTCTGTGACCTAGTTTTTGACCCCAGAAAACCTATATTCAAAACTAAGCTAGAAATCATCGATAGAACCTTTCTGACAAATTTACAGGTTATTTGGACTGAAAATGCTACCTTTAGAATGTTAACAAGGTTTTTCCATATTTGGACTCTGTGACCTAGTTTGTGATCCCAGATGACCCATATTCGAACTTGATCTAGAAATCCTCAAGGCAATTTTTCTGACAAATTTCCAGATTATTTGGGCTGAAAATGTAACCTCGAGAGTGTTAACAAGGTTTTTCCATATTTGGGCTCTGTGACCTAGTTTTTGACCCCAGATGACCCATACTTGAACTTGACCTAGAAATTGTCAAAGCAACCTTTCTGACAAATTTCCAGATTATTTGGGCTGAAAATGTAACCTCTAGAGTGTTAACAAGATATTTCTATTTTTGGGCTCCGTGACCTAGTTTTTGAACCCAGATGACCCATATTTGAACTTGAGCTAGAAATCATCAATAGAACCTTTCTGACAAATTTCCAGGATATTTGGACTGAAAAAGTAGCCTCTAGAGTGTTAACAAGGTTTTTCTATATTTGGGCTCTGTGACCTAGTTTTCCAACCCTGAGAACCCATGTTCGAACTCGTCCGAGATATCAATGAGAGAAACATCCTGACCAAATTTCATGACAATTGAGGCAAAAATGTGACCACTAGAGTGTTAACAAACTAATTGTGGATGGACGGACGGACGGACAAAAGGTGATCAGAAAAGCTCACTCTGTCACTACGTGACAGGTGAGCTAAAAATGTATCAAGTCTAATTATCAATATTTTGTGCTGCTTCAGTTCCAAAGAACATTACCTCATCTCACATGCACAATACAATGTATACAGATGGAAATATATGATAAACATAGTATCAATGAAAATAAAAGTGAATGAAGAACAGTGTGCATACACTGACCACATCAGCTAGTATATGAAGGTACTCAAGTACAGAAATGTATGGCACTCTTACCGTTTTGGGCTTGATGTTGAATGAAAAATGATATAATGACATGAATACATAGAAAACTAAAGATTCAATGATTTTAATTTTAAGCTTTATTTTTATGTCCATCATGACAAAAGTTCCTGCTACATTTGGTCTATCAGTTTTGTTGACTGCATCTTGGAGTTCTGGACTAGTACTCATCCACAAAGATGAAACTAACTATTGAAATGGAAGTCCGATAATGTAAGCTGGATTTGAACCCATATCCATCATGACAGGAGTCCAGGGCTAAACTCCTTCATGAAGGTGATCACTTCTAACCCAGACTTAAAGGACCCCACTTTCTTAATCAGTGTCTTTTGTTATGTCTTGAACAGCCAGCCCTAAATAAATAAACCTGCGCTGAGCAGCCATCTCATATCAATGGCCAAACTTTGTATCTCTTTACTTTCTTATTCATATTTAATGTAATGTAACTTCAGTATCAATATAACTTCACATTTATTCTTCCTACCTTTATAACTGAGAATCTCAGTAACCATTATAAGGAAAGAAATTTCTGTATTTTCCCAAACTCTCACTGTCAGTTTGGTATACTATTTTTTAGTACAGTCAGGTTCAATCTTTTACATTTTTATATTTATGTGTGAAAATTGTGTGCATAGGAAGCTATTAAATTAATATAAGCATTTAATTTAGCAAATTACAATTTTTTTCTTCTCAAAATACAATTTCAAATCAAATTTCAATAGACAGAACAAAAGACCAGTCCTATTAAAGTAGATACAATATTACTTTTCTAATGATTTGACCTAATGACCTCATTTTTTTTCAGAATTTAAAGGACCATGCACTTACATTTTCTCAACCGTGGTAACCATATTTCATTGAAAACAGAATTACATAATTATCGTAGTTTTTCAGGTTAAATAAGCATTGAAGAGTTAGGCTTTACTCATGCACATTATAAATGGCATAGAATAAACAAGAAAATCATAGCAGTTTTCACAAAACTTGGAAATCATAAAGAAAATGTGCAGAGACATAAAATCAATCTTTATATGGTTTAATTGTGCTGGGAGTTAACATGAATGTTTACTCTGCATTTAATATGCTGTATAACACACATTGCATTAAAACAGTTCACCCCATACAAATGTGGCAGACACTGTCATGGATTCATATAATTAAGTCAGGGATATAGTGCTGAACTATGATTCATCTCTTAGCTTTTTAGGGTGTTATAACACCTTGCAAAATTTAAGTGCATCACTTCAGATACTGTGTCATCAAAGATATAACTGCACAATGTCTGTCACTGCTGTATACATCAGTCATATACATGTTGGTGAATGGCATCTTGTCATTGTGTGTGATTTCAGCCAATCAGCCTGCATAAAACATATTTGAGCAGTCGCCCACATAAAACATTATTTCTTTAGATCTCATTCTTTAAGTCTCAATAAGTATTAGTTATAAAAACAAACTGATTTCATACTTGACGGGTTATCACTGATTCAGAGAAAACAGACACAAAAGTGTGTGAAGAAAAGTGTTGATACCTGTGTGTAAGGCTGATGTTTGTACCAATTTTAGCTTTCTCTTTGATGTGTGTTAGCCTAGCACTAAAGTAGACAAGGCTGAAGACTGTTGCATTTAAATTTTGCAAGGCTTAATATTGATAAAATATTTGAACATCTATCCCTTCAAAATGTGCATACCTGTAGTCATCTACTCCAATCCCAGCCTCAACTTGGATATCTTCATCACCTATCCCAATGGACACCTGTACCGTCCCAGCATGCACTGAAGAGGTCACATGACTATGGTAGGGGGCACCACCAACAGCATAGAACAACACACCAGACCCTCTGCTAGTCTGGAATGTACAGATGATTGCTAACAATGAGTTTTGCTCAGGGACAAAAGTTGTGTGATTTATAATAAGTCTCTTCAAAATCTTCACCAAAAGTATGACTATTTTTGTGACTTTCTGACCAATAATATATCTCTAAAATATCAGAAATTCATATTAAAAAACTTTATTACAAGTATAATTTGAAATAGCTTGAAAAGGAAAATATTTCTTTAACACAAAAGGAGAGATTACTCATTACCGTATATACTCAGCCAAAAGTCGACTCAACCATTAGTCGAGAAGGGGTTTTTGAGGTTAAAATTGATGATTTTTACTTAGACCCTTTCATACGTCGAGTTCAATTTTTAAGATTTTATGTAATCGTACAAACTGCGTATCTACAGTAAAGGGAAGCAACTACGTCAACAGAGTGGTGTGCGGTAGTTTCATTATACCGAAGACGTACGGGCAGTATGTTTTAAGACATTTTGGAAGGGATCATTTGAAAGTGACACAGTTGTTTGCTGTCAGTATTATTCGTTTAATTAATCATTTATTTAACTTGCAGGTCGTTTAAAATGCACAAAAAAAACAAACACAGAAATGTAATACCGAAGCACATGAATAATTTCAAACAGGAATTATCACACTGAAATTATACGAGTTATTATGAAAAAAATTAATGCCAGTAATTGTTCACACCTTTGATTTCTGAATAAAGCATAATGCTGTTATGTTTACATAGCAATAAGGACCTGTATGATATACGATTATACAACCGGAAAAGCCCTGACACTGGACAGACTTTATCAATAAACAAGGGAAGTCACTCTACAACTACCGCGCCATGGTCGTTTGTTTATTACATGTCAAACAGATGTGTGAAAATATCTTTGTCATACTGCCAAGCAGACTAATAAAACAAAAGGAAAGGTTGACCCTTATATAAGTTCTTTATTGATTAGAGAAGCCTGCTGAATAATAATGATGTAATTACGCTACGGGGTTACCTCCGTGTAGTGTAAAAAATATGACTGTCATACGGGCAAGTACGTTTGATTTTTTTTTCATTTTATTTGCCTGACTCGCCCATACGTCGAGCAATGACTTTAAGGCCATTTTCTGGGAATTAAAAACTCGACTTTTGGCCGAGTATATACGGTACTTGTGCAGTACCAGTACTCTTGTTTCATTTATCCTTTTGGAAAGGTCATTTTTACACAAAATGATGAGAATGTGCATTACTATATAGTGAAACAACTCCAGAAGATAGAAACAGCAATGTGTATTCATTGCAATTCCAGAAATGCCAGTAAAAACACAAGCTGAAGTATAGGCATTATGGTATGATCTGTATTTGATAACAGTTGTTTACAGCACAGTTTTCTCTGATTTCTGGCATACTGATTAACTTTCCACTCTCTTAATCTATTACTACTACATTGCATCATTTCTTAAGCAAAAAATGCCATCAAAACTTTGGTAAGATTTGAAGGGGCAAACAAAGTACCCGTAGATACTTTTTTATATGAAAACTTTTATTGAAAGAAAATAATTACCACATGCCTTTGACAGATATTTGAAAAAAATTGCGGTAAACAATATACAAATAATTATTGAAAAAATGTAATGAAAAACTTCTAATGATAAACCACAATGAAGCCCCAAACTATTTGCACACTAAATTATCGGTAATTTAATTAAAGTAACTTTCATCAAAGGCAAAATGTATGTGGCATTAACTTAAGTGGAAAATTAAATTACATGTTTTAATCAACTCTCTGCCTTCTATGATTAACAAACAATCAGAAGTATGAATTTGTTTGATTTCCCCTAATGTCTGGAGACCAATCTGTTGCAGTAACAAAAGCTGGGAAAGATGCAACTTTGTCCAGAATTTTAATTACATCATTTTTTATGCACATCCACTGAAAGCATAAAAGAAAATTATGTGTGTTTAATCAATTTTTTCCACAATTTAATCCTTCCCTGTCATTTCTAAATGCTCCCATTTCTCATCAGGTAATTACTGTCTTTGGTTTCGATAGACAAAATCAAAGGCTGATAACTCATATTGCACATAAAATCAAAGGCTATATAACTCATATCAAAGTAAAATTATTTGCTGAAATCAAATCAAAGTAAAAATTTAATTATTCTAAGTACCTTAAACTCGAGACTTAATCTCATTTTCTCAGTCAGGATGTTTTGTTCGTTCATATGAAGCTTGTATGTCAGCCACTCATACCCTCGCAGTGTTACCGTAGTGGGACCTGAAAACAAGTATTAAAAGACAAAAAAAGTTTACAAATGTTCATACTTCATATACTATTGTAGTGTTTGTTGTTGTTTGCTTGTTCATCAATGTTGGCCTTAACTAATATAATTACCTTTTTTGCTATACAAACAAATTACGTAATGATATGTACACATGCTATTTACTGTTTGTTGTTATTACTGTTGTTGTTGCAGCCACTGCAGATGTATTTTCTTACCACATCTGTTTACATAACAATGATGAGCTTGAATAATAATTTCCTGGTAATTTCCTAAGAAGACTAAATCAACTAACACAGGGTAAATAAAATCCCACATGAGCAAGAAAACAGACTGCCAAAATTAAATGCACACCTCAACTCCTAAGAGACTCATTGTTGTAAGAAATCATGCAGGAACTGAAACTATCTTGGATACATAGAAAAAAGGTGAATAATTCATATTATCAAGACTGCCTACTGTCAGTCATATAATTTTTGTATTTTTTTCTGTTTAAAAACAATGTTGCTGCCACTGAGACCATACCTCATTTGTATATTCAATATAATTGGTAAAAAGTATGTAATTGCCAACACAAATGTCATAAAACTTCTTTTAAAAAGTTCTATAAATGGTTATTTAAGAGGGGCTTAATGAATACTGACTATCCTAAAATGTCCAAATGCTTTACCTAAATCTGAACAAAATGGTCCTTGGTAATCACTTCCAAAACAGTCACAGATTGTCTCACTATATGTATTAATACAGTGTCCACCATGATGGCAGGGGTTATTGATGCACTTATCAACACACCCTTCAAGGACACCTTCCATTGAAGCAACTGGTATTGGAACAAGTTTCTGGTTGTTGTCCAAATACTTAATGTCTCGTAAACAGCCAATCAAATGAGGATAGACATCTGAGAACAAAGTATTGGGATCTGTTCCTGAAAGTTAGAAATATCAAACATTATTTAGGAAATTTCACTTACAAGAAAATTTGTTTACAATGAGACAAAGCCATTTGTTTTTTATCAAATTTAACTCTCCTGACAATTTTAATGACTATTTTGCATATTGAAGTAAAACTGACTGCAGCAGTGATTATCAATTATTAACTATTATTTATCTCTACCAAGGCTGGCAAATTAATAACATAAGGCAACAATTTGTGTGAAAATAAAACAGAGCCATCATTATGACATAAAGACTAGCACTGACACAACTACAGCATTAAGATATCTTTTTAATATAAAAAAAGTAAGTTTCATAAATTATAAATAAGTCAGAGCTCACCTCCAAAATAAATTGCTGAGGAATATTGTGACCAGTCCAGCAAAGTCGTAAAATCATCATGTAGAGTGTATGGTTTAAGGGCAGTAACTCTGGTTTCACTGTCAACTGTAATAGTTAACTCCCCTGTCAGTGAATTTAGTACCATGTTCATGGAATGCCATACGTCATTGTTTAAAGCTGAAAGGATAAATTCTAATTTGTTAGTATTTGTACAATAGTAGTAAAAATATTACCAAAAGGATGTCATGAAAAACGCTGCTGGTAGAAGATTTTGTGAACTTGATACAAAAATATGTATACATGTATTCACCAGGCCAAGTAAGAATTTCAATTCATCTACTATGAATTATTATATAAACAAACATAAAATACTGGAAATGTTTACAAAAAGGGTATAACTTAAACTAGCAGAGCTCAAACTAGTCACTGTCAGTCACTGAGAGATTTATAGGTCAGTGACCTTGACCTAGTGAGAGCAGCAGCAGACCTGTCCTTTCCAAACATGTCTTAAATTTTTTGCTTCCCTTAAATCTGAAAAATAAAATGTCCACATTCATGTTTTTTCAACCCATGACTGAAGCAGGTAAACAACAAACAAGTAAGGTTAGTTAACTTAATGACCTTTTACACCTGAAATGATTAAAGAAGTCGATAAGATGATTTATGATGAATTAAAGAAGGGCTTGCTTATTTACGTAGGAAGAAAGTTAATATTATTATATACTTGACTGATCTGAATCAAATGTCTTACAACAAGATTATCCCCAGCTGTTGGTCACACACCTCAATCATGCTCTCCAAAACAAAAAGTTTTTTTTTTCATTAAACCACCATGGTGTTTCCACTAAAGATGTTTATAAATGTTTTTCATGACCATCCTTCTTTGAGTGAATTCTGGTATTTTAAAGATTTCACAGAACTACTTTAGTATTTACTAAATTGTATTTGTTAGTTCAGTTGCAAGTCATTACCTACTGTCCTGTAACTGCATGTTTTTTAATCCTACATTTGTCTTGGAAGCATTAAGTTTTGATGGTAAAAAATGAGCATGAAATCAATTTAACTGAAAGACATATATAGTAAGAGCTTATCAAGTTGAGTTAAATCTCAAATATATGTCATAGAAAGGTATTCTCTGAAGCACTGTAACCTTTTTTGAGGAGAATATGTTTTCTAAGTTAATAATATAATTCTGACAGACCCAGAATTTTAATTTTCTTCAGTCAGGTTATCCGAATACATATATAAAATTTTAAAAATATACAAGTCTTTTATTCAAATCTGCTTCTGATACTCTGACAATTCCTTCTAAATAAATCAGGGATGTCAATGAGTAACCTGTTACAAAGAAATAGTATTTGATTACCCATAAAATAATATTTAAAAAATGATTTATAAGTAATGGAACTGATAATACTGTTTTTTAGTTGTTTTAAGTTTTCTCTCTATCTATTTGAATTTATTTATTGTTGGTACCAGTTCCCCATTTGACCAATGCCCCGTGAAGGGTTAAGTAATTCTAGGCAAAGGGGATTTTGCAAGATACAGATACAGAAAGCATCCCGTTCCATGCTCACTGATCAGCACTGATACATTGGACCTCGGCTTTACTTTACAATCCTAAAAAAAAATATATATCAAATATAATAAACTTTCAAAAACTTTCTGTTCATTTTCAAAAGCAACAGCATTGTTTGTTTAATTTTAGAACATAATTCACTCAGATCCAATGCAATGTTTTATTTCTCTGTATCTTTTTTTTATTGACATTTTTAAGCTTTTCCATTTAAAAGAAATATTTTTAAAATAAGTTTTCTATACTTTCCTCTTGCTTGCTTAACAAGACATTTACTGTAATCTTCTACTGGGGCCAAATAACATTTTTATTGTACTAATAACACCCTCTGAGTATTATTAGGAATATATTGCCCTGGACATAAATATTTGGCAAAGAAAACCTGTTTCTGCCAACATGAATAAATAACAAGCAACAATACACCAGTACCTGACCACTAACAAAGTGATACAAGAGCATGAAAACGAACTAGGTAATTTGCTTAAGGTGATACAGAAGACTATATTCTCTAACATACATACAGAGTACTGTTGACTAAGTCATTAAGCACAGAATGATCTAAATTCAACCTTGATATCACTGCTGAAAAAGTTAACCAAAAAAACATTCATACTGAAACATAACTGTGTTTTTTATGACCTTCCAACCTAACTTTAATTTGAATGGGTGACAGAATTTTGAAATCTGGGACTTACTTATTTGACTTGATATTGAACTGTATATAAACTGTTCCTTTCAGATGGATTGTTTGAATTAAAGAGCCAACAAAAACTACCGGATGCAGCCCACTGCCTCCATAGGTAACAACCACTTGATATGACCTAATCTCTTCTGACAGGGATAGGAGAAATGCAACAAGTCTGAAAACTTTGTCTCGTTGATAAAAAAAAACAACAAATAATGTGATTTCAATCACTCCCTGGTTACATTAACTTTAGTTTGTATGTTTGAAAATTGTCTTTATTAAGCTTCTAGTGTGGGTAACCTGTAGCATTAACACAGACAGCGACTTCTCACCCTATTAGTCAGTAGTAGTTTAAAGACAAACTTAACTAGGCTGACATATATTTCACACCAAAGACCTTTCATTTAGTATGTATTAATCAGGTACCTGTCTTTAGCAACCCCCTGTACCTTACTGCAATCTTATACTGGTCATCTGATATAGCCAATTTAGGAACGTTTTTCAACTTCAATGGCCGAAATGACTAAGTTTCAAACAGTAATGCATTTCTGACTGATGTTTGCTAGAAAAAAAGTTAACAAGAGTTCTTAATCTAACTATCTAAGTCATGCTTTAATAAAAGGCTGCAAGTTCTGGGGTATTCACCGCTTCAGAGCTAATGCCTCATCTTGTTATATCTTAACCACTCACACTTCTATCTATAAACAGAATCCTTCTAAATGTTTGAAAAAGAAAGCAGTATTTTTACAAATCTAGTATCAGTGCCTAACCTGGCACAGAACTCATAGAACTTATCAATGTATTACGTAACTAAGAATTTATGAATAAGATTATTTTCACGATTGGTCAACAACGGTCAGCTCTGAAAATACCTCTGCCATTCACTTCCCTGCGACTTTTGAAACAACTTTGTATTGCAGAGTAGATAACTGTAACAGAAGCACTGTCAGGCAGCAACTTTTGATGTTCAGAGCATCGGAAAAAATGGTAACACTGTATTCCCTGCTTATGCAACAAAAACAGCATTTTACAAAATAGCACGCTTATTTCAGTTTCAATTTAACTGTTTTCACGGGCTCACTTCTTACAGTCTTGCCTTTTGTATTCAGTTATCATAATTTCAAGAAAAGACAAGACCAGTTGCTTAATATAAGTTTTCCATACCTTATTCTTATTCTTGACTGTCTTGAAGATATGTTACTTCTATCTTTATATTAATTACACCTACCTTTTCCAACTGTGAGCCAAACTTCATCAAAATCCAAGAGTTTATAACTAAGCACAAAATATCCATACTGAAGTTCACCACACATTCTGTAATTTAACCGTTGTAACTCTTTCATATCCAAATCTTTTAAATAATGACAAAAAATTAAACCGTTTGGATTTCTAGTTCTAAAACTGAGTGAAATGCGCTGATTTTGAGTGCCAGTGTACACTGGTGAAAATGATAGAAATGAAACTCCTGGAATGTTGAATGTCCATGACTTAACTTCCTGAGATAAATTTGCCGGTAACATTTGTAAAATGACTAGTAAAACTGCAAGTTTCAAACTGTGCAGAAATTTTGGACCTCGAAACTCCATTTTATGTTGTTTTTGTTGTTGCTGTATTCAGTCTTGTCCACTCCACAACAAACACATCAATAGTGACACACAATGTCTGTTTGATTAGAATCTAACATCTATAGCCACCACTGTGGGTCATGTTTCTCAAAATGAAGAACTGTTTGTCTTTTACTCTCACTCCCTCTTCTGAAAGTAGACAAATAAATAAGTACTATAGATTAAAAAGCACGAAAAAAAATATAACAAATTAATCACATAGCTAAATATATTTTCTCATCATTTCACAGAGACTTTAATGCTAGCACTTGCTAACAGTCACTGTTGACTGATTTCAGCGTGTCACTTTTAAAAAATCACTACAGTGAAAATCAATACCACCCTTTGAAAGTGACATCATTCATAGGTGATGAAATCACTAATTTCTAACAGTTTATCTAAAGAGTTAATGGTACAACAAGCTACCAATATCAGTACAGGTTTTTGACAGAATCGTTTAGACTTAATCATTGTTACTTATCCAATAATTTTACAAGGAACCTTTGCTCTTTTTAGCTTTCAACCATATAATTTATTTTTATTTTCTCAATATCAATGGTTTCCTGCATCAAAGACGTAAAAGTATTTCTGTTACGTTTTCTTTAGGAATCAGCCCATTTTAAAAATCCACAATTCTAATACAATTAATGTACATGCAGAGTAACTACAATCTGCCAAATTCTTCCTTAAAGGAAAACAATTATATTGTTATAAAAAAGAACTTGAACCAGGTAAAAAATATCGAGACAGCATTTAGAAATCACAGTTTTATCCGTTAGTGTTCCTGCATATTATTTTGCTGATAAGCATGGCTTATTGCATGCACTAAGTAAAGATGGTGTACTTTATTACAGTTAACAAAAGCACATTTTTGTAATGCCTTATTCTTGTCTGACTTCTTTATGAGACAATAAAAGGAAATACTCACTTCTGATGAAACAAGCATACCTTTGATTCTCAGTCATTGTTTTCATCATTATCATCATGAAGCAATTCATAATTAATGCTCAATTATCTATTATAAACCTATTGCCAAAACAAACACATACAAACCAATGTGCACCTATGTTTCATAAACAAACCTCTTTAAGCATCCCGTTTATCCTACAACCAGGATTTCATCTCAGTTTTGCATGTACATTGCAGTTGATTAACTGATCAAAACTCCATTATTTTTGGTAAAATCTCACATTGAACATATGGTCAAACAGTGTTTTGGCCCATAAAAAAGGCATTAGCCCATAACAGAGGAATAAATAAATAGCCTGCCAGTGTAAAAAATATTGAAACATTTAAAATTATAGCCTATAAAAATCAGTTCATGATTTTGTTATCAGTTTGAAATGTTAAGTGCTATTTTTTATTTTGAATTCATAATTCAACACATTGCATAAATGCTTGCTTTACAACTTAATATTAAGTTCTTAGACGTATAATTCCCACACAAAATTTATAGTAAAATTACAACATAATTACAAAACTTCTCTTAAAATGTTTAAGCACGTATTTAACATCTATCTTGTGAAAATATTAATGGAGCATTGCACACCTTTTAAAGTTATAACTTCAAATTAACAACCTTTTCCTCCTTGAGAACAGATACAATAAGATTCTGATGATGCTACAACATAAAAATTAGACAATTTGCCTGAATACCAAACTTAATATTTCATGTACTATAAGTGAAATCTGTAATCTCTTTTACTGTTTTTTAAAAACTTTTCATTCTTTTAACATTGCACTTTGTCATGCTCTAACAAATATACTTAACCTGTGCAATATATGTTTTGTGCACCAAATGAAAGCAATCCAAAATCGGCATAGTATGTACTGTCTTAAGAAAAATTACCAAGTGACTCAGATATATATAGCTAAAGATCAAAAGTTTCATGTGCAGCATTTGGCATGCGATGCTACATCATAAGAATGCTAAGTGCCTGAATTCTTTCATCAAGTGAAACCATACACACTTCATTAAATTTTGAGGATACATCTCCCTCCCATCTAGCCTGCTGTTATGGGTTTAAGGGCCCCCTGACATGCATGAAATGCACATGAATGCATGTTAATGTGTTACTTTGCTCTGACATTTGTCTTAAGATCAATTAACGCATATTTGTCTGTCAAAATGCTGGTTTATGATGATGAAGTATGCATCCAAGTATGTGAAAAACAGACATGTTGGTAAAAAGAGTACCAGTAAGACAACGGCATTCTCCTGTAGTGGACTCACTAATACTGTAATGTGAGGTATAAGACTTCTTAATTTCTTCAAACAGTAAAGCAATGACTTGAAATTCTTGAAATCATGAGCAATGTTTTATTTTACAATAATATCGTATCTTGCCTTGACATAGTAATGTTCTAAAACCTTTGAACCAACAACATTCATACCAAGTATGACAGAAAATTGGAAAGATTTTTTTTTTTTACCTACTGCATATGTTTAAAAATTAATCAAAATTAAATAGCAATAATTGGTAAGTATACACTTGGCCTGTCACAAACTGAAAAAAAGATAATATGGAAAGAAAGATCACATGATTTCAGTCAGAATACAATTTAACAAATATAGCAGGTAACATTCTGAAGTTCAAGAGAATTAACTGTAAGTTCATCAATATTTTCATAAGTACAAGCTCTGCTAACAAAATAATACTGGGGTGATATTTTCTCTTTATAACAAAATGTAAGAAATTTGTCTAACCTTGTTTGACACTTGAAACCATTTATTTACATAAACTTCGTAACTGTTTTCTATTTTAAATAGTGGCACATACCCGATAATGCTTCAGATTAGCAATAAACACAAAATGTGCATAATGTATACTGAATTAATTAGCCAATTCAATTCCAAGGATTTTTAGTACAGCAGTATTTAACAAAATTTCTCAAAGTAAGTGACACACAAGGGAGTTTTATTTGGTAAATTCATAATCTCTAGAGGGTACTGACATATTCAAATAGATTTAATGACAAACAGAATTTCAGGACCTCAATTTTTTTCACTTTAAAGCCTCGCTCCCCACACCCCGCAAAACATCCAACAATAACTCATATGACTTGAAAAAAAAAAAATTAGATCACACTAAAGAAATAAAGAGGTGTTCTTATATTTTCAAAGATAAACAATGCTGACAGTACTAGATACTTACCTTTAGAAATGAAACCGTAAATATTTATCTAACAAGTCAGAATAAATCACTGCATTGCTGATCTATTCCTAAATTCCACACAGTTATTCATTTATCTCAATGCATTCTGATCATAGGTTTAATATCAAACCACAAGTTGTCAGTATACTGTCTTGATACAACTTTTCCTAGTAATTCCAAATATATTTCAAAGCAAGTTTTATAGGAACCATTAAAAGCAACAACTATTATAAAGTATTACTCAAGAACTTAAATTCTATTGATGTCACAACACTTTTAGATGAGACGTCTATATTTCTCTGCATTATGAACATAGTATAGCATGCATAATACAATATTATAGAATGTTATAATCAATAACGCACCAGTGTATTGCAAATCACTCTATAAGTCTTTCATAAAAGCAATTATAAAGTCAATATTATCTAAATAATGCAATTACGATGTCATTTTCCGTCTGAATAGAAAATAGCTGTTGCTGATAATTGCTTCTGCAAAAAACAAAATTAGTGGTCAATTTTCTAAATCCAGCTAAAACTGACCTATGTCATTGTGACCGCCATGGTGTTGCCTACTGAGAACATAGTACAAGAAATTACCAAATCAATAAAAAGATAAATGCACAGATGCTTGCCAATTATGCTGCTAATTGTTTCTGGCAGATGTTTACCTTTAATGAAATTATTACCAAACTGAGAAAACCATTGTTACTTGCTTAAGTCCCTATGGACAAAACACTGACGAATTATATGAGAGAAAAGTTTGTTCTTCTTATGGAACTTTTGGTTGTTTCTCATTATGTTGAATCACTTAGTTTGAATTAGATCGTAGACAAAGAAATATTTCAACTGAAATAAGCTCTAGATGAGTTAAAGAAAACTTGTCATCACAGAATCAGATCAGGAAATCTGTTTAATTATTACTTTCTTCATTCTAACATCAACTTTACTGCACATGGGTGACCTCTGAAAGTGTGTTTCTTTTAACAAAGCTATCATTAGTGGGGATCAATCAAACCCAATCCTTATCACTAATGAAAACTAAAATCCACTTAAATACCCAATTCTATAATTCTGCCAAATAACAGTAGATAGTTTAGTGGCTTAGAGCGGTGAATGCACAAGAAACTACATAGAGTACATTGGTAAATCCTGGGAGAAAGTCAGGCCTTTATCAAGAAATTTATCCATAACAATTTACCTTTGATCAATGTTTTGCATGTTTTATCAGTTAGACAGAGCTGTATAGAACATGTTTTTTGCCTGATTGGCTGCATTAAACATTTGTTTACTTCCAGGCTAGGCTGGTAATATTTGTTTACTTGCAAGGCTATGCTGGTAATACTTGTTTACTTGCAGGCTAGGTTGGTAATAACTTGTTTACATACAGGCCAAGCTGGTAATACTTGTTGACTTGCAAGGCTATGATGGTAATACCTGTTTACTTGCAGGCTAGGTTGGTAATAACTTGTTTACATGCAGGTAAGGCTGGTAATACTTGTTTACTTGTAAGCTTGGCTGGTAATAACTTGTTTACTTGCAGGCTGGGCTGGTTATACTTGTTTACTTGCAGGCTAGGCTGGTAACTGAATAGATCTTGACTGCAGGCAACTAAATGTCAGAAATTACCCAGATGAAAGCAAAAAGTGAAAAAATATTGCCAAAAGTAGAAAATTAATACAGTCTGAAAAACTGAACAGCCTGAACACATCAGAATCCTTGCAGTAGGTCTGTCCAAAAAATCATAAGAATAATGCCTTAACAAACATCTCCAATTTAATTTTCATTTACATTCCTAATGGTATCTCAATAATAATATAACAGAAATTGCTCTTGATCAAATAATTGATTTAAAATTGATAAAAAGTCAAGAAACAATTATCGAAATCAACTAAATCATTTTTTTTCTCTTAAGAACTCTTAATGAAAAGCTGAATAAATATTTTGCAACACCTTGAGAAAATTTGATCTGCACAGAATTCTGCAACATATCTAATACAGAAAGAATGTTCAAACAACTTTGATCAAGGACTGCTGTCAAACACTGAAATAATCTGATTGTCCAAAGTAGACGGACAAGTTAAAATGTTGCAACTTCAAACAAAACTGTCACTACTTATGGAAACAAACCAACTTGATGGTCGGGCAAACATATTCGTAATTTGTATCGAAGTCATAAGGCTTAGTCTCATTTACTAACTAGTCTCAGTATTGCAACTTCAGGCAGGATGCTGCCTAATGCCTTCTGAAGGTGGATATCAACCATTTGAAAAAAGGGCATGATAAACAACTTTTTGAGTACAATTTACCGTAATTTACTAACCAGATCCTTACATGAATGGATTAAAGAAAATTGACTGTTCACTACCCTTTACAGGTGAACTGTTTGTATTGTCATTGCCAAAAGCTTTGGACTTGTATTAACCATTGTCATGGTTTCAGACACTTATAAAACTTTATCAAAATTAAATAAACAAGTTGAATATCTTTAGAATAATTTGAAACAAACATCTTAAAGCAAATGCAACCTCCATTATAAACTCATAAATATTAAAAAATCCATAGGATATAGCCCCAAAATCTTTGCAAATCATTGACAAGACCATTACATTAATTTAAGCAAAGAATTTTTGCTGAAAAAGTGACTTATAACAGCAAGATCAGGGGAAATCAGCACTTATTAAATAAATGTCACCTACACAAGACTAAATAACTTGGTGAAGTACTTAATTTTTATGATCTTCAAACAGACTTCCTTCAGTAAAGAAGCATTTTATGCTTTTATCACAATGATTTCTACTTGTAGAAAAACAAACAAAATCTTTTACCTTTACAATTTACACTTAAATCCTTGTTAAGACTTTATTCCTGGTCAAACTCTCTTGACAAACGCACTTATAATTAACATATCGAAAATGCGACACTGATAATTTTCCTTTATACGTAACTCTTACGCTAGATTAAATAGTTATTTCAGGTTTAAACACAATATCAAAATTTTACTGACATTTTTTTTCTCAGTTTTTTATTCAATTTTAAACAAAAACCAGTTGAAATGTTTTAGATAAAGTATTTATGCTACAACAATTAAAACAAAAAACAAAACCTTTCATACAATTCTCTGATATTTTGCATCTCAAAAATTGTAATGTGAGCCAAATTTTGCATTACAATGATCAATTTATAATGTAAAGATGCCTTTTGTGTGTCACAAATTAATCTGAAACTTGGACACGAAATTCATTCCAAAACATGACAATGTTCCTCTGATATTGATGTAATTAAATTACGCATCAAATGATTTTGAATATATGCTACTTAACACTGTGACAATTAAAGCATGAAATTTAGTTAAAAGCCAAGTGATGCATTAATGTTTTGATATATACTAATTTACTCACCTCGTACACTACATCCAAATATGCATTATTCTTATATTTATCTGATTTAATAAAGACAATTATCACATCATTGAAAAAAGTCTGGCATGATATTATATGGGTATAAATTTCCAAAACAAAAATGCCACACACATTTTTAGCATCTAAACCATGGGAAAATTACAAATAATTTCCTGTCTTCTTTTTATTCAGATATTCTTCAAACAGGCAATATGCCAAGCTCCCTCCAAATCAAAGAAAATCCTTATAATAATAGAAAAAGATTATACAACAGAGAAAATGCATAAATTCACAAAGGAATAACTCATAAATGTCAAAAAACATTCAGAAAGACATGGTTAATCAGAAACGGGTCAGGCATGGGTGAAAAGAAACAGCATTCCCTGAGTGTTAACATATCTTGACAGTGCTACAGTTATACAGTACTGACTTGGTACTACAGTAAGCATATGATAACAAGACAGTGATGTCATAGTAAAACAGAATTATCACTTTTTTATTGTAAATCTTTAATATTATTTTTTGAAAACAAAAAGTATTGTATATCTACAATAAGATGTTCTCTTATACCCAATGTTCTGTCTATTCATGCAATGGTTCTCAAGTAACAGTATCCTGGATGTCATACTATCATGAATTAACTATAACTTGGGTCAAAACATGAATTAATAACCAGATATCCACCAAGGTGGTACCAAACAATGTCAGGCTATAAAAGAATTAATGACAGGAATTTCACAGACAATTGGGTCTGGAGTGACTTGGAACAGTGTCAACAGAATGGCTGACCACATGACTTCATCAATAGATTCTTTTTTAACCGGCACAGTATCTATTCATAAAAATATCAATATATAACAAGAGCCATGTTACACATGGTTAATCCCCCCGCCGGGAAGAAGCTACCTGAAGGTTGTACTTTCAAACACTCAATGTAATAATGTTTGAAGAAAATCCCACAAAAAATAGGCAAGGTAGAGTTATTGTTCTTGCAAACTGCACTTCCTACCAATGTGCTATGTCAGTGTATTAAGTTTGAAGAAAATCGCTCAAGCACTTTTTGAGTTATGCTTCGGACAAAGTTTTTCAATTAAATCAGATAAAGGGGAATAATTCTAAAAGTAGGCAAGGTAGAGTTATTATTCTTACACACTGCAGCTCCTCCAAATGTGCTCTTTCAGTATATGAAGTTTGAAGAAAATCACTCAAGTACTTTTGGAGTTATGCTCCCGACAACACTGGAATGGACGCACGCACAGACGGACAGAGACCATTTCTAATATCCCCTCCTCCTTTCACGGGGATAATAAGTTCAAGAATTCAAGAATTAGATAAACATGTATATGCTGGGATTTTTAAAATGTAAACAAGTAAATCTGATAAAGGGGAATAACTCTAAAAAATAGGCAAGGTAGAGTTATTGGACTTGCACACTGCACTACCTACCAATGTGCTCTGTCAGTGTATGAAATTTGAATAAAATCCCTCAAGTAGTTTTGGAGTTATGCTCCGGACAAAATTTATTAAGTAATTCTGATAAAGGGAAATAACTCTAAAAATAGGCAAGGTAGAGTTATTGTTCTTGCACAATGCACTACCTACCAATGTGCTCTGTCAGTGTATGAAGTTTGAATAAAATCCCTCAAGTAGTTTTAGAGTTATGCTCTGGACAAAATTTATCAAGTAATTCTGATAATGGGGAATAACTCTAAAAATAAGCAAGGTAGAGTTATTGGACTTGCACATTGCACTACCTACCAATGTGCTCTGTCAGTGTACTGAGTTTGAATAAAATCCCTCAAGTAGTTTTGGAGTTATGCTCCGGACAAAATTTATCAAGTAATTCTGATAAAAAGGAATAACTCTAAAAAATAGGCAAGGTAGAGTTATTGTTCTTGCACACTGCACTACCTACCAATGTGCTCTGTCAGTGTATGAAGTTTGAATAAAATTCCTTTAGCAGTTTTGGAGTTATGCTCCGGACAAAATTTATCAAGTAAATTTGATAAAGCGGAATAACTCTAAAAAAAGGCAAGGTAGAGTTATTGGACTTGCACACTGCACTACCTACCAATGTGCTCTGTCAGTGTATGAAGTTTGAATAAAATTCCTCTAGCAGTTTTGGAGTTATGCTCCGGACAAAATTTATCAAGTAAATTTGATAAAGCGGAATAACTCTAAAAAAAGGCAAGGTAGAGTTATTGGACTTGCACACTGCACTACCTACCAATGTGCTCTGTCAGTGTATGAAGTTTGAATAAAATCCCTCAAGTAGTTTTGGAGTTATGCTCCGGACAAAATTGTTTCTGACGGACGCACGGACGCACAGACACACGGACGCACGGACGGACGAAGGGCATTCCTAATATCCCCTCCGCCTTTGGCGGGGGGATGATAAAACCCTACATAAAGGCTTCCAAAAAGATTCCAGTTTTCATTTGTTTAAAGATGGCTTATTACACTAGAAATATTAAAGGACATTACTTCAGGTCCTGAAATATACATTGTGTGACATAGTCAACACAATGCTTGTCACAATTCTACCTGTCAGTCAAACATGCCTTGTAGCTTCATCCTGTCAGTGTTTGTGATTTCAGCCAGTCAGATGCTGTATTACACATATAGAGCACCAAGATGAAATAAACATTATAGTCTATCACGTGCTTTTTGGTCCAGCATTACCAACTGTAGTAATGTTCCATGTGAGTTCATTATTACCAGTGAAAGCAATTATCTTGTTGACAATTATGAGCTGATGTAAATATTACTTAAATGCTTTTCTCTTGATGCACCATTTGTGCAGTTGCAGTCTAGTTCAGTTTAGATGTAAATACTAACTGTTTTCATGGTAACCATTACAAAATGAGAGGAGAAAAGTGTCAAACAAAAGGTTGTATAAGTGCAGTTTATTTGCTACTTTTTTATTTAATGTGTATCAAATTCATGTTTGCTCCAAAGTAGACATTTTAGTTTTGCAAGATGTAATACCAAAATTTTGATCACTACTTAAAAATGACTCTTGTTATTAGAAATCACTGGAATAAAGTAAGTAATCATACATACTAAACTGGAACCTTCAGAAAGAATTATTCCATAATTTGTCAAGAGGGTGTGATCTTTCTCCTCTCTCGAATCCAAATTTTCACCCATAACAAAAGTTTATACCTTAATTCTTTGAAGAAATTTCCTAACACCTTATCCTGAAATATATTCCTTGTTAAAATATTACCTGTAACATTCAGCCTGCAGGATCTGTTTTAGAATCTACAATGTTAATGTGCCTGTTATTCCTTATAGATGATTATCATTTTCAAGTGGGTTTTAATATTTCTGTAATGATATTTCACACAGTTCTTATCATTTTGATACTCCAAAGCAAAATGAATTTGTTATTTTTTGTACTCAGATAATATATTGTGAATTTATCACGATTAAACACATTGAAACAGTAATTCAAATAAGTAGGCAGCTTTACTTTCAAACTAATCATAAAATTACTGATTTTTCTCCTTAAATAAACTCTCATACAAGATCGGATAAACAATAAAGTCAGTAGTGGAGCTCAAGCCAATCCACACAGTCTTTAGTTTACAAGATCTACTGAGGCATCTTTATTACATTCCTCTGAGGTATAAACATCTAGTTACACAAAATACTTAAGGGGGAGTAACTGCTTTCAAATATTGAAAACAGAGTTACTGTTACTATTTCAAACTAATTAAAGACCTGTGGAATGATGATCTGATAAGGGAATGGATCAGTGGTCCAGTGGCATTGCAAGGAACTTGCATTCAAGGGGTCCTGAGTTCAATCTCCTGATCCACCACTAACACCACCGAGACAGTCGTCTGAACTGAGGCCCTGGATATCAGTGGTAACATGGAACAGGTAAAAGAACCAGTAGTATCTCTGAAACTGAATGCTTTTTGAATCTTGCATTATAATCGCCCACAACCTAAAACAACTAATCCCTTCTGGAGGTGTCAGCCATACCTGATACCGGTACCGAAGATAAATACAATCAGATAGACAGATAGATACCGTAGTTCAGACAAGCTGCCAACATGTGTAACTGACATTGTCATATAGAGCATTTGACATATCTACACCAGAAAACAAACTACCTGATGAAAATTATTACCAAGCTTGAAAAAAAAAATTGTGCCATTGTTTTTGAATGATTTATAAGTCTGCCATGTGTGGTTCTCATCAAACTAAGTGAATGGAAAATACATAACTGTTAATGGAGCATTTTCAGGCAAAATCATGAATAAATCATATCTAATAACATTTAACAATGGAACAACTGAAAGAAATATTTACTGAAAATGCAGTTTACCCCCTGTTATAAAACTTTCATCTAAATGATAATACAGAAAATAGTTCTCATGTGCAAGTACCGGTATATCCAATTTCCACATAGAGTTGTGGCTCAGTATTATCAATTAACCGTAAGCCCATCTCAAATAATGTAATAGAGAATGCAAATGTGTGTACACATCTAGCAAAGCTGTTAAAAACTGTAATAATTTCATTAAATACCATACCCCACTATTCAAAGTAAAAAAACAACAACAAAAAGAAGTAATAACTATTCAAAACCGAGTACAATATGCAATGTTAATGGAACACTTCAGAACTACTGTTAATATTTTTAAACTTGTCCTGGAATAGCAATTAATTAACACTGTGGTGAAAGATATAAGCTTCATCGAAGAAAGACATTAAGAAAAAATGCGTTTCTGTTACAGTATTTTTGATTGGCAAAGTCAGTTAGCAACACAAACATGTGTCTTATTGACCAGCACACATGTTGCTCCTTAATCTACTTCGGTAGCAAACACAGCAGATTAAATCAAGACATGGTTGCCATGCAGCCTTACATTTTATTCAACAAATAAAACATAAATCAACATTTTTCACAATGTTTAAAGGATAAAATGAAAAGGTTAATGACAAGTGGAAAATCTCTATCCCTATTTGAAAATTGGGTATCTGTGATTTCAGTTATTAATTTCTCCAAAACTAGATGGTAAAATTATTTGATACTTCGACTATTTGTTCAGAATAGTACATGAATAAAACTTATTTTAGTTAATGTGAAGCACAGAAGATTTATGTTGAGGTTTACATTGATAACATCGCCTCATAATGAAGTGGGTGGGGTAAATTCGTGCCATGTTTATAATCATATTTCGTTTCTTCTCACTTTCGGCTTTCCATTTTGTTTGCTTTTTGTCAGATGGTCTTCATATTGTCAATGACTACATACCAAGTAACAGTTGTTTTTATGGTCAGTCTATGAAAAAACATTGTGTTTCTCTATACCTTCTAAACCCAAAAAGTCGGGCGAGGTTTGAAGTGAATATAGAAATTTCTTGAAACTCCCAGTTTAAAAGTGTCTTATATGGTCTGTATTTTGTCCTAGGATTGTATATTTCTTAAAAAAGCTTTAAATTCAATGAGGGCTGACAAAATTTTTATTAGTATTCTAATACCTTAAATCAACCAAGATTTAAGAGACTTTGTCAAGATGACAAATCCTGTCAAAAAGTATGTTTTCTGGTAAAACATCACAGATATGAAACACAGAGACTAAACCCTGCTTATCATGATGTCCAAAACTAATTTAGTAACATCTTGCCTAAAGCTGGGATTTAACCTTTAACCTCTGGCTTGATTGGAAATCACTTCATAGAGCATAATAATGCTGGTAGCAAAATCTTTTGTCTTTCACAATATTGAAGTCCTTTAATTACTCATCACATTTTGTTCACAGCATCTCTGTATGGATATTAGAGCTATTTATCAGAAAACCTTTAGACACTTTACCCTGTTGCAATTGTGAAAACTAAATGTTACTATCTTCTTCTTTGTTCTGCATTTCTTGCTTTCTTTCTCTGAAATGTTTCTTTCCTATCAGTTACAACTGTTTTTTGTTATAACACTAAAGAGACAATCTTGTTGCAGTAAAAGAGATATGCTGTTACACTAAATACACAATCTTGTTGCAGCAAAAGAGATATGCTGTTACACTAAATACACAATCTGGTTGCAGTAAAAGAGGTACCCCTGGTATGCTGTTACACTAAATACACAATCTTGTTGCAGTAAAAGAGATATGTTGCTACATTAAATACACAATCTTGTTGCATTAAAAGAGGTACCCCCGGGTACCTGTTGTTACATTAAATATACAATCTTGCTGAGATATATTGTTACACTAAATACATAATCTTGCTGCTGTAAAAGAGATATGTTATTACACTAAATACACAATCTTGCTGCAGTAAAAGAGATATGTTATTACACTAAATACACAATCTTGTTGCAGTAAAAGACATCTGTTATTACATTAAATACACAATCTTGTTGCAGTAAAACAGATATGTTATTACATTAAATACAAAATCTTGCTGCAGTAAAAGAGATATATTGTTACATAATACACACTCTTGCTGTAGTAAAAGAGATATGTTATTAAACTAAATACACATTATGATAATGCACTTAAAGAGACAATGCTTTTGTCTCAAAGAGGAACATTACTGTACCAAATAGACACAATTATCGTGCTTAAGGAGCAATAAGCAAATAATTCATTGGATGCAATTCCATCCACTTCTAATGTATTTTTGGAAGGCAGATACAAAACATTAATGACAAACAAACCAAACAGAGCGAGGTATATGTAATAATTGTTCAGATCACTTTCAGGGGCAATGGAGAATAACACTGTTATCAGTAAAAGATGAATATGGAAAAGAAAATTCAGGATTTTGTTGATATTTTGGCTCTCCAGGAAGCCAACACAACTAATATTCATAGACAAAACAAAAGGCAAAATATTGACAAAATCCTGATGATGTCAGATCCTATTATCACTTCACTGCATTGATATTGGCCTGGTCTAAAACAAATCTATACAAAATTACAATATTATGACATTCAGACAATGTTTCTGAATTTTCCAAGAAAAACAAATACAGCAACAAATTGGAAATCGTTCTGAAACAAAACGTGGCTATTTTTGGAATGTTAAGAACTGCACAATGATGAAGTGGCTGTTGGTCCCTGAAAGTTGTAAGTTTAATGAAACCTGCGGCGCAACAAAACCCTTTCTATCAAAAAGTAATGCCTCAAGATCTTTTAAAAGAGCTCCAGGTTAAAAATTTAAAACAAACATACACAGAATTTAACAAATCTCAAGTATTATCTTAGTAATTAAATCATCATCAATTTTACAAGGTACTTAAAGATTTAAATATGAATGATTGTATAATCTTCTAGAATACAGAAGGAGAACATTTCATTGTAAAGGCCCTAGTTAAAGATTTGTTCTGCACAAAAAAAAGAACATTACAGTGTAACAAAACTACATCAATATAAATCTCGCATGTACAAGACAATTACTGACCTTCTAGTATGGTCCTGTAATGAATTGGAAACATTATTTTAGCACTGCATCTCTAAACTGATAATGAGGAGCACTTTTATTGGCTTCCCTTGACAGACTGTATTTAAATAATTGCTGGCCAGTTAATTAGTGTATCTCTGGTAATGGTCATGCTAATTATGGAACAAGACCAGAAAAAGAGACCAGAGAGATCCACTGGTAAGACTATAAACAATGATTGTAATTATTGACAAAATGACTGCAGAATATGATAATTTTTACTGCTGCAGCTGCATGAAAAACAAATTGATCTTACAAATTATATCTGTCAATATGCTAAGGAAAAGAATACTTCAAACTCAAGTCATCATATCCACAAAATAGATATCTGAAAAAGAAATAAGTAATTTGAAACACAACTGAGTACTTGTATAAAATGCACAAAAAGGATCAGAATTGAAAAAACAAAACAAACAAAAAACTTACATTTCAGCTTTCAATAAGTGATTTTGTATGTCAGAAAATATGGGAAACTGAATTGAATTGTTTTTTTCTGAAGTATTAGTAAAGGTATATTTTCAAAACGCTTTTTAAGCTCTCCAGAAGACATTTATATTTTCCTTTTAAAAAAGGAAAGTTTTTGTTAAAAAATCTCAAAGTATAACAGTAAAAGTTTTCTGTCTCTAAAGTTATTAATTTCTAAAAAATACCATCCACAACGTCTAAAATTATAATTATATTAACTGCTGTGCAGTCTGACAAATTCATTCACCATAACAATCTTGGGGAGACGCTTTTCCATTTAATCAATTTTATTAAATAGATCCTTTTACATTGATGTTATTGAGAGTCTCTTTATTTGAATAAATAAATGTTGAAATTATACTTAATCCCCTTTCAAATTGACAGTCTTGTTTGGAGTTGCTTTCCTCAAGGAGATTTTCAATATCAAAATCTTTCTCAAATATTATTACAGTTTTTTGCCCAATCTTTAATGTAAATAGACTACTGTGCAAGGTGATAAGTCAGCCTATTCACTATGTCAAGTCCACTTCAAACAAAAACCTCCCAATCCATTTTGATTGATTTGTTTCGTGGTTTTAAGTCATAAGTTAGCTATGTATATAAGTGGATGACAGAATATGTGATAGTATATAATGACATAATTTCAAAGTAAAGAATTAAGTTTTAAGGTATTAAGCCATCTCATATATAAAATCAGATGGCTAAATGGTTTCATACAATAGTAATTTGTAGGCAGAAGTTCCACCTCCTAAGTTTCTTTAAAGTTGTACTTCCCCAGAAAGCCTCAAGGTTAAGATTAAGTATTAACAGAACACTGAAGCTGCACTTGGTGACCATGCACTCACAGTGGCATCAGGACTGTGAGACTAATTTTTAACCCAGTGATCATGGATTTGAATTAAATAAGCAAGACTCACTGTTACATCCACAATCCTGCATTCAGTCAGAACTCCAAAGAGCAGAGGTAGTAAATAAAAGATGCCCCATTTGTATACTATGTAGCCTTAAAGACAGAATGTTACTAAGCACCCTCAAATTCTCTCTATAAGCTCTTCCTGCCTAAGCTGTGCTGATTTCATTAAAAGAACTGATTATTATGGATGGATTTATGATATTAGTTGATGAGGCATGATGTTAAATTGATTGTAAGAGGGATTTTGTCTGATGTGAAATTGATTTAGAAACTGTACAGCTGGAGATTGATTTGTGCAGCTGAACTGGGTACCAGTCTGTAGAATAAATCTGAGCATTCTCTAATGCGAAACCTGTGGAATCAAACAGTTGTTTTTTTACTTCTTCATAATCTATCTTAAAATGAAATACATATACAAAATTTTCTACTACAGTCTGCATAAAAAGTTTCTTCCTTTTATTTTCTGAATATCAATGGTTAAAGGTGTCAAAATCAGGAAATCTTTTTAAAGGGTTTTCACAGATCACAAGCTATCGAGATGTCATTATTTTTTTTATATTTTTCCAAACTAATTCATTTTACAAGTGTTTGCTACTTATACTTTGCTGAATGGTTTATACAAGTCTTTTAGAGTTCTGACCTACACTCCAGGAGCTGAAAGGAGTAATGTAGAATTTGTGGTCAAATGTGTCATTTACTGACCATGTATGTAATTTATATAGTAGAGTAAATTGCTAGACAGGACAAAAAACAAAGTGTATTGCATGGTTCCACATCCCTTCAGTACTTGTTGCTCTAGGTGTAAGACTTGATACATGAGAAATTGCAATTCCATGAGAAATTGATTTAGAATCATGTTCTGACTGCATATAAAATTACCTTGTGTAAGCTAAGTTACAGACAAGAATGATGCAATAATCAATTTCAAGGTCATGTCAGGGCAATATATACTGAAATAATATGCAGTGAACAACTATGAATTCAGATAAAATAGCATTTCATTTTTAAATGTTTTTTCTTATAGTAATTTCCTGAAATTACAGGTTGTCCTACAACATATATTATGCTCTCTTCATTATATATTTCTTTTGAGTGATGAAGGAAATGGTTTAATGCTATGCTTATGAATTTAACTTAATACAATGACAACATATGAAGCTTAGCTAAAATCATTATTCTCGTTTGCCCTTTATTTGACTGTTAAGTTGCTGTAAATATTCCTATTTCCCTTGTACCATATTTCATCATTATTGTAATGCATTACACTAAATGCATGTTACATATTACACTAACTAATCAAATTTGAAACAAATGACAAAAAACACACTTACTGTTCACTTAAATACATTATTCAGTCCTGCTTTCAAAAGAATGTAAATTGTAGTAAAATACACATATCTGTAACAATATAAGACCATTTTCATAACTTAATGAAGCATTCTTTTTCAATCATAGGTTATTTGTGTCCAATTTGCTATTATAATGTTAACTTCTGTCAGGGTGACAGATATCTGAAGTGAGGCAAACATGTGTTGATGCAGAAGGCAACTACTTTCACAAGTTTTCTGGATGGTTCATTTCCCCCCTCAAGTTCTGTTATTTCAGGCTACTTCATATTGTATGCCTAATCAGTTTCAATTAGCACCAAATTTGTTTTTGAAGGTCCCAGAAAGTAACTGCTGGCAAGTTCAGATAACTTTTGAGACAAGGCTGGGGTTTGTTTTTACAAGGTTGGCTACTGAAACACCAGCTACTAAAAAAATCTAAAATTAATCATACATATAATTTTACAGACCCAATATAGACCTTTCAGTGCTCATCTCTATAAGTGGTAGTGCTTGACTTGTAACATTCTTCTTTCAATTTAACAACAAATAATGCTTCAAATAGACACATAAGCATATTACAGATCTCAAGAGTTACAACAATGACTCAGCAAAATATCTTGAAGTAACAGAATACAGATAAATCTATGTAAAAATATCTCTTCCTTTATTTTTTGCCACCCTCATGCAGTTTACTTCCCTCAATAGATTTTTAACCTTTATTTATATATGCCATCAAATTTAAATGACCACATCTATTTTAACTTAATGCCTGATCATGACAATAGGAATAATGTTAATATTAACCAGCTCACATATTTAGTGTCATTAATGCTGGAATAAAGGAAATAGATACCGACATTGAACTATCAATTCATTTTTCTTTGGAGTTACGAATGACTAGACTAACATAATATAAATAATTAAAGAAACCTTGAGAAATGGCAGGCGCCCATTTAGGAAGTGGTAGGCCTTATCTAGAGACTGAAGTGTTGCAATCATATCCTTACACAGAAGTAAACAAATCTCTTAGAACAGGAAATGTCTACTCTTTGTGCTGAAAAAGTTGGAGGTTCAAATCTATCTGTCTGATAACTCTTTCATTAGCATGATTTATATAAAACAAAGCAGACACTTACGAAAAAAATGCTGAAAACATATCATTATGGCAGACTGGGTTTGTTATGAGCCTATATATGTTTTTGTTTTGTTTTCTAACATTTTCATAGGTCATCTGACTCCCATAATTTGTGCCAATTTCTTTTTCAATGGCAAAAAAATTTAGTTTTTGATAAAACACATAAAATATAACCACTCTAACTTTACAAAGTGACAAGAGTAACCCTTATATCAGAATGACAAACATCTTGTAAATCTTTAAATAGGTGAACAAAATTACCAAAGAATATTTTTACAATGTAATTTCAAAATCATTTAAATATATTAATACAAAATAAATATTTTAGTACAGTATAAATGTGAATGTTAAAAATCTTACCCTGGATTTACACAAACATCCAGTTGAATTAACACTTAATAATACGTATCTTTAATTTAGTTCAATTAAATCCAATTTGTATTTTGTTGTATTATAAACCAATCCGGATTATCTGTAATGTAAAATCTGTTTTTTTACACTAATATCGCAATCTGAAAATCTCTAAAATTCAGACACACACTCCAGTCTTTTCTATCAAGTTCTTAGTGAGGGCACAATTCCCTTCATTTTCAATTAAATTAAATATAGAAATTCATAGTCAGATTTCAAAAACCTTTTGTGTGTAATATTAAGAAATTTGTAATGCATTAAAATCATAGCTGTGTGACAATATGCTATCGACAAAATGTAAACTACTACAGCGTAAACCCTCTGTAATAGCCTCTGTAATAGTTTGCGGAACATTGAAGTTAGCAATGCATTTCTATAAACTAAATAATTCACACAGGGATTTCAGTATCGTCAAGCTGAAATCAATGTGACAGTCACAAGGATTATGTTTTAACAGTTGCCGTATAAGGCATTGTTACTTCCGTCAAATCTATTCTGATATATGTATCTTTGAACCTCTAAAGCAGAACCATTTCATTTAATATTTCTTCATTATCAAAACTTATTTCTTGATAAAGATTAGTCTTTTTTTTTTAATCATTTCACATAATACATATTTACATAATGTAAAAACTCAATAGAAGATGCTTGTTCCCTTTCCCTTTTGATTTTAAAGACTGTTAAATTAAGTATTCAAAGTTATCTTGTTTTTCAATTTATATGACCCCCGCCCCCTCCCCCTCCCCAAACAAAAACATTTAATTAGAACTTTTATTCTGGTGTGGAATTCAAAACAGATTTTTTCTTTTTTTTGAAACAAGTGTTTACTGTAATAAATGCTTAATTTCAATTAAAAAATCTAAATTAATTATTGAAATAAATCCAATTTTATTAATCAGAAAATGACACACTTTTAACCACCCTTTTCTTATAAAACACTGTCATTTATTATCTTATTATATTTAAGTACATTTCCTTAAGTAAAATATTTCTTTCTCATATTTTATTATTTCATATCCAGAAAGAATTTAACACATACAATTATGTCCAATGTATTGTTGCACATCATATTAATATTTATTCCAAAAATTTATCGCATTTTCATAAATATTCTTTTCTGTCTGCACATTCCTTTTTGTAACTTTTGAAGTTATACCATAAATACATACATTAAAAAAAAAGTAGTAAAAGCTCACTTTAAAGTCGGGTATGATCAATTCAAAGGATAACAAAATCATAATTATGATGCAAAACCTTTCTCATCCTCTTCAGGTATATTAATTTCACTGAGGGGGTGGCAGGTAAATTTTGAGGTTTAGAGGTTGCCAACTGGGTAAGTAAACAAAGATTATTACAGTCAATAATTCTGAACTTAATTTACTGTTTATCACAGTTTAGTCTTAAAGGTGAATTGAGATAAATACACTTTAGGTACTTTTTAAAACCTGGTGACATTCTACAAGACCAACATACTTGATACAAAAATGAAATATACTAAAAATGGTAATTAAGCATTCAAGATTTCACCTGTATCATTATAGCTTATCACAGTTTATGTAAAAATTCAATTTCATCAGAAGTACTTATAAGGTAAGGCTTTTGTTGGATTGTTCATATGAAAAAGAAACCAATTAGTTTGTTGTCAAATATTAATCATTTTCAAAGATTTACTGCTTGAATCTGGTGTAATAAACACAGTTGGCCACTAAGCTTCCTCGATCTTTTTAGTTTCTTAATGCTGAAGATTTCTCTTGACAGCCTCTTGTCCTATTATTATAAAAAAGAAGTGAACAGAAGTGTCCATGTAGTAATATGGAGGAAGTCAGTAATTAAAGTTCTTTGGGCAAATGATTAAAACACCTTTTCAGATTATGTGTCTGGTTCTCATTTTATTCCAAAACAATTTAACCCTTTACCACATGGTTAAGTGTTAAAACGCATATGCGACCAGTGCAGATCCAGATCAGCCTGCACATCCGTGCAGTCTGATCTGGATCTCCACTGTTCGCTTTTCAGTCAGAAATACTTTTATGGATATAAAAGCGAACAGTGGAGATCCTGATCAGACTGCACTGATGTGCAGGCTGATCTGGATCTGCACTGGTCGCATATGCGTTAAAACACATATCTATGGAGTAAAGGGTTAAATAAAACTACAGACAAAGACAGTTGAATACATTCTTTAATCAATAAACTTTGTTTTTCTAAGTTTCAAACAATGTTTAAAAGCTTTCAACAAATTGGTGTTTAGCTCATGTATTTTTCAAGCAACATTTAACTAGAAGTAACAGAAGCAATGATATAAATATAGAATTAATTTCTTGAAACCTCATATGTATCTATGTTGATTTTTAGAATCACTTTGATTCCCTATTATAAGTACAATCATTTTTACTGCAGAATATGGTTAAAATTTCTCTTTCTTTAAATCATCAAAACCCAAGATTAAGCTGGCTGTTTCTATAAAAGATACCAGTCTTGCAGTAATAGTATAGGGAATCAAAACCTACTTTTATATCTACTTAAAATTTTCAGTTAACAGTCAGTACCTTTTCATTCAGTCATGTTATATTCAATTACTGCAATGGAAAAGTCCAATAGTTACTTCTATTAGCTATCTTTACAGAGATACCAAGGAGTTAAAAGTCACAGACATTTCCTCTAACTTTCGAACTAATCTATGATCTATCAAACAGATACTTAATGGTTCACAATGATAAATAACAGGGTTAATTTTAGGCTATTTTTATGTAATTTATCACAACCCCTGTCGCCTCTCTTGCACTAAAATGGTAGTAAAAGTTTAATGAAAAACATTTGGTAAAAAAATGAAATACTTTTAAAAGGGGTTCTCAAATAATTAATTATTATTTCTGTAACCTCCTTTAGAATGAAATGGTTCAAGGAGTAAATCGAGATCATAGTTTCTGTAGTAGGTACATCTGCTGGATATTTTTACCTAAAAAGCTTAGTATGGTGACAACCTGTCTGTCAAAACCAAAGTTTTTAGCCATAAAAATAAAATTTTTGATGCTCTGGTAGCTGAATAACAATATAGTCAATCTCAAAACTAATGCGTCATTTTGCTGGCCCTTTTCAATAAAGTCCAAGGGCCTCCTCTCTTCTACCCATCCCAGCAGGTCATTTGAAAATCTACTAAATTTAAACAATCAACATAATATAGTCTTTTTTTTTTACCTCAACACCCATTTATGTGTAAATATCTGATTGGATGATAAAACTTCACTTGCATACTGGTAATTATATCTGAAATATTTGGTATTTGTGAAAAATGTAATCAACGTGGGTGTTAGCTTAACGAGCTATGAAGAAAAAACTTCTTTTATCAAAAAACCTTTCAAATTATAAGTAAATCAGGTATGAATGTAAAAATAATTAAGGTATAGAAATAAGTACAAAAGGTGCTTGAAAAATACTCAGGTGAAATGGTTAAGAAAATAATTCACCAATAGGATCACAACCTGAAGTAATCCAATTGTTAAAGCTGCAAACAAAAAGAAAGTACATAAACAGAAAACATTTGGGTAATGACATTTTTCAGGTAATTTTCAATATAAAAGGCTGGTTCTGCACTTTTTTAAATCAAATTTTACATTTCAATTGTCCAGCACAACGGTATATTATGATCTTCTTTAACTATATTGACTAACAGTAATAGTATTTTGCAATGGGCGATAAATTTGTATTAAATTTTGGCTGAATAAACATGCTAATTGTCATAATGTGCCAGTACACCATGGTTCTGATGTGGTTGCTAAAGATGATGCCAGACACCAGACAATTACTGATCCTAAAAGCTCACATGAGCACAGCATGTTCAGGTGAGCTAAAAAAGAATGTAATTAAACTAAGTCATTTTTTCATACTAGCTGTAATATAATCACCCCTGTATTATAAAATATAATTCTCATAATAAATTGCCATCATTATGCAGTTATTTATAACAAATATAATACACTTACAATTTTCATTCAAATGCAAATCAAACGAAATTCTACTGTCCTGCTGAACTGATATGTATTTAAATCATTGGAAATATTTAAACTTACTAGGCCATTATGATAAAGTAAAGAGGAGACTTCATGTCAAATTTAAGAGTCTACAGTAACGTAACACCTGTAATTAAAGACCACTTTGGGATGAATCCTAAAATTTTAGGTGATTGGTTGTAACGTTACTAGGTCTTTTCCCACTAATCTGCCTACAATATATAACTTAAGTAAGCATTTTCAAGGCTAGGTTTTTACTGCAAGCTGGTTTAATCTTTGAACTATTTTTTTTACTCAAGAATGAGCTTAAAAGTGTTACATTTGCAGGAGGCACTGAGAAACATTAATTACTGCACTGCAGGCCATGGGGAACTTTGCCCTCAAAAATGATTTGGGCCTTTGCGTCCAGTCAGTTAACCAGCATTTCTCATAGAAATTAACACAGCAGCAGCCATCTTGAATCTTCATGTTGGTCCAAACTTAAGCTACTTACAGTCTGGCTATATAATTGATTGTTAGAAATGTGATAAACCTTAACCGACTGATTATGATATTTAAGTGTTTTGATGAACTTACACTTAGTTCCTTATCACTAGACTTATTTCTAATGTCATTCTTATCATTTAAGTTAATCTTAACTGTCACTTTTTCAGACTGACTAAAGCCTTATTCTAACAGCTAGACTTTTTAACAAAGGTAAAAGTTTGTTATTTAATGTGGGTAGTCAACGAAAGTCCCCACCTGGTGTGGATGAAACAACTTATTTCCAAAAGAGCCCACGGTGCGTGTATTTTACATCCCCGCTCCTCAGTGTAGGCCAATACAGCCGGAAACAGTACCCAGTTAGGTTACCTCCCAGTCTTGGGAAATAAGTCAGTAACTCAGTCGCTACCTGGAATCGAACCCGGGTCACTAGCTTCGTAGCCCAATGCACAAACCACTCGGTCACCTAACAAGCAGTCAAAGTGATTGGTGCTTTGTAATGTCAGGATATATGAGGAAGCTGAGTGTCTAAAAGGAGAAAGGATAGAGTTCAGTATGACCATATTATGAAAATAGAGTTAATTGCTGTGTAATCATGGTTTGGCACTCTTACTATGGCAAGGTATAAATCTATGGTGTACAGTGGCATTGTTGGTAGCACAGTCAACATGTTTAGGTGAAATGGTACTAAAACTACAGTTAGGAAAACTGGTTGTGTAAACATGAACAGATACATAGAAGAAATAGACCAGAAACTATTCTTCCACAAACTGAAGCAGGTATACTTGCTGCTGACATAACAACATTATACTGTTGATGGGGGTCAAACAGAACAATATCAGAACAAATTGCTTAACTAGACTTTTGCTTGGAGGAAAAACAAAAGACAATTGTCTACCTTGCTTAAATGCCAGCCAGAAAAGTGAAAATGCTTTCCAGAAGGGAAACAGTATGATTACATGAAGTGTCTGTTTACTTCTTCAGGAACAAATTGTTAGAAGTACTCTATGGTGAGAGTGTTTCGTTTTTCATGGATCATTACCAGTAACATTTTAACTATCAGAATAACATTTAGGTAAAATCATCAATATTTACACAATGTGCCAGAATAAAACATCAAAAGCATTTTGTTTCCTTAAATACTGGAGGTAATAATTATCATGGCAAAAACAGCACCTAATCAAAGTGATGAAAGCACCAGATTATGTCACCACCTAAATGTTCATAGACTTAGAGCAATAATATATAATATAGCAGCAAAATTATAGGGTAATACAATGATTGCATAATAGCTACATGATCTCAGAAATAGCTACTTGATCTCAGAAATAGCTACTTGATCTCAGAAAAATAATAATTTATTAAAAGCACTGAAAATATAAATAAATATTTTTTTCTCAACTTTTTTTTCTACTTTGACTAAATTCAGGCATTAATAAAAAGAAAGCAAACTTTTTTCTTCTTAAGTAATAAATATTGTTGTTACATTGGAATGCTTGGCAACATTTTAAGCTGTATTAAATCTATGAATTAATCAAGCATAAAATCTTTATTTTCATATTTGACAAGTATATAAACTTTTCAAAATTTAATACATTATTAAGGAAGTATTAATGTCTTATAAAACATACTTGATCTTATATATGGAACTTTAATCATGTCTTAAATGTGATTTACTTCACAAAACATCAGTCATTTATACCCTTGTTTAGCTTTTAAAAAATCGGTTTTCAAAATATTTATCGTGTTTTCATTTAAAGCAAATTTTTGACAATTTTTATGGTAGATACTCACTGAATTGTAACCTACCCATAGAAATACATGACAGATTTTACTACTGAGTATGTTAACCTGTTATTTACGTACAAATATGATGTTAGCCGATATCTTTCATTGACTACCTCTACTTTTTTACTCTGTCATTTTAATACTTAAAAAGTTGTTTTGCACTATTACTCACATTATCATATTGCCCATTAGCTTTTCAACACCAAACAATAAATGTCAAGAGATAAATGTTGAATACCTAAAGGTACATTTTGTTGTATTGACACTAAGGTCATGGTGAACTAAGCTAGATACTCTAAAAGTCAAAGTTATCCTGCTCTATCTTAAAAATATTCATGTCAAAGTTAAAGTCAATGGTCTGTTATGGTTGATGCCTTTGCTACGTACATACTTTATTGTTGCTATAAATGGCATGTATTAAATTTAATGCAGTAAATGTTCTATTCTGCACTGTTCTTCTCTGTGTTGTTTTGCTTTACTAGAAATAGCTTAAGAGTGGCTAGAATTTGACCCTTGAACCATTCTTTCTGTCTAACCCTTCCAACTTCAAAGATTTACATGAAACTTGCTCTTAACTCAGATGTACAGAAACCATACTTGAATTTTATACAAGGTCAGAATGTGAGGTCAAAATTATTTATACGTTTTATGTCATTATATGATAAATCTATTAGCTTTATTGTCTTTTTCAGGAATTCAATATTTTTCAGTAGTCAGTTAAATTTCTTAACTGGTTCTTGCCTCACAGCACATTACAAGTTTATCATTGATGATCTGCTATCTAGATAAATGAAATTTGGTAAGTGATTTGCAATGAATGTTAATGAGAATTTTCACATAGTAAAACTGTGATATAGAAATCAAACACTATCAAAGACTGACATCTTAACATATTTTCAAAAGTAAATTGAATATTGTCAATTTAACCAAAGCAGAACTTAATTCAATATATTGAAATACATACCTGGCTATATATGAATAATTGAACTTTAAACTTTGGCCACAATGAAAAATGAAAGTACTTATCAAAACCTGATTTTGACTTACGATTTTAATCCATCAAGATTTTTCGAAATTACCTTTCTTCTTAAACCCCAACCCAAAAAAAGTTACTGTGAAAATTCTTCTCTAATTCACTAATATTACTGAAGCAGACAGAGAGAATCGAAACAGAATTTAAATTAAAATAATGTTACCCAATTCTAAAAAGACAAATTACCTGCTATTGGACCTAAAGTGGTAGTAATTTAGCACTTATTAAGCAGTTATTAAGGATGTGTTAAAAGCACTTGAGGGCTTTGCACAGATCAAAGGAGTAGGAGTTAACCATTAAGTCGGGTACAATAACATTTAGGCAATACCTGTAGAAAAGGTGTAATACACATGGAAATGTAGCTACAGGGAGCTTCTTAGTCAAGTAAACACTGAGGTCAATATAGTAACAGGTAGGAGCCTGGTACCAGATATAAAAATGTTTAATTATGCAAGTAATATCAAGTTTTATAGGGAAACAGGTGTTACATTTGTAGTACAGGTTTTGTTAATGTCACCTGTTAAGTTCATTGAACATGACTTTGTGAAAAGGGCATAATTAATATGGGACACCTATAGCAATTGCCAGGCCCCACAGTTTCTTTTGAATAGCTCCTATATCTAAGGATGTCCATGCATAAAAATAAAACTGACTATCATACAATATGTTGTAACTGAAACTTGCAGTTTTGTGAATTATTTTGTAAACAAGAGTGCCGCAAGGCGGAGCAAATATGCCCGTCAATTGAGCAATTCTATCCACCTATGAAGTTTCAAGTCATTAGCTTTGATAATGTAGGAGTATGGTCCAGACAAACATCAAATACGAAAATTGAACTAAGGGGAATAATTCCAAAATCATGAAGTATACAGTGACGGTTCCTGTGCATTGCACTCCGTCTCAGTGAGATCTATCCACCTGTGAAGCTTTGATAACATAGGAGTTATGCTCCATACAAGAAAACTAAACAAAGGGGAATAACTCCAAAATCATGAAGTACAGAGTTACAGTTCCTGTGCTCAGCACTTTGTCTCAATAGACCTATCTATGTATCAAGTTTCAAGTCAATAGCTTTGATAGTGTAGGAGTTATGCTCCAGACAAACATCAGGACCCTGCCTGTCAGTCCGCCCACCAAACTATTGGTGATCCCGTAATACGTCCCATCTTCGATGGGCATATAATAAATCTATACATGTCTGAAAAAAAAAAAGAACAATACCCTATTGAAATATGTAAACTCTGCATTATTCTTCAAAGGAAATGCTTCAAAAACCTCTGTATCTATCAAAAATAACCAGACAAATTTCTCTATGTCTACTGCACAACTGACATTAATTTGTGCAGAAAATTGCATTCCAATATTGAGAATATGCTTGAGCATGGAAGTATACAGTGTATACTTATGTGGCTTGAGCAATAGATATACTGTATTACTGAATGTCTGAATGTTATAGATGTCATTTCTGATCTATAATTCAAGATTAATATAATTATATACCAACCATATACGTACACATTGTAATATGTCAGGCATTATGGTTGTACTTCAGTTATAGAAATTTGCTGTGCTAATTTACTTTTCTACTCTTCAAGGAATAACATTAATGCCTAGGACATTCTCTGCACGATGAAAGTCAAAATTATGCTTCCAGGGACAATTCTAGCTCTGACATTTTCACTACCAGAAGATAATTATGCTAGCATCCTGGTGAAACTATTACTTCCATAGCTATGTGTCAATGTCATTTCTTTCAGTAATCTGCTGATCAGTGTCAGTGGAATGGAGAAAAACAAGCTGCTGATGAACCAGATTGAGTAAGCAGATTACAAAAAGACAAGGAAGATGGAAGAAAATGAAATGACATCAGTTCTCTTGAGAAATTACATACTTAGAATCTGTGTCTTTTGGAGACTGGAAGTACTGACAAAATTTCCTAGAAGATAAAGCGGCAAAGTAATCCTATTATTAAGTGTCAAAATATCTAATGCAGACATAATCTGTGAATAATCCTGCCCCCCTGCCCTCCCCCTGGAAAACAGGAAGACTATAAAATGTAACAAAACAAAAGACAAAAACGCAAATCAAATGATCTGATCCAAACTGAAACAACTTCACTATTGTTAAAGACACCTACTTTAAAGCTATCCAGTCACAACTAAGTATATTTCATATTCCTGCCTGATAAGCCCTTTCCAAGCATCTCACCAAAAAGATAGATAATACGATTTACACTTTAGACAGATCTGCATGTAACTGTTAAGCTAATCCAGTGCAAGGCAATTCTAAATATACCACAAATTCATCTGCAATAATAATCAAGTCATAGTACACTTTTAACAATTAATCAACTGATTTATCATTACAAAGTCATTTTGTATGAGGCAGTTATCAACTGTCCTTGTCAATCATTATAAATAAAAAGTTAGAAGCAGTTTTATTGTTAAGTTTCTGTCATAGTTTAAACAACAGTACATCTGATGCATCATTTTGAATTATTTTAAGAATGAGGAAAACAATCTGCAGAGTACACACAAATTGTCACATAGCTGCAGTGGTACTTGTAAGCTGGTCCAGCTAGAAACAAATGAACACTGCAATGTTAACAAGAGATGTTTGTAAAACATATATGCCCCCCTAGCATCTTATCCTAAGAGGCAGCCATGAAGTTTTGAGGAGCTGGTGACAAGCATTCTATAGTTATTGATTGGAAACCAATCTGCTATTCAAGGACACTGTGACCATAGCCTTTGACCTGGTGACCTGAAAAAAACTTAGGAATGAACAACATAATTATATACAAACTTTGAGGAACATGGGCCCAAGCATTATACACTTATTCAAGGTCACTGTGACACTTGACCTTTGACCCAATGATCTTAAAAACAATAGCTATCATCTACTGATCATGAAAAGCCTACATACTATGTCTGACTAACCTGGGCCCAAGGATTCCATAGATATTCAGCAGAAACTGTTCTGCTTTACAAGGTTACTGTGAACTTGACCTTTTCCCAAATAACCCTAAAAACTACAGGGGTCATCTAATTGTCATGACCAACCGACCTATTAAGTTTAGAGGAGCTAGGCCCAAGCATTCTATAGTACTTGATCAGATATTATTTTGACCTAAAAAGCTATAGTGTCATCTACAGGTCTTGGCCAACCTATATACCAAGTTTGTGGAACCTGGGCCCAAGCATTCTATAGTTATCAATTGGAAATCATTTTGCTTTTCAAGGTCACTCTGACCTTGACCTTTGACCTGGTGACCTGAAAAATTATAGGGGTCATTTACTTGTCATGGCCAAGCTACAAACTTACTTTGAAAAATCTGGGACAAAGGGTTCTATAGTTATTCATAGGTAACCATTTTGCTATTCAAGGTCACTTTGACCTTGACCTTTCACCTGGTGATGTGAAAAACTAAAGGGGTCATCTACTGGTCATGACCAACTTACATACTAAGTATGAAGAAACTGGGACCAAGCACTCTATAGTTAGTGATTGGAAACTGTTCTGCTTTTCAAGCTCACTGTGACCTTGACCTTCAACCTGGTGACCTGAAAACCTATAAAGGTCATTTACTGGTCATGATCAACCTACTTTCTAATTTTAAACAACTTGGGACTAAGGATTCTTTAGTTATTGATCGGAAACCATTTTGCTATTCAGGTCAATATTATATTGACCTTTGACCTGGTGACCTAAAAAACTCTAGGGTCATCTACTGGTCTTGACCAACCTACACACTGATTTTGAACAACCTCGGACCAAGATTTCTATAGTTATTGATTGGAAACTGTTTTGCTCTTAAAGGTCACTGTGTCTTTGACCTTTCACCTAGATCTATAAAGCCGAGAATATATGCCTCTTGTGATAACTATGAATCTAGCTATATGCCTTTAGATGATATCTACAGTTTAAATCCTATTATATTACATGAACAATTTTAGAAACAGAACTACTCCATCCTTAGATATCTAAGATATTTCTGGTGCTGTTACTCACAGCTCACACTTTAGTAGTGATCATATGACCTTCTGACAAACTTTACATTTGAAACAAGATATTGGTAAAACCAAATAATGCTCCCCGAAGTATTTTTTGTTCAGAATGGCAGAAAAGTAAGAAATGTACTATCAATGGTATTTCAATGTCATATGAAGTTAAATACTTTTCAAGTTATAGTAAGGATAATCATAATGAAACATATTTGAGGATTTATAGTATAAACTAGAACTCTGTGAGTCGGACATGTCGCCTGATGATTGCATACCAGTTATTTAACTTTTTTTCTATGGAATAGGGAATTTATAGGCCCTTGACAAGAATTAAGTATGAAACATTACAAAGGGAAATAACTAAAAAAATATGCAAAAGAGAGATATGGTTTTTGGCTGCTGCGCCTCTCTGCAGTGAGATCTATTCACCTATGAAGTTTCAAATTAATATCTTCAATACCTTTCAAGTTATGACCTGGACAAGAATTAAGTACGAAAATTACAAAGGGCAATAACTCAAAAATTGTTAGAAATAGAATTATGGTTCTTTGGCATTGCACCTCTCCACAATGAGATCTACTCACCTATCAAGTTGATATCTTTATACCTTTCGTGTTATGCCCGGACAAGAATTAAGTATGAAAAATTGCAAAGGGTAATAACTAAAATATTATGTGACAGAGAGTTATGATTCTTTGGCACTGCACCTCTCCACAATGAGATCTATTTACCTATGATGTTTCAAGTTGTTATCTCCAGTACTTTTAAAGTTATGCTCTGGACAAGCAAAATGGGACGCCAACACCGCAAGTAACACCTGTGTCCCCTGACTATAGTCAGGTGACACAAACAAGAGGGCCATGATGGCCCTAGATCACCCACCTGAGTATTTTGGCTGTAGGTTTGCAGTTAAGCACTATTTCATGTTTTAATTGAAAATATGTAAGTAATGTAAATATAAATATGTAAATATGTAAAATATCAGTCAATAAATAAAGGCTCTATGACAGAAAGTAGAAATATCTATCATAAGCTATGGTGACCTTGACCTTGACCCAGTGACCTAAAACCCTACCCATGAGTAGAGGTCTATGCAAGGATCCTATATACCGAATATCAAAGATATTGGTCTTTAAATTAAGGCTCTATGAGGTACAGTATATAAACCTATTTTTAGCCTTGGTGACCTTTAACCTAATCCAATAATTCGAAAAAGCTTGATAAAGCTTGTTTCATACAAAATCTCTTGTGGTTTCAGACAAGAAGATTTTTAAAGTTTTACTGTATAAGCCTATGTAAAATCAAATGACCCCCGGGGTGGTGCCAAACTTGACCCCAAGGGCATAATTTGAACAAACTTGGTTTCAGACAAGAAGATTTTCAAAGTTTTTCCTTTAAGTTGCCATAGCAGCCAGAGTTCTTGATGGAATTGAATTCTTTGAACAACATAGGTAGAGCTTCATGAAAGGAACATCCCAGGCAAGGTCCATTCAAATTTGGCCTAGAGGTTTCAGAGGAGATGTCGTTTGAATGAAATTGTTGACGGACAACAGACGACGGACAAAGTCCGGTCACAATAGCTCATCATGAGCCAAAGGCTCAGGTGAGCAAAAAAATCACATTTGCAGGGACAGTTGATTTATTGCATTTACCTGTTACTTGTTTAACCTGTGAATGTTTGCCAGATTTTCTATTATCACAACAAGAGGTGTCAAGTGCTTGGCTGGCAGGTGTAAAAGGTATACCTGTACTTCATATAATCAGTGTTGTTTTCCAGAATTCCAGCTGATAAGTGATTGATTTATCTATCAATCGATTGGGGTTGCTATACTAAGTTTTTTAAAGGGAGATAATTAAAAACCAACTGATGTAATGTGATGGTTCTTAAACAATGCACTTCCTCTCATTGGTCTTGTTTGTTTTGGGGTTTAACGCCGATTTCAACATAGGTTATATCTCGGCGGTCAGTCCACCTAACCGGTTTTCCTGGATAACTAACCAGTAATTGCCAATTTCTCCGCAAGTGACTGACTACTGTTCCCACATGATCTACTCTGAATCAGCGGTGAGAGACAAATGAACATAAGACACAATGTCTGAGAACAATTGTCACGGAGAAATTTTGCCCTGCCCAGGGGTCGAACCAACGACCGATGGATTACTAATCCAGTGCTCTACCTATTGAGCTAAGCGGGCGGGCTCTCATTGGTCTTTATAACTGTGTGAAGTTTTATTCAGTTTCCTTCAATACTTTTCAAGTTAGTTTCCAAACAAGCATTATTAGGTATTATAAAGGGAGATAATTAAAAAAAACTAAATAATGCAGAGGTTTTTTTTATCACTGCACTTCCTCTCACTAGTCTCTATAATTGTGTGAGGATACAATAAGATATCATTAATACTTTAGAAGTTATAATCCAGACAAGCATTATTTAACTTTTGTAATTATCATTAAGGGAGATAATTCAAAAATTAAGCAAGGTAGAATTAAGGTTCATAAACACTGCATTTTCTCTCACTGTTCTCTATCACTGTGTGAAGTTTTAGTAAAATTCCTTAAATAATTTTGAAGTTGTTCTCTAGACAAGCATTAATTAAATATTTAAAGCATCGTTAAGGGAGATAATTCCAAAATTAAGCAAGGTAGGCAAATGGTTATTGAACAGTGCACTTTCACTCACTAGTATCTATGACTGTGTGAAGATTTAATCAAAGTCCTTCAATACTTTTCAAGTTAATATCCAGACAAGCATTATTAAGTATAATCAAGATAATTCAAAAATTATGCAAGGTAGAATTATGGTTCTTGGATATTGCACTTTTTGTCACTGGTCTCTATCAATATGTTAAGTTTCAAAAAAATTCCTTCATTACTTTTCAAGTTACTCTCTAGACAGGAGTGTGACATTTTATGTATCATTAAGGGAGATCATTCAAAAATTAAGCAAGGTAGAAAAATGGTTATTGAACAGTGCACTTTCACTCACTAGTATCTATGACTGTGTGAAGTTTTAGTCAAATTCTTTCAATACTTTTCAAATTAATATCCGGACAAGCATTATTAGATATTATAAAGGGAGATAATTAAAAAACTAAGTAAATAAGAGTTATTGTTTTTTTAACACTGCACTTTCTCTGACTAGTCTCTATAACTGTGTGAAGTTTCAATGAGATATCATGGACATTTTAGTAGTTATATTCCAGACAAGCATTATTAACTTAAGGGAGATCATTCAAATACTAGAAATGGGTTTTTGATTGAACAAAAACATATGTCTCCCCCCAGCCAGTTGCTGCAGGTAGTATTGAGTCAGACGATTGTAAAATTTGACATTTAACCTCCAAGTGTGACCTTGACCTTGAGACACCGCACCCGCAAAGTGGGTTCTGCACGTCACCTTGATGAGGTGAACATCTGACCCAAGTTTCATAAAAATCCTTCAAGGGCTATTGAAGATACAGAGCGGACACGATTTTGTGGCATTTGACATTTAACCTCCAAGTGTGACCTTGACCTTGAGACACCACACCCGCAAAGTGGGTTCTGCATGTCGCCTTGATGAGGTGAACATCTGACCCAAGTTTCATAAAAATCCTTCAAGGGCTTTTGAAGATACAGAGCGGACACAATTTTGTGGCATTTGACATTTAACCTCCAAGTGTGACCTTGACCTTGAGACACCACACCCACAAAGTGTGTTCTGCACGTCGCCTTGATGAGGTGAACATCTGACCCAAGTTTCATAAAAATCCTTCAAGGGCTTTGGAAGATACAGAGCGGACACGATTTTGTGACGGACAGACGGACGGACGGACAGACGGACGGACGGACGGACAACCAGGGGAAAAACAATATGTCTCCCCCATTTTTGGGGGGAGACATAATTATGCAAGGTAGAATTATGGTTCTTGAACAATGTGCTTCCTCTTACTGGACTCTATAAATGTGTCAAATTCCTTCAATACTTTTCAAGTTATCCGGACAAGAGTGTGATGAATGGACAGAAGAACGGACAAGGTGGCGAATATATGCTCTCCCTTTAGGAAGCATAAAAATGAAGTTCTCAAGCTCACTGGGCAGTAGAAGAAGGCAACAGATGGCTATAAAATTCTTGTGCATCTTTGAAGTCTGTTTTAAATATTGATGGAACAAATATCAAGACATTGTAATGCGTTTAACACAAGATGTTACCAAGTCTTAATAGTTAAGCACATTAAAATTACCGGTACTCTGAAAATTATGCTGAAATCTGAATATGCACAACTTTTGCACACTCAAAAATATATTACACGAAATAAAATATTATCTGGAGTTTGTTTATTAAAAAAAAAAAACATATGTCTCTCCGCTTTCACCCCCAGCTGAAAATATATTAAGTCCTTCCCATACATGAACATATATTAGAGCACTGCCTAAAAAAACTTTATCTCAGTGTTGTTACTTTTAAAAAAGACCCCATTTTTTCACCTTTGACCTCTTAGTGTGACCTTGACCTTGTAGTTGCAGACTTCGTTCTTGCTCATAACACATCTTCTCATGGTGGTAAATTTTCTGCCAAATCATTTCAAAATTCATTTAGGAATGACAAGGTTACGGAGCGGACAGGGCAAAAAGATCCCATTTTTTACATTTGACCTCTAAGTGTGCCAAGTTATTTTAAAATCCATCAAGGAATGACCAAGTTATTGAGCGGACATGATTTGTGACATCCAAACAGACAGAAAGCACAACATAAGAAGAAATAATTCTGATATGTATAAAAGAAGGCTCTTTAAAGGAATGATAAAGAAATGTATACCTTTAAATTTTAAGCTTATCACACCACATGTGAAACTTTGAAAAAGCACTTTTAGCAAAATGTTAATTACCCTATTAAGAGCCTTTAGAATGAAAGTTTCCCACAACAGAAACATAAACATGCAGCATGAATAGTACAGGCTTCTTTCCATAATCACTTTCATAACACTTCACTAATTGAAAACTGGTGTATCTGAAATTTGGTACTTTTTCTAAGCAGATCAATATTTTGGTCGCAAGATCTAAATCTAAATATTTTTCGCTTCTTATCAGACTATTATAGTGTTACAGTAACAGCTTGCTAAGGAAAAAATAATCAGATTATAAGGAACAATCTTTGCAGCGAGTTGACTTTGTGGGTGACATGTGGTACAGGCTTTAATCACTGTCACATGTATTAAGTACACTGTCCTAGCAACTTTTAAACAAATGTCCTCTGGTAGCAACTTCACCACAGTTTTAACACCAGTGTTGTCTGGTAACAGAGAATAAACACCAGTGCCATGAGGTAACTGATTCAGTGACAGTGTTTTTTCCCTGGTTGCAGCTTGAAAACTAATTTTGTCTGGTAGCAGAGAAAACACCAGTGTCATGAGGTAACTGATTCAACATCAACATGTTTCGTCACAGAGAATAAACCAGCGTTATTAGGTAACTGATTCAATGACAGTGTTCCCTGGCTGCAGCTTGAACAGTAGTGTTGTCTGGTAGCAGGCAATAAACACTATTGTCATTAGGTGAGTGATTTAATGGAAGTGTTCCCTGGTTGCAGCTTTCACACCAGTGTTGTCTGGTAGCAAAGAATAAACACCAGTGTCATAAAGTAACTGATTCAATGTCAGCATTCCCTGGCTGCAGCTTGAACAGTAGTGTTGTCTGGTAGCAGGCAATAAACACTATTGTCATTAGGTGAGTGATTTAATGAAAGTGTTCCCTGGTTGCAGCTTTCACACCAGTGTTGTCTGGTAGCAGAGAAAACACCAGTGTCATGACGTAACTGATTCAACATCAACATGTTTCGTCACAGAGAATAAACCAGTGTTATTAGGTAACTGATTCAATGACAGTGTTCCCTGGCTGCAGCTTGAACAGTAGTGTTGTCTGGTAGCAGGCAATAAACACTATTGTCATTAGGTGAGTGATTTAATGGAAGTGTTCCCTGGTTGCTGCTTTCACACCAGTGTTGTCTGGTAACAGAGATTAAACACCAGTGTCATAAAGTAACTGATTCAATGTCAGTGTTGTCTGGCCACAGAGAATAAACTCCAGTCTCATTTGGTGACTAATTCAACGAAAGCATTCCCTCGTGGCTGCAAGCTTGAACACCAGTGTTATCTGGTAGCACAGAATAAACATCAGTGTCATTAAGTAATTGATTCAATTACAGTGTTCCCAGGTTGCAGCTTGAACACTAGTGTTGTCTGGTAGCAGACAATAAACACATTAGTGTCATTAGGTAAGTGATTCAATGACAGTGTTCCCTGGTTGCAGCTTTTACACAAGTGCTGTCTGGCTGCAGGGAATAGATATCAGTGTCATATGGTGACTGATTCAATGCAATGAGAATGAGCACTGTAATGAGATGCGTTAGCAATGAGTGGGCAGGGTGGGCTAAATTCACAACCATGTGCTGAAATGGTTATATGTTTTGTATCATAATAAAAACAATTCAACACACACCTTTGTCTGGTGATGAAACCATTTGTTGGCATATGTGAACCCCATCTGTTTCAGCCAATTACTCGAAAAAATGTTTTAACATCAAAACAGAAATGCATCAACCAGATTTGAAATGTTTTCTTCCAACCTAACTAGCCTATATTTGGGGCAACAAACCAAAAACAAACAATTCAATTTTTAGGCCTAACTGTTCAATACTGCAATATTGAATGGTAGTTATTGCACAGCTAGCTTTCGAAAACAAGGTTTACCTTTTCAGAATATTAACTCCACCCCTTCAGTTATTTTGTGATCTACAAGAATGTGGGATTTATTTTGCATGGCTGAATACAGAAAATAAATGCAGAATTGCTTTGACTATAATACAAGCACTAATGTTGTCGGCTTGCAGCTGTCACACGATTGTTGTCTGGTTGCAGAGAATAAACAAGTGTCATAAGGTAACTGATTCAACGACAGTGTTCCCTGGTTGCCGCTTTAGCACCAGTGTTGTGTACTGGCAGCTTTAGCACCATCACAGTTGATCATGAGTGATTCAGCTCATTCATTACCAGTTCATTTTTATTTCATTGCCTGGGATTTAAAAATTCCATTCATTTTCAAAGTATCTGTTTGACATTTTCAGTTTTGATTTTAATTATTCTACTGTAGTCATTGTCAAATATTGCTGAAATATCAGCTTTGCTTTCTGAACAACATTAACCTTTACCCTGACTGCTTTTGTGACCAGTGCAGACCAAGAGCAGCTTGCACATCCATGCAGTCTGATCATGGTCTGCACTATTTGCCTTTCAGTCAGTAAATTTTCAATAATCACTTCCATAAACAATTAATGGATCCATCCAAACTGAAAGATGAACAAGTTCATTTCAGATATTTAGCATGGTAAGGGTTAAATAGCTTCAAATACATTGTATCATGGGTGTCTTGGCACACCCCCTAAAATTCACAGACCAAAGGTGTCATTGTTACTAGACACATGAAAACGGAATATCATTCAGTTCCGATGCTCATTGACTCTGAAATAATATAGAGCTCTGATCAATCCTTTTTGTCTCATCCAGCTTGTATAGTGTGTGTATACTTATTATGCACTGTGACAGTATAGCAAATGGACCCTAATTTGGCTGAAATATCACACTCAAATTCTCAAGTACAAAATGAACTAGACAAAAACTGGCAAAAAATCATGTTTTACATTTTGCCAAGGCATTTGGTGTGCCATAATGAAAGAAGCAACTGCAATGAACTGACAGGAAAAACTACTTGATATTAATAATTTTGATGGACAATGATTTTGTAACTTCAGATATGGCATTTCTCCCAGTCTTCTAGAATTCTTTCTGTTTATCTTATGACTAAGTATTTGAAGGGGTAGGGGTCTCAGGGGTGGAGTTATTTCTTTATTTCTAGTACAAAGCTTGTAACTTCTGACACAATTAAGTTACTTAGACTCTATCATAGAATATTTACTTGTTTCTTCTCTAGTTGTGGGATGGTTTTTAGGGGTTTTTTGGGTTTTTTTGTTTGTTTTTTTCATTTAAGTCATTGCTTCGTATCTGTAAATTATCAGATTTTGAATAATCAGGATTTGCTAAAATGTCTGAAACCAGTGCATAAGAATTGTGTTTCCTTTTTGAAAAATTATGCAAGAGCCATATTAGGATAAATTTTGCATTTTATACAAGTGTTTAATCTTTCATGAAATGAAGTAAGTTATTGGCAGAGATGTGAGAGTTGTTACATTTTTCAGTGAACAACAGTTAAATACCAATATTCAGAATGCTCATATATTTCAGCAATTTGTTATTCTTCATTACATACATGCTATCTCTTAGACTGTACAATATATGGTTTTGGATATTATTTATAGAAATTGCATCATTTTACATTAAAAACATTGTTAATTTCATGTGATGCAACAGTTTTCTTTCATCTTAAGCATAAGAAACTAATTAAGAGGTGGATATAGAGATTCCTTTCTTTTCTCCACCCGAATTCTTTAAACCAGCAAACCTTGACAAATATTCTGGCAATTAACAGTGCAACAATCTCCTACCTTACTGTAAAGATCTGTTAGATCCATCAGAATGTAAATTCCATTGTTTTTCGTATTGTATCATTTCTTTCTATTGGAAATAGCTAACGTAATATCCCTAGTGCAGTCCGAGAGACAGTAACACCACAATTGGTTTTGCCCGTGGTTTTTCTGCAAAACAGATCAATACGATCTTCACTCTGATGTAAAACTCTCAGTTACTTTGACAATTTCTAACAAAACTTCTGAAAATCTCTGAAAAAACAATTATCATGTCAGTCATGTTCTCTCCTAGCTGATACAAAACTTGTACGAAGTTATTATGATTTCAGACAATTTAAAGCCAAAAGCTGTACCTTACTCGCAAAGGAACTTAGTGCAACACCACAACAGAGGAAGTCATGACGACCATGGTCATATTAAGAATGTGTCACAGACAGTGCAATTTAACCGACAAGAGTGGATAAATAGCTGCCAAAGTTCAGCTTAACAGCGATAATTCTGACAAGAACAGATTACAGTGTCAGCTTTGCTTGTCTGTTAAAATCACACATGGTTTTCTCTTAATGATAGGTATAATTATAACTGATGTGATTTTGTCTAAAGCACTGACAAACTACAAATTTATAAACACATACAAAAAAATGTTGCATCCACAACTTAACTACATATAACACTAAGCAGAACAAGCAACTACAATGAAAACAGACAGACAGTCAATGGATCGGTCCATATTACATTTTGTTAAAAAACTGATTTTTCCAAGTTATCCTCTATTTTTGTTGCATAATGCACTAGTAAAGTACTGGTAATGATTCATTCAACAGTTATGAAATCCAAACTTGTATCAATATCACTGACTTTGGTATAATCTATACATTTTCTATAGTATTTGTCATTTTATTGTTGCTTTTTTAAGTATCAATATTTACTAAACATTTCAACAAATGTATTCAAGGAGACTTTATGTGTTTTTTGCAACATGCTGAAAATACATAAAAATCAGATCAAAGAAATCGAGTAGCATTTAAAATAAGTGTCAAAACTATTACATGAGAGAGACACCCATGAATTGCCATAATATTAGGAGCTCACAAGACAATATGATGACTATGTTTACAGGAAATGAATTGATTTTTATACTACTACTAGTATAGTTATATAATTTTGTTTTGCTTTCATTTGTTTCCCTTGTGTGTCTATGAATCAAGAAATCGCAGAACCCTGGTCCGCACTATCCCAATATGACCTCAGTTGTTGGAAGAGATGTTGAACTGGAGTTCACTCACTCCGTTATGTTGGTACCATGTGCACATCTAAAACCTATTAACAGCTTATCCAATCAGCAGAAACATTGATCACAATCCCTCTTCTTGTTCTGTATCATCAGGAACCAGCTTAATATGTTAAAGAAAATGGAGTCTACAATATAAATATTACCTTAAAAGTTTAAAACAGGAGACATGGAGGATGTTATTTCCAGTTATATGGTAATACGATAGATGAACAAAAGTTTAGCACATCAAAGGATGATAAACAACATAAATTTTTAAAGAAATAATGTAACAGCTTTGCTAAAGATGCAGTGTAGTTATCGAGCTGGCGACACGAAGTAAGACAAAGTAGAAAATAGGCATTAAAACTGCACAAATATGGATAACAATTGCTTTTTTATAGCACATATTTCCTTTGATGAAATTCCTCATTAAATTGTCCAACCTTTACTTATACTGCATAGATACCACAGTGTGAGAAAAATATTTAATAGTTATATCAAAATTGCTATTGACCATGGTCAGAAGTAAAGCAAAGAGAAATCTATTTTTTTCTGTCCACTTGAGCAATAATTTAAATTTTAGGGTACAGAAACAAAGTTTTTCTACCATCGATATGGTACAATTAAAGGACATAACTATTTGTCATTGCCAAAAACTGACAACTACTATGTTTCATACTTAAATTCCTCTTCTGCAAATTTCAATACAGATGTTTATAGTGCCTTACAGCCCCTTTTCACAACAGGAGAAAAATCTGGAGATGAAAAAATGTATAAAGATGACTATCTCCTCATATTTCATTTTCAGTAATAACATTCATTTCTGAAACAGACTTCCTTGGGACAATAATGGTTATGATTCATTGTTTAGATAAGAAAATTGCCTTTCATTATCAATGGTTTCTGGTTTTATGAAATTTGAGATAAATGCCAGCTTTATCGGGATTATTTTCTACCCCACTAGATGACTTAGATTAGACCAATTAAAGCCAAACAGTATTGCAATCTGAATGCACCACTGCTCTGCACAAGACAGTTGCAAATGCATATGCCTGAACTTGGAGTTACAACAGAGAAATCATGTATATCAATTCTATGCACCAACTGTTTTGTAATTAGGCGATTTAAGCCACACAATGAAATCAGTCAATACTGTTGAAATTAGAGCCATTATAGTGAAACTGTGCTTGTATCCAAATGCACCATTGTTTTCTATTCAGGACAGTCAACAAAATGCAGTAAATCAATAGGAATTTCCTGTAGCAGAAACATGCATTCATTTGGAATAATAGCATGCATGGGCATTCCTAGAGAAACTATGTTATGCTCTGAACATGAATATTGATACAAATATGAAATAGTTCCTTTCACTAAAACATTTTGAATGTAGTACCTCTCCATACTCAGGGCAATGAGAGGGCATACAATTGCGACTACTACAGAAACAGATAATTCAAATATGTTGTCAATTGTTGAATGACATTAAAAAAAAAACTGTTGTAAATGTTCCAGTATGTAATATGTTACATAAAGATTAACTTACATATTTAGAAGTCAAATTTGCATGGAAAGAATACAAAAAGAATGTTTTAACTCTTACTCTGCTTAATTACTTAAATGGACTTAGTCTTGACAGAACTATTAACATTTATAGAGATATTAATTGAAAAATTGAAAATTTACAGGCTTAAATAGCAAACAGTGCTGATCACCACTGGTGTAGAATGCAGTGACCATATAGGCAAATACAACAACAGCAAGCAGGGTGCAGGTTAAGTTTTGCATTTTGCAAAGTTTTATTTATACTGCATTTTGCAACATTTACATACAATCTGATTAAAATCATATCCTAAACATCGCTATGCTATTGTAGGGAGATCGTGAACTTCAGTCAGATTGCATTTACATAAAAATTTCCATGACACAGCAAGGGATGTCTTAAAACATTTCTATACTTAACAGGTGACCTTGAAGATCTGATAATAATATAACCTGTCTAACATACAATGCATTTCAAGTAGGTATTATAACATTGAATTTCTCATGCAATTCAAGTCTAAATCAAGTCTGGCAATGGTGTGAATGAGAAATTGATTGCTTATACTAATGCAAAGTTTTTGTATAAGGAATAACTAAAAAGCTAGAGAAACAGCTGTAAGAGGGCTGTTGAATGGAACTTATGTTAAAACAGATATATTGTTAATATCTCAAGAAAGGATACCACAAGAGAATCATTATGGTCCTGTAATTACATCTTGCAAAATTAAAACCATGGCAGCCACACTCAAAGTGATCTTTCACTTGACATTTTTCTCTGTCCATTTTTTCATCTTTTACATATGAATCAACAATCACCTGCTGACATAATTTCAAACATCAAGTCAATCACTCTGACAATCTTTCCTGAAGATTAAATTTGAAAAATGACCTGTAGAGTTTTGATACCATATAACTCATTTTGAAAGATGCTCAAGAGATTATCAACATAAACATTCTGAACATGACAATGATAATTTTAACATGGTCATCTTTTTTGTTTTTATCCCAACCTGCCAACACCAAACTTGACTTAGAGAGTCTAAGGAAACACACTGACATTGTTAAATGAAGATTTCATAAAAAGTTATTAGACATCTTGAATGTTTCTGAAAGTTTGCCTGATATAAAGACCTAGTTTATGACACCACACAAGCCAGTTGAGCTCACTTCAATATTCTTACCAAAATATATGCAGGCTGATTTTAGAGTGACTTCTAGATTGTTAGTATGCTTATTCTTGTTGATACAAAAGATGGTGAACAACAGATTCAGGCCATTACAAGAGCTCATCCTGAGCACTGAGCTTGGCTTATAATGAACAAGCTGAGACATGGAATAGCACAAGTGTATATGTATGATGGAAATAGGTGTCCAATTAAAGAAAAGGAGTATAAAGCTGATTATTTATACAAAAACCAAGAAAGGATTAAATATACAAGTGGTTTGCTATCATTGTAAAGACATACAACTTTCATTGTAAAGGTACTTCTATTATCAAATATGAAAATAAATTATTTTGAAATTATATGCAAAGTGTGGGTGTCATTAATTATGAATGTAGCCATGCACACTATTTTCTACTTAAAACATCATATATCAGTGGCAAAATGATTAAGTTTCATCTTTCACATAAATCTTTTGATATAAATATTGTAATAACCTCCCAGCCACAGAATTATCATTAAGAATTGTTGCCTTTTCAGAATATTCTAAATTTAGATAGCACTGACATACCAGTATTTAATTATATAATTTATCAAAACATCTCCATTATCCCTTCTCCAGAACTGATAATCTTAATGGAAAAAAGTAAGCAAACTGCCTTTTTACTTCCGTGTGATCTCTACTGAAAAGGCCTGCATCCTAGGCTTATGAGGCACCTTCATCTTGATCTCATTTACAATCTGACTCTTTATCCTAAATGCCAGATGCCATATGTTGACAAGTATATGTTCACTGAGATGGCTCACCAACAAACCTTGTCAGAACAAGTCCCTGACTCAAACATTGGACCTCAATATCCATAGGTGGATGCCTTGATCACTAGACAATGGATTGAAATTTGTAAAAGTAAGAACAAGTTGAAGCAGCAGGAAAAGCTGTAACTGAGAAAGAGCAACCTGGCAAGGCAACCAAGTCCAATGACAAAGAAAAAGAGCAACAGTGTAAAACAACAAAGGCCAACCAATTACAAAAACAGGAGCAGCAAGAGAGCAATTAACAGAAGCAAATGAATGAAAGAGGTTAATGACAAAAAAACTACAGCAGAAGAAGATCAACAGTAGCAACAATGGTCAAAAGAGGACACTTTCAGCAACAAAGGAAATCAAATACACAGTGGGAAAAACTGGAGCAGCAAAAGAGCAATAGAAATGTGTCCAGATGACATGTGTGCCCCAAATGGGGTCAGTTCCCAAGGCAAAGGGTGGGACGTAGGTTGTCAAGGTATTTGTAAATTAATTGGAAAACCCAAGGTGCACAACCTTAATTGCTAATATATATCCCTGTAAAGTTTTATTGCCCTGTGTGCAATAGTGTTGGCTGAGTGTGTGACACAATGTTTTAGTAGTAATTTTCAGTAAATCAAGGGCCAAAACTCTTCTCTACCTAGAAGGCTGGAAACAAAAAAAAAAGGTTAACAACTTCATTTGCTAATATAAATCCCTGTAAAGTTTCATGAACCTTGGTGCAACAGTGTTGGCTGAGCACATGACATAAACATTTTGATAGCCTTTTCACTAAATCAAGGGCCATAACTCATTTGCTCATCTATATCTCTGTGAAGTTTATGACCATAAGTCTGATAGAGTTGGCTGAGTGTATGACAGATACTGGTAGCTGTTTTGACTAAATTAGGGTCCCTGGTTGGAGGAAGACAAAAAAGTGAGCAAATTCTTTTGCTGATCTTTATGACCCTAAGTGTAAAAGTGTTGGCTGAGTGCATGACACAAACGTTCAGATAGAGGCAAGGAAGGACAGAAGGACAGACAGACAGAAACACCAACCAGAACAAATCTAGGTGTCCCCTTGTGGGGGCACAATGACAAAAACTGGAGCAGGAAAAAAGATGCTATATCAGAATACAAAAACAGGCAAATAGTAAAAACCTCAGCAGCAAAGGAGCTACAGTGGCAAAGAGCAAACAAATCCAACAGTAGTTCAGAGATGATTACTATGATCAGTATAATTATATTGAATCTTGACTCACAATCTTTCTTTTAAAAAGGGCAGAAAACATTTTTTGACAACTTATGAAAATACAGTGTAACCTACACCTCCCTCTGGCAACTATATTTTTCTGTGATAATACTTGGATTCCAGAATGTTTTTGTCGTGTCTGTAAAAGAAGCCACAGCTTACAAAAGACTTATTATGATAAACAACTTTGGACATTATCATGAATAACAATTAGTCTATTTGGATGTTTCATATTACACTATTAGCATCTCTGTTAGCAATATGGTCTAGACATGTCCTTCTAGTATATGATATTGCAAGACATCCTATTGTTAAGAAAATTATTGTAGACATCCCAGTAAGTTAAGTAAATTATTCATATACCACAAATTTTTAAAACAATTAATCTCTGTCTGTGAATGCTTTTAAGACACACTGTGCATGATGTCTTACTGCAAAATCTATGAACACTATTTTTGTAGCAGTCACTGCATAATATGATAAAAGCAATAAGAGTCTCAAGATAGTCTTACATCACTCACCTCAGTTACATCACTCACCTCAGTTTCAATTCAAACAGTTTTTTAGCTCAACTGATGGCACATCTGTTCTCAAGCTTTCAGCTCTGCTACCACCCTCAACAACTAAGATTTGTCCCATTCTGTTCCTATATTATTACCATGTAGGAATACATGGTCAGACACTACCTTGCATCTACCAACTTCACTTTATGTATAGGAGAATTCTTCTGCATCTTTACAGGAATAGTTATAAAAGAAACAATGCTTTCTTTTTAACATGAATAATATATATATAACATCCTAAACTATAGTGAAGGGGTTTTCATTTGATTTAGTTCTGCTTAGACTGATTTCATACATCAGTTACATTCACATTTAGGCAGTTCCTGCTAGGAACTGTAGTAACCATACAGTCCATTCAGAACAGCCAAGAGTCAGTCTGAAGTTTGAACTCAAACACAAGACCTCCAAAAATATGAGAGATTACTCTTATATTTCAAATAAGGACATTTGCCTAATCAACAACTATCCCACACTAAAAATGCTCTTAAATGTTACAAGGTACAGTAGAAGAATAATTGTGTAACATCAAATGACACTGGCTACTTCAAAGACTTTTATTTTTGAGGAAGCTATAAAATATCCATTATCAGACAGACATTACTTTGCTAATCAATAGACTCAGTCTAAAAACACCAATAATAGAAATAAAAGTACAAGTTAATAGCTCATAACTTGCCAAGTAATTGACTTCTACAAGTTATCTTCTCATTTTCAAAAAAAATCTTTAATGTTCATCTTATACTTCTAAAGCCATAAAGCATTATAAAAAATCTGGAGCCTCTTTTTAAACTGGGACTAAAAGATGGTACTTAAGAATAGTTTCTGTTTTACAATGTTAACATTGTCTGAGCATTAATTATTTAGACATATTTCCATTTACAATTACAAAATATTGAAACAGGTCTTCCTCAGTGAACAATAAATTTTTAAACATACAAAGATGTCATCCAGATTTGACAGGTCTGCTTCAGTGCTTGGGACTTCTTTTTCTGTATCTGAGAATTTTCAATTACATGACAATTATGTAGACTGCATCATATTAACCAGGTGCAAAGCAATAAACTGTAAATCTGGTTATTTAATATAGAGCTTGAAACAGATCTAAAGACCAAAGAGCTCAAAAGATTTAATTAAATGAACCCAAAGGATTTATATCTTCAGGAATCTGAGACTTACAGGCTGCATCCTAATAAATAATGCAGAGAAACACAAGAATTGCATCATTTCAAGGCAAGACAACAGTTTCAATGATTAGCAATTCCATAAGGAGTAAATTGTTTGAAATGGTGAAAAGTAAAATTTGGCATGTTTACCTAATATAATATTAAGTGTTGATATTGCACCAGCTTATCGCGTTGTATGGAAGGGTAGATTTCAGTTTGGCATGGGATAAGGGTGGGGTTGAGCTCTCCACCACTATGGGATAAGGAAGAGATTACCCAATATGTAATGAAAGAGGGGCTTAGCTCTTCTCCACCTCAGGATTAGTGAGGGTTTTATCTCCATTCTGCTATGGGAGTAAGAAAGCTAACTTTTAACCTGCTTTGGGAGAGTTTGACCTTATCTTCACTGTGGATTTGAGTTTTTCCTGCGGTGGGATTAGAAAGAGGATAATCTCTTACCTAGCTATATAGGAATTAATAAGGAGTGATTGAATTCATTTCTGCCACAAGATAGAGAAGAGTTGAGCTCTTCCATTCGGGAAGGGTTGAGCCTTTCTCCACAAAAGCTACTACTACTATGGAACATAGTACATCATTTCTAACAACTGGTAAATTTTCCTCATCTGTTTTAACTTCTTTGACTAACTTGATGAAATGCAGATTTCTCTTGTTGTATTGCAGTTTCTAATCAGCTGATGTTTTTTATTGTTTGGTGAAGACCCTGTGACGCTTCTGCAGGACCCTCATAAATGAAGGTTAAATTGAAGTGTATCAATGGAAAAAAATGTCAACCAAAAAACACATCCAATAAAACTTATGATAGGTGTAATATTTTCCTAGAAAAGCTGATCTATATTTCAGTTTCTACATTAATCTGTAGGAACAGTTACATGTCTCTAAACTCTAAAGGTTATGATTCTATATAGAAGACAAAAATGATTTTAGAGTCAGTTATCCTTCCTTGTTTAAGCTACAAACTGTCTTGAATTTATCTATTTCATGAAATTCAACAAAGACATAGTGTTACACCAAATATATGTATGGGTAGTAACTCTTTAATCTGTGGTTTAAATATATTTCTAGCTTTAATGAAACTTGTTATGTTTTATTTTACGCAGAGATCTGCCTTGAAATGGTCATCTCAAGGAGTCTGATGCTTGACAAGGCTACAGGCATTTTCATTGTCCCTTTGAAATATGAAAAACACAGAAGATGATTTGTGTGATCTCAATACATGATAAAAGTCCCCTAACTACCATTAAAAAAGTTACTAATTGTAATGTTTGGATAATGGTTCTGTGAACAAACATAAAAAGGTTTCATAAAACTGAATTGCCTGAAGCGAAGTTCTTGATAATTGTCACACAAGGTTGCATTCGGCATTCTTTTTCTTTATTCCTAAAATATTTATAAAAATGAATTGGATTTATTAGGCTTACTTTTTCTGTAAGGGTTATGATACTGACTCCAGATTAAACATAGCTCCTGTTAATACAAGTACTAAAGTCATATATATCCCTGTATTAAAGCTATCACAACTGAAGTCTAAAACCGATGTAAATTTAAAAAGTTTAGCCTGTACAATTGGGCTTTTACACAAATAGCATTTTAGACCAAAATATATAATTTGACACAAACTGACAGCTTACCAAGTTGTAACATGAAACTGTAGAACCTTTCTCACAACAAACAGAGTAATTTGTAAGCTAGGCAAAGATTTGAGTGATGGTAAACAGGTATGATATCTTGTTAAAAAGGCAAAAAACTTGTCAAGGGTCAAATGTCTTGTTGTCATGAAAATACAAAACTGTTTAAATGTGATACCTTTCCTTAACCATCTAATTTAAAATGAATCTTAAAGTATAAATTTCATTTTTATTCTTGTAACTGAACTAAATGGTTTCAGTTTCAAAGGCATTACTTAATCAACTAAGCAAAAAAGGCTTCTTAATAATTATTTTAACTGTATAGGAAGAACTAAATTCTCTTTGATATAATAGATGAAAACAAAATACTAAGTATTTACAGTGTTGTGTATTCCTTTCAACAAAAGCAAATGAAGCAAATCACTTATTTCGTTTGTGAAGAAAAAAAATAATGATGACAGAATCGGCTTAGAATTCAATGGGAAACATTGTAAGAGATCTTACTTCAGGCAGTGAAAACACCAGTGCCTGCTGCACTTTGACAAAAACTGAAAAGGAACCACCCTGTGTCTATTTCTGTGCATTCACTGTGAATCTTTTCCAGTTGGGTGTACAGTACAAGCCAAGCAATTTCATGACTCTCGTATGTAATATTTAGTTGCTGTACTAACACAGCTTAAAAGTAAAGGTCATTACAAATAAATATACTTCTGGGAAATTTGTCAAAGATTGAACTATACAATAAACCAATTGAAAATATAAATCTTTTATAGGTAACATTAAGTTGTGTTTCTTTCTGATAAAACTAATTTCCTTTCAAGATTAAGATCCAAGGAAGTTTTTGCTGAAAATGTTTCACTAATTGTCTTCTTTTGATATAAACACCCATATAAGTTTTTGTCACAAATGTTTAATCTATTTTCATCATTTACATAAATATAATTCAATAAAATTCATATGTAATGCCAGTCTTTCTTAAGAAAACACATTGTCTATCGATGTATATCTAGACTGAATATGAAAATCTTTGCAGCTTGAAATGCATTAAGATAATAGTATACGAAAAAATATGGCAAAAAGAATCAGACAACAACAGGATATTCTTATTTTTCACCTTAAGTAATAAGCACAGGTTACATATATAGTTTTAAAACAGGTACGAGAAATTCATATATCTTCACATTAACTACAGGTAACTGAAATACTCATGCACCTAGCACACACACACACTTCCCAAAACATCTTCATTTATTCTAAATTTACAATCACAACAAAAAGAATATTTAACAAACTATTTCATATAAAATTTTGAATTCTAAATCAAAACTTTTATAACCAGATCCTTTCAATGACAGAATCATGAACAAGCACACTGCTTTAATTTTGCATTGATTTATATATGCTTTTATTTGTGTTAACCATTTAATTCAAATTTCACTTCAATAACCATACCCAAAGCACACAAACCCAGTTCTACCAAAAGCTCTTGAACTTATAGAAACTCACTGTATTTTGGATTATCTCTTAAATGACAAACCTGACAGAATGATCAATAATCAAACTGCCAACTGGGTACACATAATGAATATTTATTATGAATAATCAAACTGAGAAAGAAAAAGGAAAGAAATCCTCATGTCCTGCTGTCTGGTTCTCAAAGAGTTAATAAAAATATAAAATAGTCTCTAAAGGAAACATAAGCCAGTCTATATCCCCAGGGTATAATTCATGCCTGACTGCAATAATGAGCCAACTATCCCAAGTTAGAGACTCTGGAATGTTTATAGGAAAAAAACAATAATGTGGACCACAAATAAACAATAAAAGTGCAAGGACCATTAGTTCATCATAATTACTGAGCTTAAATGTCTTTGTTTTGGGACAAAGAAAATCGTTAAAAATGCAATTAAGCGACTCACATAGTTTTAATATAACTGATGGACACCATAAAATCTACTCTGCGTATCAAAGCAATATTTTTATCTGACACTAGCCATAACTTGCGACAGAATATTGTTGACGATTGTGCTCACAAAATAATGTTCACAAATTTGGCAAAATAACTTTATGACGCAAACCAGGTCAGCTCTTGAATCTTCCGTGGAAGTAAAAAAAAAAGCCAAAGAATACACAGATTTTAGTAAAAGTAGTTTCAAAATGTCGACTCATCAGTCCCGAGGGTTTTAGATAATTCTTCACGTATTTTCTCTGTCTTTTGCAGCAAATAGGGATATAACAAATTCACAAAGTGAGTCTAGAATGTCACAGTTGTTATGGATACTTTGCGACGTACAAAGACCTGCATTATTCTATTAATTCACATCATCTTTCATTCATCTTTCTGTAATGCTTTTTGTGTACATTTTGATTCCATTACTCTTCTGTTTCATTAAACAAAGATACGAAAAGCTATTCAAAATTGCTGCACTTATTCAGCTTAAATAACACATTCAATCAAGGAAACGGAACAAACTAATAGCTTTTCAAAGAAATTAAGGGTAATAAATACCGCTGCTGATACAGTAAATGACAGCGTGGTTCAACTTGCACTATTTCCAACAAAGAAGATAGGCAAGTTCAAAACAATTCTGACCAGAAATCTTTCCTTCGTCTCAAGCTGGTCATTTGTCTATATTACGGTATTATGGCATCGATCCCCTGGAGAAAGCAACAATAAATTGCCCAAGACAATTACACAACAAATCACCGAACACTGTCCAGAGTTTTTAAGCGCAGTGATGTTTACTTTCTAGTGATACAGAAACTGGATATTTTACATTATGCTTGGGTACCATCATTTACGATACCTGTGTGTAAATTCATGGTTTAGACTACTTCATTTTTCGAAAAAAGTGGATCAGAAAGTTGTGAAATTGTTAAATCAAAATTTAAATTAGAATTGTTGAAATTCGAAACAATTGTTTTGAAGTATTTAGTGTAACAAAGAATCCGGATACTACGGTTAGATCTGAAGGCGACCCATTCAATTCTATCTTCTTGATAATCTGGGTTTCCAGTATTGTTATTTATATCCCAGCCAATAAGACTGCATTTTATGACCATCTTTATGATTTACCAGTACACATGACGTGTTTTTGTTGAGTGTGTAAACTTCTATAGCATGTTTAGATCATCGTGAAAATTTTGAAAATATTTTGTTTCGTAGGATAAATGAATTCACTTTGGATTAATATAGGCTAATTAAAGTTTCGGTTTGTATTTTCTAAATGAATATTAATTAGAGTATGAGCATGGTGAAGAAAATATTAAAGTAAACGGGCCTGTTTATTTTGGTATACATGCAGTATCTATCAAATGTCAAAAGCTACTGGAAATTTTCCCACACATACACTTACCTCAATATTTAACAAGATTTCTTGAATTAACTGTGACGTTTATGGCAGAAAACGACTGAGTTATTTGCGATCCCAGTATAGATTTTTCACATGCACTGAAATGGTTAAAAATATAAATTGATTTACCTTTAAAAACTTGAAAGCAAGGCACTGATTGGCTGACTGAAAGGTCATGAGAAGGTGGCCTTCTTTTTGGGGCGTTTTTCATCTGATTGGTTATTTAGGGGCTGATTTTAATCAGATTGAATTCTGTTATTGCTTGAAATGTCAAAGTGAGCTGTGCAGAAGGTGTAAAGGATAATTGCCAATCATACCATTGTAAATGCTTTATAGGAGAGACGCCACTACAACGGCTCGTCCTATGATTCAAATGATAACGTATGACATAGTTACTAATAACTATTTGTTACACAAAGAAAGAACAATATTTGTTGATCTATTATTCTTAGAAATTCGGACGGTACATTAATATTTGTCATTTGAATATTACGCTGAATGTGGATAGGAAGTCTTGACGGTTGTTTAAGAAATCTATCATTTTTAATTTTGCAGAAAAAATCTGAAACTTATTAGTTCTTTTGTATTGTAAATTAGGTTAATTTGTATTGCACATGTTCTGTTCTGTTTCATTCGTACTTTATAATGTCTTCATTTGTATTCAATAGATTTAAGTTTGTATATATGCAATGAAAATATTTACACTGAATATTGCATATATTCGTTGAATACTGAGAATGAGCTAAATCTGAAAACAAATCTTTCGACATGAAATGTTTATTTTCAAATCATATTTAAAAACTTAATCTGCGGCGAGGTGAAACTACAACAAGAACAGACCAACAAACCTCGACTACCACCGTGTTTCTCTATATTCTCGTGTATCACACGTGAAATTTTTAACACTAAGTAGATATTTTGTCAAACAAAACACGTTTAATATGTTATAAGGTATAGTATTATCTCTATAATTCCATAAATGGATTCTCAAGAACGTGTTTTGATTTATTATTGATTTATTTTTCAAGAATTGTCACTGAATTATGAAGTTTGTCTTGAATATGAATTTATGCAACTTTTAGCAATACATCAACCATTATTTAATATTCCAAACCAAATTCAGTAAAGTTAAGAAACGACAAAACTAATTATTTGACATAAAACCTGTAGATGTGCATATATAATTCTTTTCAGTCGACGCTATTCAGTCAAACAGAAGAATTTCTGTACAGTGGCCTGTTTGAGTAGGTGTAAAATACTACTCAATACAAAATATTAATGGTTTCATAAGGGCAGTAAAATGCTACTTAACAAAAAATCTTTACAAACTACTAAGTGTTCTCATACGGGAGATAAAATGCTATGTAATAGCTATTGGAACTCAATACTACTGTCTTTTGAGGCACGTACTTACTAATGGATAGTGTTTGGTTAAGAAAAAAGCAAAAAGCGAGCGAAGTTTTCTAGTCTAAATATAAGATTGCCAGTGTTTAAGCATAAATGGCACTAATGCCTGCCGAAGTCTAATCCTGTACATTGTTCAGTTTTCATACTATTAAAACCAGTGTCTAATGTCAACAAAACTTGAAAGAACTTTGTCATATGAAACAGAATTATGAAACAGAAATATTTTATTGCAACAAAACTCTAACAAGAGTCATTACCAAACCTAATGAATCATACAAAGTGTATACATACATTTTAGGCACATGGCAAGATGACGATATTATATGTATTTCAAATAGTTTTACCAGTTGGAAAAAAAGCTTCTAGTCTAAATTACAAAGTCATAAAACCATCACTTACACCGCCATTTCTTGAAATTCTCTAAATTACTTTGTTAAGGAAAAACATACCTGTTATCTTGGGAGACAGTATTCTATTCAATGTGTTTTATGGCATTAAGATTTGTATAAGTTTGGAATGTGTATCTAACTTGGACAATGTTAACCAAATGACACGTACATAATATACAAGTAACGATTTTCGTAATGTATAGTACATAATAACCAACATCTTTTGGAACGACGTCACATATATATCTGTTGAATATTATCTCGCATTATAAAAATAATTACTTTTTAACCTTTTAAATATACCTCTTAAGAATTTATATACTGACTGAAGTTCAGACAGGATAGCGTAGGTCACCTCAATGTAAAAGTAATAGTTTAACATTTAACCTTTTAATCAAACTTCGAAGAAATAGTCTGGTAGAACACATTATTACACATAATTCGTTAAAATGTAAACTACAGTTTATAGGTAAAGTTATGTGAGTAAATGTTTTAATTGTTGATTTATTCTGAAAGCATGATAACAAAATATACTTAAGTTACGTAATTCTGAAACATTTTCGGTTTTTAGCAGTTGACTAAATGTAAACATATTTGGATACTTCCAATAATATTTCTTTATATAATTAATTCGAATTTCCTAATAAATAGAGCAAATAATAACGAAATGGTATTCGTCATCTAACTGGTTACACGCAGGACAGATCCTTTCCCCAATGGGAACACTCATAGGTTTTCTGCAACTACCAGTTTCAACTGCTAGGCGATGAGAAGACATTCTGAGACATGACAATGCAATTCTGTACTTTCATAACATCGAGGTATTTACTTAAACTAAATTCAGAAAATGTTCGATAAAAAAAGGCTCTTGATGAGTTTTCCAGTCTAGATTTAGAATCTTGTCTCCGTGTGAATAAGCAGAAGGAAATGGACTTTAAACTTTTAGGCTTGGCTGCAACAACAATTAACATACAAATGGACAGTTTGTGGGGAATCAAATTTACGAAGTTCCACACCAACTTTCATTTCATTTTTATTTTTGTATGTGTAATAAATGTATATGACACTGTCAAACAGAAAAATATAATGCCCCTATTTAAGATGAGTTTACATCTTAAATGGCTTTTCTAAATATATCCCTATTACTTTTCTTATGAAAATCATTAAACTTCTGATATTCTTAATGTGTTTCAACTAATTTGCCCAAAATTACAGTTTTAAATAGCATTTAATGTTGGCATATTTCTCATTAAATTCATAAAATGACCCCTGACTGGTTTTAGATAAAATTATTATAAACATCAGGCTAATGGTATGATTTATTTGAAATTTGCTGTCATGACATATTTTCATATCTATTGCAGATACAGTTTTTCTACTAATATAACATAAAGGTGTATTAAAGCGATCAGTAATCTTATATCAATAGAGTTGATATTCATATGATCTCCGACACTCTTTCAGCACTTTAAACGCTTTGATTGTCATTTGTGGCAGATTTAATTGTAATTTTCGTTCGGTCGCACTATTAAATTGCATCTTTGAAATGTAAGAGTAACATGCTGGACCCGAGGAACGTACAACATAATATTGTAAGTTCGTGATTCGTTCGATCGAGATTCGACTGGAGATTATTTCTGATCAACTTTATTTTAGATAACACGCGCACAGGATGTGTTGAAGATTACAATGATTACAGAATATTAAAAAGGTATTATTATCTGATGTCTAAGTAATTTCTTATATACAGGCCAAACCATTTATTATTAGTGGCACTATGAAAAGCATTTCCACTGTACACCTTAAGTATGCCAAACGGCCGACTTTTGGGAGATATCTTCAGCCAAATCCCATATAAATTCAATTCTCAGAATATAAAACAAAAATAGGTATTGTCAAACTTAAAGGGCAAATGTAAAGGAACCACACATCACGCTGGGTTAAGTTCTGGCAAAGCTGCTTCAAAAACATCAATACCAAAGCCAATCTGTATCCTCAGGGTATAATTGATAGCTTTTTTCTTTGTACCATAATTCTTTAAGTATCCAAAATTAAACAATTAAGAATGTTAACTGGAATAGAAGAATCAATATGGACCAAAAATAAACAGTAAGGAAATACATTCACCATTAATTCAACATTAGCAGAGGCCTTTAAATGTTATATTTTTCAGGCAAAATATCCATAAAAATGCATTAACGTGTTCACTTAGCAGCGATTTTTTCCTTCTTTGTTTGGGTCCGGTAAAAGGACCCTTCCCATTCGAAAATAAATACATTTTCCCCAAATCTTCGACCTAAAGATTTCCAAATGAAGTCTAGAATGACTCGCCGAAAAAGAGTAATGAATCGCCGAAAAAATATTCAATTAAAATTTAGAACGTCGCGCCGGTGAACTTGCGTGTAGCAACAATTATCAGGCAGACCTCTTCCATTTTTATCCATTTTTGCAACCGCCAATAAGAGTAGCCACAACAGTAAATATTATACGAAATTACAACTGAAATACGTGTTAACATACATAAAGATTAATAAAACAATTAATATGATAATGTGTTAATTTTGTTAAAAAAATTCCCGATTTTGGCATCACACTATTAATTTTTTCTCAATTGGATCGGACCCGGACCCTATCCCAAAACTGAAAAGAAAATCGCTGCTTAGATGTAACTGTTGGACATCACGGTAGCTAGAGGCTAAAAACGAGCTGCAACATTCCTTGTTAGGCAGCTATATCTTTTTCTGCGATAAAATAAACTTGAATCTTGTTTTTCTCCAACGTGCAATATGGGAAATTTTCTACGAATAACGCGTATCAGCTTCATGTCAGCTTAAAAGGTTTCGAATTAAATACCAGAATTTGTAAGTAATTTCTTTTAAGTAAAGAAGCAGTTTTTAGGTGTGAAGAGTATGCCAGATATGATCTAGATACTGCACAGCGACATATACATGTTACGTAAAGAAATAACTGACAAGGTTTAATTTCAGTGAATTATCATTTGGAGACAAAAATTATGTTGCAGTTAACATGTCTGACAGAAACTCGGGAAAAAAACCACCTCAATTATCTAGATTAATCGGTAAAGATATCTTTTCAAAATATAATTGTTCACACTTTCATTTAAACTGCCATCAACGGTGCATGTTCACATTCTAGTCCACACTCACTTAAACTTACAGTTTCTTCGGTAAGATGGCTTTATCAAGTTTTCCATTCATGGCAAATGGGTATAAGAAATAGATTTTCAAGACACGGAAATAATGAAGTTGAAGCAAAATTAACTAGAGCAAACTTAATAAAAAATAACCTAAAAAACCCCTGTTTTCTTTATTACTTACTAGTCTGTCATTAGTTTAATGAACAGTATTTCTGAATTAAAATCCTCATATCTTCTGTAAAAAGGAATTATCTTAGACAATAGTTCAACAAAATACAGCAAATAACAAAATCATTTATGCGCAGTGACTTTGTCTTGTTTAATGTCTTTAATTTAGATGTTTGCTTTTTAGCTAACAGTTTTAAAGTTGTTGTCATTCATTCATCATTCTTTCATTCATTCATTCATTTATAATTAAACGATTTTACCATCCCTATTAAATTTTATGAAAATCTTCATATAAATTTCAATGCAAAATATATCTATATAACTCAGAGTTTTGTTACTCCTTAAGTAGTTCAGCTTAGTTGTATATATCTACCTGTAATCTAAAGTTGCAGACCTCAAATTGATTAAAATACTGGCCCACAAGTAGCCTCGATTCTTTTAAAGAATCAACATATTTCCACATGTGCCACAAAACAGCAAGAAACCCTAACTCAATGTTTAGCCAAGATAATCATTCCTACCATGCCTGATAAGCAAGTGAATAACATCACCGTAAATCTTCTGGCATCAAAGGATAAAATCTCTCATGTAATACATTACTTTATTATTTTGTTTTAGTTTTTAGTAATATATTTGCTTTCGTATGATGCATGTCATTTGTTTTATTCATCCGCCCATCCTTTAAAGGTACAGTCAATACATTTTTGTTGTGCACAGTTATTAAAATGTGTTCATATACATTTTGATGGTAATCGCGATCATTCAGTTTGAACCAATTTAAATTAGTTCAGTTTCAACATTCTAATTTCTATTCAGCGACAAACGTTTCATATAATTATATCTACACTCAAAATATACTTCTTTATTCGAGTATTAAATACGTTTCTGCATGTACAAAATTTAAATAGTGATAAAAAAAACCTGCAGTGTTATATAATTCCAAATTAGTCCTACGTGAAGTGAGCAACAACACCATCTGAACTAAATCTGAACTTTATGGTAACTGACACTTCCTTGCATGTCTTGATTTAATCACACGTGAAACTTATGTCGGCTTAATAGATCTTTGTCAAACAAAAAACCTGAATTTGTAATAAGGTATAATCTCCATAAATAAATTCTTAACCCATCGTTTTGATTTGGTGGTTGACCCCTTTTACACGCTACACAGTAGGGCGTGAATAACTATTTAGTTATGAGTTATGACTCTGCATTCATGCAGGAGTAAAATCTTTTCATATTATGTTGACAATTTTTTGCCTACACTCCATTTTACACCACATGCTTTTTATTTATTACAATCATTAAGACGTTTATCTAAGGCTTGGCTACATACATATGTTTACTATATCGTCAGTTTTAAATGGCTTGCCAATTAGTCAAGAGCATTTAGTTGGGAAAACCAATCCAAATTTCTATTATTACTGTTTTTAAACAAGCTAGACAGAAGGGTATAGAATGGCATTTATCTAGCAACCTGTTGAGGAATTCATTTTCAGAAGTGTTATAAATCAGTGTCGCTCTTTTCTACAGATATATATTTTTTCTGAAAAATTTGACCAAAAACCGTAATCTGTTTGTTATCCAAATGTAAATTGTTTGCAATTCAGTAATTTAGACATGTACAAACTATAATACTTACTTCGAAAAGCTGACCTACCAAGGGCAACAACTCTGTCACAAATACTTATAGAACAACTTGAATTGGCTTCGATAAAAAATACAAGTATCTCACAAATATAACCCAAACCATCGAAAGATGCTAAAATTTCCAAAATATATCCCACTAAAAAATTAGTTTCTTCAGTATATCTTTCCTACACTCGATACTAAACAAAAGCTTAGCTCAAACAAAACATGCCGTAGCCAGTGCTTTTTAAAGTATTTATCTTAGAAAGACATTTTTCAAATAAGTCAAAGTATAAACAGCAACACCTATTCTTTATTTTTAAATGTTTCCATCTATTCAAACAGATGACAATGCCACATTCAAACAGGGGAAAAGATTTATGCGTTTAAAATAGATTTACACTGTAAATGGATTTTCTTGGTGTTTCTGTTAAACATAAATCAGCCATCACTCTTCTGATCATTAGTGTCCAGACATCAACTCATTTTGTTCACAAATAAAGTTAGGTTCTATTTATTTTTTGCATCTTATCCTGGCATTAAATTCTGATTACAGGTACAGGCAGAAGAAGATAAGATTAATAACCCTATTTACGGTACCGTTCTAATATTTATCTATTGTTGTTTATCATAGGGGACATTGATGCAATAAGAAGATTGCTTGCTGCTCAAAAATGTATTCTCAAATACTCTTAAATAGATTAACCGCGTGGAGTGAAAAATATGAAAAACTGTCAAATTGTCAGTTTGGTTTTCAAAAGGGAAAAAGCACAGTAGACTGTATATTTATTTTACATTCTATCATATCAAAAGTATTACATAGTGGGAAAAAACTATATGCTATATTTATTGATTACGAAAAGTGTTTCGATAAAATTAACCGGTCGCTTCTATGGCAAAAACTAATCAATCAAAACGTTAGTACAAAAATGGTCAATGCTATAAAATCTATGTATTCAATTGTTCGCTCTGCAGTGAAACATAATGGAAATGTCTATCCCAGTCTCATTGAATCACATCAAGGGGTAAAACAGGGAGACCCGAGTTCTTCTCTATGTTCATGATGTTCGTGAATGACATTATGGAAAATCTTAACACAGATATTGACGGTATATTTTCAGTCAACGAACTAAAGTTTTTCTTAATATTATACGCTGATGACCAAGCATTATTTACTACTACACGCGAATCTTTACAGCATTTATTAGATGATATAGAAAACTACTGCAATACATTTTATTTAAACATAAACACGAGTAAAACTAAAGTCATGATATTTGAAAAGGGACGACCCACAAATCATGATTTTTTCCTCTATGCTGAAAAACTAGAGATTGTCTCATCCTTTAAATATTTGGGTGTCTATTTTTTCAAAAACGGTAATTGGTACAGGACGCAAAAATGTATTGCAGAACGTGCATCTAAAACTTTATATCACTTATTTTCTATTTTCAATCAATTTGAATTCAAGGTTTCTGAAAAATGTAAATTATTTGATACAATGGTATCATCTATATTAAATTATTGTTCAGAAATTTGGGGTGAAAATGAAGGTAAAGATATTGAGCTGATTCATACCAAATTTTGTAGAAAAATACTTGTAGTAAATAACTCCACAAATCTAGTTGGGCTATATGGCGAACTCGGAAGATTTCCAATGAAAGTAATTAGAAAAGTGAATATGATAAGGTACTGGATAAGAATACAAAAACTTAATGAAAATTCTGCTGTTAAACAAATATACAACATGTTACTAAATGATCTACACAGAAATATTACACATAACGGTTCTAATTGGGCATTTCAAATTAAATCAATTTTAGATATAATTTAGGCATGTCAGATATTTGGCGAAATCAAGGAAATCAGGACTTTATATTTCAAGCGATTAAACAAAGAAGTTTTGATCAGTATACTCAAACTTGGTACAGTGGTATTAATAACTCACAAAGACTTTTAACATATAGTAGATTTAAACATTCGTTTGAACTTGAACCATACCTTGATAATTATACGATTGACAAAAAATACAAAATTGCTTTAAGTAGGTTTCGTCTATCATCACATAACCTAGAAATTGAACGAGGAAGATATAATAATGTAATGAGAAACGAAAGAATATGTAAATTTTGTAATCTAAATATGATAGAAAACGAGTATCACTTTCTATTAACTTGCCCATTATACACAAACATCCGAAAAAAGTACCTTAGACATATGTATTACACATGGCCATCCCTGAATAAATTTGATAACCTGATGATGTCAAAAAATAAAAAGGAAATATCAAATCTCTCGAAATACATATATTTTGCAAATAAACTTCAAAAAATAACTTGACTAATAAACTTAAAATGTTCCCGTTTTCTTTTCTTTTCTTTTTTAATAAATAAAAGACTGTTATTATTACACTCACTGGTTTCTCTCTTATTATACTGAATTGTTTGTTTGTATTTTTCCCCTTTTTTTCCCTCTTAAAACTGGTATTGTTTGCATTTCATGTGTAACCACTACAAATGCTAATATGTTGTAGGCTAGAGGCGATGTTAGATATTGCTTTATGCTGAATAAATGTTGTTGTTGTTGTTGTTGTTGTTGTTGCTGCAGGGTGTTTTGTTATTCACATGCTATGGTAAAATTAAGTAAGACAAATGAAAAGATTTTGTTTTACCAAAAAAAAAGTTTCTTTCTATTCTTCAAAGGCTTTAGAAGTGAAATTGCAAACTTGTATATCTTAGTGATTCTTTACAGTTTATATAGAGATTAACAACTCATAAATAGTTACCTTTCATAGAAGCTACACTAAACAAGAGCCTTATGCTTCTTATTTTAATGTTTTATTACGCACAAGTTCAATCAACTTCTAAGCAATAGTTTTGTAAATGTTTTTACAAGAAAGAAATTACCGCATCAGAAGTAGTTTACAGTAATGGCATGCTCCATGCCTTTTTAATTGAGAGATCATCAGCCTAAAATCTCTACGAAAATGCCTGTAACTCTTAAATTAAAAAAAATCTGTTTTCAGTAACAGTAATCTTAAACTGATCACGAGTAGGAACACTGTTTCATTATTATAAAATTAGTGTTAGTCTCAATATCGGATATAATAAAGTTTTTTCCTGAGAAAAAAATGAAACGACTTTGACAGGAAACTATAGTGCATAGAACTATTGACTGGAGGTGATCAAAGTCCAAGTTCATTAGAGATCGATTTAAAGTGGTTACTATTATCCACATTTCACCTGAGTATTTGTTTTATCCAATATTACATTACCTTTTGTCTGAATGTATGTTTGGAACTTCGAGATGATGTGACAAAGAGCAAATTTATTACAATAATAACGAGAGAACACAACCCCGCGGAGGAAGTTCGGAAGATGGTCTGATGCAGTAATGTCTGGCTGTCCAGACACTCAAAATATCAAAGCGAAACTGATGAATATTCATAAGTGATATCCCATTTTTGGAACTGTTAATGATAGTAGTTATAGTAAACTACACCTTTGACAAAGATTGCTGTCATCTTCATAAAAAATGACTGAAAAATGAAATTATGCTATATGAACAAGATATCATTTATTCATCTAAATGTATTTCATCCAAAGCAGTTAAAGCACCATAATACCTGTTGTGTTCTCAAATAAAACTTACAGACTTAAGTTTTCATTATTTACCATCACGTTACAATAAATTATAGTTTTTTTTTTAACTCTCTTTATAAGTGGATACAAAACTAGATGGTTGGATTGATAACATAAATTTTACATAATTAAGAAATGTTAGAAATGTGATAATTAAGTTTAATGGGTAGCACTCAAGTACACTTTTCGTACATTTGCTAAAATTAGTATATGTACTTAAACATACACCAAACGGAATCACGGAGTCAATCTACAGATAATGGTATTGTTATAGCATTTAAACATATAACACTAACGTATTAAAAGAATCAGGAACGGATGTTTCACCATTTTCGTTTTACCTCCTCTTATAAAACTATGAGAAAAACTAGGCATTCTGATTTAAAAATATATTTATTCCTCCAATTGGTTTACATCAGAATCAAAGTCTACTGTTTTCTCATTAAATTAAATACACATTTTATACACATTAAATACACATTCCCACTAAAACCTTATCTAAGAATAATAATAGTGATAACTGTAACATGTCGCGACACTGGGTAAACAGATGTTCCTGTCAAGGCTCATACAAACTACAACTATCTACATTTTTTAGAAAAACTGAAATATAACGACCACCCTATGTTTCTATTAATAACAACAGACTATGATTGATCGTAGAGTAGAATGTACCCAACTTATAATACAGATAATTAGCAAATTTCAACAACTACGATTAATGCTTCTCTTATATCATTACGAGCCATACCTTGTGATTTAGAGTATTCGTGTACATTTGAATGATTTAAAATGAATAAGCACCCTGTATCAAGGTGACAGTCCAAAATTCTAAGTACTGCAGGTAAACTATATATATATATATATATATATATATATATATATATATATATATATATAGAGAGAGAGAGAGAGAGAGAGAGAGAGAGAGAGAGAGAGAGAGAGTTGTTGTGTGTTTATTTTTGGGTAGATAGTCAATTATTCCAACTAAACACTTTCGTAGTGTCTTAAAGCCTAAAGAAAATGTTTTCAACGTACGTTCATCTTTGAGTTATCAATTATTTTTTCATTCTATAGAGCATGAGCCAGATAAACAGACATGCAGTTATCTATAGGTTGCTTGTAGTATTTGTCCTGTTAAAAGACATTTAAAAATTGTCTAAAAATAAAAAGCGGCTTCCTATAATTCTGACTGCTCGGGGTGCTGATGCTGCTTCTGTTGCTGCATTTGGTAATGTGCAATGCATTTGTTAATGTGCAAACACGTTTAGTATAAATTATCTTTCTGCTAAACCGTCTCGTCGCAGAAAACGATCAATTTCCATGCGGATATGCATCCCTAAAGTGCAATGTATTAAAATAGAACCTTGCTAAATTATACTAATTTGTTGGTGTGGTATGGATGTTGCGAAGTCTGAGACAGACTGAAATGATTCATTGATATTCTGCTGTTTCTTCCTTCCTTTTTTCTTTGGGCTCCACGACTGATGCAAAACTACTCAACATTTACACAATTTCAACGAAAAAAAAAGTAAGCTACGATCTGTCCAATACGTGTTTTTAAGTATTTCCAAAAAGTAGTTAAAAAGCTGGGATTAATTTTGTTTGTATTGCTGGTTTGTATCTTTGCAAGATATTGTTTATGTCTTTTGCCTCAAGGGAAAGCCCAATATTAATTTCTTTTCGGTTTCTATTAATTGCTGTTGGAGTTCTAAACCGAATACTTCTAGATTTCTCTAGAATGTCTCTTGACGGCTAACAACTAGTTCATGAAGTAGTAAATGAGCATAGAGAAAACAGGTAGACGAATATTCTTTAAGAAATTTGTTTCGTGTTCAAAAAAAACCCCTCTATGTTGAATAGAAACAGCTAAAGTTCTTTGTATCAATGGATTTATTATGTTCAGCTTGGTAGGTAATTTAAGATGGTAATATAAGAGGATGTATGTTAGCAGTACAATATATGGTTACGTAAACTTATGATTACTTTCCTTTTTCTCAGAATAAAAAACATGGTAAATAAATAATTAAATATCAATTTAATGTTATTCTAAGTTCTAATTTTCTAACTGCAATATCCATGTCTATCACAACTATCCTAAGTTTGGATGAGTACATTCTATTTTATGTTGGTTGGTTGGTTGGTTGGTTGGTTAGAACCTTGCTAATCGAACTTCTGAAAACAGTTCTAGCAGATTTAATAGAAAGACATTAACTTTGTACGGAAACCCCCAGGGTTTACATCACGATATGGTATAATAATGAATTAAATCCCTCCTAGTACAATACAGCTTATTTAAAAGAATCAGGTAATCAATATGGGAGGAACAATATAAAAATTCGCGGTCAGTAAACAGTATATAAAAAATGCATTTTTTAAAACTATTGTTTTACGGTCAAAATCATATACACCGCAATAATGTGATCATTGAGATTCATTGCAACTGTTTGAAATATCAGTATCTTAAAGCCATTTCCTGCACACTAAGTTTCAATATCCTGTCTGCAGAGTCTTAAATATTACATTGCCACTTGTTATCTTAGCATGTTGGCTTACTATGATATCGACCAACATCTATCAAACAATAGAGCTTTGCCAGAATCAGAAGAAAATGCATGCTAGCACAATCGTAGAAAAAATAAGTCTTATATTTAAAACTGCCTACGATTTTTATGCTTGAAGAATGTTATGAATTCGTCCTTATACGATAAAAATGTACAAGGAAGCGCCGTAGTTTGATATTTTATTAATTATTCATGGTATTATAATTGACCACATCTAAGAGGAAAAAAAGGGTTCACATTTTACAACAGATAGGAACCTACTTTAATCTGGCACCTCATTTAGCTGTTTTAGAATTTCTTTCTGCTTTATTCCTCACAGGTACATTAAAAGCACACGTTCTAGTCTACAGTTTTTTCTCAACAAATAATGCTTGGCAAAACAGCATCAATGATCCGGTTAAATGAAAGACCCCATGCATTTTTGTCAGAAAAATACATTTTACACTATACTTCTAGATCTATATTTTATGCTGCCGTATCTTTTTTCAAACGATGTTATGTAATCCTCAGAGAGAAATAAAGTCTTTTATTCAAGCAATGTGTGGATATTGTTAGTCGTTCACCTTAACTGGCTTCTGTCTAATACAGATAACAACACTGTTGTCTCCTTTATGTCTGTTTTGTTAAATAACAGTCTAGTTGCATCACTCTTTCATCTCGTTTAAGCAAGCATGAAAAATCTCGATAAAGGTGCTTTTAACAGTATCCAGTTTAGATAAGACAGTAACAACCTTTTTCTATGATATAAAAGGTGGTAAATACCAGAGTAACTTGCCAAATGACAACCTCCTCATACCAGCACAATTTTAGACAATTTCAGAGAAATCTTCTGAATAATTCTGACTAGACACATTTTTTATCTGAAGCTAGTCTATCATTAGTTCAAATGATAATATTATTGTATTGATCTTTTGCATAAAGTACAGTATTTGTCGCGACTGAATTGCACAACAAAGTCTAGAAAATAGAAAAATCGTTTCCACGCTGGGCTTATATTTGCAGATATTGCATCGTTTCCGCACAGGGCTTATATTTGCTGATATTGCATCGTTTCCGCACAGGGCTTATATTTGCTGATATTGCAGGAAGCTGTTTTATTGAATGCATTTACATTGTATTTGTTTAATGCATTTACATTGTATTTGTTATATTCTTGCATCCTCAGTGCCGTCAGCTAAAAATTGCTATTACGGTTTTTTCATTTAGTGAAAAACATTAATGGCATAAGATTTTTACAACTTTAATTGTCCAGTTGTTAAGAATTTATATGTAATAATTGTACAGTCAACACTTAAAATGTTTTAATAAAACACCGCAAACACGCCAAACCTTTGATAATTATTACTGGATATAAATCACCATGTTGGCGTATCTTTTTTTAATAAAAGAATCATTTCATATCTCTACCTAGAAACCACAATATTGATTTTATAAGATATAATTCCTTAATGTGATTATTTACCATAGTTTAAAAGATAACGTCAAGGGTCAAGTGACAAACAACACCTGATATTCTTGCTGCCAAGTATTTTGAAGTTTTACAAATAACCGAGAGAAAACAAGCGTTTATGCAAAATAGCAAAACAAAATGCCCTTCAGTCTATAAACGTCTTTTATTCACAGTGATAAAACAAGAGGGTCCATGGGACCCTAGGTCGCTCACCTGCCAACAACTGCTCAATGGTTGCAAGAGTCAGTGGATGCAAATACAATTGCCAATTGACTAAAAGGGTGCAGGCAATTATGACCATGGGGTCATCTTTGGTAGAGTTTCACTAGATGTCGTGCGTCATCAGGATTGTTAAAGCACAACGTGGACTATAATGGACTGAGCCTCATAAAAAATATATCAGGCACATATACACATGATACCTAACATGTTTAAAGTTTCAAAGCAGTATCTTTAAAAATGTAGAAGTTTGTGCTGCAATATTTTTTTAAAAATCCTGCTGATATACAAAAAACTAGGTTGCTGTGAACTGAATGTTGGAACACGGTTCCAAACAGGGATTATGTACATGACACATGTTCACTGTATTGCCAGTTCTACTAATTATTTTAAAATCCAACCATAGATGCAAAAAATATATGGGCAAGACACAAATTTCAGCAGTAAGGCCTATATAGCAGAACATACTAAGTTCAGAGGGTTGCTGTGACATGGATCTTGGAGGGAGGAACATGGGTTTCGAGTGTAACACATACTTATTTTAATTTTTGGTTGTAAGGGTTGCAGAGACTTTCGGTCTTTGAGTAATGTTATTTACAATACTAGAACTTTTATTAAAATACAATGTACACAATTATAAAGAAAAAAATTCATAACGGAAAAAAATGTGAAAATGCAATCTTTAATAAAATAGAACAATATTAGCCCTTCAAAATTATTTTTCCCTGACTTTTCACTAACTTTTCTGGATTTTTATTTTCCACTGACCAATTTTCAAAATTACCTGACAATTCCCTGACCTTGAAAAAAAGTCAAATTTCCCTGACTTTTCAAGTCCCCTGGCAACCCTTCAAGATCTTATATTAACTCAAGTATTGTACAAGTCTGATTAAATTCAAATCAAAAATGAAGCTGCTATTGTGCAGACAAGGTCTAAATAGTTAATTTTGGCACTTTCAGGGGCCATAACCCTGGAACCAATAATGCAATAAGGCAATTTGAAGAAAGGGACCAAGATCTTATGGTAATGAAAGTGAAGATCAGACCAAAATCAAGACCACTAGAGTGCAGAAAAGCTTTTATCATAACTTGACCTAGTGACCTAAATTTCTAAGTCACATGACCCAGTTTCAAACTTGAACTAGATATCATCGAGATAAACATTCTGACAAAGCTTGAAGAAGATCGGAGCAAAATTAAGAACACTACAGTGCGGACAAGCTTTTTCTATAATTTGACCTAGTGACCCAGTTTTCAAGGTCACATAACCCAGTTTCGAACCTGATCTAGATATCATTGAGATACACAATCTGACCAAGTCTGAAGAAGATGGGACCAAAATTAAGACCGCTAGAGTGCGGACAAGCTTTTTCTAAAATTTGAACTAGTTACCTTGTTTTCAAGGTCACATGACCCAGTTATGAACTTGACCTAGATATCATTGAGAGAAACAATCTGACCAAGTTTGAAGAATTCGGACCAAAATTAAGACTGCTTGAGTGCGGACAAGCTTTTTCTATAATTTGACCTTGTGACCTAGTTTTGAGGGTCACATGACCCAATTTCGAACTTAATCTAGATATCATTGGGATTAACATTTTGACCAAGTTTGAAGAAGATCAGACCAAAATTAAGACCGCTAGAGTGCAGAAAAGCTTTTTCTATAATTTGACCTAGTGACCTAGTTTTAAGGGTGAGATGACCCAGTTATGAACTTGACCTAGATATCATTGAGATAAACATTCTGACCAAGTTTAAAGAAGCTCTGACCAAAATTAAGACTGCTAGAGTGCGGACAAGCTTTTTAAATAATTTGACCTTGTGACCTAGTTTTGAAGGTCACATGACCCAATTTCAAACTTAATCTAGATATCATTGGGATTAACATTTTGACCAAGTTTGAAGAAGATCAGACCAAAATTAAGACCGCTAGAGTGCAGAGAAGCTTTTTCTATAATTTCGCCTAGTGACCTAGTTTTAAGGGTGAGATGACCCAGTTATATACTTGACCTAGATATCATTGAGATAAACATTCTGACCAAGTTTGAAGAAGCTCGGACCAAAATTAAGACTGCTTGAGTGCGGACAAGCTTTTTCTATAATAGGACTTTGTGACCTAGTTTTGAAGGTCACATGACCCAGTTCCGAACTTGATCTAGACATCATTGAGATTAACATTTTGACCAAGTTTGAAGAAGATCAGACCAAAATTAAGACCGCTAGAGTGCGGACAAGCTTTTTCTATAATTTGACCAAGTGACCTAGTTTTAAGGGTGAGATGACCCAGTTATAAACTTGACCTAGATATCATTGATATAAATATTCTGACCAAGTTTGAAGAAGATCGCACCAAAATTAAGACTGTAAGAGCGCGGACAAGCTTTTTCTATAATTTGACCTTGTGACCTAGTTTTAAGGGTGAGATGACCCAGTTATGAACTTGACCTAGATATCATTGAGTTAAACATTCTGACCAAGTTTGAAGAAGATCGGACCAAAATTAAGACCGCTAGAGTGCGGACAAGCTTTTTCTATAATTTGACCAAGTGACCTAGTTTTAAGGGTGAGATGACCCAGTTATGAACTTGACCTAGATATCATTGAGATAAACATTCTGACCACGTTTAAAGAAGATCGCACCAAAATTAAGACTGCTAGAATGCGGACAACAATTGTGAACGGACGACGGACGGATGACGGACGACGGACGAAGGGCGATCACAAAAGCTCACCCTGTCACTACGTGACAGGTGAGCTAAAAATAATCCCCGTTTAGTTTCAGTTGCTAAGAGATCGAAAATGAATAAATAATCGGTAACCAAGAAAGCGTTTTAATTAAAGATTTATACGAAGACGAAAGGCTACCCAAACAGTTTCGGGACATTTCAAGATTTGATGAAATCATCTATACTTATTGATAAAAATATTAAGAAAGTCCAATCCTGGTTTATATTTTTGTGATGAAATAAGGTGAACCTTGGGTATATCTTAGTAAAAACACACACGGAATATCACTGAAAATGGTTATAAAAAACTGCAAAGTATTATATAAACAAAAATAATGTTTTCAACATGTTATAACTGAAAATTTTTGCTTTTATGTATCATTACTCATAGAAATATCTGTGATTAGGTTACTTTACTCTCCATCAACGTCGATCAAAGCAACAGTCATTAAATTGTAAATAAATAATTTCCAGTGAACAATTTCCTTTTTTTTAAATTAGCGAAAATATTTTATTTATTTCAAGCGAGCAAAATGGCAGCTCATGTTTATAACTATATGCTGTACAATACCTTAAAGTATATAACTTCGCAAAGCATATTAATTAACTATTCATTCAGTTTTACATCGGAATGCCAAAAGTTGTTCTTAAATTTTCTCACGCTAATCACCCAGCCAGTAGGTCACTCTGACAAAAATCATAGACAACGCCTGAAGTGCATTCACTTCGATTTGTAATTAAACAGATAAAGTTATTTCAGTATGGGTGTCGTGGAGACTGAGAGAACAAGAATTGTGTTGAAAATATTACAAACACATGTAATTGCTCGTTCGAAGTTGATTACAGACCACTTTGAAAACTGATTAAAACTTTCATGTCTAGTAATGTAAAACGTTTTTCATGCGTTGAATTGATTAAAAGAGCTAAATGCAGATTATCACATTATTTGAAAGAATTCGTTGTTATTCTTAAAGTTCAAACATAACTGAATGCTAAACTCAAACACAGTGAAGTGTTTTCATTTTGTCAGTAATAAATATTAGGAAAATGATGTTGCAAAAAAAGACAAAATAAATGTACAGATTTTAATATGTCATAGCCATGGGTGAAGCTTTTTCTTTTAAAAACAACAACGTTTCTCATCTCCGCAACATAATCAGTTAGTATATCATACATGACATATGGTGATTGTAAAGTTCATAAACATACAAACAACATGTCGACACATTTAAACAGAAATAAGACGTACTTAATCTCACAATGTTATGGTTTTCTTAATATTTATCAACACCAACAACAAAGATATTTTAACACAATATATATGTATAATTTTGAACTATCATTTTACTAAATCATTATCTTTTTTGATAAGAATTCGCACGATATCTACAACAATTTACAATAATGTCGCGTAACATTAAACATTCAAGATGTCATTGAGCTGTTACTATTCTATCGACTTGTATATTTCCTATTTTATTAACAGTCGCTATTCTGTATATGGTTTCATACTTTATTTTAGTCTTATCTGTATTGAGTAAAACTGTCTTGAAAAACAAAACAAAACAACACAAACATGATTAAACTATACATGTATTCTGTAGTATGCTTATAGTGTTCGAGCTTATCGATGAAACTCTCCGAAATTAGTTACTACGACATTATAAAATTACACCGTCTCGCTGAAGAAAATAGGAATATTCTATCAATCCCATAATGACGGGATGTCTAGTCAGTTGACATGTTATAATCTGAAAGAAAATCTAATCTTATGAATATTCATTACTATTGTTCTATTTGTGGAATAGATAATTGTATAAGTGTCATTCCGTATAAGTCTTACAAACATATGACGTTATAATATCCTTTGCCAAAGATACATATGGGCAAGATATAGGATCTCAGCAGTGCTTTGTAACTCCTGATGAAGTAACTTATCCTAAATTATCATCGTCATTCATAAAATTCTAACAGATATGAATATAACAGTTAGTTTTACCAGGCAGGAAACTGGTGACAGTGAGAGGAAAATCACCATATTAAGTAGTTCTGCCATTTTTAAACCGTTTACAGGAAAGATATATCACAAACTTACCTTCAATCTAAAACTATATTTCATTCTGAGCATCACTCGTAATATTTCTATATTATCAAACGAAAAGTTTTCTCACTAAATACATAAGAACAATGATTTCTAGCAGCCACCTTTAATTAGTTGCGTGAGTACGTTAATAGGTGTGTAATGAATTTCAGTCATTTCTGAGCAACAAAGAAGTAGTCTGTTATTTTAGCGCACCAAGCAGACATTCATGGTGGAAAGAGATCTGACAGAAGGATTATTTTGTTATATTTGTTTTCTCTGTCTTTTCCCCTTCTCGGGGAAATGCATCTAGAATCAGGGATAATTTTGTAAAACTTGTCATTATTCTGAAAAAAAAACCCAACCGTAACTGAAAAAGATGAACTTTGGTAGTAAAGTTGTCACCATTATCTAGATTAAGTACAAAAGAACCTTCATTGTGACATTATCAATAAGAAATATATGTTATTATTCAGATTTCTGCCGGTCCAAAGTATGAACTTACAGCTGAGATGTACAGAAATTATAATAATAAATGGCAAATTGACCGTGCTAATTCTTTACGTGAGAGGCGCCAGAGCCACGCCAGGTCCTTATTTGATTATTATCGGATATAAATGGCTACATGGGCAATAAAAGATACCAATATCCTATTTATTCTATTAAATACAAACATCAATCATTTTAATGTTTCTCACTAGAAACCACAACAGATTGGAAAAGTAATAAACTGCACCAATCCTGACATAGTGTGAAGCTCCCACATACCCTTAGTAAGTAACAACAGCTATCAAAGAATAATGTTTCAGGAATTCAACCCTTCTCCTGCTGGCGGCAATTGTATTTGCCTTTGTTACCATCGCAGACCAAGTTCAGCCTACACATCCGTGCAGTCTGATCATGGTCTGCTCTAATCGCAATACAGTCGGTAAATATTCAGTAAGCACGCCTGTAAACAATTAATGGATCCGTCCAAATTGAAAGATGGACAAAGCCATTTATGATATTTAGCAGGCCAAGGGTTACTCATCTCAGTTGACCACAACATGCTACATTTTGATCAAGGAATGCACTTACATCTGTATAATCTTTATGTATCGGTGAAATCACTGATTACTTAGGTGAGTCTTTCCTGTATGATTTATGTGTTGCTTGACAAATTTTTTAAAGGCGAATTTACGTATTAATAATTTAATCATAACATCTGTAAATTGTTAAAATGATTTGCACTGTCTTTTAAGATTTGGAGTTAGCTTAAAAAAGAGGGAAAATTTCTTCAAAAATCAACCAACACAAGTTTAAATTGTTTCAACGCTTTCATAATGTTTCTACACCCCAGAAGTGACATGTGAGAAATTTACACTGAACTTTGATATATAAGCGTATTAACAGCTTTTATGACTACTAATTTCGATTTCATAGAGGTGGTTATTCGTAAAAAATGTTGATAAATAATTTGATAGGTGATAGAATTTATGTTACGTTCAATCGACGGAAATACAGGTGTTGATTTACCTTCATAAACAATAAATATGTAATCTTTAAATATGCTTTAACGAAGCCATTGCAGAAAAGATGTCTTTACTCGCTTGATAACTGGCATTGACTTAAAAAACTGAAAATGACCATGGTACGGGACCATTCACTAGATAAACCACTACTTTTTTAAGGAAAGTAAGCAGACTAAAGATTTTTTAGGTGAGATAAGCGAATCTTAATGGTTCGTGTTCTCTAATAACTATTTTTGAAGATACTTAGGACAGAGAGAAAACCGACTGAAAAAAGAAAATTATTAATTAAAGACATTCGACCGATGCGCAGGAGAGTAAAGCCAGAGAAGTAAAATGAAATCTTATTATATCTGTTCAATGAACACGTAGCATTAAGGCTGTTAAACTGGATACAACAATATATTTTACTTCGACGATTCAGTTAAGTGTAAATGAGTCTAATCATGGTTCAACAGCTCATCTCTTACACAGGAATACCACCAATGATTCTGCAAGTACAGTAAAAGCAATAACAAGTCACATTACATACAAAATACCTGTATTATTAATGTTCATGTACGGCTTCAAGAAGTTCAAGTTCTTTTTATTTAAACAGACAGATAGCTGTCATTGCTAACTTTTTTAACTTGTAGCATGTGATATTTTTCAACGGTTCAGTTCAGAGTCGAATCCTATAGAAACGATTGTACAATTTACATTTGTAATTTATTATAATGCTGTCTGTCAAAATCCTCATACCATTGCACTGAAGTGTATTCGCACAGACAGGAAAACACTGACAGTTATGTAACCCGGAAAAAATCCACCTGCCCCGAGCTGGGTTTGAACTTGGGTACCTTCAATTACTAAGCGGACACTCTACCACGTCGCCATAAAAGCTAACTGATAGGCAAAGGAGTACAAGTGTCCGTTCCCTGCAAAACATTGTTCTTGTTTAAAAGCACTCAAAAAGAAATTATTTATGACATTTGTATTGAAATAAACAAAACACTTCACATCTAAAATGAAACCCAAGGGACTAAGGCATACTGTAACGTACTAAACATAAATCGCTTTTGCCAAACAAGTTTCTGTTAGTGTATACTTGAATTACAGAATAATTAGTTCTCAAGCGGATAAAACCTACTCACTACACTCTCCATTAAAAAGGACTTTCGCTCAGTTAGACTAATTTGCATGCTTTCCTAGATTCCCTTCTGAAAAAGCTGATATGGTATTGATATCACATTTTATAGCTTCACGCCTGACGAAGTGCTCAATAGTTGTGTAATTAATTACGCCAGAATAAAGGGATTATTTCTGCGGAGATGGTCCTATTACATGTTACTTAGGTATTGTCATTTTTGAGGTATATGTTTTAAATTCGTTTGTGAACAGTCTGGTGCGTGATTCTTTCTTTCGTCTTTTAAGGAAAACGCCTGATTAATTGCTAGTCTGTAAATGAATGTAGTATTGCGGTTTAATGTCACAGACAGCAATGTTCAAAACAATATCGTTTTCGAACAAACACAGAAAATAAATGTATTCGTAATGCTGGCATTTTTGGGCCATGTGTATGCATATAAATTATATTACATTAAGAAAATGCCACAATATAAACAAATAGTTACTTAATTGCTACAAGTTATAGCCCGATGATGATACAATATAGTTTTACTTTTCATCATGTAAATAAATAAGACAATTTTAAAGGTTTGCTATATTTACAGGTTCTTTGCTATACACAAATATTTTGGATTTACATCATGATGTCAGCAATTTATTCCAGTGATACACAAGTATCACAAATGGGTAATGGATTAGCTGTCAGCTGCAGCATAACTTTTTATCAGCGACCGAACTGTCTAAGATATTTTTTTCCTGAATTATAACCCACGTGTTGTATGAAATGAATGCACATTTCAACAGGTGATATTATAAATATTATTATGTTTACTGAATGTAAAATACAAACCGTGTTAAAACACACATTAACACATATAACAGTTATTGTTTACTGTTCGATTTGAGTTATAATACCGTCAGATATTGTAACTTCTCTAAGGAAAAAAAATTACCTTGACAATGATAAAACTGCACTAATTTTGAAAAACAGGGTCAACTGAAAATAAACCCTGTTGTTATTAACAGTTAAAACTGGCATTTTTCACTGTCAAATTCAGTAAAATAGTAGATTTAATTTCAACAGTCTATGAAAAAAGGGAAATGAAAAGAAAGAGTAGTTACAGGTTTAAAACTGGTCATGTTATGTTTTAGTAAAAAGAATTTGAAAATTGAACTAAAACAAACAAATTCGCAATCATATCTTTTAAACAGAACAAACGTCTTAAAAATGTTTCAGTTGACTCTTGAATAATCATAAGCGTTTTAAAGAAATAGGACACACGGATAGCGACAAAAGCCTTCAAGTTGATGAGCAGACGGACAGACAGACGAATGAATGCATGGCAGCCCAAAGGTAAGTTCTGCCCATCGTTTTGATATGCTGAATTTTTCTGACAAATTTCATGAAAATCCCTCAAAGGTTACAGAAATTTTAACTGGACACCAAAATAGGATTGACTGACGGACCAACGGTATAATTATGCATCCCTTGAACATTATACACGAAATGAACAAATCTACATTACCTTACAAAGAAACATTTTTCTTGGTACATTGCTTAGTTGTCGAAAGTTGCAGTGTTTCGGTTCCACCAGTTATATTAAAGTGAACATTCCGGCCTGAATTTCTGCCTACACAAAGAATACGTGACAAAAACAACAAGGTAGCTGCATTTGTTCAAGGCAATTATCACATTCATGGATTTATTAGTCATATGAAAATATAACAATGTGTTTTGTTGCAGTAATAATTATTACCGAATGAACGAAGACGATTCCTGAAACCATATTGATCTAGCAGACCAAATGTCATAGACTCGTGAACTTATGATTACCAATATTAACAGGAATCTTTAATACGGTGTAAATTTGTCAATTGCATTTTCAATAGAATTTAATTTTCTGAAAATATTTTTATTTAAACGAAGCCTCTATAATGAAATTATAAAGGTAGTTAGTAATCCTCTTCATTTTATGCTAGATTTTCTTTATTTCGTTATGCTTTACCTATCATATAATTACAGGCTGGCTGGCGACTGTACAGTGTGTGTTACAGCAAATATTACTGCTTATCGTATTTATGTCTGTTAATCATGAAATACATTTGTTTTGCTATTTTACTTCCGAAAGACACCTAAATGTGATTGCTACAAAATACATATGATTCAAGGCTGTTTAATAGTCCGGACAAATTTTGTCTACGAAAGGACGGACAGACCGACCAACGCACGTGAATCAAATATAGCCCCCAGATATTCTATATGAGGGTATAAAATTAGTAGTTTTTTTACTCAGTCACATAAATAACTCTTATAGCACATTCAGTCATTTATAGTGTACAAAGTAATTACTATTCCCACATAAAGAAGGCAAAATCCTAATACAGAGTACATGACAGCACCGTTCAGACTTTCACCATTTTATACAAAGTCGGGGAGGTTTTCAGTTGAACTGATAAACTGACATTAAACCTTTTCTACATCTCATGCTTGCCTATAAATAGTAAAAACAAGCTTATTATGATGTTTGAATTGTTCTGATCTCGAACAAAAACAGCAAGTAATAGCTCATTATTAACTGAATAAGACCTAATGGTTGATACAAATAGTGTTCATTATTAACTGAATAAGGCCTAATGGTTAATACAAACAGTGTTCATTTTTGCTGATATTTGGAAGGAGCTGTCTAAACAATTGGATTCATTTCAGTAATTACTCCTGGAGTGACTGAAATGTCATACATTGCTGCAGTAAAACGACCTTGATACCATTTCCTTTTAAAAGCCTTAATTTGAGAACAAAACACTGAACCTTTTCTCAAAACGACAAATAATAAAACTATAACCTTTTCAAAATCATTGGAGATTGCTGCTCAAGTTTTGTTTTTATATACATGTGGCATCTTTTAGTTTTTAGTAGTATCAAACAAAAATCCTGATTTGAAAAAAAAAAAAAAAACTAAAACAAACTTAGTTAATTAAATTATACCATACTGGATACAACTGCAAATTCTAAGAAAAAAAATCAAAGTTTATTCTTTTCTGTATTTTTTTGCTCGAATACTCATTTGTAAATGATATTAGCATTGTGCTCAGATACATGAATAATTCAGTAAGTTTAAGAAAGAGCAGTTTGGCTGTCATGTCTCGTTGTTTCTTGCAAATACAATGAACATTCGACAACATTTCTTTTTTAACCGTCAGCCTTTTTTTATCAGTGCAGTTTTATCTGTATATGAAGGAAAATAGAACCTGGAGCCAGTACATATATTTTCCTACGAAGACTTCATGTTGTGGTCATTTACGGTTTTGCCCTGATTTTTTTTTGTTAATATCATGACATTTGTCAGAGAAATATTATGCTATTCACTTCAAAGCATTTGGCATATAGCTGTAGTTGTATTTTTCAGTAGATGAATACAAGAGTAGAGAAAATTCTCTTAAGGACTTATTTATTTTTCTAGTATAATACCAACTTTTAAGCTAAATTGCACGTTCTGAGTATTTTTGTATTTTATCTCAATAATAATATTTTTATCTTGGGTTAATTGCAGTATTTATTTGGCTTAAATAACACATTCAGCTATGTTAATGATACAATGCTAAAGCTTTTCCAAGAAATAAAGTGCAATAAAAGCCAATGCTATATAAGTCAATTATAGCTTAGTTCAAACTATCGCCATTCAGACATAGTTGTTAACTACGTCGGAAGAATTCCGACGAGGAGCTTGACTTTTATTGTCTAAATCACATTTTTGTTATATTTAAAAAGCACTGTCTTCCTGTGAACATACCCAAGACTGGTTATTGCAACAAAATGCCAATACACATGTGAAAGATATTAACTCAAGAAACTAAAACAACTATGCTGGGCATAGTTTTCATTGGCTTATCGTATTTCCTTCACAATTCTTTAGCAAAGTACCTAAAAGACGAAACGTGTCCGAGGTCATTCTACAGCCTAAAACTGTTTTTTTTTAAAACTAATTAGTCACGTATATTTTTAAAAAAAAAAAAAGTTCACTTTGTTGAAATCATAAAGTAACATCATATTATATATACAATGGGATTTTCGGACTAAGATACCCTGAGTGCACTTAGTTACAAATATTTGAATTGATCTACGATTTGGCCCCAAATGCTAAACACACAAACTTATTTTGAATAGATTTACTACTTATACAAATGTATGATTTTATCAACATTTATTTTAAATAAAAGGTAAATGAAAATTTACTAATTTACGAACCAATAACTGAACCATTTATTACAACCATTTCATACCGCTTTTTCACACAAGAGGTCAGAACACTCAAGCATAGATTTATAAAGGTATTAATGTCTTTTATGGTTATTACTGTAAATATTATAAAATTGTGTACCTTTTAAAATGATTGTTATTTAATTTCATAGGTTTATGAATCTGTCACGTTTAACTGACTAAAGATACGACTGATGTTTATTACACAGATATATCATTTTCAAAGTTTTGTAGTCAATGGAGTCCAAACAGACCTGTTTAATTAAGAATGTTATTTTATTGTGTTGATATAATACCAATGTGCATTTTTTTCTGTCAACCGGCAAGCTATTTTAAGAAGAAAAATCTTAGATATTGCTTATGATAAAGGTTATTTGGGCGGATCATTTATTTTCCTTTTTCTTTGATTAGCAAAACTACTCAATTAGCTTACGATTAGTCAGAAAACTTTATTTATTGTAAACCGTACTCCGACATAAATTTTGTTTAAAAAGATAATATTTTGACGACAGCGACAGCACCAAAGGTGGTTAAAATGCAACAAGAAAACTGATTGTTCACAGAGGACTGTTTTTGTTTAATGTAATATTTTGGATGTGGTAAAGACAATCTTAAAAACAACTAAATTAAAGTAACACAGCATTGAGGTCATATGAAAAGAAATTACAAAAGCAGATGAATATAGACGCTAATCCAGGTTATCAAATAATGGAATCTTCTAAAGTTTGTTTGACAGTGATACTTTCAATTATGGTCATATTTTCTATTCTCTTACTTTTTGATATGATTTTGTCATTACAGCCTCTCAAAAAAGGATGTTACTGATAAAAAAGCTTACAGTACAAAATGTTTCTGGTTACGTAACACAAATAGAGCTTTTTTTATTCTTCACGAAATATAAGCTAATTTTTTGTTGGAAAATATCAGAAAATACCTTGTATACTTGTGTCATAAATTTTTCATGTGTTATTCGAAAAATATCCTTAACAGATTAACAATATGCAAAACTATTTATTCAACAGAAGGTATATTAATCAACATTCTGAAACATTTCTTGTTACATATTGTTTTGTTTTATTCTAAACACCAGCAACAATAGTAATCTTTCAACACAATATAAATGTACAAAATATTATAAAACTTGGTAATCAGTGTATATGTATATTATACGTGTCATATTATATTAGTAAATAGTTCATGAACAAATAAACAAAATGTCAATTAATTCTGAAAGTGTTTTCATATATTGATGCATAAAATGTTTTACCTCAATAATATAAGTAGTTGAACACATAACGCAAGTTCATGCAATAGATGCTTCCATATGACTGATCAAGAATGCATATTTGTACAACGGTTGCGTATGCGTGACAGAACGAAAAAGTAAATTTGTTCTCTTGATGTCGTTCTGGTGCGCTTACCGGATTTAACCCCACCAGAAAGACAGAACAAGCTGGAGGCGCCAACACGACATTCAAGGGTCGCCCCAACGACATATGCAAGTATTGTGTTGTCGTGTTGGCAGATATTGAAATGTCGAATTGGCGCCCTAAAATGTCGATCTGTCAAGTTGGCGAAATGACAACACTGCATCAAGAAAGAACGATAAATAAGCGCGCCACTACGACAAAAGCTACATTTCTCGTTCTGTCGTCTTTTCACCCCACCAACCTGCCAACACGACGGAACGAAATGGCAGAAATGAGCCACCATAGCCTGGTTATATTTGAATCTGTCACAATGACATTTTAATTCGACTGTCAAATACTATGCCTCAATATAAACTGATAGTATTCACAATGCATGTGGAGATCAACGTCAAAATTAATATGAATATAAATGGTTTTATTTTTCACATATTCTATCATTTCACATTGGATATCATTTTTAGTCAAGGGCAAACGCAAAACTATGTATTCTATGACAAAACGTTGATATTAATAGAAACGTTTCTGTTGATAGTTTTAAAAGCACTTGATACGGATAAAAAGAAGTCACATCATGATAAATTATCCAAAATCGTGAATAAGGTTATTTTTCACTAGCAAACGATAATCAGTGTCATTCGCTACGCTACCGTGCTAAATGAAATTTATGAAAATGGCCTTTATCAAAAATAAAGTGGGCAAGATAAAGGAAATAATTTGTATTATAGTATCCTGATAAGGTCATTGTTTCGTTGACAACATGAAGACCCATCAAGAACTAAATACCAGTATCTGGGCATATTTTATGTACAAATATCACGTTATACAGCAGGACACGAATAACAAAACTTTATAAATAAGTAAGTAAGTAATGGTTTATTATAGTGACATGTGCATATGTTATTACAAACGACAATACATTGCATATAAATAAAGCACCCGGCACAGTGGACCTATAATGTCACCTAAAAATTCATGTAATCATTTTAACAATATATAAACCGTTATAATCATTTATGTATAATTTAATGTGATGATATGGCATATTGATAAAGTGTTATGATACAAAATCTCTATGAATGACTGAAGCACAGTAAGAGATCAACTAAAAGCATTGAGCACAAGAACTCAAGTTAGTTAGCATATATAATGTCCCTTCTGCGTAAGTACGATTGGCACATTTACGAGGGTAATTCTGTTTTATTTTCACTGGTTAAATTACTAAAGCTGTCTTCTCTAATTAGTTCACCAAATACACTTAATCGTATATCATTGTATAGTTCGCAATTTATCAAAAAGTGTTTTTCATCTTCGACAGAATTTAAAGAACAATGTCTGCAGAGTCTCTGGTTTCTCCAATATAACGACCTGTTTTAATTCTAAGCCGGAGAATACAACAACAAAACTGACTCAATAAAAAACGTTCATGACGTTTTAGGTTCATTGATAAGTAATCTTCCGAAGTAGAAAATTATGTTTTGAATAGCTTATAAGTTCGTAGCTTTGCAACTGATGAGATATCTCTTGACCATTTTCTAGCGTAACAGTCTTTAATTAATAGTTTTGCTGTTGGTAGATTAACTCGAGATCTAGAATTATATATATCTGTAAGTCCTGTTTTATCCATTGTTAATTGGTTTAACATCACTCGACCAGTTATTCCTAGACAGACTATAATCATGTTCAAAAATGCGTTTAGTAAGTCTGTTATTGTCCATGGTTGATAATCTATTCCAGGACCGCAAGATACATCCCCACCTTCTACATACACTTGGTAACCACCGTCTGTCACCATAGAGAGTCAGTTTTGGTGTGAATCTATGTACACCCATAAAATAACGTAATGCACGATGTTGGACATTGTCTATATTCTGAAACTGACGATAGCCCCAAACTGATGCCCCGTGATCTAATATTGTGACAACACAGGCGTTAAACAATTTCTCATATGTACATGATCCCACATCTTCAATATGGAGTAATTTACTTTATATATGTCTGTAGGTTTGACAGTTCGGTTTAAACCAATAAAGTGGACAAACAATATCTTTGTTCGATCACTTTCCACTAGTAGTAGCAGCAGAAGTACAAACTTGATTGATATTGTCCTCCTTAGAAGCTTTAAAAGTCACTGGAAGCTTAGTCATCGTAGCTCCCATATGTTTATTTAGCATACTACATAGAAGAGTTTTTAAATGGTTTTAAGGTGAGACATTAAACTAGATGGTATAACAGATAAAATAAAGTAACATATTTAAGAAATAATAGAAATGTTATAATTAGGTTTAAAATGTTTGTACTTAAGTACACTTTTTGTACATCCGCGGACATCAGATTTTATCTGGCTTTATTTACACATAAATACAAAACATGTAAAGGTCATCGGAGTTTGGCGTACTGTTCACATAAGATAAATACATGTTCTAGTATTTAATAGTTTTCTGTTTTCTTTCCATCTTTATAGTTCTATTCGCAAATCTGAATTGTTGCCTCTGAAACCAATGCCACTTTTACTAGGGTTATTTTTTAAAATTTGTTATTGTCAACAGATGTTTACATGTGAGTAAACGTTCGATCTGAAACTTTATAAGTGCTTTGAACATGATTTGTGAATTCGAGTATATGCCTTGAAAATAAAATCAAGATTTAATTCCTACCTGGTATTAAAACTATGGTCTTGGACAATCTCATTGCAACAGTCTTGTATTATGGCGTTCTTGTTATTCTTTGTGGGGAAGGGGGGCAGCAACAACAACAACAAAAACAAGCACATGTCGCATTCAACAAAATGTGACGAATAATGTATTTTATTGTAAAAAAAAAACAAAAAAAACTATGAATCAGTAAACTGTTTCTTCGGTACCATTTTGGCTAATTGTTTGTTAAGGTTGTAATTTAGCAATCAAGGTTAAAGTGTATATTCTTATCTTCATTTCTGTCTTGTCCTACCTTACAAAAAAAGAGTTAAGCCATTAGACTGTCTTTAATACCGCAATTTAAAAGGCATCGAGGGACTAGTCCGTTTTAAGAACTGTGAATCTATCAGATACACCGTTAAATCAGGGTTCACGAATGCAGATTAAAGCCACGCAAATATTAAATGTCGTTGACATTTTATGATTCATAAAAACCTTTTAATTTTTTTAGTTTCGTGTTTGTTCTTTTGAACTAGAAACACGCATATTGCGCATTAACAAAAAAACAACATATTTTTATTTAGCATTTAATGCATATACATATTCATAGCCAATTAACAATTGGCATTGGAAAAACACCATTCTGCCACCGATACAGAAATGTAAAAAGAAAAGACTAGTGTATGAAAATGCCAATGAGCTCAACAAAGCTTATGTATTGATAATGAGGTGGTCAAAAAAGGTGCAGATTGAAACCTATCTATTATGCGAGCGATGTTGTTGTTTTTTGTTTGTTGTTTCAAAACACGCACATTAAATAATCTCAAAAATATCCGTAAGAGAAAAGTTGGCAAACTGAGAATAAAGTGATCAAGTGATTTAAAAACATGTATGACAAGAATAAGATAATTGAATGCGAAGGTTAAAAGCGGCCATTCAAATACTTTGATCAGAGAGTAAAAGCTACAAACATAATGTGGATGAACATAAATCTCAATAAATTAAAGTTTTTCTTTCTTTTTTTCTTTCTAGCTTTTGTTTTCTTAAAGTTTCAAACAACTTTATCATTAAAATGTAAAAATTATATCAGTTTTAAAAGTTAAGCTCTAAATTAAACATTTTGTGGCACCAAAATCGAACGATGATTGTTGCAGCACTACCTGTCAGTCAAATAGGTTAATTAAAGCACTCCGGTAGCTGCATCCTAGAGTGGCTTGTAATTTCTGCCAGTCAGAGGCATATATGGGGACTTAACATTCTAGTATGTCGCGCAATTTGATTAACTGGTGTTACAACATACCACAAGTTGTACTGAGGAGACTGTCGTGCTCAAGTCTTCAAAGAGAAAGAGACAGATACTGAAATGAAGCCCCAAAAATAATAAGGAAATGCTTGAAAAGACTTTTCTATCTTCTATGACTTATTTTTTTTGTAAATGGAATCAATGATTTATACAACATCGCATAGTATTTTTTATTATACTGACATAAAAGAACTATTAGCTAAATATCTATCATAGGATTGACTTTTTCTCATTTTATCTGTAAGCTAATGGTACATTCTGTTTGATTTGTGAGAACACCAGAGTTGTTAAATATGGTATTAAAGAATTAATATAATAGTAAATGCTATCTGATATTTTATCTATTTCCTTTATTAATTGTGACAAGGAGAACACCAAAGGTGTTTAAGATACAATCAGAACAACATATGTTCAAAGACATAAGTGGTTCGTTATCTATGCTTTAAGAAAGTAGTTTTTGATAAAGCAAATACAATATTGTTGATTTTAGGTCCACCTTGAATGATAAATATAATTCAAATAAGCCTAAATGAAATAAAATGAAAAAGATAAAGTAAAATGTTGTTGAATGTATGAGCCAAATTCGTATTAAAAGATTTAGAAAAAGCAATTTCTTTGTTGATTTGACAGCTTTAATTACATCGTTACGAGGAATTCAATTATGATTGACTACTAATCTCACACAGACGAGTATTACATATACTTTTTTTTATTTTTCGAGTGACTAAAACTAGAAAATCACAAAACACAGGTGAGCAAAGTTTGTTTCTCTCTGTGGATGATATACTTCGCAAAATGTTTAAAGGTCTTGAAAACCATCATCAGAAAGAAATAAACGTAAACCTTTTCTTTCGTATAAATTAGTTATTAACATATTATTTCACATCAACATAAACAGAATATTATTGTTATTTTCTTACAGATAACGGTGCCTAAAAGATATAGCTATTGTAGCTATTGTAGATTAGATATCCCAAATTAATCCACTGACAGATCAATATAGGAAATATTTTGTTAAATAATGACAGGAAAAAGATTTCAAAGAAAAACTTGGTCAAACGTCATTGCACTTCGATAGAATTAATAAAATTTGTACATATTGTATTATGAACGCGATTGAAAATGAATATCACAATTTACTTGTATGCCCGTTTTATAGAGATTTAAGATCTGAATGTTTACCAAAATATTACTGTTCATGGCCTTCAATACAAAAGTTTAAATATATTATGAAATGTGATATAAAAAGTACGATTATAAAACTTTCAAAATATTTATTTCTTGCAAACAAAAGACGTTCTAGTGTATACTAGTAATGTATTACTAGCTGATCTGGTTGTTCGAAATTACAGTTTATTTAAATGTTGTCATACTTTTCTCATATATACTGTACATATATTACTGCCATACAAATTTGTATTGGCAACAAACATGTATACATGTTTATGTCAAATAAAATCATTGAAAACTTCATCTTCACTTCAAATTCCTAGATAGTACGTGTTTGAAGAAAATGTGTTTTCAATAACAATAACATTAAAAACACTGATTTGAATCGTATCTAAGGTGCATTAGCCAGGTTTGCATATTCTGCATAAAATGTCCCCTATTCAGATCACTGGAAGATCAATTCTTTGTAAATGATAATTACCAGACATTTTTGTCAAACATTTGACTGAAATTGACAGACATTTTATTATGTAAAACTCATTCAGTAATTGCCCCCTACACCCAAGCATGTTTTCATAAGAGCAATGCAGAAGCAGCGCTAGAAATCGTTCTTGCAGTACAATAAAAGTGCAAAGCACAGCAGAAAATATTTATACAGTTACTTTCATCTCAAGACAATAGGATGTCTAGACAAAATATGGAAATCCGAAATAAAACTTAACAAATATTCATAACTTATCTACTATATCTGAAACAGAAGCATCCGTAAAATTTTACATACACTCAGTTTGATAAAAGCCCCTTCACTGCAGATTTTACAGACATACATTTGTAAGATAATACTTTTTGGAATCTAAAATTCTGAAAACTGAAAGTAACAGAGGAATATATTACCATATAAAGGAATTATAATAGTGTCATTATAATAGAATTCTAACAAACTCTTTTCCAAACATGTAGGCAAACAATGACTAGGCGCCCACGATATAATGTCTTATCCATTTCTGTTATTAACATTTCTGTCCAGCATCATTTAGTTTTAACTGTCAGTTATTTCTGGCTGACATAGTAAGCAACAGCTTTAGTAAAATTTCAGACCCTCAATTATCAGAAAGAGGTTGATATTTGCTACACAAGACGAGTATTGGCAGTGTCTGATAGATTTTGAGCTAAAATGGTTGTGATAGGACAATTTAATTACTCAAGTAATTAAGAGTGAGATATCCCACAACAAATTTATATCATTGACTTAATCGATCCATGACGTATGTGCTCAATTCCTTACTGGCCCAGATGTGTTCTTTAAACTGATAATATTGGTCAAACACGTCGTAAAAAATAAACCAAATAAGAACTCTAGCCTGCTTACATCTGCATGGTTATTTTCGTTGATGGCAAGATGTGCTTGAGATGCATCAGGCTTAATACATCAAAAAAATTTTACGACCCGCTGTTAAATTGCATCGGAAATGCCGAACGCACTTCGCCAATATCCGTAAAACTAGTAGTCAGTGTTATGCGACCAATTTTGAATATGTGACGTAGACAACAATATCGGATCATTCAAAACATTAATTCAAAAACGTACTCGGGAGTGTGATCGTCAAAATCTTTTACCGTACTGAAAAAAGCTGAAAAAAATTACAGAGGAGGAAGTGCGATCAGTCGAGAATACTTACCGTTACTAAATCTATCGGGTCCTGTAAATGAAATGTTGTTTCTAAAGATAACTTATGCATGCAAATTAGCATCTTACGACTAAATCCGAGTAATGGTGGAGAGGTTACAGAAAACAAAAGTAGGTGTTTTATATCTGCTGATATCCACGAACATGGACAAGTTATAAATAAAAATAAATTTTCTTTTTAGCAAGTTGTCTATGCATTGATTGGAATATATGCATAACTTGGCGATAATGTTATATTTTGTTAATGGGCGGTATTATAACTTTGAACATTTTATGGTAACGATAACGATTCAGCATATTCAAAGAAATGCCCCATTACCTAAGCTGCTGTATTTTGGACTGACAATTGGCAGTTGCTGGCGATTGTTAAAATCGTCAAAGTTGATATAAAAGAAGTATTAAATATTATTTACTTAAATTGTAACGCCCTAGTGTTGGTCTCTTTCTCTTTTATTTACATTGTAACATATATATATGTTAATGAGTGTTGTTGATTCTACTAGGCATTGCATCTCAAGTTTTTTCTCTTGTTTGTTTATAAGACTTCCAAAGGTGTGTTCGGACAGTTGCTGGAAACATATTGAACTAACTGAATACATGTAGTTTAAATCTTAAGGGCTAACGTACTCATTTCGTATTTATTGTAATGCATTGTGCTGCTGTGTTATGTTGTACCGAGTTGCATTACGTTGCAATTCACTACACTGCATTTCACTGTTCTGCTCTTTACTGTATTGTACTGCTCTGTACTGCACTATCTGTATTGTAATTCTGTATATGTGTAGTATTCTAGTTTTGTTAAGCATCTCTATGGAGATCGTCAGTCATTTGTTCACCACAAATAACAAATATGAATAAATAAATGAATAAATAGATAAAACGATGTTTGTATCACATTTTACAGAAACAAGCTTTAACAAAAATGACACATGCAGCTTCATAAAGAGTGTCGCTCTTATTATCTTGTCGCCTTGCAACAGTATCACTTACATTTCTGAAATAAACATTCTGTGTCGTCAAAGGCAAGACCACACCTTGATTGTCTTAGCTCTACCTGTCTCCCAGATAGGCGAATTAAAATACTTTCAGTTCCTGCATCCTGGGTCGTTTTGTGTGCTTACAGCCATCCAGACTGTATATGGGCAGTCGCCGAAGTTTGTCACATGGGGCCTTATGGGTGATTTTATCGAAATTTGACTTTAAACAAAAGCAGAAACAGACACAGCGATCTTTTCTATTACCGAAAATATACACTATATATGCTATTCTGACAATATATATTATCAACTAGACATTAAAGCGTGCACGGATGCTTTCGTTGGGGTTTTAAGAACAGCCTTAAAAAATGACGCACAACGTTAGCTGCTGGTACTTTTTGACGTTATGTTCATGTTATTTCAAGCTAGGTCCCTTTGTAATAACGTGCCACATTTACTTAGCATTTTTTCGCATTGTAGTATGATTTTACATAAATCTCCCTTTCTTTTATTTCACACTTTAGTCATTAATAATCCTAAATCAACCTACTGACAGTTTAATTATGCTGTTTGCTTTTCTGACAGAAAAAACAAGTCTAGGAATTCTCAAAGCAACTTACATCTGTATCAGTTTGACAGGCATTCTTAATCCTCCAGTTAATAACGTGTTTAAGTATTCACATACCTTTACAAAAACAGATTACTAACACTTCAAAGTGAACTCTATCACCCAGGCTGTATGACATTTCAAAAATATTCAGTGTTAATCATTTTAATCAGCAATTAACTATGTTCTCATTAAAAAACTAAATTAAGAAGAAAAAAACATCAGCTTGTCAAATATTCCTTTTGATATTCAACTAAGTCTTAAAATTAATATCTATAATTACCTTTAAATATGAAGGATATTAGATGTAATAGAACATGGAGATGCTATCATCATCTTTATTACAAACATGAGTACATTGACACTTACCCATGGATATCTAAGGTAATTTATCTAAAACCATCAGCAATTTATATTCTATACCATTTAGAGATAAAAAAAGAAAGTCAAATTTAGAAAATTATCCTGAAACCGCTGTCCTGGTCTAACATAATATTGACAAAAATGATGTTTAAACACGTTATTTATGTGGATGGTAATGGTATATTTCTTTTATACACTCATTTCGGACAAAAATTGTTTTGTTTTACTATTTTTCTAATCAATTTCTTTCTTTAAAATAACTCCCTAACTCATTCATGGGTCTCTTAGAAGCATTCTATATATTTGCTATGTAAGCTTCCTGACAGTAAATGTATTATCAATCATTTGGCAACTTAAACAGAGTTACAGCTTCCTTATCTATTACCCTGCTGGAGGCAATTGACTCTGCCTTTGCGACTAGTGCAGACCAACTTTAGTCTGCACATCCATGCAGTCTGATCATGGTCAGCAATATTCGCCATTCAGTCAGTAAATTTTCAATACGTATCCCCATAAACGATTCATTGATCTGTCCAAATTGAAAAATTTAGATAATTAGCATGGTAAGGGTTAATAGTATCGGACCAACACCGCTTCTGACCGAACCATGATTTTCTTATTCTCTTGAGAAAATTGACAAGTTATGTACTGGTGTCCGCTTTCAATTTCCTTCACATGCATTTAGCATGCATTATATCGATCCAAGGAAAATAATTGATAAGGTGGAGCAAGTAAATTGGATTTGCAACATATAACGAGACATGGCAATAATCCTGGCTAATTGTCCTAGGGTTGTCATTTCTGAGAACTATTCATGATAAAAAATACGAATTATAAATTATATAATTACAGGAGTAAATAGTCTACACTTTGTTCAATACAAAATATGTCAGGTTAGTGCGTATAATAGCTATGAAAGACTGAACATTTGGCTGCAAGAACTGAGACTGATCGATAAAGTTCTGTGAAAATAATTGCGCAGAAAATCGAAGATTATCAAGTTCTATTACTTTCTCCTTTAAGTAAAGAACAAAAAGCAAACTATTGAATCATAATGTGAAATTACTGCATTTATAAAGAAGAAGCAAAGGTTCTGTATTAAATAAGAATGATAACGTAGGGTTTCACTTATTTCTAAACGTGGTTATAAAATTGAGCTAATCAAGGAGAAAAACTGATTAATTTCTGCGTTTCATTTTTTTTTTGGCTTCAGGTTACCAAAGATAAGAATTCAGAATAGAAATGTCTTTTGTTTAACCAGTTTATTTTAAATCGATTGGGAAATAACCTCCTGCAACTTATATTAATCCCACTCGATAACTTATTGCTGGATTAAAACTAGTACTCACGACAAAAGATTAAGAATCTCACCCCTGATGAGCTTCAAACCAGCGACCTCCGGAACAGGAGGGCTGTAACCCCTAGACCACACCTCTTCCACTATTTTTTTCTTTTGAAACCCATGATATAAAAACTGATGATATAAGCCACCAGTTGAAATTTGCATATTTACCGTTCGTTTCTTTTCAGAAAAAAAATCTATAGGAGCCATGGTCTATATTGCAAAATCAATACTAATATTAATCATTTAATAACTTTAAAGAACTTCAAGGGACTGCTTTATTTTTAGACTGGCAATTAATTATGACTCTCACATGAGACAAAAGTAACTCTGTTTAAAAGCTGCGAAACAAATTAATCTATAGAGTTATGTTAAAAATAAAAAAAGCACATCTTAGTAATAACGTAGTTTTGACGTAAATGCTCTGAACAGTTTACTTTATTTATGAGTAAAGTTAGTTGCGCAGCCAGCGTCTCTCCTAAAAAATCTGAAGCATCTTTAAAAGCATGAACGTTTATTAAAATCTCGCTTCATTGATGTGACGCATTGATACATGATCGCAAGGAAACTGATTATTCTGCTAATAGAATGAAAATTCTGTTGAAACAATAAAGCAACAACTGTGGCTGACAACATGAAGTAAACTATGTATGAAACATAGAAATATGACAAGAGTGTATTTAGTGCAGTCAAGTTATTTCTTCCACAGCTGATCTAACATGAAGTCTTACAAGTATGGAATCTAATGAAAGTAAATACCAGTCTTTTATATCATGATACATATGAAATGTGTTTCTGCCAATAAACCTCTATCTTTGTTTAGTTCTTATATACATGTATATCAGAATAATATTTTTACTTAAATCATATCTGTTGCTTTTGGTGGCAGTGTAAGACAAACAATGCATATGTTTTATCATCAGTGAAGCTCTGTTGTGAAATGTATACTATCAATTCTACAATAGATTGTTACAAATGACCTGTTACCCTTTATTTTAATGTTTATTTGGTATGAACTAGAGCTATCGCTGAATGCGATCCATACCCCCACCTGTGCCTAGACTGAATCTGAGTGCATGGGTGGAAGGGAAATAAGTGTTACGGAAGAATAATACTTAAATTACATATATAATACTATTGAAAAGACAAACTGTAAAGTAAGAAAGTCTTCCGCTAGAACGACCGAAAAAAGTAACTATACCCATACAAAACCGGGCAAGGAAAATTCAGAACAAATTTCTGACCTCAGAAAACACAAAAATATTATGTGAAGTTTAAACCCTTGGCAATAATAGTTTGCACGATTAGAATATATCATTTTCTAAATGAAGGGGAATAAATATGTTAAAATGAAAGAGTTATGACACAAAACAATTAGACTTTCCTTATGACCCATCCACATATAATTATGTAGCTTACATTAAGGCTAATACCTGTACTGGTTCCTGAGTTATTCAATGAATTTTTTTCGAAATTTTCTAAGTAGCAAAAAGAGGGAATAATACTGGCAAAATAAAAATACGGCTTCAATCACAATTTCTTCTTTGCGTGATATTTATAAAACAATTCATGAAAATGTCTATTTAGGGACATTTTCTAAGTGAAAAGAGGGCATACATATGTCAAAATGCAAGTAAGAGTTATAAACCTACACTATGGAATTAGCTTGTGACACTTCATATATATTTTGTTAATATAAATACTGGTTTCAGATATTAAAGAAATGTTTGGACATTATCTACCATATACATTTGCTTATAATACACAAAATTCAAACTCAGAGTGAGGGTGCGTCTCATAAACGCATTCTACAAGAAAAAAGTATCTTTGCAGAAGCAAAAACAACTTTCGCTGACCATTATCCACCACCAGCCAGCATAAATACTATATCCATGTTTCCAGGGCCATTCTTGAAAATATTTAAAGCAACCAACTAATCTGTATTTGGAATCAGTGTAGAAGCTTAATGAGAGGACAGGTGAGAGGGCAAATGTTTTAAGGTTCAAATTTTTTATTATACTGGTTTCACAGATATTTAGGAAAAGATGGAAATTTTGGAAAATTTTTAAGTAAAAAAGGGGACATAATTAAGCCAAAATACATCTCTGAGTTATTAAACCTGGCACATTGAATTACATTGTGGTCTTTCACATAAAATTTAAGTTTTAAGTTAATATAAGATTTCAGACACAATAAAAAAAGTAAATTTTGGGACATATGAAAGTGAAATATACGACCTGGAAGAAACCTTAACTGTTATTGACCGCAGCTTGACATCTTCATATGGACATTTCCAATAATGTACTAGAGTTCGCTTTCAATTTCCTGTAATTGCATTTTATTTGCACATACTGATCAGTAGGATATGGATGATATGGAATGCATGTAAATTGGATCAGTAAGATATATCGAAACGTGACACTTATCGTTGTTAAAAGCTATTGAAATCATGAATAGTAAGACCGTTTCAGATTTCAAGTTTTTATGGACGATAAAAGACCTAACTGCCTCTCTACTCTCTGCGCTATTGTGCATGCTACAAAAAAAGAAATTTTGACGTTAAAGTTCTTCCTAAGAAACTAGACTTGTACAAAGGCAAATGCCAGACGGTGTTAAAGCAACCATAGGTTTGTTTAAAGAGAATATTATTGATCAAATCCGTAAGGGGAACATGCAGAGCTCATTTAACGTTTTATTTTTTTTAAAAACACGCAAGACTAGCAAAACTGGCGTAAAGAATATATAACCATATGGAGTATTTTAGTCATATGTTTGGGATATGTAAGTGCGAATTATTCAAATGATCACAGCATAATCAGAATAGATGCACAGAAAGATAAAATATTATTTTTACAAATATTTCATTCATTTGATTTATTACTTCATGCTTCTAAATATTATACAGTAGACGTCCTTTGAAATCATAGAATAACTTATTCGCGTCGTGCACAGCACTGCAAAACCTGTTAAAAGTCTAAACCATTTTAGTTTCAGCTTTTCTTTCTAAAGGCATTATGCATTCAAAATTACAAATTAATGAGTCCATTTAGACAGGGTGTTATGAAGCTTTTTGATTTCATTGATAGCATAAATTTACATAAATTGGAGATTAATCAGAAATACCAGATATTTGCTAATTACTCTTTAAGTGTAAGCATCCCAGTACAACCTCTGTACATAATATATCATCTGTTGTTACTTTACCTGTAAGTACAGTGTAGTGTTAAATTTAATATAAATAATAATGACACCATAAAAGTAATTATATCACATCAAAATTACAATACATAGTTTTTAAATGTCTTTCGTTTCCTAACATCGCGTCACCTCTGTAACTTTTTCATAAGCATAGTATTTTTTGTGTATATTGTTTTCGAGAGAACAAACTGTAACGAATAGAAGATATTTTTTCTTAACAAATGTCTCGATGTTTTTGTGTGGGCAGTTGTGTACCTCTCTTTTAAATCATTTTAGTAAGTCGCAATTATAAGGGGCAAAGTCATCATTCTGGCTAAACAATGTAGCTACGAGCTTCTGATTAAAGCTTAAGGAAGCGTACATTGTCAAAATGCCTGACATATATTTTAAGTAGTTTTTCAAATACAGTTTAGAAATAACAAGAAAAAAAGCATTGCATAACAGATGCAATATACGCCCGTCAGCCAAGGCTGCAAACTTATGATGCCTGACAGTTTACATGGCACTGCACGAACATTTGGAAAACATCACATTCAGCAAGATATTTTTACAACTCTGTGTTGAAACGACACTGAAAGACTCTAATCAAATTACCATAAATATCTATATACCAAAAATGTTTTAAGAGAAGCGATAATTCAAAAATGAGACCTGACATTTGTTATACGAGGAATAAGATTTTTTTAAACATTTGTTTACGCTTTCCGTATTTGCAGACAATTTGATAAATGCATGCCTCTAAGTATCTATTAATGTGCTATGTTATGCGGAAAACTTTTATCTATCTATACATAATATAGAAAAATAGAAACGATCTCTCTAAAATGTCTCGTTTACATTTTAACAGGATGTTACTTAAAAAGTTAATAACGTGCGTTAAGGGTAAAAAGGTATTTCATCAAACCGGTCCTCAACATCTTTCAACAGCAGTAATTTCTCCAATATCATCTTAACGTTAGCACTCTGGACATTTCTTTAAAATGTTTGGTCAATGCATCAAACTATTTTACTGGCTTCAAGAACTCAATTTATTTTTAATTACGAAATACGAAACAATTTAAAAATTCTATATTTACAGCCTGTCTCGTAAATTAATCATAATGTAAGATTGTGTTATTTGAACAGGATGTAGAGCATCATAATAGTAAGAAGTGCTTTGATTTTATACAATTTAAGGACAAACAAACATATTCATTTTATGCAAAATAACATAAACAGCAACAGCGGCAGCTATATCACTAGCAGCGGACATAACAGATGAAGAATACGTACCTTTAGAGGTTTTATTTTCTAATTACACAATTAATGTATAATTAAAAATCCTAATTTGTAATCAAGCTGTAATATTCTAAAACTATTACGATGTATACGGAAAACTGTCTTTACCGCTACTGTAATACGAGATATTTAGTTAGACAAGTTGGCTTCTTTTAAAAAGTAAGCCAAAGAGAGGTCAGCAGCTGTCGTCACTGAAAGAATGAATATACTTATTTCCAAGATCATTTGTAATTTTTTAAACGTTCTGTGACTGAAATAATTATAAAAACTAGTAACCTAACTATTATTAACAGTTAATACCTTATTAGGCAAAATGACCGAAACTGACTATAATTTAGTTATTTCATATGCTTTTATAGTGGATTTAAATAAATGAAACAAATTAAGATAACCTCATGTATATCATACCTTTTAGAATCTTGGAGATCTTCTTATAAGCCCCTAAGACTTTACTCCCCCCTCTTTTACAATAATGCATGTAGTTGTTGAAGCCAGAACTCCCATTTTAAGCTGCTGCTTTTTTAGGCTCATTAAGTTTTGTTTTCCCTTTCAAGCTTTTATTACACCTTTCTTAGTCCAAATATTTTACAAAATAATCAGCGATAGTATCTGTTAAGCTGGACTAAATATTAAAAGGGTGTAAATTGGATCCAAATCGAGGAAATGGACTTGTCAAAAATGCTCTGAAATTCGTAAAAAATATTTACTATTTTTTCATGACCATGGCTAAATATTAATTTGTTCAATAGGCTGATGAGTTTCTCAAAAAAAATGCATTTTAGAATATGTAGTTTTTAAAAAGTAGCATGGAAAAGTGGTGCACCGCGGACATGTACCTTCATGTACACATCCGTTTTATTCAGACTTCGCTTGTGCATGGTAACGTTTATATCGAACCTAGCACTGGTAATGGCAAATCTACGGCAAAGACGGCGTATTGACGATGAGGAGATGAATAGGGTGGAGGGGGGGGGGGGGTAGGGATGCTTGAGGCTGGGCGTTCTCAACCGCACGTGGCAGGTGTCCTTGGGGTGTCCCAGAGCACCGTTGCCAAGATGTGGCGACGGTTTCAAACTTACGGGCATGTCACGCATAGGCATGACCGAGGGCGTCAGAGGTCCAGAACTCAGCGTGAGGACCGGTTTATTGTCGTTCAAGCGCGACGTCAGCGCTTCTGTCCTCCAAAATGACTTCAAGAATGCCACTGGTGTAAGACTTCCCACTCGAACCATCAGGAACCGTCTTCATACAGCTGGCATGAGGGCTAGAAGGGTAGAAACCACATCTAGGCATGTCTTCAATGGGCCCGCGATCACGCCAGGTGGACGCTGCATGACTAGACCCCAGTGCTGTTCACTGACGAGTCTAGATTTTGTGTGGACTTCACTGATAGGCGAGTGCGGGTATGGAGATCCGCCAATGAGCGTTTGGCACCCGTATGTGTTGCTATCCATGACTGTCATGGCGGGGGCTCGGTCATGGTGTGGGCGGGCATTAGCATACAGGGAAGAACGGACCTGCACATTGTTTAAAACGGCACATTGACGGTTGTACGATACGTCAATGAGATCTTAGATATGTACGTTCGCCGGTACGCTGGTGTTATAGGCCCTGAGTTCATTTTAATTGACGACAACGCCCGGCCTCACGGGGCAAGGGTCACCGACGAGTACCTGGAGGCAGCAGCCATAGAGAGAATAGACTGGCCAGCAAGTTCTCCAGACCTCAATCCAATAGAGCACGCCTGGGACATGCTGCAGACTGCAATATCTGCTCGCCCAGCCCAGCCAACCACGGTCCCAGGGGTACAGCAGGCCCCTCTGGACGAGTGGGCTCAACTCCCACAACAAAGCATCCGGAGACTCATTAGCAGCATGAGAAGGCGGTGCAGAGCAGTTATCCAAGCAAACGGACACCACACGCGATATTAAAGCAAAATTCATGCCATAGAGACTTGATTTTTCCAAAAAGTTCCATTTCATCTCCTGTCTGTGTGATCTCAAATTCGTGCCCCTCCCACTGCTCAGCCTCTGTCACGCTTTACGGTTTACAGACTTACTTATTTTTTGGTACCAAACTGTTGTCATATGAACATCTTTTCAGAATCACAACAAAAAATGTAAACTTTCAACCTTATGTAGTAAATATACACATTCTTATAAGTGATTCCTATTAAATTCTGAGTAGTATATAAGCAGTTTGACGTATTCTAAAAATATGTTTGGTATATGTAAGTGCGAATTATTCAAATGATCACAGCATAATCATTAATTGTACATTAGAAATATAAGACATGTGATAGTTATGTTATTTAAAGGTGTTCAGGTGAAATTGAGTACATTTCTTTGTATCTTTTTATTTAAGTCCCTAAGGAGAATAATATGAGAATCCCTTAAAATTGTAGATTAAACAATATTTCTAGATATAAGTCTGTGTACACTGGCAGTCTGAAAACATGAAAAAATAATGGCATGCTATTTTAAGCATGTAAAGAGAATATTATTGATCGAATCCGTAAGGGGAACATGCATAGCTGATTTAATTTTTTTAATTTTGCAAAAACATGTAAGACTAGAAAAACTGGCGTAAGAAATATATAAAAGCATATGGAGTATTTTAGTCATATATTTGGGATATGTAAGTGCGAATTATTCAAATGATTACAACAAAATCAGATGAGATGCACAGAAAGATAAAATGTTTTTAACAAATATTTCATTCATTTGATTTATTACTTCTAATTATTATACAGTAGTTGCCCTTTGAAAGAATAGAATAATCATTTTACCATTTTAGTTTCAGCTTTCTTTTTTAATTTCTAAAGACATTTTGCATTCAAAATAACAGATTAATAGGTCCATTGAGACAGGGTGTATGAAGCTTTATGATTTCATTGTAAGCATAAATTAACATAAATTGGAGATTAATCAGAAATACCAGATATTTGCTAATTACTCTTGAAGTGTAAGCATCTGTACATTTCTCCAATATCTTCTTAACGTTAGCACTCTGGAAATTTCTTTAAAATCTTTAGTCAATACATCAAACTATTTTACTAGCTTCAAGAACTCAATTTATTTTCAATTATGAAATACGAAACAATTTAAAAGTTCTATATTTACAGACTGTCTCGCTTAGTCTTTGGATAGCAAGTTAATCATAATGTAAGACTGTGTTATTTGAACAGGATGTAGAGCATCATAATAGGTAGAAGTGTTTTAATTTGATACAGTTTAAGGACAAACAAACATATTCATTTTATGCAAAATAACATAAACAGCAACAGCGGCAGCTATATCACTAGCAGCGGACATAACAGTTAAAGAATACGTACATTTTAGAGGTTTTATTTTCTAATTACACAATTAATATATAGTTAAAAACCTAATTTGTACCCAAGCTGTAATGTTCTAAAACTATTACCATGTATACGGAAAACGGTCTTTACCGCTACTGTAATACGAGATATTTAGTTAGATTATTTGTTAGATAGAATAAATTTAGCATACATTAGAAATATAAGACATGTGATAATTATGTTATTTAAAGGTGTTCAGGTGAAATTGAGTACATTTCTTCTTATCTTTCTATTTAAGTCCCTAAGGAGAATAATATGAGAATCCCTCAAAATTGTAGATAAAACAATATTTCTAGATATAAGTCTGTGTACACTTGCAGTCTGAAAACATGAAAAAATAATGGCATGCTATTTTAAGCATGTCGTACAGCCTTGTATTCTTTGTCTTGTATTCTTTAAAATGCATTATGTATCGCATAATCGCGTATTTACAGAACCATTTAGTGACCGTAGCCTGACTTCTTTAAACGTAAATTTCCCAATTATGTACAAGGAATTACTTTCGATTTCTTTCACATGCTTTTGATATGCACATATTAATATTAACAATGTAACTGATTCAAAGACGCGAGGTAATTGGATTTGCAAGATACACCGAAACGTGGAATCAAGCAGTGCTAATCTGCTTCAGTGTCAGCTACTCTTATTAGCAAGTATGATCTTAATAACTTGCTTTATTGCAAAAGTCTTCCGAGATGTGACACAAGCAAGATCTAATTTGCTGAAGACAAGTCATCAATTTTTATTGGCAAACATAACTTAATTTGATAACTTGCTCTTGAAAAAAAATGTATGTGAACTATTCAATGGCAAATAATTGCATATCATTATTCAATTTAAAGCATAAAAAAAATTTAATGTCAGACCTCCTAATTACGGCGTTGTAGGCTCAACCCATCCTATTGTATATTATGTATAATACAAATACATGGTCTTATACAGTTATTAGCATTATTTGTGTGTTAAATTTCTGTATACATGTCATAAAATTGCAAAATATTAATTAATTTGACTTTCGAAAATATAGTTATCGATAGCAGGGACTGAACCTTTTGCTACTACAATACAGTCTCATAAAACCTAATGCTAGGCCTATGTGACCGTACAAATGAAAACGTTTATGAAAACAGTACTTGATTTGTATAATTTGATAAAATGACCTAGAAAAAAATCGTTCCATTGTTTCATTAAACATATTTGATAATATGATCGACATGTTCTATTTCTTTTGATGGAAACCAAATATATACATCAACACTTACGACTCTGATACTAAGTTCTGAAAGGAACACAGACTAGAGAGGTTACTGGAGTTTGTGCAATTGTTTTTCAATGTTTGCACAGGTGGAAGCATTTACTTGAAGCAGTCCATTTTAGTTAAAAGGCAAGAATCAATCATTTCCAAGAAAATCAATGTCATGCTTAGACAAGGAACAGGTATTTTCTAATGTGACCTTTTTCTTTGTGCACCAATGACAAAGCGTTCATACCAACATCGCGTAAAAAAACAGAAACTAGACTGTTGAGAAAGAATCTTCGCTTTTTAAAGATTATTTTGAACTAATACTTTAAGGTCATTCGACATATTTATTTAACCTAGAACTATTAATATGAGATAAAGATATATAAGACAGTTTTACGAAATTCCGCACTCAATTTCCATCTTAAAGATGTTTTAGTAGCAATTTAATATCCATAGAACACCCAACAATATAATTTTTGCACTATATATAATATCTAATTTGACTCAGCAAATAAAACCGATGAAGTAGTAAAGGTTGTCTAGATGTAGTTAAATGTACAGTAAGAGGCCGTAAACTTAGTGCAAATTACAAATACATAATGGTGAATAAATGACTTCTCACACCTATGTCATCGGGCGAACACATTAGATACGCTAGGAAATAGTTCTTTACCCGTTTTACTTCAACTCCTTTTATTCAAGAACATTGTGAATTGCATGTGTATGCAGTCCTCCAAACTCAGATTTTTATTCAACCAAAAATCACATTTAAACTTTATTAAGCTAAATCTGTAACATTAGTAGAGGAAACCCGGTGTCAAAAGGAGAAAACATGAAATTCTAACACTTTTTTCATCCATGATTCAATGATAGTAGAGCAGTTAAAAAAAGCAAGTAAGACATTCACCTCAGACGCCATACCAATAACATTTCTCTGACTTTAAAATACTGCCTTGAACTATTGCCAAAGAAAATTCGATCTTTTGCACAGTTTTATAAATTAAGAAATTCTAGACTTTTTAGTGAAATAGCTTAGCTTTCTAGCGTCCTGTGTCATCTTATAAGAAACATATCATTAATCAGTTAAGCAGAACATTTTACGACTTCCACAACAATCTCGTGCTGAACTTGTGAACCGACACATGACTAATTTCCAATCATGTCTCGTGTCTGTCCGAACTTTCTGCGGTCAGCCTGCACATATTGGACTTTCCAGATTGATTGAGACACGAAATTAATAATCATATTTGATAATCTAAAGGGTTAGCAATGTCGGAAACTTTTTATACATCCGCCGACTATGAAGTGAATCACTATTACAATCTCTGCTATTTCTTGGATCAATTGAAACAGCAACCCTGAAAACGCTGCCTCTTCTACCGCCAGTTTAGTATTAGAAATAAGTATACAGTGCACGGGTGTATAATCTAAGAAAAATATTATGAAATTTTCAAACGAAGCTGCAAAATCTCTTTGATTATAGAAGGGTTGAAATTACTGACTGTGACATTACTTGTTAAATAGTCTTTTTCCAATTATGTCCTACCTCGTTTATCAGGTTTTTCTACCGATCAGTAGCAATGTATCATTAATCACTTAAAGGTCAACGCTACAGAAGGTTTTTATAGGTTAAAATACATAAAACTGCAACTGCAAGAATCTCTTTATGAAAATTTTATTTTCATGTTCTTGCCTTTGTTATTTTCTTCACATATAGTCAAGATGTACACATTGTCGTCTCGACGGTTCAGTTAATATAAATGTGGAAACATGTTGACTAGATCTGCAAGATTTGTGACATTACTGATAGCTAATCGTCTAATTATCTATTTTGGCAAATATGATCCTTACAACTTGCTCCTAACTAAAATGCATGAAATAATTATTGGTAATAAGTCTCCGTCATATATTATTACATCTCTGAATATCTCTGAATAGCTGGTATTGCATTGTCCGACCTTTAACGTTACTTTCCACTACAGATAACAAAATAAGGTACTATGGATATCTAACGATGCTGGTACTGTAGCTATGAGTTATAATTACCTTCAATTTCTGTATTTTTCTCTTTCATCCGATGTGTAAATCTATTAACTGCATTCAGAAAATATAAGAAAAGTTCATAAAAATATAACTCATTCTCCCGTCTAATAACTCTTATCTATTTGTTCCACATTCAAAATTCGGGTTTAAATGGTGGTTTGAAAATGCTTTCTTAATTTTTGATGTAGAAATTTTGATAAAGCATACTAGGACGAATTAAAGTGTCTCCGATTTTCAAATATGATTCATAATTTATCGATTGATTTCCTCTGGTTTTAACGTCAGTCTGGTTCAACTAGTGGATGGGTTAGCATACATTAGGTGCATTTTTATTTGGCATTATGTGACATTTGCAGAAGTATTTCGCTAAAAAAAATGGACATTTTCGAATGTAAAAAACGACTGAAAATTTTGCATGGGAGTATTGGAGATCTAACCTTGTTTGGAATTTATTAATATTCGACCTTTCACCCTTTAATTTGTTGCAGTTAAGTAGTCTACCACCTACTTTAACTAATTCAAGCGAAAAATACCTTGCAATTTCAAAACACTTAATGGTTGTTCTGTTTCAAGCAAAACATGCAATACTAATACATAGCCTGATGAGAATATACCATCTACTACATGTATATAGAATATACCATTTACTATATAGAATATATCATCAATTATATAAAATATACCATCTACCTATACCATATATTATATAGAATATACCATCTACTATATAGAATATACCATCTACGTATACCATCTACTATATTGAATATACCATCTACTATATAGAATATACCATCTACATATACTATATATTATAAGCCAAGACACTTGCGTCATTACTACTTATTCAATATGTTTTTACAAACATTTGTTGAATTTGTATTTTAAACCTTGATTCAGGAAGCTAAAAACTTAGCTTAGCCAGATACAAACGAAAATTCAAAATAATGTCTGTAAGAAAACTTGATTTGAATAAGTTTGATGAGTCTCACATCAAATCATATCTAGATATTTGCCCAACTTGTATACAACATTTATTTTGATACGAGACAACACATCTCCGAAAATTATAACCTAACAGTGAGGATCATACATGAATATAATTTATTTTATGCCTACCAATGAAATATAGGGAAATATCAGTGAGATAAAAGTGTTTTGAATCAGTGAAATTACCATTTTGATAATCCACTGTTTGTGCCGGAACTAATTTCCCCACCACGTAAATACAAGAGAATCCGCTGTATTTCAGACAGTGACAGCGAGTGAAATTTATTTACCTTGTTAAATCCAGTTATAATATTGAATTCCTGAGCCTAACTAGTTGTGGACAATGATGAAATTCGCCATAAATTATTTAAAATGTCTGATTTGTTTACATAACTCACATGGACAATATCCAATATGGCCGACTTTCAATTCAATTGATTGAATATTACTCGGTATTAATCCGCTTTTATAATTAAAGTATGTATGGCTAAAATTCAATAAATATTGATAAACTGTGTAGAGAAAAATAAATGTTATTTGATGAAAGTGTATTCAGTTTATTTCAGCAGAAGTAAAGTTATCATATGTATTGGAGATTGTCTGCACTTTTTTTGTGCGGAGTAACGGTTTGACCAACGTACGCATTAACTGATTTGGGGCTCACCATGGGGAATTTATTGAAGGCCCTGAGTAAAAATGTCATAAAATACCCATTTTTGACGTGTTGGCATAAAATAAAAAGAAAATTTGTTTGTTTTTTAGTGGAAGATGGAAATTTATTTCATCTCGTGAACACCATATGTTTATATTTTCACTCGTGGCTGTGCCACTCGTGAAAATATCACATATGGTGTTCACTCGATGAAATAAATTCTCATCTTCCACAAAAACAAACAAATATCCTCTATATAAAGTGATGTGTAGTTTTCATGACCCATTAGTATTAAACCGTTAATATGTAAATATTCTGTGTCAAATAGTTGACTATTAAAATGTTTAATATTTATCTACTTCTCCGCAAATTTACCTTGTTTACTCGTTTGGACCAAAAGCTGAAAATAATATTAAATGCTTCTCTGAGACTAAAAATGTAAGAGTGATTTAAGCAGTTATTTGTCAATTACATTTTGTTTTTAAATTTATTTTCAGACAAGTTATATATACAGAGTTTTTCTTCTTTTGATATCCAAGTTGCAAAGCATTTCCTTTATAGCTGGATGTGCAAGACTACGGAACAATGCTCATACAATTATATAGAAAAAGACAAAAAATAACTCATTAAACATGGACCAGAAACATTAGTTCTAATATACTGCTCTGTATCATCTTGCTCAATTGTTACGTCAGTCATCCATCCATAAAGTTTAAGTCACGTTTACTCCACAAAGCACAAATTTTCATTTCATTCTTACATCTCATACAAGGCCTTTGTTTCATCTCATTCATTTGCAAACAATTACCTCTCTACTTTTTGCACAACTGAGCACAATCTTGAAACTATCAATTACAGTGAAAAGACTAAATCAATCAGTTCTACAAAAAAAAACAGAGACATGATTAAACAAAAAAGAATGTGATGTTAGTTTTTATTCGTTAGAGACCAAAGATACATTGCAAGTCTTGTGAAGAGGCGCGTGCCATTCTCCAGAGGCAATCACTGTTTTTTTTTTTTTTTCAAAGAGGAATGTTATTGATCAAATCCATAATGGGAATATGTATGGCTGATTGATGTTTGAAACTGTTTTGCAACATTTATAAGTTACGTCGGTCGAACAGACATGAACTACCATCATAAAACTGAAGTCTCTTCTAGCTCTCTATAATTCTATAAAAGAAGATAATCAAATGAAATATTAAGCAATGTGTTTTAGTGATCCCGCTTGGAATATGTTAAAAATGGAAAATTCCAATAAGTTGTAGTACAGTCCGATGAGGTACACAAAAACAAATGGTAGAATTTTTATCATCTTTTTACTTGATTGATTTTTTTTTATGATTATGGGTATCATAAAGTAGCAGGTCTTCAAAAAATTACATGACATATAAACGCTTCGCAAGACGCTTCATTATACCGGTATTCAAAAAGTCCCAACCATTTCTGGTCTTGGCTTCATGCCTATTTAGGAGTCCATTTCGACGAGATATGAAGCTATATGAATGCATCGATTACATTAATTTATGAGATGCGCTGACTATGTGTAAATTTTAGGTAATTCCACCTCACAATATATCAATGGACCTGACCTTGTAAATAGTACCTATATATGCATGATGTTTAAATAAAAGTAAATGATAGCACCATAAACAATAGCGTATCAAACCTACAATAAGTAATTATTGATATCTTATATTTTCTATCATCGGATCACCTCTGTAACTATTCATGCTGAGAAATATAGCAAAAGGGTTGTATGTTATGTATTCAGTTGCTTTTTCACTTCTATACAAAAACCTGTTCCAAAAGGTTCGTACTTCATGAACCTAAAGTTTGTGTTTACGTTTTAAGAACACAAACTGTAACAAAAAGAAAATAGTTTTATTTAAATGAGACAATAATGTAACCTAAAAAATTAATTATTAATACTTTAATTTCAACAGTACTTCCTAGTCCAAAGTTCACAAAGCTTTTCCTCATTCAACAACGGATAGTAGCAATATCAATAGTTTCTCCACTTCCAGCTTTACGCTTACACACTCACTAGGAATGTCTTTGAACTTTGTTATTGTTTACTCCTTGCACAACTAAGCATTGCATAGAAGCCATTTATTATAATAAATCAATCTTGGTGCAATGTTAACTTTTTATCTTTCAGACAAAAAACCACTAAAGCTTGCATTACCTTCAACTTGAAGCATCTTACCGAAAGATAATTGATTGCAAAACAAAATAAAAACAAATCACAATAAAATTCCACAAATAAAACATATAATTTGCTCATCATGGATGAAACAGCACTCTGATGCTTCAAACATGTACACTTCGGAGAAGAAGTTGTAGCTTGCAGCAGTGTCCCACTCTCTCAATCAAGACTTTCGTGTAGTATATGGCAATAAATTACGGGGGGAAAAAAAGCTATATTTTCTATCTCGTTCAGACTTTGGTTAATCAAGAAAAGGGGTGCAAATTAATCAAACTATAAGAAACGTTATTTGGATAGATGTAGATTTGATAATTCTGTAGTTCTAGACAGTTTTTTAGGACGAATAAGATTGAAAGGTTTTTTAATCAAACATATTCATTTGATTCAAGATATTATAAGAAGCAATAGATACATCACTAAGAACAAACACAGCAGTAGCAGAATTAAATATGTAACAATATGTATCGAAAGGAAATATTGTGAAAATACGTATGTACCCAAAGTTTTAGTTGTGTTTCACTATACAATCTGAACCTTTCATCTGTATATAAAAACACAACTTTTTATGCCCCCGAAGTAGGAAATATAGTTTTGCACTTGTCAGTCTGTCAGACCGTCAATCCGTCCAAAAACATTAACATTGGCCATAACATCCTGATTAGTAAATGGATTTACTTCATACTTCAACACAACACCCCTTTGGACAAGACACTCCTACTGATATGTACTTGTTTCACCTTGACCCCTGAATGACCTTGACCTCAAAGGTCCAGCTGTCAAAAATCTTTTACATTGCCAATTACTTCCTTAGTAGTAAATGGATTTACTTTATACTTGAACACAACACCCTTTTGGACAAGACCTTTCCATTGACATATATTTGTATGACATTGACCTCAAATTTCTTATTGACCGAAAACTTAATTATTGCCCATAACTTCATTATTGATAAATGGATTTAGTTCATACTTCAACACAATACCTTGTTTGGACAAGAACTTCCGTCTGACTTATATGTAAATGACCTTGACCTCGAAGGTCCAGTCGTCAATAATCCTTGGCCATAACTCCCTTATCACTAAACAGTATAGTTCATGTTCACACATAACAACCCTTTAGGAAAAGTCCTCCAAATGCATACATTTTTTACCTCTACCCCTAAATGACATTGATCTTGATGTTAAATATAAAAACACACTTCTTTTGAAGGATCTACATTTTATCTTCATCTGGTCTTCAGCTCAAAGGTCAAAGCACCAATTTGGGGCACTGTCATCTTTCAGTTATCATTGTATATCTTTTGTAATATAACATATAATTATAGATTATTAATCAAATAAAATACGTTAAGCGTACATAAGCAATATAAGAATTGCACTGTTTATGTACTGCGAGAAGGTTATTAACGCACTGGTGCAGTTTCCTTGATATCTTCCTATTAAGGTCTTAGCAGATAAAGTTCACGATTATTTAAAACGATAAACTGTATAGGATAAAAGTAGCTATCGCAAAATCTTGGGTTATTTAACTTTGTTCTGTACTATAACAAACAGGTTTTCTGGATGGGTACACTGGTGGAAAATTCAAATTGAGCGTCCAATATATTTTTTCAGCTGTATACGAGTCCAGATATATCTCGCATTGCAAAGAACAATGCAATTTTTTCATTCAATATCTTCTTATTCATATTTTCCTTGATAAAAAATAAAGCACAGTTGCAGCATGAAAAAAAGTTGAATAGTATAATATTTCTAACAAGAATTAATTCTGAATTTTGACATTTCTTGTGGTACCATGCTTCTAGAACAGTAGTCCACATGTACCATTTATCACTGAAGTGCCTATTTCTTTGACTGACACCACAATATTAAGGTCAGAATGTCCTTAATACGATCAGGAAGAAAAACCGTTAGCCTGACCCCAACCTGACTTCTCAATATGAAATTTCCAATTATGTACTAGCGTCCGGTTTCAATTTCCTTCAGTTGCAGTTAATATACACCAACCGATCTAAGCGGTATTATTGATACGAAAGATGCATGTTAATTGGATTTGCAAGAAACATCGTGACGTGACATTAATGAGAGCTAATCAGCTCAAGGGTCAACTATTCTTATTGACAGATATGATCTGAATAAATTGTACCCAGTGAACTATTCAATGACAACAAAAAGAATATTCTGCAGGAATATTAGATAGAAAGAGATTAATAAATAAAAGAAAGCAAGGCGTAAAACTTTATTGCTCCCAATAAACCAGAACTAGACGCATTAGCCGTCATTCTACGCTTCTGGTGCTTACATGAAATTAGAGTTTGTGTTAACATTATTGTAAATAAAATGGCAGGTAGTAAGACTATCATTTTTACAATTATAATCGGTATGTTCAGCTGGTTTTACCTGGGTATGAACATAAATTACAGACCTCGCGTCTCTGGTATAAGTCTTTTAAATAGACACGTAAAGATTATAAAAGTTTTATCTTTAATACAACTGATATAAACTGGTAGCCATTAATAATAGTGAAAAGAATAGAATCAATTACTTTCAAAGAAATCAATGGCATACTTAAATAATAAATATGAACAGTTAATTTCATACGAGGTCTTCCTCAGTGCGGTTCAAAGGTAGAACGTGAATAAGGACACTGCAAAAAGACTGCGCAAGAAACAATTATTTACAAGATGAATATGCCTGAATAAATACTAACTAGAAAAGTCCAAATTGATATGAACTGTAATGTAATTTTCCAGTTTTTGCAACATACATAAATAACGCAGTCAAGCAGACATAAAAACGCGACATCATAACAGAACAATCTCAGTTCTAACTGTTTAACAATGAGGGACATTCCTGATAACAAATTATCTCCCTTACTCAAATAAGATCAAAGGTAGACCAAATTGCACATTGGTCCTTTCAGTTGGAATCCTCTTTATCCTTGTTTCTCTTTGTGATAGTCATGACTTTCTGTGAGAAAAATTGTCACTTATATATTAAATAAAAAGTTAGGATTATAAAAAAAAAATAGTGTTAACAAAACATGTTGCTAAACTAAATGTGTAATCTGACTACCATTGTTGCCAATAATTAGGTTTAATTATCACCATACCAAAAAAGAAAATAGCGATGAACGCAGAGGAATCCAAATGGAAGGACCAATGTAATATCAGAGAGTATTCAGGGTAGATCCACTAATGTCCCGGATTGTAAAGAAAAAAAGTTAGACCTATCTAACGAGCTACTTATACATATAGTGTATTGTAATAATAACATATCGATACCTGCAAGTGCATTGTGAGCTAGGCAAAGTCTGATCCTAAGAGACACTTCTGAACATTATTCTGTTGTAACAGATACGTATTCGTTTCATTCAATATTTCACTCCGGGCAGCTGTAGCAGCAAAAGAACAGAACTAGCAGCAGCAGAAGTTGTAAAAGAAATTATTGTGTAGAATACATATTGAATAAAGTCACACTGCTTGCCGCTGTAAAATCTGTTTAAATCTCCTACTCATTTTTGTTCTGGCTATCAAACAATTTTTGAAGATACTTTTTTGAAACCGCCAACACACCTAATTTAACGTATCTGAAAAGAAGGCCTTCATAACTGTATCTGATCTCAAAGATAACATGAATGTGCTAATAACCTTTCAAGTACACTTTTTGAACATTATATAATATCTTAGATGATCTTGAAATTATACCTGTAAAATAAGATACGACGTCTGTTTTCATGTGCCGTAAAATATTTGCACATTTCGTTTACAGACGAATTATGGGTTACACATCTCTGCCATCGTGCAGAATCAACAAATTATTCCATATTTAACAACACTCAAAGCTGAAGTCGCTTTCTTTCTTCGAAAGGTTCAGGAAATCCGAAGCAAAAAATCCAAATCACAGCTAAAACTGAAGATAGGGATGAATTCCTCATTATTGTTTTTTTGCAGAGGAAGCTGTAATGGGGATTTTTTTTCTTAATTATAGCTTTCCCTTCTCTGAAGTTTATATGACAACAGTGAAAGTGCACACTTATGCTTATGCCACGATATGGAGAAATAGGTAAAACTGCCCTCGTGTTCCACTTGCACTGCGGTGACTTTTTTTTCTTATTTGAAAAGTCTGCCTTCTGAAACAACCTAAGAAAAGGCGCTCTATTGTAAACTATATTCTTTCCAGTCCTCGAACAAACTGATTCACCTAAAGTATCTAGATACATATTTGTCAGTAAGGCAGTTTAGCTTCCTCCGTCACATATTAAGAAAATTATTTTCAATTTAAGCAGAAATATCTCTGACTTCTAACACAGTCTGAATATCTGAAAGTAGTGGCTGACAGACGCATGATTTGTTTTTAATTATGCAATCTTGGCTGCTTCTTAGGTCTTTCACATGCAGAAGACCAAGATATGACGCCAATTATAGGGTTACAATTACATCCCCTGCTATTTGTTATATAATACGTAATAACACACCTGTAAACGCTGCCGGTTCTTGAGTCAGTAGTGTTAGATTTAAGTTTACATTGTCTGAATATACATTCTACATTATAAGGAAATTTCCTGTTACGTCTTTAAATTTTCACATTGTAAACTGAAACTACAAGTCTTTGATGATAGATAGGCTAAAATAATTACAGTTTGCGTAGCTGCTTTATGTGGACATTTCCAAATTATGTTCTACTGTCGCAATTCACATTTTGCTAACGATCCTAAGATATGTATCAATTGAATCACTTAGACATTTATAAGCAAGCTATAGGTTCATATACTTAAAATGGATTAATGGAAACTGCCAGAAAATCCATTATGCATTTAGTCAACATGTGCATATTATCGACGGGTCAGATGATACAAATATGGACGCATGTTGATTGGACTTGCAAGATACGAGACATTAATCATGGCTAAGCGTCTTAAAGGGTTACCAGTGTCAAGAACTGTTCATATTAGCATATCTGATCTTCACAACGTGCTCCTGATTAAAATGTATAGAATATTTATTGGTAGTGTGTTTCAGTCATATGTCATCATTTATCTGAACAAATGGTATTTAGGGAAATGAGAAATAATTGCTTCTTATTTCATATTTCATTAATCATTCTAATCGAGAATGTTAATTCATATTTTCACTTTTTATAGTTGTCTTATAAGTTTATCAAAATATCGCATTTTCACTACCATTCTACGGTAGCTTCTTCATTTGTGCTACACTCGCATTTACATGTGCCTAAATTTTCACACTTGCCTTTTTACTCCTGCAAATTTGGACGTAGACTGAGAACAATCAATACTAAAGGAAAACAAGATTCAATCAGTCTGAAGATCTTAAATACCACGTAACATTTAACACAATCTTTTCTGTGTGTGCGTGTTTCTTTCCAGCAAAAACCGAAGACGCAAAGACTGCAGAACAAACAAAATTCTAAGCATCTTCTAAGCATGAAAATGACTAAATGGTCGATCACATGAGAATAATCTTAATTCAATAGCATCACAAATAGGAAATAACTGAACTCCAAAACTGTCACATTACAAAATATTAATATTTTTATCTTGATGTCTCTCAGACTTAAACAACAGAAACTTGCAATTTCATCATACTGAGTTATTGTTCTATTTCAAGTAGAAAATATCAGAGTGATACCTACCCGTGTGTTTTTGGTTTGCGTGCAGGAAGCTAGACTCGTTAGATACAAAGTCAAACAAATAGTGTACTGTTCGATTATTTGATTTGAACAATTTTGAGCAGGCTCACATCAAATATCATTAGAATATTTACCCATGGGCGTCAATTTTATACAGTGTTAAGTTCAGTATAAAAAAATATTTTACAGGATTTTATTTTCCGAAAAAAGTAACTAGACGACCATCATGCATGAATATACTAAAATGTAATTGCGTCGAATGTTCAAGCTTTAAAGAACAATGTGATATATCGGTAATTTATGTTAACAGCAGGTTTTATTCTGACAATGATAATTTTATCGACAAGTTAAACAAACTATTTAGTAGAAAAGTTTAATGAAATTTCCAATATCGACAAGTTTACCATGTATAGTCGTTGGGACCAAAAACAATGTATACAAAGAATATTGGTTGCTTCTTTGATACCAACAAATTCATACAGAACTCATAAAGCCAAGGCACCGGTTTCCAGTTGAGATGCATATACAATTTAAGCCGTTTGTCTTAATCTGGCACGCTGTTTCTAAATAATGCCAACGTTACAGTCAAGTTTAATATACCGACAAACGAATGTGAGTTTCGGTCTATATATACCCGTGTTCGATCCTTTGAAAATCACTTTGCTGCCAAATTTATGGGATTTTTTGTACGATGTTTTGTTTGTTTTGTTTTTTCTCAACATCAAACCCAGGCTCCTTAAGCCACCTATTCACACTGAGCACATTTAGTGACTTCCAGATCTCACATGTGATTCGAACCCTTGCCAAGCGCTTTTTACGTTTTACCTATTCTAACATGTGATACCTCAGCGCTGCAAGCACGTACAGTCAAACTGAATGATCAGTGGCATCTTCTTTTATTGAATAACATCACAAAATGTACACCAAAGATATACAGACAAAATGAACCAATATTTTCCTGTCTTGGGCTTTTTTATTTGTTGTTTTTTTGCTTGCATGCATACATATTATTATTTCTTTTTTCTTCCTTTGATATCCAAGTTGCAAAGCATTTCCTGTTTGTATGCATGTGCAAGACGGCAGAATATATACAATTACGGACATGTTTCAAAACGCGACTTTTCAGCGACCAACAAAAACTAGTCCTTACAAAAACTGGCTACTAAAAATTCATTGCAAGAAATAAGAAATGTTCTCACAGAGGGGCTTAAACACGCATTTACTCATTCAACAAAATATCACACGATCAACTACAGCTAAATCCAACAGTAGGCCACCTGTGACCAAACAGGGTTTAATAATGTTACAGGCTGTTAAATGGCTTCTTTGTCGTTCTATTGTTGCCCTCGTCCAAGTTTTCTTTTACAGGAAAAATATATCATTAATCATTTAAGCACGATTTCTTTGACTGGCACAACAGCTTGAGTGTCTCTGTTTACTTTAACAAATCGGTCTAAAGCCGTTAACAACCGCTGCAAATTCCGTTGTATAGCAATATATATGTACTTTGTCCTCACATGATGTTTCAAGACACATATTGTCGACAATGAGAAAGCTGTTGAATGTGCTACAAAATACGCGTATTAATCATCAGTGATTGGGTCAGCAATGTCAAGAACTGCACATATGTACGGAAACCCAATGACACATTTTAACTCCAATATAGCGTGATTTCATGATTACACGATTTTAACCTCATAAATGATTTCATGACTTTGACCTCAGAATTACATATTTTCCCCTATATATCTTCATGATATCATGAATTCTAGAATTCACAATATCATGCGATCTCAAGATAATAAACTTCACGATTTCGAAGGTGAAATAAATTTATGAAACCATGAAGTTGTGAATTTAAGTTGAAATCAGGAAATATTGAGAAAATGAAAAAAATCGTGAAAGTGTGAAATCGAGATTTTGCAATATCATGAAATATTGTAGCTGAAAATTATGAATTCAAGAATTTATGTAGCCGAGATTTGTAAAACAATAAATGTGAAATAGTCAAACTTTGAAACTAAAAAGTGGAATTGTCACCATGGGTCTTTCGTTATATGGACAAGAAAATGAGTAGCATCTTATGAAAATCTATGAAATGTTCATGGGCCATATGTTTAAGCCACGTCGTCATTCATTTGAACAAGTGGTAAATGGACAACGAAAACAAATGGGACCAGTATCGAAATTCAGATTTCTGAGATAAATTTTATCCAGTTGCGTTCACTAAATGAGTTGTTTGGTCTTTTTTCTTTGCTCAGTTTCAGCAGATGGATGACTGGGGTTTGTACTAGTGCATTTCTTTTCCTGAAAATTTGAGACCTGACTAAAGCAAAATAATGACAAAACTGAAAACAGACTGTTAACATGCACAAAAGTAATTCATTACATAATATCTCTTCCTTTGATGATAATGACGGAAAGCATTATTGTAAAAAAGACACGTCCAAGGCCGCAGAATAAATACAATTCTGGACGTATTTGAAACTGAAAATAACTGAATAAACAGTGAAATTTGAACATCAGAAGTAAAATCACATGGCAAATATAAAATATTGCCCTAGACTGTTTTATTTCATTAATGATTTACTTGAGTCGTGCAGCTATAAATAAAACATGCAGAATATCAATACTTTTATCTCAGACTCTCCCAGTCTTCAATTATTCTATAAAAGGCCTGCAAATTAATCAAACTGAGAGGGGCCTATAGATGAAGCACTTTCTCGTAACGGTAAACAAAACAAATCATTTTAAGCCTAGACATAGTAATAACTCATACAAGATTTGATAGATTAAAATTGAAAGGCACATACAGACAGAACGTCTTTACTGAATAAATATTGTACTTTTATGTTTGGGTTTACAAACTTTCAAATACTGATATTTCTCTCGATTGTTCTTATTTAATAGATCGTCAAATAGGCTCTGCAGGAATAAAATTCGACATAACAATATGCATATACATTCATCTCAAGTTTTTTTTTTTTTTTAGTAGATTTGGCTATCTTCTATTAAAGGCTTACAAATTAATCAAACCGTACAGATGTTCTATTTCAACCAATAGACTGAATTGTTACAGTTCCAATGAGACAACTGGGGTTTGGCACGAACGCACTGTTATAACATATTATATCTGAACACTCTTTTACTCAAAACAGCGTCTGACACATGCACTAAAATTTTATTTCAAAGTAAGATTTTCAATTTTGTGTCCCATTTTTCTCACCTTTTTTCTCATCCTACGTTCCTAATAACCACTTTACGCCTTCGATGTGTATCCAGTGTTCCTTTTGATTAATTCAAACAAGCTGTATTCAAAATTCACCACTTTTCTCTTACAAGTTTACACTTAGTGGGGAAAATAACAGCGCATTCTTTGCCTATTAAGTGGAAACCGTGGTCTTACAGATTGCACAGATTTTTTAACAAAATCATGCACTGCATCAAACACACAGACTTTTGTTGGATACAAGGTCAAGGACAAAGACTATTGCACGGATTTGGATGACACTTCTAATAACTGGAGACAGCAGCCTCGATTTTACTGAAAGAAGTTAATATGTCCGTACGTTTGGTTTCAGTCAAGACAAAAGGTAAACAATGAAGATTAAAATATTTGTACTTAACATGGGTAATTTATTTTAAGTGTCTCGTATATTGTGATTGATTTTAAGAGGAGGTTTAACAAGAAATGATAAAAGAAAAAGTAAAAAAGCAATACAGTTGAAATAGACTTTTATTTGTTGTGAACACACAACTTGAAAGACATGACAATGTGTCAATAATGAAAGTAAATGCTAAGACATGTAAATCAGTCATGCTTGACATGCAGACTTTCAATGTCAGAAGGTAAAGTTTAGAACTTTTTCTACACTTATTCCCTAAAAGACTGGCGATTAAAACTAATTAGACTCTTACATGTAAAATCGAAATTAACTGACATTGCTCCTAATGAGCCAAAACATGATATGAATTATCACCTTACACTCACTGTAAATTTTCACACAAAAAACACACAAAAATGTCACATTCAAAGCATAAAAATGTAACAAATATGATGAATCTGGGACTTACTACTAATGTTGATATGCGGTTCCTGCTTAATGTACCATAAACATAACGTAACACAGTATCTAAATAAGAGAACCACCGGAACATAATTATCACATACTATCTCCAAACTGTAGTTTATGGCTACTGTGAATACTGAAGTCAGAAACAGTTATAACAAAGAATTTTTCATAACAAAATTGAACAATAAGTATTCTAAAACAAACTTTTTTTTAAAAATCTGGAATAGTTGTGCTGAGCAAAATGGAAACCCTGGATATTTGTCATAAAAAGGGTTAAAGATTATAAGTGGAAGTACATTCTGCAAATTTTATATACCTTTACAATAAATAATGATGTTTCGTGAAATAAATTCAAGAAAAATGAAAACAAAATTGAAGAATTAACTTATTAGCTTCAAACATGTGTCAATACAAAAATCTAGTACTTGCAAAATGACAGTATATGTAAGCATGCAGATCAAACATTACAATTCTTTTTAACCACGTTTCATTAAACTTGTGTGGCAATGATGCAATATCAGGAAGAAAATCTAATATAATCTAAATGAAAAGCACACTTCAAGAAAGACAACAAAATGAAAAACATGGTGAACACCTCTATAACAATGCCAACCCTTATAAGAAAAAAATATCACCAACAAATACAAACACACCTTCATTATTAGAACATATAGATAATATTAGTACAGTATCAGAAGAAATTTTACACATATCTCAAAAAAATCTACAGTTTGCTGCAAACCTATTGATTTTTAAATAGTACAATTCAAACAACAGACTACTACATAATTGTAAAAATTCTTTAAAACCCTTACCTAGGACACATTATTTCACAAACTAACAAAAGTTCAAACATCAAGAAAATGTACTAGTCACTACAAAAGCTTGTAACAGTTTTTTTTGTATCTAAAAATATTCAAACAAATGCAACTTCTAACAAAAGTTTCTACACTTTCTAGAAGGTACCAGTAATTTAAAACAAAATTAAATTTAAAAACCAATGCTCTCAAACTTTCTGTCATGAGTTATCACAATCTTGCCTGTAGTTCAATAAAAACTGTCTCAAATTTCACAAAAGTACTGAAGTATTAACTTAATTCAGTTTAATTTTTAGAGCAATTTCTCTTCACATGGATGAGTTACAAACTAAGGTCCTCTCATTTGCACAGGAGGTCTCCAGTATTAAACATTTTTAGGTAATAAAAATTTGTCACAACAATTTTCAGCAGTTAGCATAAAAATATACTTGAGTAACAGCTTAAGTATTTGAGTAGTTTCTAAAATTCATTTCATGCTATAAATCGATACTTTATGAGGAAATGGAACAGCTCTTTATAGGAAAGTATCAATCTGCTCACATGGATTCTGGCAAGCTCAAACTTCTAATGCCCTTGAACCATTTATACAGAAATAAGTATCAAAATTGAGTAAATTACTGAGTAAGTACTTAAGTATATCTATAAGAGTGGGGCCAGTTTATGAACACTTACCGTGCTCTGATATGTACATCATGTAGACAATGACGACAACCTTCAGTAAGTACTCTGATTTCGGGACATTGTTGTCTTACATTTACCAGTTATTTTTAAACATGAAATAAAATATAATTAAAAGTTTGGCTTAGTTTGTTTGCATTAAGACAGATTAATTTCTTCTGAGTAGCATTATAATAAATACAGCGTATCTTTCTGTCAAACATACTTCTAACTCTCTTAATTTACATCACTACCATAGCAGTTTTATTGTCAACCAAGCAGTTATATAATAATCATAAAATAGCTACATACTGTACTTTTCTTAGAAGTATTATACTGACAGTTTTTAATAGTTCCTTTGCAAAAAACCCTGTCTTTACAAATTTCTGATATATGACCTTATATGCACTGATGCAAATATAAAATGAACAATTTGGGCAAGAAAATCGACTTTTCATGCATTAAATCATATTCTTAAAAAAATGACAGCATGTAATTTGACTCGAATAAATTCTTCTAGCAGAAAAAAAAACACTTTTCTTTTTCATAAAAGTGCAATGTATTGCACTCATAATGAACATACCTTAATCAAACCATTAAGAAAAATAGGATTTGAAACAGCACACATGTATTAACAATTAACAATATCACTCCACCCCTGTTGATTTAGAACACAAATAGTTTGTTAAAAAAGTAAAAGTTTTCAATTAATAAATTAGCATAAAAACAAGAAGTGGATCCCATTATATACAAAAAAAGAAAACGAATTAAAATACTTCAAAAATTGCCATATAAAACAGACTAGGTATTTTTAGTAGCACACACAATATCAGTGTAAAAGATACAGAGATGATTTACCAAATACAAGTTGTTTGATTCTCGTAACTAGATTTTCCTGTTCAAATGAACAGACTCGAACTACATGTATTTCCATGTATGTAAATAAAGATTACTAAGGTCCCGGGATGTTGAACACAACAAATTAGAAATGAGTTTAATAAAATAACCAAATCATTTGTATACGTAATAGTAACTTTTGCACTATCCATGTACAAAGTATATAAAAACAACAACAACAACAACAACAAGCAGTCTTTCACTAACAACAATCAAGTGTTATCAAAACCATATGCCCTTATCTTTAAAATGGACATAAAAAAAATCAGTAACCTTACTTAAAACACTTGATTTTATGCACTTCCTGTCAGCATTCCCAACGACTGTGGCAAAATAATGGCCGAGTTGCTTGTATCAGTTTATAAAGACACTGTTCAAGTGTATATAACATATAAATAAAACTTTTGTGCAAAATATAAATAAAACTTCACAAAAAGTTATATAGTACATTTGTGTGATGTCTATATATGGAAATATGAAGTGAGCACATAGTTTACCACTACAGTTCTTGTAGGATAACAATACAAAATGAGCACATTCTGTTGTTGCCATGGTAATGACAAAAATCAGCCAAAACACAAAAGATCTCTTTTGTCAAAAAAAAAAGAAAACAAAAGGCTATCAATCTTGGTACAGAAGATTTTAGACCTGTATAACAGTTCAGAAACTTGTTTGTTGCTATACTCTACATTGGTATATAAATAAAGGAATAATATAATTATATCAATTTTGTGACATCTGTGTTAAGCTAGTAATAGTATTATGCAAACATAAACATTTGATGGAATGAAAGAAATTCTAAAAGATATATGCCACTGTAAGTGATTAATGCCCCCAAAGTGTACTTTCTACAAACGTGATGGTATTTATGGAATAAGATGGCAATTTCTTTTAAAATAGTTTCTCTTTAACTGCTTAATTATAGCGGAAAGATGAAATGATACATGGACAAAAAACTGCACATACAGTGTGAACATTTACTATAAACCCACATGCCGGGAGCAAAAAGGGTATTTTAATATCCAAGTTAGTGATCTATTTTACCCAGCTTAAAAATATATATATATCTAAAAACTTGCTGATACAGGTATTTAAGAAAACATCATTTACATCTCTGAATATGAACAACTTTAATTTCTTATGCCTGATGCATAAAACACATATGATCTCAAAGAACATTCAACCACATGCTACAACAGGCAGTGAATGAGAATCATTCACAATGAGAAAACACCAAAGCAAAGCACTTCAGTCCTGTATATAAATATATAGTATATCACATGGATATGACATTCACAAAATACATTACATCTCAGATGTCTCTAAAATAAATATTTGAGATCCTTTATGGGGAAGAGCCTTTTTTCTAAAAGATTTTCTCTGTAGTTATGGCAGCATAATAAATAAGATTATCCTTCTGCAGATGGCAGTTCTGTTTTTCTTGTAGCCACGGCAACTCATCGTACTGGATTTCAAGTTTACACTGGGTCCATGCTGAGTAAGGTAAGATGGGTCTGAAACAAAAATAACAATGAAAAAATTACAATAACCTCACATGTACAATACCTAGATTACATTCAATTCTTTCTATGTTTTCTTGACATTTTGGCAAAATAAATGAAGTTCTATGTACCAGTTTGCTAAAAAAGGAAATAAGAGATGAAAAACAAGTTAAAATCACTTTTAGTCAGGCTCTTTACTAAAATCTGTGTATTTCATGTGTTCAGAGACAAGATATTTGTTCATTAACAGGTCAACTATGTAAAATTTTATACTGAATTTTCTGTTGTTGATTTTGTTGTTTTTTTAAACTTAATCAAAATTCTTTACATATGCATAAAAGAAGGATAAATCAAAATGATTAGTTTTGTTAACACAACAGAACATTTCTACAAGCACATGAAAGCTGAGAAAAAAATAAGTATATTTCAGATACATACCAAGAACTTGCTCATTTAAAACAATCTACCTGGTCACTTCTTAGAATAGAAGGGGTTTGTGCAAGTTCAAAAATGATTTAAATTAATGCAGGTTTAATGAATGACACTTTCTTTATTAGTTGCAAAAGATCAAACAGATTGAAAAAAAAACATGATTGTTTTTGTTTTCACTTTACCAAGCGGATGTCTTCATCAAAAATTAGGGTCAGTTTCAAGGGTTGTTATATTGAATGTTCAGATGTACATAAAACACATAAATGGTGTACCATTTATATCTAGTAAATTAAAGCAAGCATTTAATAAATGGGTGAAGGAAAATATTAATTAAATGTATGGTAGGGTTTGAGGACAGACAACCTACAGAAATAGGGAACTTGTTTATGGCAAATTACCCTTGTTCGATTGTTTTATTGAAGGATAGGTTAAAAGCATGGAAACAGATGGTTAATTTGTACTGAAATAAAGTTTGGACATTTTATAAGAACTGTGGCCATCCTTAATTGTTAAAACTGAACTGTATAAGTCAATTTAAATGTGCAGTAAATAACACATACACATAATGAAACAGCAGCTGCCTAGTACAAAAACTTTGCTGTTTTGCAATAAAATTTTGAAGCTGAAAAAATCTGCAAAGTTTAACAAGTTAAGTCTGGCCACTGCACTATTGTTCAAAGGGTTATTACAGTAACTAAATACCTTTATGCATATGCTAGATTTCTGTTTGTTAGTCAAGAAAATCCACAGCAGTCCTCTCATGCATACAGAAATAACTGTTCATTTGCATGCACACTCAACTACACATATATAACACTTACCCCTGGTCCACCAATACTCAACAAGGGGACATCATCCTCTATTTCAAGTTGAGAATCTGACACATTTACCTCCCTTATAAGCTCTTCATCAAAGTTGTCTGAGGAGTCCAGCGTGGGGTTTATAGCAGATGACACTGCACGAGTTCTGTGTGGATTATTACCACATGCTTCACGAGGAGCTTCTATTCCACTTTCTTCAACAATTTCTACTTGTTGTTTCACAAAGTTTATGAACACCTGAATATATAATATGAATTTCAGCCTTAAGCTACATGTTCAATGTCTTTTAATGTATTTCTAATACTTTTGAAAGCAAATATTTTTGTTTTGATGTCAGAAAAAATCGTATAGCTAGAGTACACAATATTTTATTCCCACACTAGGGCTACTAACATAACTTACTCTGTGAGTGAAAGTGCGCCGCTGGTTTGCTCCAAGCTATTTCTTTGTTAAGAAAAGGTCAGTTTCATAGAAGGAACAGAAACACTTTAGATAACCTGAAATCTGCCTACTTATATTACTGAAATATTATAAAAGAACATTAAGTAGTGACTCACAGCATAAACAGTTAAAGAGCAAAATGAAAAATAGGAAGGAAATACATACATTATCCAGTGTGTTCTGACTGACTGAATAATCTTCTATATTTAAGTCTTTCTGAGCCTCTTCAAGTTTGGCAAATACATAAGAGAGGCTGAGATTCTGACATTTCATCTCAAACTGTAGCAAGTTGTAATGGCACTCTTTGATCACAGCTTCAGGAAAGTTGTGTTGTACAAATCTTTGGGCTTGACGTTGAGATCTCTCAAAATCTGGACCTGAAATGATTTATTTGAATTAATACCTTAAATGTTCCACATAGAAGGCCAGCTTGTTATGTTTTAAATGATATTTAAACCCTGACCTCAACAGACTTAAGGCGCTGTAATGTTAAAGACTTACATGTAACTTAAGTAGAACTGTAGTTCAAGAAAGGTATAACTTTCATTTATCATATAGTCACTTAACTGATAGTGCCATTGGTGACATCTTGATTCCTTTAAAATGTACCAGAAAAGATGGCAAATGATTACTATTTGCCAGTAGCTGGCAGCAATATTGCCACAGAACAAGTTCATTGAAATCTGTATAAAAAACTGTGTATGTGGTAAGGTTTTCCTATGACTTGACTTCTTGGTGACCTAGTTGCTGATCCCACTTAACCCATTTTAAAATCATCCAAGAATTCATGAAGGCAAACATTCTAAGTTTAATTTAAAACAGGTCAAAAATGTGACCTTGAGAGTGTTAACAAGGTTTTCCTATGATTTTACCCAGTGACCTAGTTTGAGATAATGCATGACCCAGGTTTTTATACTCATCCAAGGTTTCACTGAAGTGAATATTCAGGCCAACTTTCATGAAGATTTGATCAAAAATATGGTTTCTAGAGAGAAAAATAGTTTTTTCATTATTTGACCAAGTGACCTAGTTTTTGACCCCATGTAACCCAGTTTCGAACTTAAGATTTTATTCAGGTTAATATTCTGTTCAAGATTCATTAAGATCCAACTAAAATTGTAGCCTCTAGAGTGTTATATTAGAAACAAGCAAAATGTGACCAGACCACGGACGAATGGATGTGCCACTTAAAATGGACTTAGAAGCCATTTCTTTTGTTATTTTCAATTGCATACAGGGCCATGTCCCCTTATTCTATTTAAACAGAAGTCTATTGTTCTTTTTTGTTCTGTTTACTGTTGGATGGTTCCTTAACCTTATCCCATTGCTCTGACAGACAATGGACGATAGACAAAATACTGAAAGTTCACCTCAGCACTTAGAGCCAGAAGGAGAGTTAAAGAGGTATGTAAATATATGTTTATGATGTTCTTATGTGTGTACCTTTGAGACGCAGGCTGAGAGTGTATCCATCCCCATATTTATTTTTCAGATGCTGTATACTACCAAGGCACTTGAACTTCCCATTCACCATGATGGCAAGTCTGGTACACAATGCTTCACATTCTTCCATACTGAAAAAAAAATCAAGCACATACAATAATCAAACAATCAAGCACATCCAACAATTAGCAGGTGATTCTCCAGAATGCTTAACTTGATCAATAATTAAACTCAAATCAATCATCAATCTTAACAACTGTACCTTTAAAGTAATCTCTGAAGATTTCTTCAAGTTTAATTATCAAAATAATAGCCTATGACATAATCTTGATCTTTTAGAAAATATTTTTCTGTAAGGAAAGTGGTCTTTGTTTACCTGTGAGAGGTAAGGATTACAGAGCGCCCATCCTTGATAAGACTAAGGATCAGGTCCCAGAGGAACCTTCTGGAATGAGGGTCCATACCAGTGGTTGGCTCATCCTGTAAGAAAAAAGGAGGACATTTCATGTTTCAAGCATTCATTCTGGAACAAATGATTTTACTTATTACTGTTTAATTTTCAAATTCAGAAACACCATAGGACAAGGTCATGCCGATATACAAGTTCAAAGATGTGTAACATAGATAACTGGCATATTATTAACCCTCTCTGAATTTACAGAAAAAACAACAAAAAAGCAAAAACATTCTGAACATTTCATTTATATATACAAAAGCACTGTTGCTCTTCATTAGAGCAGTGGTAATAATGTCTGCTGATAAAGCAACAACAAAGATATGTATGGAGGTATATAAAATGTAAAGACTTACCATGAAGATAAGTGGTGGATGCCCTATCAAAGCTATGGCAGTAGATAGCTTTCTTTTATTTCCACCACTGTAGGTTCCTGCAGGTTTGTTCTGATACTGTGATAAGCACAACTTCTTCAGTGCCCACTCAACAATCTAAAGTATAAAACAGAAAATATCTATATTTAGCTGAGATCACACCAGAGTGATGAAATGGCAACACTCTAGGGAGACAGGCTTTTTTATTTTACTTGCTTATAAGATTTGATTCATATCATAAAAACTGTATCCATTATATACTAGTATAAAATTTTTCCTAAAATTTGTAAAAATCTTAGCATTTCAAACCACTAAAAGACTTTTGAGATTTTTCTCTCTGTCACTACTTTTTATTTTAAAAGTTATAATAAAACAGAAGTTGCCTTCAGTCTCATATATTTGTGATTCTTGCAAAGGACAAGGAACATTGGTTCAAGTCTCCAAATTCATCAAACAACAACTCTAACATTGATAAGTAATGTTACCACTGTAGTATTTATAAGACTTAACAAATGCAATCAAGTTTCTGTATTTCACCGACCTGTTCTTCCTCAGAAGGTGGCACTCCTCTTAGCCTGCTGTATAGTTGTACATGTTCTCTGGCTGTCAGCTCATCAAACAATGCATCAAACTGAGGGCAGTATCCTATGTTCTGCTGTACCTTCAACATGTCCTTTGATATACTGAAATAGTTTGGATTTTCAAACTTGTAATAAAAAATAGCAAAATTTCTTTCATGCTAAAACAAATCTTTCTATTCCCACTTCAGCATACATAGTTCATGTTTAAGTTCTATAAAGGTTCCAAAAACTAAGCATATCACTATAATCAGTGCTACAGACGTTGATCAGTTTTAAGACTATCATCTTCAAATTACCTTACATCTTAAATAACCAGCCTTATGGTCTCACAATGCTGACAAGATGAAATTGAGGCTGCTTCAGTAAAATGAGGGGGAGAAAAGGCAACCATGTGAGTCAAAGGGCTTGACTAATCAGATTATCAAGATAGGAAAGGTCATTTGAAAAATATAAGTAGAGTAAAGGTCATTTAGCTGGGACCTTGGAAAATGCTCAGATCAAGTTCATTTGATAAATTGATTCTTGAATTATCACAATTTTGCTGTATGTATATGATTTTCATGAAACAAATAAGTGGTCAATGTCTGGTGGGTAAAGAGCAGCTTTGAGAAAACACAATAATGGTCAATCTCTAGTTTTCTATCTCCTTGTTTTTGCATGAAATGAGAACTGATTCCTTTGATAAGTTTTGTTTAACTGTTTTCCAAAGCTTTTAAACTTAGAATGTTACTAAACAAACCAGATATCAATTTTTTCACTTCTTACTCATACCTGTATCTTTTTAGGTGAGCATTTCCTGCTGTTGGCCGTATATCTCCTGTCAACATCTTGAAAGTTGTTGTCTTTCCAGCACCATTTACACCCAGTAAACCAAAACACTGAAATGATTGAGTGCCTTTTATCATAATTTCCAATCAAGAATACTACTTTATGAACATTCAATGAATATAACAAGGCTTCAATCAGTTTATGTTATAAAAGCTTGCTAAGTTTTCAATAAATATTCTGTTACTCAAATCAAAGTCAAAGGAAACTTTTTTCAAAAGCTTCAGATTTGGAACATTTTATTTACCAAAATTATTCCTTTAAGCATATACTTCATTCAGAAAATTATGTTACACATTATTCAGGTTGATTTAAAAATTTAGTGACCACAATGTTTTAGGTATGCTCAAAATCACTAGTTACCTCCCCTTCTGGAACACCAACACATAGTTTATCAACAGCAAGATGGTGTCCCATTTTTCTTGTTTTGTACACCTGTAACAGTCAAATGTAAACAATGGATTTCTCTAAAAACTTAGCACAGAAAAAAAAAACTTATAAATATATTTTTATGTTGTCTTTTGATATGTCTTTTTTTTCTTTTGTTTTGTTTTTTATTTACCAACCCTGAAAGAAAATAACTCAGTTTCAGATTTATCTTTTTTATCTCAGACTGGTTTTTATCAACAACTTAACTCTAAGTTAACGAAGTGCTTTTCAAAGTTGCCTCATTTCTTTGGCCTTTAAACTAATACAGTTGAAAGGCCATTCATCACATAATCTTTTATTGCACTGCATTTTTCATTTCTTACAAAATATAAAAGTTCAGAGAATGTTTTCACAGTTCACTGTAGTTTCACTCTACAGAAATTTGTCCAGCTGTGTACCTCAGAGTTTCTTGCTGCTATTTATCATACAGACCTACTTTACAACATATTCAAGGTTTTTAATGGATAATTAATAAATAATATAAACCTTGGTAAGATTTTCCAGTCTCAGTAAATCATTTTTGCCCGCTCCCCTCAGGACCCTCTTTCTCTCTGCAGCAACATCTACATCTTCCTCTCCCACACTACTGTGTATATACTTGTTGTTTTGCCTAAAATATATTTTTAAACATTAATCAAACTTTCTATGCCAAAATCATATGTATAAATTGCACTGAACGTTTTTTATAATCATAATATATTTTTTTGTTTTGTTCCATGCATGAGCTGCTACTAAAATCATCTAAGCATTCAGGACATTTATTTAAATTATTTGAATTCAAAGACTTCTACAACTAAATGCAGTATATGGTCACATGAAACATTTACAAATTAACAATAAAACATCTGACAAACTTTTGTAATCAAGCAACAAAGAAAATATGTATGTTGAAACTTTACTTACAGGTACAAGCATCTACATGAATTAGGTTAATACATTTAACCTTGGAATGATGAAAATTTTATTTTTAAAATTCATTAACAAGAAGGTGTTTATTTAATTAGTGAATTTCATGCTTAGGCCAAGTGTCTTGAAGTGGGATTACACAACCATTGTTGATATATTTAAAAATATATGACCCCCCCCCCCCACCCAATAAAAAAAAAACAGTAAAAGACACTGTATTTAATAAAAGAAAGTTAGGAAATCTATTATTACTCATTATCCTATTTTTGTACAACATTACTATGACAGACAATATCTTTCTGATTCATAACCCACTTCTGACAATTTAGACAAAGTTATCAATTCAAATTAAATATATTTTATTAAAAAGTTTAAAACTTAAGGGGAAAAAATCTATTAACAAAAAATAACAGCAAAATCACTTATGTATAAGTATACCAAACAGATATCTAATAATATTATTAAAGATGTACATCTCTTTACTCATCATATTTGAGCAAGCATCATCTATTTTTCAGTTAAAAGGATAGATTAGTATATGATTATTTTGCTGTTGAATGTTTAGTTACCAAGTTTAGTTACCAGAATTTAGTGTATTAAAAGTGTACAGAACTATTTAAGATTTATGTTAAACTAAAATAAAGTAAATCATTTAGAAGAACACCCCACAGCTATATTTTCTATCTATTTCAACAACTACACACACTGTGCAATCATAATACATCTAAGTACTTTTAATGTTTTGACATAACTATAACACTATCCAATTTAATTCCATATTACTTTTTCATCAGGTTCACATCTTACAACTTTTTCTACAGTCCTCTTCCCTTCTCACAAAGTAAAAAATATTTTTAGGTAAGGTTATTCTAAGTATACAGCAATGTGCAGCTCTAACTTTACACCAATCATCTAGAGTTATTGCCCTTACCAACTATAGTGAAATACTAACTATCCACCAGTTTATAGCAATGAAGAAAAATTAAACTGCTGGATAGACCAGCATCTTAGTTTTATTGCAATTTAAATTATCACTTTCCAAAAGAGCAGAACTGTATCTAAGGTAAGTCAAAAGCATAAAAATTATGGGAAGAAAATCCTGTCAGAATTTGTATAAATAAACGTTTATACACTTTCAAAACCATTCTTGTGACTACAGTCAACTTCACATACTGGAGGATGGTCAGTTATCAAGTAAATACAGTAAACAGTGATTTTATTGGATTAACTAGAAATAAAACTTGTGAGTCATTTGTCAGAATGTGTATAGAAAGCATCAAAAAACTTTCACTAAACAAACAAACTTACCAGAACCTAAATACAGAATTTACACAATTAGTTCCACAAATATCTTACATAGTTTATATAGCATTATAATTTCAATGACAGGTGCTGTTTTATATGCCTAAACAGGTATTTTATGTAAATGGTACCTGTTTGAAAACAGGGTTCCAGAAGTTTTTATGTAAAAAATAGCTAAAATCTTGCCTTCAATTTTTAAGTCTAAACTGAGACAAAACTATCAAAGATGATGATCACTTCTCTATTCCTACCAAGGGGCATATAACTCTGAAAGGTCTTAAAAGCACAGTGTTTACAGGTAAGGTGGGTATGGGTAGGATGTTTCTATTCATTCCTTGAAATCTGGCAAACCAAATATATTGTGATTACTATATACTTGGTATGCTGTAATAATTTTCAGATAGCAGACAACCATGAGGCATAAAGAAATGTTATATTTAATTTCTAAAATCATTCAATACAAAATTCATCTTTACTCCATCACAAAATAGCATTTTCATAAAATGTGACAAGGGGAATAATTCAGGATGACTGTTAAGGCAACTCCAGAAACTAAACAAGAATGACATCAAAGTATTAATTCCCATTCAAATCAATATATACTGCAAAAATAGATGTAGCACCAACTAAATATTTCTATGGACATAATATATATATTTATGCAAAGTACCAATGCAGTATTCAAACTTGTATCATACATTTTGATGCTTTTACCATCAAGTTACAAACTTCATAAGTCTTTGATATCTGGTTGTGCTTAACATATTTTCACAGTGTATCACAGAAAGAGTTTTCTTTTTTAACTGTATCATATCTATTCCTACCTGGCTTTAATGAAGAATCTGTATTCACACAATAAGGTGATCACAAAGAAAACAAGGCCCATTATTGACATAATGACCAACTTTTTGGTGATCAAATCCCAGCGGAGTGGCGACTGCATCATGTCATACTGACCTGTAATTGAATTTGATATGGAAATGGAAACATGTTAAACAGAAGAATCTGTCAAAGCTTTACACATGTATCATACCATAAAAAAATTAATCATTTTGTAATTAAGAATAAACTCAAAGCAAAAAAGAAAAAGATGTATGGAATCTGATCACGGTCAAGTCAAGGTTATTATTACTAAAAGTAGAAATGTTTCAAATGACTTGAAATATCAACTCACAAATTGTTGTAATGTGATGCAGACTGATTCTTTAAAAGGAAGAAATGAGATATGGACAGACATTTAATACCACAATATCAATGACTATAGCTCTCTTGGCAGATATGTTGGCTTTAGAGACAGCAAAGTCTAATATATACGCCAACACAATTCTACTTGGATAAAGGGATTTTTCAATAAGCTTTAACATTTAATGAAGCAACTTCAAGCAGTAAAATGATAAAAAGCTTACCAGTTTTGAAGTAGAATTCATTCTTGTACTGATTAAATGCAATATCCATGAGTCCCCTACCAAGGCAGTAGTTAGGAAATATCAGGAAAACATCCCTCATAATGTTGTGTGCTTTATCTAATGCCTGAAATGAAGTATGAAATCTCAATCACAAGGAGAGAATTCACACCTCCTCAATACTATCTTTCCCATATAACAAATCAGTCTTTTTTTTAAACCAAACTTAATGTGTTCCTTTACAAATGATTACATTTAAAATGATCAACAGAAATTGCAGTTACAAGAAAGGCAGTCAATTTACATTTTTCTAAGTTTCAAACGTATACAGTTAACCTAACTCACAAAATGGTCAAGGTTTTATCCTTCAAAAAACTTTTTTAATATGAAATGAAAAGGAACATTCAATTTAATAAGAACAGTTGAAATGCAATTCTTTGAATCAGTGATGGGAAAAAAATCAAATTTTGCATTTTATCCCATCTTCATTCCAAGCAATTAAACCGAGCAATGAATGTTTTCATTGTGTGACATTATTTTTTTCTGTCATATTCATCTGATCACGTCATATTAAAGACAAAAAGAAAATGATAAACAAACCTGATCATAAGAGAAGATCTCAAGCAGGAAGCTTGACACGATACATGTGATTCCCGTGAACAGGTTAATCACTATCAGGAAGATGTAGGCGGTACTTGGCTCCTTGAAGAAGAATGAGGCTGGATACATCACAGGGGTCATTGACCATCTGTAACATAGAAAAAAAAAACATTGCAAAGATTTCTGTCTTTTTTTCTTGCACAACTGTCACTCTGAACATAATCTAACTCATCCTGCACCATTTTTTTCACACCTGCTACATGAGATAAAAGAGTAAAATTAATATCAGACCTATGACATCTCATCTAACAAACAATTATTACATTAAATATCATTATTATTTTCTTACATTATGCCTCATTGCATATTTCTCTCTCACTTCAAGCCATTCATTAACATTATATAAATCTCATTCTCCAAAGGGAAGATTATCCTTACACAGTTTTTAGTGATAAAATTGTAATGCTGTCACAATTAACTGAAAATTCATGTTAACCATTAATATATAATTAACTGAAACTGCCACAGTAAAGTTTGGCTATCAATGTATTACTTACCCATACAAGAAGAAGAGGGCTATGACTGCAGGCAGGTTGGTGGAAGAGACATAAGCTGGTATCTGGAAGGCCAGCAGTATCACAATGATACAGATGGCTGGTATCACATAGTTACACTGTAATTAAAGCAAACACATTGGCTTTAATAAGTTTTGATTGGCCTTGCCAGATGGAACATCATTCTGGTCTAAGTTGCTTATCACATAAGTAGTCACTACTATTATATACGTAAAACAAAGACATCATTTCTTCTGACTGGATTTTATTGTTCGTGGTCAAAATTTCCATACAGATATCAGCTGGACTTGTTACAATAAGATGAGAAATTACCCTTATTGTGACAAAAACTATTAACATAACAACATACCATATCCCAAACATAGTTGCCAAGCCAGTAGATAACTGGATTTAGTCCACTCACAAACTGCAGGTGTTTAGCTTTGGTTGATCTCTCATATACCAGGAAGACGACAAAACTAGCAGGAACGAAGGACATGGCAACAATGATAAATATGGCTATCAGTACGTCGGCTCCTTGTAATCTAGTGAACAAGAGAAAAAATACTGTATAAATCACTGTGCATTTGGAAATATTTCCTTAGGGAAAAAACATACAATTACAAAGGCAATTTTATCAAAAATCTCCATTCAAGGAATTATGTTTTGACTTTGTAGAAGAAAAGTTAATTAGAGATGAGTCACTATCATGACAAATATAGTTAACAATCGTTTGACATTATTAAGGAAAAGAATTATGCAAAACTTTTTTGTTTATGATGAAAAGGAAAGATTCTGAAACTTGTGACAATAAAAGTGATCATTCTGTTATGGGATGTAGAGTTCCATATTCTAAAGTCTTGTCTATAAAAATAAAATTATAATAAAAATCTGATTTCTTGAAGTAATACGTACATATAGTCCATATTAAGAATATTGTTGGTCTGGTTCATTGGGTGGTTGGTTAATGTAATTCCTGAAATACAAGGTTAATAGGCATTCAAATCAGCACTTTCTTATTTCAAGTACAATCTTTATAAAAACCTTATTAAAAACTACATACATGTAATACACTGTACTCACAAGCAAATCAACCACAACAGTATTACCATCAACATTAGACTTCTTATATATTCTTACATTCACAACCTTCTCTGTTAACATAAACCCTTTCTCATCTTGCTAAGTTAAGTATTTACAGTTGATTCAGTTAGACTTTAACACCTTTTTAAAAGTCTCCAATATCATATTTTATATGTGGGCTGTATATCATTCTTCAGGGGACTCCCATCCTCAGTAAGATAGTACAAACTTTCTCCTATAAACTGTTATGGTTGGAAGCAGAACATTAACCCATGACCATTTATCAATGAAACTTTAAGTAATTACAAGTCAGAAACCTTACCACAACAAAAGACAGCTAAAGTGTAGATTTTGTAAGTCTATCAGATAAATAAATATAATTCCAGTAAATGCACCTACCATAGGCAGAAGGATGGCCTTTACTCTTTGGTAAATTTGCCCTCAAAATAGCATTGTTCAATGTGTTCAGAAACACAGGCATGGAGTGGTAGCCTTTGGTGTTATACCATATCTGTGTATCAAAATATTTAAACGTAATGAGCCATAGTTCACAGAACATTGAATGTTTCATTTTGTATTTTTCAGTAGAGGGCTCAAATTTGAACAAAAAAGAAATAAAGGGTCCTATAAAGCTTCTAAAATTTGCTTTCAATTACATCCAAGCATTAATAAACAGAAGTTGTAATGTGGAAGATCACCATAAAAGAATGAAATGACAATGAAAAATTCAGGCAAGGGTGGTGGCAGTGAGCATAATGGTGGTCTGGGAATATGAAAATCCCCTATCGGCCATTTTTTTTTTTTTTTTTTAAATTTCAAAATTTTTGTAAAGGGCCAAACAAAGAACATCTGTACCAAATTACATTTAAATCTGCCAAAAAGTTTCAGAAAGAAAGATTTTTAAAGTTTCTCCTTTAGAAACAGGGAAAATTAGTCCCGCCTCTATACAGTCACATTTTTTAACAGATCTCTATATATTTCACAAATTATATACAAAAGTACATTTCTGCCAAATTATTTTCAAATCAGACTAGCAGTATCTCAGAACTAGAGCTAACACTGAATGTGATTAATACCCCCACAATACAGTTGTGTCAGAGAAAAAAGGGAAATACAAAATGCGTCACACACATCTAAACTTACTGGGGATCTTGCACACCAAGTTTTAAGTCTGTAGTCCTAAAGATATGGATTTAGTTCACAAGATTTTGCCATGAAAGGCCATAAAACAACAGATCAGACATTTGTGTGCATATAAAACATGTCACACACATCTACACTTACTGGTGAAGATGCAAACCGAGTTTCCAAACAACAGAAATATGGAAGTAGTTCGTGTCACAAATTTTTTTTGTTTCATTTGCCATAGCAACCAGAGTTCTGGATGGAAAGCAATAAAAGGAACATTCTGGTATAGTGTGGCTAAAAACCATTCAGTGGTTTAAGAGGAGATGTTGCTTAAAGCAATGTGTTGAAGTACGGACATTAGACTAGCTCACTTAAGCCACAGCTGTGTCCTGAATTATTTTTAGATAAAACTGTTTGTTTTACTTTATGATTAAGCTTAATAAATAATAAACATAAACTGAATATGTACAACATTAATTCAAAGATTGTGCAATAAATCAAATGACAGTGCTCACTGAAAGCATTGGAAAGGCTTGTTTTCTCATCTAGCAGTTGTCATTATTCCCAGCAAATCTCCAACAAGCTCAGAAGACAACTTTTTTTCCAAAAATAGACAAGCATGATACTACTGAACTAACAAAATCAATGAAACAGTCAAATAAAAGAAACTTACAATTGTTGAACCTCTGACTGCAACATGTCTGAACACTGTCGGACTGCCCTTTCCAAAATCATCTGGTACAAACGTCTTCTCCGTACCAAAACTGAATGCTCCATACCTGAAAATACAGAAAACAGAATAAATTTGCAGGATGTAACAATGATATTGGTAAACAGACCTTAAGAAGGGACAAAACACATATTTATCATTTATAAAGGATTTTTTAATTAATTTAACTCATAAACAAATAATTTAATATCTACTAAAGATATGTATATCAAGTAACAAGAAAGTGCCACTCGAAGATGATATTTTGTGTAACTGAAACTAACCTGTGAAGTCGATATTCATCTGCAGTGTAGAGATAAAATTTGCCCTTTTCCTGGTTAGTGTGTTTCATCTTTTTGACAGAGATGTCCTGCATGATATCACGTGTGACCACTCGGAACTGTGGTGGTTTTTTCTCCGCTGTAGAACACTCAAATCCAGACTTGTCTGTCTTACACACACACTCCGGCTCATACTTCTCTGATGGAATACTCTCTAGAACAGAGGAAATAAAGGAACTGCACAAAAAAGACAGTAAATGTCACTTACTTTTTTATTCAAAATATATGTAACAGATCAATACACTTGCATGGAATCATTACGACTTTCCTCCACACAGGTTTTTGTACTTGATACAAGTTTTTACTTTCCTTCAATTTCTTCAATACATGTAACATATTTCTTTCTTAAAGCTTTGATTTCCAAGGTTTTGCAAAAAAAAAAGGCCTAGATGCAGCTATTTAAGTTTAAAAACAAAATACAATAGAGATTCTGTAAAACTATAAACTCATGATTATTAATATCATAGACGACATACTAGTTGGTTTTACAAAGTCTGGTATTTCTAGCGGTTTTCCTTTATCAGATATAACAGCTGCGTGCGGTACATAGTTCTCAAGCTGAATTCCTGGTACAAACACCCTCTCACATCCTTGCTCGTAATATTTAGACAAAAGCTGTAGGGTGTGGTCAGACAGGTTCAAGTTATTGAAAATATCCAGATCTATGGAACTGTTAAATGGAGATTTCAGAACACAAGTGGCACCAACACCTGAAAATTGTAAAAACATAAATATTTGTAAGTTAGTGATTACAAAACATGGACAAATTCAGTCATAAAATCAATATAGATGCTGAAACATGCTGCAAATATCTCATTAATTGTCAATGACTTATTTCAAATATTCAACATGCAAATTGTGAATTAACACTATAGAACAAACTTCAAGAACAGACCCTGTGTCATCAAGTAAAATTTAACATAAAAAATTTCCACTCAATAAACAGAGAAGCTGAACATCCACCATATTACAGCAACCATTCAACCAGTCATGAATTACAAGTAAAAAAGTACAGAACTACTCAACCAGTCTTGAATTACAAGCAAATAAGTACAGAACCACTCAACCAGTCGTGAATTACAAGCAAATAAGTACAGAACCATTCAACCAGTCATGAATTACAAGCAAATAAGTACAGAACCACTCAACCAGTCATGAATTACAAGCAAATAAGTACAGAACCATTCAACCAGTTGTGAATTACAAGTAAATAAGTACAGAACCACTCAACCAGTCGTGAATTACAAGCAAATAAGTACAGAACCATTCAACCAGTTGAGAATTACAAGCAAATAAGTACAGAACCACTCAACCAGTCATGAATTACAAGCAAATAAGTACAGAACCATTCAACCAGTTGTGAATTATAAGCAAATAAGTACAGAACCACTCAACCAGTCGTGAATTACAAGCAAATAAGTACAGAACCACTCAACCAGTCGTGAATTACAAGCAAATAAGTACAGAACCATTCAACCAGTTGTGAATTATAAGCAGATAAGTACAGAACCACTCAACCAGTCGTGAATTACAAGCAAATAAGTACAGAACCACTCAACCAGTCGTGAATTACAAGCAAATAAGTACAGAACCACTCAACCAGTTGCAACCAGTCATGAATTACAAGCAAATAAGTACAGAACCACTCAACCAGTCGTGAATTACAAGCAAATCAGTACAGAACCACTCAACCAGTCGTGAATTACAAGTAAGTAAGTACAGAACCACTCAACCAGTCATGAATTACAAGTAAATAAGTACAGAACCATTCAACCAGTTGTGAATTACAAGCAAATAAGTACAGAACCACTCAACCAGTCATAATTTACAAGCAAATAAGTACAGAACCATTCAACCAGTTGTGAATTATAAGTAAATAAGTACAGAACCACTCAACCAGTCATGAATTACAAGCAAATAAGTACAGAACCACTCAACCAGTCGTGAATTACAAGCAAATAAGTACAGAACCACTCAACAAGTCGTGAATTACAAGCAAATAAGTACAGAACCACTCAACCAGTCGCAACCAGTCATGAATTACAAGCAAATAAGTACAGAACCACTCAACCAGTCGTGAATTACAAGCAAATCAGTACAGAACCACTCAACCAGTCATGAATTACAAGCAAATAAGTACAGAACCATTCAACGAGTTGTGAATTATAAGCAAATAAGTACAGAACCACTCAACCAGTCGTGAATTACAAGCAAATAAGTACAGAACCACTCAACCAGTCGTGAATTACAAGCAAATAAGTACAGAACCACTCAACCAGTCGCAACCAGTCATGAATTACAAGCAAATAAGTACAGAACCACTCAACCAGTCGTGAATTACAAGCAAATCAGTACAGAACCACTCAACCAGTCATGAATTACAAGTAAGTAAGTACAGAACCACTCAACCAGTCGTGAATTACAAGTAAATAAGTACAGAACCACTCAACCAGTCGTGAATTATCAGCAAATAAGTACAGAACCACTCAACCAGTCGCAACCAGTCATGAATTACAAGCAAATAAGTACAGAACCACTCAACCAGTCGTGAATTACAAGCAAATCAGTACAGAACCACTCAACCAGTCATGAATTACAAGTAAGTAAGTACAGAACCACTCAACCAGTCGTGAATTACAAGTAAATAAGTACAGAACCATTTAACCAGTTGTGAATTACAAGCAAATAAGTACAGAACCACTCAACCAGTCATGAATTACAAGCAAATAAGTACAGAACCATTCAACCAGTTGTGAATTATAAGTAAATAAGTACAGAACCACTCAACCAGTCGTGAATTACAAGCAAATAAGTACAGAACCACTCAACCAGTCGTGAATTACAAGCAAATAAGTACAGATCCACTCAACCAGTCGCAACCAGTCATGAATTACAAGCAAATAAGTACAGAACCACTCAACCAGTCTTGAATTACAAGCAAATCAGTACAGAACCACTCAACCAGTCGTGAATTACAAGTAAGTAAGTACAGAACCACTCAACCAGTCATGAATTACAAGTAAATAAGTACAGAACCACTCAACCAGTCATGAATTACAAGTAAATAAGTACAGAACCACTCAACCGGTCGTGAATTACAAGTAAATAAGTACAGAACCACTCAACCAGTCGTGAATTACAAGTAAGTAAGTACAGAACCACTCAACCAGTCATGAATTACAAGTAAATAAGTACAGAACCACTCAACCAGTCGTGAATTACAAGCAAATTAGTACAGAACCACTTAATCAGTCATGAATTTTAAGTAAATTAGTACAGAGTGCAATTATATAAGATTTTGAGTTGAAGTTATGAAAAGTTAGGACTCTCCAGCAAAACTGCTCTAACTTGAACATATTTCTGAAAAATATACCTTAAAACTACACCTTTCTATTCTGTAAATACAGAAGACTAAAATGAAGGGACAAACCTGATGGCAGTTTGAATGTATTGATAAGTTCTGTTGGTCCTGCATCAGTCAGGTAATTCAATGCTCTCTCACTGACATGCTCATTGGAATATGGAATAAAGTTTCCCTTGGGCTGAGTAACATTGAAATACTGCGAAGGACTCATTTCTAGTGGAGGAAGATCTTCATCTTTAGGGGCAGACAGGGCCACTGTCATGGCAATAGACACAAAAAGAGCTGGCAAGATAATCTGAGAGAACAATCCTTTCCAGTTACGGGTGATATAATGGAACCGCTTGAAAAGTACTGCTCGGAAATGGTTAAGAAGTAGTAAATTTTTTGACAGAACACGGGACCCTTTTCCAGACAGCATCTCAAAATTTCTTTCATCTGCAATATACAATTTATAAATTTTTATTCAACAGTTTACATGTATATCATCAACCTTTTTTCAAAATAATACAATCATAAAATGCACCACTCTGCTTTTGAAACAAGCACTATATTAAGCATCTTCAATAGAAAAAAAACATGCTTTAAGCAAACATTTTTGATTTTTCTAGATTTAAAAACCAACAACAAACGAAAGAAAACACAACAGTTTTCTTACAGAATTCTGATACACTATCTGTATTGCTAACTTGGCAGTTTTGCTAAGAATAAATTTACACTCTATCTATTGTTTTTTTCAATCTTAATGCTTTGACATCATTATACATGCACCTGTTTCATTCTGTTGGTCTACACTGACTTGTCTTTCTAGTCTGTGATTGGTTATGTTTTCTGACACATGACAGACTTCTCTATGGTTTGTTGGTGAGTCAGTCATGTGACCTAGTTCCAATACGTTTCCACCATTCTGACTGGCTGATGTAACATGAGGTTCTGTTTGGCCACCTGCAGCTTCATCTAGCATTTCCTCCAGTGGTGGTGAAGCTGCCCTTGGTTGACTATCAGGTACAGGGTTCAATGTTTCTAATGGCTTGGGTTCAAGCTTTTCTGTAGTAAGAAGCAACATAACATTCTTCTTGTGTTTATGAGTAAACAAAAGAATCATTCAGCATTCTACCATGTAACAGACATTAAATGTGACTCTTTTCAAAAACATTTTTTCTGAAGAAGAAATTTCTAACGGATAAAATGCCTGTTGCTAATCAACAGGGAAAGGATAGAATGATTTACTTATTGAAAGATGGATTACCAGTGTGACACTGGCATTACTTTATGACAGCCGTCCAATGTTGGGCAACGTTAACAACATTCAAGTAACAGAAGTTTATACCTTGTTCATCTTTTATAGCATTTTCAGTGACTTCTAGAAACACTTCCTCCAGGTTACTGTCTGCTACACCATAGCTACTGATGTGTAAGTTATCTTCTCCTGTTTCTAAGGCCTGTAAATTGATTAAACATTTTTACAGAATTCACAAAAGAGCTTATTACTGTTGAAATATTATCAAACAATCAAAACAGAACAAATTTACTGTGCTGTGAAAACATTTTTTGGACTGAACAATACTTCTTGCTGGGGAAAAATGCAATTCAATAAAAAATTAGGGTCATCATTACTCTGAATAATCACTGTACTTGTAAGTATATCAAGAATAGCTGTTGCTGTTACTTTTGATAACAATGGGTCAGTGATTTTGAAGGACAACTTTAAATGTTTAAAAAAAAAAAATTAGTTTTCACAAATTTAACATAAAATAATACAATTTTGAAAAAAAAAATCATATATATTTATATATATATTTGTCTGATTTTAGTTTTTGTTTTGCCTGATTTCTATTTCACATAAAATCTTATCAGGGTTGTATATTTCTTACCTGGAAAAGTTTTTCAAAGTTCCCTTTCTGGGCCTCCTGATAAGGCAATATGTAGTGTAGTTCTCTTCTGGTTTCAGTTTTCAGGTAAGCAGACGACACATATTTCTGTATGAATCCAGTAACGGCAGATGACTCACATTTGGTGACAAAAGCATTCTGGGTAGCCTCTGCACTGTCTAGGGTATCTGTTGAACGTATATCTGGAAAAAAGAACAAAATCCACTGACATAAAAAGTTTACATAGCTATTTACAAACCAAATAAAATGCATACAACATTCATTATAGTCATATTACAACCTACATGTACATCCTTTTACTTTTGTTACATTCCAGGCATATATTTAATAACTCTAAAACATAAGGTCTGAGTATCACTTGCCCTATTCTTCAGTGAAGATGTACATGACATTTGTTTTGAAATTTTTCTTCAGGTTAGTACAGAGATCATAGAACAACCATTTAGAAGATTGAAAATATGAGATACCTTCTTCTTTTTCCTGTTTGACTAATTTGAGATGATAACCTTCACAAAATGTATTCTTCAGAAATAATGAACTTCCACAACACTTCAATTCCCCATTAGATATTATTGCTATTCTGTCACCCAACAGATCTGCTTCATCCATGTGGTGTGTGGATAGGAGAATCGTTCTTCCATTCTTGTATTTAATCAACAGGTCCCAGATGGCTCTGCGGGCATAAGGGTCAACCCCTGCTGTTGGTTCATCCAAGATAACAGTACGTGATCCACCAACAAATGCTATAGCAACAGACAGTTTACGCTGCATACCACCTGATAAGCAGTCTATTTGACTTTTACGCTTCTTTGGTAAACCAAGATCACCTATCATCCTGTAAAACACAATTTCGTTTTTTTATAAACACATCTAGATTCAAAAAGACTAATGGTTTAAGTATGTCTCAAACCATTCACTCACTAATGAATCTATCTCAAGATGAACAAGATTCTGATTTCTTTCTTTCTTTTTTGTGCACATTTTAAAATTTTCACCATAAAAGTCAGAATACAGTAGAAGTAAACTCTTCATTTCCTTTAAGACTTTTGCTATGCACCAATCATGCAACAGTACAATAAAAATGCAGTCCAACAAAGAAAATGATCTGGTTTGTTACTCATTTGTGTTTCAACTTTGAAATTTGTTTAAGATTTAAGGAAGCAAATTATACACCTATGCTCTATTATAGTTCTATGCAGACTGACGAAATATCACCAAAAGCTAAGGATATCAAAGTATTATATCCACTAAGACATACTGATCAAGTGAGCTTTAAAAGTGTTATTTTCTAAAGGTGCTTACATGTCCATTTCTAGGTTGATGTCAGATGTTTTCATGCCTTTCAGTCTAGCATAAAACCAGAGATGTTCCTCAACAGTCAGTTTATCAAAAAGGACATTATGCTGCGGACACATGCCAAGACCTTGACGGATAATCTCCATGTCTGTTCGGATATCATGTCCATATATGGAGGCTGACCCTGCAGTGGGTGGAAAGAACCCTGTAAGAATTGACCTGAAACACAAAAGCTATTATTTGAAAAAAACACCACCTGAATTCTATTTTAAAACATGTAAGTTAAGCTTTGTGTTCATAATTTGTCAGTTCAAGTGTTTTTTAAGCATCACTGATGAAACTGCATGGTGGTTTCTAAAGAAAATGTCAGACTCAATGAATACCAAAATGTATCATTCAAATGAAAAGTTTAAGAAACATTTATTCAAATCTTTTCTAAAAATCTATATCAACAAACAACCTTTAAATGAAAACTCTATGTTGTTACCATGGTGACAGGTAAACTTAACAAAAACTGTCATACTACAGGTACAGATATAATGACCTAAGGCCAGTACTTACATTGTAGTAGTTTTGCCAGCACCATTATGTCCAAGGAATGAGGTTATCTGCCCTTCATATAGGTTCAAGCTAAGATTTTTCACTGCCAGTTTCTTACTAGATTTGTACATCTTGGTTAGGTTATCTATACATACACCCTGTGTCAAGTGAGACGGTTCTGCTTCAAACTTGGATGCCTCTTCTGTAATGTAAAAAGTCAAAGCAATTGCAGTCATATTTTAAAACAGAAATCTTAAACAATTTCAGTTTGTTTTTTTTGTTTTGTTTTTTTTTTCAAACTTAACATTTTAATCATTTATGAGCTATAAAAATGCCTCTTAGAATTCAATGAGATTCATGGTGACTGCAGTTTAAGTTTACTTTATGCTTTTAGGGTGTAACAAAAGCACCTACAGTCAAAATGCATTTCTTCTGATCAGCTGCAGACCTTATCATTTTTTTCATAGAAATGTCCTTTCACATCTTTCATTTTAATTACAAAAGCACTGAAGGAACTAAAAATGTTTTAAAATTTGTTGTAATAGGTAATTTTGATCCATTACAGCTTGTCAGATTACATTTTAACTGTAGTTTGATTACCTGGATCTCGCCCCATGGCTCCTGCCTGGTCCTCTTCCATAACAGAGAAGCCTTGATGTCTTTGGCACAACCCTGTTAGACTACAGCAGTCTGAATCAACCATCTTCATTGTACCCCCACACCAATAAGACTTTGTGAAAGGGAAATACCATGGCTTTGGCAAACCATAGGATCCTATATCAAACATCAAGAGAAGTTTCAAATAAGTCTGGCTTTCTTTACTTTAAAAGAATATTCAGGTATTTCAGAGGGACAGAGGGTCGGGCATTTACACGACAGTGTATGTTTTTAATCCATTGCAGTTGATTTAAACTAGTGTTATTTAACACCCAGATTAATCAATTAATTGATTGTCCTCTTGCTTTGAATCCTTTACTTCTATACTTTATAACTGACTGCTTAAACATGCTGCACTGTAAAATGCTTATAAGACCTTGTTCAATACTTAATTATAGAGATACCTCAAGTCCAATCAACATAAAAATTGAGATATTAAAATCTTTAAAGAAGCTACATATTTCAACAAATGACTTTAATTGAGCATCTAAAAACAGGACTGTTTTGTAAAGGAGACAGTGGTTATTGTTTTCAAATGCAAAAATCAATGAAACTGTTCACAACTTCACACTTTAGCTTTACTACTTGGCACACAGCCAAGATAGTGTTTAAACTGATATAAGGGCCTACCTGGAAAGACATTTTCAATATACCATGCTAGGATGGCATACAGGAAGGCATCAAAAATCATCATGAGCTGCACCATAAGTAGATTATACTGGTCCCCTTCTACAGGTGAGATATAGATATTGCTCCATTGTACACCCACCCCAGTCTCCTCATAGAATGCAAAATACTTCCCACCCAGACCAAAGGCAGTTGTAGAAAACAAGGACTGAAAATCAATCATAGAACATGTTTTAATTTCCTACCTAAAGAAATAACTTCTATAGCAGCATTGAAAACATCAGAATTCATAAAGCATATCCTTAGCTAAGCATCAGATAAAACACAATGTTTGACAAGATATGCCTGGGGCATACAGATTAGTTATCTGTCATAAAATCATAATCATTATGGACCATATGACAAATTACAAAATTTTAATTAGAACACCTTTTTGGGTAGTAAATCCTACTTTCAGTAATTATCATAGCATAAAACCTTAAGGAAATTGTTGTATTAAGTATAATTACCACCAGAGTTTTCACAATGGAAGAGATACTATCGCCTGCAACATCTTCTTTGATGGCGACATACATGTATGGTACATACGTTAGGAAGTAGATAATTCCTGCACACGCTGCTGCAACTTTGGCCTTGGAATATAATGTACTGATCAGGAAACTGAAAAATCAATTAAAACTGATCATAGCAAGGTAACTTGTAACTGTATTTAATACATGTGTAATTACCACTTTGTTGTTTCTTGCAATTATCCAATTCATTGTTCAGATTCTTTTATACTGCATTATCCTTTCACTGTTATTAGTGTAAAATGCTATATTCATCAAAGAGTGACGACTGGGTCTGCTGTACAGATTATCAAATAAATGCACTATATAACAAGAAAGATTAACTTACCAAAATGATATAGTTGCTATGGCAAACAGCTCTAGGGTGGTGAAAACAACAAAAGCATTACTATACGTGAGCACATGGCCATATTTGAGCATGGTAGTCAGTACTATCATAGAGATAGTGAACTGAACAAAGGTTGTTATGAACCAGGCCAGCCAGTGTACAGCATTGCTCAGACCCATCATCTTCATCACCTGATCAGAAGAAAAGGTGTATCAATTAAAACAAACCAATCAACAGCAATCTTTCATTTTAAAGCACTGCCTGACAATCAACTTATGATAATGTTTACCAACATTTGTTACCTTCTCAATAACACTACCTGTTTGCTATGTCCATACATCTGCTGTAACATTTTTTGTTAAGTTTTCACTTTCATATCAAGAAATTTCCAACATTTCTAGCAACTGGACATTTCATTCTAGAAAGGCATTTTTTGTTTAAAATCCCATAAACTTGATTCCCAGTGTCTTACTAACATAGAATTCTGCTCATTTAGTACTCCGTTTGGAATTTTTAAAAATATTCCTTTCGTATATTCTAAGTTGTGAAAATTCAGACTGTTAAGTATTAATAATACCTCTTTGAGTCTTTGTTCTTTCTCGTATACAATACTCTGAACCAACATGGCCACTGAATATACCCAGGACACCGTCAAACAGAGGGGCATTACATGTTCTATCATAAACACAAACCTAAAAATAGAAAACATACATGGGACTGACAAAATTTTGAAAGACAAAATTTTTCTATGTATAACTTTTCCATTATATGTTATATAAAACTCTTTCAGAAAAACATGAATTGCTGTTAGAATTATTTACTTATCTATTTTAGAAAACTTAACTCAATAATTCATGTCATTATCAGTCTCAGCTTTTGGAATTCAATTTGGACTTATGCCAAAATCTGATAAGCACAATCAACAAAGTTTTGCATTCTAAAAACAATTTCTATATTGGGAAACTGCAACCATAGTTACAGATTGACATTTACTAAACAAAAAATCAACAGGAACCATCTACTTAAAAGCCTACTTAGATAACAATAATACACTGAAATGGAAATGAAAACTTAATTCATGGAAAAACCTAAACAAAAATAGAATACACAATCTGATCTGTTCACATGTCTTCCTATCTATATCACTCAAGAGCACTTAAACAGCTTGATTATCATTTTTATTAACTTTGTACTTGACATTAAAAAGCTATATCAGCAGTCAAACTGACCATGCAGAAGTCAATTTGCAATGATGTGTATCCTTACAAAAACAAATGTTACCATTTTTTTTGTTTTACTTCAAACTTTCATGTAAACAGTTTGACTCCCACTGAGTAAAGATGAATATGGTAAAATACTGTAATGACTGGCCCAGTCATAAATAGTACCGGTATTTTCAAATGGAATGGAAGGTGTATTTTCATTTATGAATCTTTTACAATTGAGAAGAACTTTTGTTACTTCAAATTCACATGGATTCTGAACATTCACTGTGTTTTCAGCATTTATCTTAACTATCACGCATTTTGGGCATTGTGAACACTTAAATAACTTTAAACAGTTCCAGTGTCATACAGTAACACGATTGCTTTTCATCCAAGGACAATCTAAATTATATCATGACAATTAGGACTTTAGATTGCTATACAACAATTCTCTCTGCCTCTCTCTTTAAAAACAAGTGTTTTAATATGGACAGATTCCCACTGAGAGTGCAAAGCTAAAATATCTGCTTTTTCAGTATCTAGTTTCTGCACTTCCACGCCAAATAACAAATAATGAAGCCAAGAGAAAATTCTGATGAAAATACTTAATACAGTTGAAATGTGATCAAATAAATCACAACAGAACAACTACAAATGATTCCTTAGTCATTTGAGTCTTTTTTTTTCTAGGTACTAAAAATGCAATTCAACTAAAACTGCAATGCTATGAAAAAATAACCCTATCTGCCTCCTTTAAAAAAAAAAGCATTGTCACAAAATTTTCATTCTGTTGTGATTCACTAAATCTTGTATCTCCACCACAGAACGCAAGGTTCAATGTGAAATGGAATACTGATACTCAGGTTATATTCTTCTTACTTACTTGTCATACAACCAGCAAGGATAAGGAAATCGAACCAAGTAGGTGCCTGGTTCCACAACATCTCGTCCCACTTGTACATTGACAATGGCTCTCTCTATCACATCCTGGAACCAAAAATAAACATCATTTTAAATTTTAACACAAATGTACCAAGACTTTCTTCTTGAACTAAATTAAGGTTTTCACAAGTGCTACACTTAGATATATATCAGTACAGGCAGCCACTGTCCCAGCCTGGTACAAAAATTGAAATATCTGACTCAATTTTTCTGATAAACAGTAGGATATAACTACCAGTCTGTTTAATACTGTTTTAAAACTGAATAAAACTGAATCCTCTTTCTAAAGGCATTTTTTTTATCTTCCATTGAAAAAACGTTTATAAAAATAATCAAGTATCTTTTATCTTTTGCTAATAACTGACCAATAAACCAACTTCAGAGTGTTTCAAAATAAATGTAAAACATCTCTATACCTTTTGATCTGAAAAAATACATGTTGCTTTTACCTGTATCCAAGTGAAGCCAAACTGATAGTAAGGATGATCTCCAGGGCCAGGACCAGGGAACCAGTACTTGTCTCTAACACGTTTTGTGGTTGGTGTGAATGTTGCATTCTGACGTATCTTGTACTTTATATGTGGAGGTAAGGTCTCGTTAGCATGTACATTCTCAAACACCACACCTGAAATGAGACCATATTTATAGGGAAATATTGTTCAAATCAATATGTATTCATTTCTTATTCATTATTTCTGATTTTTTAAGATATGACTTAAGTGACTTTATTTAACAGTTTTCTTCAAATATTATTATTTCTTGCAACTTTTTTACACTAAATCTAAGTAGGGGTACATGCTACTTACGTCAACATCGAAATTAAACGTTTTACAGTTATATTTTTAACCCAGTCATATAACTATCAAAAGCTTCACTGTGATTTTTAAAAAAATAATTGAATAATTTCATAAATGCCATGCCTGCTGAAATGAATGTTTATTATAAAAGCATGTATCATTCTTTACAACTTACCAGCAATGGCACTAACATTCTGGTGATACTGCTGGGTCAAAAAGAAATCCACCATTTCCCACTCGCTAGCAAATCCTTTAAACACATTAAGGTTGATGCCTGACATCAGGGTAAGCCAGGTGCAAGCTGCATTATCAATAGAATCTATCTCATGTAGGAAGAAATCAGCATCTGGGATAGTCAGATTTAAGAATTTCCTTTGCCTTGGATCATTGTTCAACAGGAATGATAGGATGCTTTTTTTCTCACGTAGATCCTTTTGTATCTGTAATGCAGTAAAACATCAAAATGTGACATTTTCATGAATCTGTAATTTAGTAAATTACCAAAATGTGAAAAATTTCACCAATCTGTAATGGAGTAAACCATTTTCATGTATCTGTAATTTAGTAAAACATCAATATGTGAAATTTTCATGTATCTGTAATGAAGCTGAACATCCAAATGCAAAATATTCATGAATCTGTAATTTAGTAAAACACCAAAATGTAAAATTTTCATGTATCTATAATGAAACAATATTTTCACAGATTATTAATGTAACAAAACAGTCAAATCTGTCGACACTAAGTAAAAAAATCTTCATTTAATCATATTTCAAAACACCACATGCTGTGAATTAATATTTCTGGAATTTGATTGGCATATAATGAAACTAACCAATCAAATTTCAAACATATAAGACTGATCATCTAAAAGGTTTTACTGAATAAATCTCATGTGATAATTGTTTATCATCCTCCCACTTTTTTCAAGAATCTAAATTCAAACTAAAAAATCACACAGACAACAATAAGACATATCTTTCGTTTCTATAGTTTAAACACAATTAACTGAACTGGCAATGGACCCAATGGACCTAATGATTCACAAATTTGTTTGCACCCAATCTTTTGTTTCTATTGAAAGTACTGGCAATAACAAAAGCATGTTTTGAAACTGAAAATTTCATTCTACTCTTATTTTGACTATTTTCAGCTTTGAAACACAAACTCTGAACATTCACCTTAAATGACTGCAAACTTGAAAAGATCAGAATCACAAATACATTTGATACTAGAATACCATGTGTTATAATTGATAAATTTCATAAAATCAAGTTTCATTTAAATCATTTTTTTACCTGCTGTATGGTTTTGATGTTCTGTCTGGTAGAGTCCTGACTCAGATACTGTCTTAGGTCTGTAGATATGGCCAACCACTCCTTAGCATAGTCACTCACTGAATCAATCAGCTTGAATGTATCATTGGCCTGAAAAGGTGGAGTTAAAATGGAATGTTAAAACACTGGAATCATGTATTGGTAAAAAGAAATTTCAAGGTTGAAAATTAACCCATGCTGGAAAATGAAATTAACTGTCTGCAATGGAAAAAATTGGCCAGCATTACTTTTTTGGCAAATTCCATGGAATTACAAAAGTAAGAAAATTTTTCCATTACATAATAATTCTCAATTTCTTAATATTACAGTAATTCTGATAGTACAAAATTAAGACAAAACACAGAATGACATTAAAAACAGAAAGTTTAGAAAGAAAACAAGTCTATACACAAGATGGCAACACACCTTCAAATTTATTTCCTTGCAATGGGAAGACAATGCTTACAGTTGCTTATAAAATGACAATTTTACCTTTTTTATGATTGTATTGACAGCTGAGTTATTTGGTGCATACAACACCTTCGGGTTACTGTACAGGACATGTATTAAAATCTTTAAATTCTTTCTTTGTTGGTAATTCAGCCCCAGAGCACCTGTGCAAAACACATGAATAAATCAACTGAGATTTTACATGGCAAAAAAAAAATGATTTTGTTTTAACACCAATCAGTTGGCACAGGAGAGAAAACATGCTTAAAGAAATGATACATCAATGACTTCATTAACTACATTCTTTATGTGCTTTTCTCAAATACACAAGGAGAAAAAGGGCAAAAAGTTTATAATATATATATATTATAAGATAAACAGAACTGACTGCCATATACTTAGCTCATTCTTCCAAAAATATACAGGAAAGATCTTAAACACCTACAACTTTGATGACAATTCAGTTGACAAGACTACTTATTCCCAATGTGTACGTTTCCAAAAACACTTACGGACATCAAAGTCTTCAAATTCTTCATCAGTGGATCTTCTCTTCCTGTCATGTATAACCACTTCTGGATTATCATCTGCATTGCCAGACTTTGTAGAATTAGACTTGTCTGTTGAACTACTCCAGTCAGCATCATTTTCAGGCTTGACAGTTGTTGAACCAGTATGACTTCCTCTTTCTTTCTTCCTGTCAGGAGGGTCATGGCCACATATTGTCTTCTGCATGCTATCCCAGAACTTTAGAAATCCTGCATATTTGTTGGGTTTCTTTGGTTTTGGATCTGTACCAGAGGCTGTGGTGGTTGTCTGTAATACATATTTAAAGAACATCAGGCAAGGAAATAGTAGAATAACTTCACTTGGGAAGGATGCAAGTACAGAAATGTGTATGTATATTCTGTAATGTAAAGAGCTGGGACACCAAAAAATGCTAACATAAGTCAAATAAGCAATAAAGACCTATAAGATTCATCTTTCATGTCCTTGGTGTGAAAAAGCATAGAAAACAACATTTTATATGTCAATCCACATCCAATAATTAAAACAAACAAAAAAATCTGTTTTACTATTTTCATGCAAAGGATGATGACAAATACAGATAAAATGAACCTGCAAATGCTTTGATCCTTTATTTTTACAACCACCTTTGGCTATGCAAAGGACTTATATCATTGTCTAATTTTTCTGACATCATTGTGTTTGTCCATATCTAGCTGTTAACAGAGATGTGTAACTGTGATAATGAACCATACCTTAACTGACTGAGTGCTGGACACCGGTGGAACCCCTGTTGTATTATTCTCTTCATACATAATGTCACACCCATCCTGCGGAAGGGCCTCAACTAGGACACTCAAATCAAGTAAATAAGTCTGGAACTTGTAAAACTTCTCCACCTGTCCAAAAAAACACATATGTTATTTGAAAAAAAAGGAAAGCAGAGCCCTCAAGTATATATGGTCAAAATAAAATAGAACTGTCACACAGAGGATGGTATAATTGTAAATTATTTAGAATATCAAGTACAAACAGATCTGAATTTATCTGCTCTCTTCAACTGCAACAGAAAACATTTTCATTCAATTTTTCCAAAGTAAATATTATATAATCATAACCTTTAAAGAACAATTAGCACTTAATTATTTTCTTAGATAAATGAGCAAAATTGATTATAAATCACAAATCTTATAAGTGTGGTTCAATCCCCATATGGGCCAGCAAAATTTCTCATGATAATTGATTTCAGACAATGCGTCTATAGGTCATTTGTCCCTCACCTCTGAAGTAAGTGAGGAAGTAGTCAGTCACTTGTGGAGAAATTGGTTAGTAAACTTGTTGGATACCCAGGAACACTGGTTAGGTGGGCTGACCACCAGGACATGACATTGGCTGTTAAAACTGGCGTTAAACCCCAATAAACCAAATCTTAAAAGAGCAAAATATTGCGAAAAGTTTTTTTGTCACAAAATCATCATTTCAAACAGCAGCTTAGTGAAATATAGCTTATCTGCTGAGTAATGTTTGCTGTTTTTTTCAGGAAATGATAAGGGTCCTTAAGTAGTGAGTAATCAAGCCACAGACTACAGTCTCAATTAGTCACTGCATCAAATTAAACTATTTATGTCTTATACACACTGTACATGACTGTCAATTAGTCTTAATTGAAAACTGCAGTATATGTTTACAGTCCCAACAGACCCTGCACTAATTACTTCTGTCTGCTAGCACTGTGCATCAACCACCTTCTGTTGTCTAGTATTACTAACCAGAAGGTTTTCTGCTTGGTCAGCAGAATGTTAAATTTCTTTTTGCATACACAGCTATAAAATTTCATTCTCATAAATATTATCGTAAGTGTTTGAAGGGTGTGACAAAAACACTTAATCATAAATAAATAAAGGCAAAACAACAATAGATTAGATGTTCATAAATTACTTGTGGCATGGTAAAAGTACATCTAAACAACTCTTCTAGCCCCACCACTTAAAGTACAAACAACAAGGAGCAAAAGTATAACTTTCTTTGTTAATTACATCTGAAACTTGCACCTTTTGTAACCTTAGAGGTTTTTGAGTTTTTTTTTTTTTATGAAGCTCTGGTTTATGAGTTTAACCAAGTTTCAAAAGATAAAGAAAGATGACATTGTACATAAACAGCTCTCATCTTTCAGTATTAGTAGCTGTGCAGCTCTACATGAAAAACAGATAGGGACAATAATCCCTGTTTCAGCTCACAGTTACAGACATATTAGGTGGACAGTTTACCTAACCACAATTACTGGGAAAAAGCGGTAAAAGACTCCATTTTTTATAAGAAACAGCCAACTTTGTAACATGAATGGTCACGGTCGGTAGTGGACCTAAACTTTCAAGTAGATACACTAACTGTTAAAACAGAGGCAGGTCCCAAAAATGCCTGTATGAAAAGATAGGCAACATGTCTATTGTTTCAACATATACAACATGCTTAGTGTTTCAATATACACAACATATTAAGTAATTCAATATAAACAACACATGATTCAGTGTTTCAATATACAAGTTTAGTGTTTCAATATGCACAACATGATTAGTGTTTCAATACATATATTTAGTCTTTCAATAAAAACAACATATTTAGTGTTTCAATATACATATCTAGTCTTTCAATAAACACAACATATTTAGTGTTTCCATATACAAGGGTATTATACAGACAGAGTAAATACTTACATCAATCATGAACTGTTCAACTTGATTGTAAATTGTTGAGAAATTCAGTAGCTTCAAACTCAGCTGAAAACACAAGAGAACTACATGCAACAAATCATGAACAGTATTAACAATAACAAGGGTCAGTTAGGTGCAACAAGTCTGTAAGAAATGTACCTCAAATCAATGACATATTGTTATCATACATAATGTATCACAGAACTATGAAAATTCAGTAACGCAAAGACAGAAAGCCATGACTATTAAAAAACAAAGAATCTTTAATTAAACTACAACAGACAGTTGTAAATGAACTGTTGCAATAGCTGAGTTCTAGTATAAACATATGTATCTTTCAAGTCAGAACTTCCTTTAATGCAAACTGAAAATAATTTCATTTTCCTTTTTTCTTATCTCTGACCATGCTTCATGACATCTTAAATTTCTCGAAATCATTTTGATATGTTCAAGTATTTTCTTTTGTCTCAAAAAAATTTTGGCAGTTAAAGAAATTGTCTTTTTCAAAATTCTATCTCAATATATATTTTATAAACAAGGTTCATTTCAATATCAAGAGTTCAATTTTAAAAAAATCATTAATTTCTGAACTGTTCCATATGCAAAATGTTAAGAGTCACATATATGCCAACTCTTTGGACCGACGACAATATCTATTTACACAGCTTAAGAAAAAAGACAAACTTACAACTTGAACTATTCTTCTGTCAGTGATCTCTTCAGTCAGAATCTCAGAGAGAACAGCAAAGTTCTTGGATGTCATGTTACACAGGATCTTCTGGGCATCAAGCTGGTAATATAATGAATGAAAACAAAGTTTACACACTCTGAAATAATTTTTATTTACATGTGAAAGTGAGGTATTATCAGTAAATACATATTTATATATTTTAAGTTCTGTAAGTGTTCAAAATTACCAAGGGGCATGGCAGTCAATGTAAATGCTCAAAAAAGTAAATTTTCAGATTATGTAAATCGAAAGTAACAGTGACCTCTTTCTCTTCTATGACTGATATAAATTAACACTAAAACATATCTCTTCCAGTATAGTGATTTTGATAAATGAAATTTATGGTTGAAAATTTTTTTGCAGCATTCAACTTTATTCTTATGGAGTAAAATTTTTTTACCAGTGAATACATTTATGTCAAAAGATTGGTAATAGCCAGGATACACATCACTGTTAATTGATTTCTTCAAATACTTGACCACTAATGTAACATAAAGGAGCATCAACCAAAGCCATTTCATAATAAAATATTCTGAGTGATTAACTCTCTAAACTGATTTTCTCAAGTTTAAAAATTTTAAAAAATACCTTACCTAAACAGTCATTTTATATGGTTATTTTATAGTTTTATTTTCTGACAATATATTTGGATAACATACCATTTGTTTGTATGATGAAAAACTGCGAAAACTCTGTTTGAATTAACAATTAAAACCAGCTCAGGCTAATAGAATTTTAAGAATAATTTGAAATGGACTTCCTTGGTTTTTTCATTTCTGACAAAAAATATTTCAAGAACTGGAAAAGTAACCTGCTACATTTTATTCATGAGCTCCAAGCCTAGAATTATGTCCCTTTTTAACACATAAAAATATGTTTTCCAAAAAATTTTCATATTCCTACTTTAGGCTGGGACACAATTTATTAACCAATCAAAACTGGGACACAATTCATTGACCAATCAAAACAACACAATGCTGAACTCACCAGATCTGATATATTATTAGGTGGGTGGGATATCAGTATTTTCTGCAGCTCATTTTTATCACACGCTCCTTCATGTAGAACCTTTGGTGACAGCAACAGCAGCTGAAATAGCAATTATAAAGTTACCTACAGTAGATACTGTAAAAAAGTTATGTGATTTTCTTGATTTTATTATGTGACATGAAAAGTCCAATAAAGCATATTAAGGCCTGGGCAAAAAACTTCTGTAATGACATATAACTAAGATAGTGTTATACTTCCACACAAAAAAATGCAGTAAAACTATGAGTATGATCCATACAACAGGAGCTGTACCAGCTGACCAAGTTTTTACACTTATTTAAGACTGGCTTATAGAAGCATTTGCACTCAAGATTTTCCCCTTAGTACTGGTAATAGTATAAAGGTTATACCAAAATTTTCCCCAAAACATCAAATCAACTCAGTATCTTGCCACTTTCATTGAAAATATATACTGAAAGATACATTTTGTAATATGGTTTTCAGTTTTTTAATGAATGAAAGAAAATGATTATCCTAAGCATTTAAATATATTGATGTGTGAATATGAAGAAGTGTTACCTGCTTTTTTATTTGATAGCACTTAGAAAATTGTGCATTCACTCCCTCCCCCACCCCTCTTACTCACCCACCACCACCCCGATAAGCTTTTTTCATTGTATAGCCATCTTTCGATGGAATAATACCTTTAAAATTTCTGCAACTTCTACTGGACTGAGTGTTTCTGGTACGGGAAATCCTCCTGTCTCAATGCCAAGAAAGTGAAACAAAAATCCTGTGAATTTTGCATCATTCCAGAGAGCACTCTCATTCATCAAGCTATGTAAGAGACCATTTTGGAAATCAGGGACCATTTCTGACATGAAATCTCTAATGAGGTTTGCATGGTTTAAAACAGATGACTTTGGTATCTGTTGTGATGTAAGCATTTTTTGAAACTTCTGAAATTCTGGGACCTTGTCCAAACTACGACGCACTCGGCCTCTGTCAAATGTCTCAGGATAAGAGCCAAACAGTAACCGATAAAGCTGAAAAAGCGAATATATTCTGTAAATAAATATGAGTACTTTTCATGTGTTACAGAAAGTTTGTTCTCATTTTGAAAAAGTAAGGACCATAGTAATGACTGTTATGATAACAAAAGCTTAAAACAAAAAACCAAGCAAAGTAATAAATAAAAATTGCTTTTGAAAAAGTAAGTACCAGTGCCCATAATGTAGCTAGAAATTTCTTGTTCTATTAATGGTAATATTTTCTACTCTTTCATTTATTCAAACAAATTCTGTGCTTATTTTTATGGCCTTACAACACTAATCAAACAGGCAAAATCATGTAAATACACATATTTCCATCTCGGAAGAACTTAACATTCAAACCCCTATATAACAAGTGTGCAGAAACTGTTGAAGCAATAGTACTACAATCTGAATATAGAAAACTAATCTGGTTACCTCTTTTACACTGACAGATGAATTCAAAATTGTGTTGATATCTCTGCTGGGCATAGACAAATTATTCCTCAGGAAGTTTTTAAATCTCGCACTAGCTGTAAATAATGACTCTAACTGGAAATCTGAAACAGAGATTATATATATGTACACACTGCAAAAATTCACATTGAATTTTAATGGATTAAAATGAAACAGTAAAAAAAAAGATATCAACAGTTGTCTCTTCTTACCCACCACTCATTTATAAAGTCCAACATAAGGGCTATTAAAACTGTTTTCCATTAATCTTGTATAAAGCTAACTTTCACATTTATTAATGTATGACAATGGTTAAAACTAGCCTTAGTCAATGTAAGTCTACCATTGAATTCAATGATGTAGTTTAGATTAACAGTTTAAACCTATCTATTTTACATCAACTTGGAAACAAGTTCTTACAACTTGTACTAATCTTGCTCAGTGACTGCTTCCTGGATTCAAACCAGTAATTGCGTGGAAAGTGTGGAATGACGAAAATCACATTCACAGGCTTCATGCCAGAAATCTCCAGCTTCTGTCAAGATGTGTGACATTTTGAAACAAAAAATCCACAACTACAACAAAATAAACAACAACAACAGGAAATATACCAGGGGCTGTTTTGAATGACTGTTGAAGGGAATCTGGTTCATCAAGAATTTTCTTATATATAGCTGGTAACTGATCCATCTCTTTTGGTGTGTACCCTGGGTAGAAGAAGTTATGATGTGATCCAAGTGTCTGCAACTTCTTCAGGAATTCGGTTGTACTGTAGAATTCAAAATAATTCATGTATATACATGTAACTTTTTTTACTTTTCATCATTCTTAGTTTCAATTTGTTTACATTTTTTCAGGATTAAAATTTAAAGTTTATATTAGTCTCCAAATTGACAAAGATGAATGACAGTCATGAAGAATTCTGAAAACATAGTGAAAATTCTGCAATCATCCAAATTTGAAGTAAAAAAGATTTCCATCACCTCTAAGATGGCTATAAATGAAAATATAAATTTCGGGCTAAATCTCTTCCATATACAGTTTTCTTTTGTGTTGTTGTATTCAATGGTCATAACTTTTTTTTCTAAATTAATGTATTTCAGTAACAAGGGCAATCAGTGATCACATGTGTCGCCTGATGATAGCCAATTAAATAGTAGTATTGAGAAGGTGATTGGACAGTTTGTAGGCTTAAACGCATTTTTTTTTTCAAGGGCCATAACTCAGCCAAAAATCATTCAACCGAAAAACCTGTAAGACATGCGCAAGTACTTGAGGTACAGAACAATCCTGTAACATTTCATTTAAATTCAGTAATATAAGAGAAGTAGTCTGGACAAACTTTAAAAATAAAAATCATTAAAGGGCCATAACTCTGACAAAAATCATTGGACTGGAAATTGCTGACAATATGCACAATTAGACTTGGTACTGATCATTCCTGTAAAGTTTGGATGAAATCACACCCGTGGTTTCTGAGGAGTAGTCCAGACAAGTTTTGTGATGGACAGATGGACGGACGTATGGATGGACAGACAGACAGATAATGGGGAAGTGATCCCTATATGTCACGGCTACTTCGTAGCAGGCGACACAAAAAGGTTAGTTATTTTTGCTTTCTTTTCATTTAGGATTCACATCAGTGCAAATTCAGAATCTGTTGAAAAATTGGTATTTACAGTAACTTATACTTTCTATCTCTACCTAGTTTATTTACCACTGTTACAAGTTTCGCATATGATTGTCACCTCCTGAAAAATTTTGTTACACAAAGATCGAGGGGATAGTTCAAGATACAGTAAGCATCCCATTCCAGAGACACATCTGGTTCTTTTACACTGATTAGCACCAATGCATACCATAAATGCCTCATCCAAAAGACAATTAGAACTGACAGTACAGCAGTACATACTCAAACTTGTGACAGCTAGATTAAAAGTCCAGTGCCTTACCAATAGACCACTGATCCAACCCTAACATAACATTCAGTTGTTACTTGATATATATAGATTTTGTGCAGTAAGGGGACGAGATGTAAATGTGCTAAATGTTTGATGAAACACAGATAACAGTGGGAAAGAGAATGTTTTTCATGGTTGGAAAAGTGAAATTACAGCCAATAATCAATGCTGCAAAAACAACAGGTGATTTATGTATAATAATCAATGAAACGAACATTCACTACTAAAATCAATGAAAGAAACATTCAATGCAAGTCCTAAATATTATACCATGTCACAGCAAACTGTTGGTACAGCTGACTTCATGCATTTTGCTGTGACTGGCAAAGAAAAAATATATTCCAAACTCTTTCATTGAAAAAATATTAGTTGAATGTAAGGATTTTCTGTACATTTCAAAACATTTAACAACTAGGTTTATTGATAGTGATAGAATATTCATCAGTTCATTCAAGAACAAGTATATAGTGCATTAACATTCAGAACAGTGAGATATCCTGATTTTATATAATTGCCATTAAAATTTACATGGTTAGAAAAGAATAGTTGTTCAAAAGCACTGCATACACTCTCTTTTACTTGAGTCATGTTTGCTTATTCAGAATGTTTTATCAGTGTTAACTGCTATAAATAGGCATGCTTTCTTTGAAGTTTTATGTCACCTGTGTATGTCATCATCTGTATATTACACTAAATGTAACATGTGTCAAAGTAAATAACAAATATAACAAGTAATATGCAAAGTTCAAAGGCTGTTCTGTGCTAACCAGCAGCTTTAAATCAAAGGTATTTCTACTATTACAGAACAAAGCAAATCTTTTGCTCTTTTTGTTTTCTTTATTCTTATGGGGTTACCTAGTGGTCTTTTAAGAATGATATACATGTGACTTTACCCAGCATCCTTAGAGTGAGGGTCAGAGGCATTCTCTGGTTGGTTGTTCACTTCACAGAAGGACTGCATTATTGGTATGGCTCCTGAGGATGGCAGGGCTAAGGTGCCCCAGTAAACTGAAATTTATGTAATCATTTATTACAGCAAATGAAAAAGCACTAATTTGATGGTTTATACCAAAAAGAATTGAAGAAACTGCTTCACTGTTTTTTTTGTTTTTTTTTTTTCAGAATGCAAAAAGGACAGAAGCCTATAGGTAGAGAATAAAATAGATAAAACATGGAATGCTTTTAATTTATTGATAAGGATAGCAAGATTAAATTTCCAGTACATCATATATGAAGAAAAAAAGGATATATTTGTAATTTTGATATAAGATAGTGAATTTTGTTTTTATAAATTAATCATCTGACCTTTCTAAAATTCTGACAGTCACCTTGATAGGTCATTTCATAACTAAATCTTTATCATAGTTCTTATGTTATGTTTGTACATACCTCAAGTCTTATTCATTGACAACAGCTGTCTTGATGTTTTAACATTCATAAAAAGAGTCTAGTCTAAAAATAGCCTGTTACACCATACAGCATGTTAGCTATTTTGCCATTAGCAAAATATACTGCAATATCATATGTCTGGAAAATTCTACATAATGTCCTTGTGCAGTGTAAATTTGAATTCAGTGTTAAGTTCAAGAAATACACTCTTAACAAAATTTAACCTAAAAATGCTAACAAATTGTTAAAACTCTACAGATAGTTAGGGAGAGTTAAGATTCTTTTACTCTGAATTTCCTTTCACTGCCATCTAACCATGCTTAAAGTAACAAGTCAGTACATCAAAGGGCTGAATAGTTATGGTTCATGCAAAATTTCATCTAGGAATTACAACAAAAGGCAATAACTCTGCACATAGCCATGAGAGAGTTAAGGTTCTTATAATCTGCACTTCTCAATTATGTCATCTTAATATCTTGAAAGTATTTAATATATTGACAGGTAACAGATTTATGTTTGGACAAATTACAACAATGGGCTAATGCAGAGTCATTGTTATTTTATTCTGCACTACTCAACAATGCAATCTGACTGTCCTCAAATTGTTAAATCATTATCAGATATCTTGATTGGTTAAGAAGTTATGGTATGCTCTGAACAAATGTTTTGTATGGACAGCTAGAGACCATTACTATAAACAAAGGGTTTACCTCTAGTATTTCATTTACTATGGAAGAAAAAAAAATATACATACATATAGTCTTCTGAGGGGAGGGCATCTCTCTCTTCCTGATTGATAACAGAATCACAAACAGTACCAGGGGTATAAACAGCTCAAACAATAACACAAACTGAAAATGAAGAAAATATCTATTGTAGAATAAAATACAAGTACAAATGTAATAATTTTACTCATACAAATGAAAGACCCGTTAACTCTCAAACTTAAGACTAAATTTAAATCTTGCCTGTATGGCTTCTTTCACTAATCAATGTTTCTCAAGAGTTCTGGCCAGTGCTTGTGCAGGATTCAAGCCTGTGACCTGTATGTCACAAGTCAAGCACTCTATTGAAGGGCTCAGAGCGGAACTATATAACTACATGTAAAATGTGAAGGAGAAACAATAGCTGTGCACTTGTACTGGATACTGAGCTCACCAACAAAAGTCAAGCACTTTAAGTATTTACAGCATGAATATATATTTATATTTACATAACAGGGCCATAGACCAGGGTGTGCATTATTATCACAATAACAAGAAAAATGCTGTTAAAATTACATAGTGACATCATTTCATCTTAAAGGTCGGGAAAATTGCTCTGTGCTATAACTAACAAAATTAATCATGAAGTAATATAGCACAGCTCAGGATATATTTGTAATAGTACATCAGAAATACCATATAAACAATAAAAGAACATAGAAAATACCATACCATTCACTATGGTATCAAAATCTGAACTTTTGTACATTTTAAGACTTAAAATTATCAAAATTATACAAGTAGACTAGCAACTATGCTTTATTTTGTCAGTGAATCATAAATAAAAGTTTACTCTTGTATAATGGGCGAAAGCTAGTTAACTGCAATTTTATAGCAGGTCTGAACTGTGACTGGTAATTACATGTAGGGTCATTGTTTTATATTTACCTACAAAATGAACAACTTATAATACTGAAATCACTTAATTTATGTTAATTTAAAGATACTACCACTTTAATGAAATAAAATTTGGTAAAATTTTAGTGATCAAAGACTCTATACATCTAAAGCCATCTTTATAACTGCTTGCTTTTTAAAGGACCTATCAATTTCACAGGCCTTTGTTCTGTGAAAATCATATGCATATTAAAAGTGCAAATGTTCAGAACTGTTACCATAAATCAAACACTTGATAGCAACAGTCAAACAGGATTAGTATAACACTATTTACATCAACCAATTAAAGTTAAGGAATAATGACTTTCTATATCAACAGATTATACAACAAGTGTTTGATAATGAATTATCATTCTGATTTTATTCTCATATCCTTAGTATCTTGTTTCTTCTTGTTCAATAATTTACAGTCTAGTTCATCCATAACCCAAACAAAATCTGACATGAACAAAACTATTTCCAATGTAACTTTAGCAAATATGTTATCAGACTTGAAACAACAAGTAGGTGCTTCGAACTGGAAGCAGTTTTTACCTTTTGTTTACCAATAAAAAGCATCAACATAAACATTTTGAGCAGATGTTCAGACTGAAGAGTATTTAAATACAGAATTCAGTTCATTCAAACCAACAGCTCTTGTAAAAAGGATGACTATTTTTGCTGGAGACTCCAAACAGAATACCTGACTTTTGAACTATAGCGTAGATTTATCAAATTTGTGGCAAAAATGGAGGTAATTATCTTGACTTGAATTAAATTTACAATAATTTCGTTAGTCAGAAATCATATACTGAGCAAAAAAAGGTGAGGAACAAAATATATGTAAAAGACTACAGAAGAAAATAATAGAAATCAGACAGGCACCCATAACTTGAACTAGCCAAGACAATTTTTGGTTTAGCCTATTTAAATGTCATCTTTGATATTGATTAACATGTGAACAACCTCTGAACATGATTATTTATCATCACTGTAAAACTTATCACTATGTAAATACTAGAAACTTTTACAGTACATTTTTCTCATCATATTTTGATAACAAAATTATAGGATTTTCAACTGGGGGTCAGCAGATAAGAAACGTATAAATGAAAAAATAATATTTTCTCTACTGCAAATGATCAAAATCAATTCTCCCTAAAAAAAATCTATGAAACTAATCTTTCAATTCAATGAATGCTGCATAAAAAAACTCTCTACTTCATTCCTTTCTCTGTATATTATCCAAAAGCAAATTGACATCTGCAGTGTCTATGTTACCATGCAGTTTTTTTCCTTCTTCATGGCAAAAGATTGCACTTTACACCATGAAACAAAAATTTAAAGTGACTGACCTCCAGATCACTCAAAATGTTTAAACATATAGAAAATTTAATTGTTATTTCGAAGAATGTGCAAAAAGTTGATTAATGATTTAATTTCTGTCACAGAAACACAGAATCTTTAATTTTGAGGAAAAAAAATTGTTAAATGCTTAAGTCTAGAGGTCATCATGCAGCAATACCTTTATTAACAGTAGTGTTTTTTTAGAAACGCAATTATTATGCACATTTTCATAAATCAGGTGAACGGGCATTATATATGGCAATGCTATAACAAGTAACAATGATATAAATCATCTATTTAATAACAGTGAAGATTACTGATGTAATATTGATTTGGATACCAGATATTTTAAAGAAAGAAATCCCATTCTTATGACTCAATATAGCTGAATGACTTAACAGCAATGCACTTAGGACTGTATTACGTTAAACCAACAGACTAGCTGGGCAGATAAAACCATTGCTGATTTCAAATATCCTGTATAAAATTTCTTTGTGTGGAAACTTTCAATAAGATTAAGAAAACGAACAAGAATAGACCAGTAAATTCAAAGTTCAAACATAATCTGGATTCACAACTCTTTCTCTCTTTTGTTGCTTTTGTAAAATTTGGCAAAAACAATAATTTTATGATTGTGGTAAACAGACTCAAACAAAGGCGGCCTCCTCTTTGATTGAAATGTTTGTTCACTCATCCATTCATTCATTTATTCATTCATTCATTCACTCACTCAATCATTCATTCATTCGTTCGTTCACTCATTCATTCGTTCATTCATTCATTCTCATATCCATCTACTTATTCCTTTCTCAGCTACAAACCCTTTGTTCCAACTGAAAGTTGTGGTGGATAAATTCAGAAAAACTTCCCATATTTATTTTCCTGACAATTTCATTACAGGAGCAGACTTTATTCTTTCATAATACAGCTAATTTAACTTTCACAATCAAAAGTAAATAAGTTTAGTTTCATTAATTTTGTGAGTCATTGTTTGGCATGTTCCTGCTATAAATGTATTAAACATGTTTATTGTTCAGCAATAATTAGATACAAGATATAAGATACAAGAAAATTATTTTACGTCAGATACATAATAACAAAAAACACTAGCACATGAGCTATTTTCCAACAAACATGGGCGAAAGGATTAACAAAGGTAAAGCAGCTAGAAGTTAAAATCATAATTACAGGTGCAAAAGGTATCATGACTTTATCGCCTACTTAAAGTACTATTTCAAGACACTGTAAAAATTATAAATTGCGCATGAGGAACTTTTGCCCTTATTTTTCCAAGGCAAGATGTGTTTCACGATACTGTAATTTAAAACAGCATGTATAATAATTTTTTTTGTTAATGAAGAATAAAAAATTTCTGCGCCACTGTACAAAATATTCAAGTAACCAGTGTAAGGATATGTCCATTTTTATGTTGTTTTGTCTGAGTAATATGCTGAATGGGAGCACTACAAAATACAAAACATTAAGTTCAGTTATATTACAAGGACTCAGTTCTGTTTTCAGTATTTGCAAATTATATGGTTGATAGTAACATCAGTTTACCTTACGTAAAGTGCAGGAAACCTGATATTTGCTATAACTGCAGGTCTGCATACTTTAACTGACAAATATATATAACATATATAACTGAATGTATGTATGTAATATCTTCATTACACATATTTAAAGAACAAAGAAAATACTGCTTACTACAGTATGATGAATTTACTACAGTTCATTTTGGTTCTCTATCTATTCATGTCCTGTCAAACACTGAATGTCACATAAGTTGTATCAGTATCACTAAATGAAGCAGACATATTATAACAAATATTTTTTATATATCTTTTCATGCTGAATTGATATTAATTTTTGTTTTTTCTTCAAGAACACATGCTTTCAGAGAAACACCTGGTCTCTTGTAAGAATAACTGAATAAGACCTGGACTGAATGACAGCATTTAATGAAACACCTGTACTCTGGACTTTGACCTGAGATCAAACTAAAGACTCTCTGAACCAAAAAATTTTAATCAAAACTGTAATGTGCTTTCTCTCTCATATTCATTATCATAAAGGCAAGATGACCTTCTGATTTTTTTAAACTCTATCTTGAAGATGAAATCACACTCAACAAAAACATAGAAATGAGAACACTGTTACAGTTATATTATACTGGTCCTACTGGGTGAACCAGGCCTCAATTAAGGCCCTAGATGAATTGTGTCATATCAGTTTATAAGTTAGTCAAAATAATTCAAGTGATGTCTTGAGCATATTCTGAGATATATTTGTTTTGGGTCAGATTCTGGCTGTAACAGAGGCGATATATTGACCCATACAAAAAATTACACAATTTCTCAACCTGCGTACTGGACTGTTTTTAATTAAGTATTCCATTCTAAGTCCAAAATACATTGATTAGTCTGGATAGTTTTGATTCTTTCAAAATCCATAAGAATGTAGAGATACTGTGCAAACAAAATTAGCTCAATATTACGATAGTATTATCTATCTGCATAATTCCATCACATTTCCAAAGTTCTCATGAAATAAGTTAGACAAATGTATCGTGATATAATAATTGAATGACTGATGCACAATGATTTATTACTTTCAAAACACCATGAACTTGGCACTCCATGCAAGTGTATACAAATGTATTATCATGCTCAAGTTTTCTAAATAAAGATAAACAAATACTACTCACTGGACTTCTTTTTTTCAGGGTAAAGTTTTTCCACAGTAACAAGCCCAGCTGGTGTAGAAACCCCATGTTGTCACGGCGGTAATCGCTTAAGTCACGCTGTAATAAATAGAAATAAACTACTACTTCCAGTTTAAAGCGTACATGGTTAATGAAAATAGGTATATTTTGCTTTTTTAAACAAGACACAGCGTGAAATATTGTACTTATAAAGCCAAATAAAAGGCCTAAATTTTGACACTACAACGCGCTTTTTTTATTTCACACAGTAGACTACATTTCATTAACATTATAAATGCTGAAATGATAAAGATTCCGTAATATGGCTATGTGCAAAGTTCTTTACATAGCTGAACGATTTACACCTCTAGTTTAGTTTAATTTACGCAAAATTATCCATGATTATTTGCTCTATTCGCCATTTTCGTCATTTTTAAGTCACGTGATCTAGTACATTTAGATATTGATTGGATGACGTCAACTTTACTGGTGCTAATAATAGTAACATACCACGTGCTAGTGTTTACCTGATCAGCTGATAGCTGTCAAATACAAAGAGTTACGTTTTCTTGATTTTAACAAAGAAAATAGGTAGGCAGTCAAAAAGTATAACGACGTTACAAAAGTAAAGGCATTGTAAACGCATAATCTAAAAAATCTTATGATTTTAAACACATATATTACGAAAACATGGAAAACATTTTAAAAAGTATTTTCTTTCTCGATGTATAAAAACGACAAAGCAGAGTGCTACGCGTTCGAATGCAGTTCGGGTTATAATCTCATCTTAAGTAGGCGGGTTCACATATAGAAATACTGAGTGTTTCTGTAGGATTTTTGGCTATCACGAAGAACCCGTTCAAAATAAAAACACGTTTCGTCATCCACCATAACCTATTTTCTGTAAACCTTTGTTGTCTTTTTTAACATTTCGCATCTTCAGTAGTTCACAGTTTACGCAAGTTAATTATGATTTTAAATGCACTCGATATCAGACAAGTTTACTAAACGGCTGACCGAATACCTTAAACTAAATGATAAAGTCATTTTTTTATAGAAGCACACTATATGATAAACATCGCTACGGAAAATATTTCTACCTTGAGTCCAGTTACTTCATTCTGAACACTTGACGTTTTCAAATGACGCATTGTACGTGCACACTATGTCGGGCAGATATCACATAAAATATGGAGTAAATGAGAAAATCATAACTATTGAGAAAATCATTTATTTAACGTATCAGAAATCCTAAACAGTGGAAAGTTTGGTTTGGGTCGCGCTTATTTTTAACGCAAGCAAACAAATATACCCCTATTACGCAATCTGCCATAATCAACACTGATTTAAATTAACACACACACACGTATGCAGGAACCTGCTGAATCACATATCCAATAACTGAACACCAGGCGCAACAGTGATGTATATGCTTTAAAATACAAACGAAAACGCATTTACACAGAAACAAATAAATGCTTCACTCAGCGGTTGAAATCTTACCATTGTTTCGAATCCTCACATTTCCTGTAAATCCTATACACAAAACTAGTCCGACCAGTTATCCAGTGAATTTCTAGATTTATGTCTTCTGCTGTTACTGTTTCTTTTCTACAACATAGAAGTTCTTGGCATAACTCCACCGATTAAGTTTAAATACATTCTGGAATATCTCAACATTACCCGTCTGTACTCTAGACGACTCTGTCGTTACGTCACAGCCATTGGTCGCAACTGCAATAAACTTACCTTTTCAATTGATACATTCCTTATTTTCAATATAATGCCAATATATTATTAAGTACGAGGTTTAACTCACATAATAACTGATGCAGGATGCAATAACGTGTTTTCATCAGATGCGTGTAAAAAAGGTACTGTAAGTGTAGGTTATTTCCTCATTCACTTGAATGTTGGCCTTAGTCCGTATTTTTGAGTTCTCCACTTCAATGTATATATTTATTTGCAATCAAATGGCAAACATATAAATGTTTAAAATACGTACTGTCACAGTTTAGCTTAACTGTTGAGTGATATTATCATGAACAATTATAAGACTCTATATCTAAGGTTACTTAATCCAGTGACTTTATAGATGCACAGTTTTAGATTATCTCTATAATCTGTTTTAAAATTCGCAGTTTCTAATAACGATTTTCGCAAAAGCAACCATCAGTTTCTCATAGCGAGAGATAAACCGATTGAAACAGTATCAGTCCGATTAAATTAACTTAATTAGATTAAGCAAAATAACAGACCTTTCGAAGTTAATTATAAATTTTCGTCTGTTTTAAGCACTGATAATTAATCAGCCGTTCTGTATAACACGAGTTCGTATTAAAACGTCAATGGTCACGGTTTCAATCATAAAATGAACTGTCTTACCCGAGGGATTATCTAGCAGAAACAGAGTTTTTTCACTAAAGACACATTTTCTTCAAAGCAAACAAAGTCATTCTCGCGATACATTCAACCGTATCTTTATATAACGACACGGCCCTTATTTTCAAATTTCAACCTTAGTAACAAAGACTACAAGAAAAACCGCAAAATCTATGTAAATATTTAAAATCACTTAAAATCACCCAAAGTCAACATTTTAAATCGCAACATGTTACACGCGTTTTGTTCATCTAATTTTCCATCTTTCATCATAAAGAGCACCACTATTTCTGGAATATTTGAGATACTGCGTTCTATGTATGTGACAATGCTATCAATAGCATCTTTAAAATATCTCTGCATCCGTGTATTTTGAGGCTCTGGCGTCGTGTTTCATTTGCTTAATCCATGTCATCGAAGGAAAGCAGAAGTGTTTTGACACTCGAACAAATGTTTTGCTGGATAAACACAGCTAAAGACTAAAAGCTGTCATTTTTTTCTGATATTGATATTGATAACTATTCTTTGGTTTAGAAATTTGGGATTGTGAAAGTTGATATAGTCTTTTTTATTATTTAACATGGCCCCATTTGATTGTAGACCCCTAAGGGTTGAACTCACTTCCAGTGTTACACCACTCTGCTAATGCATGTGGTTTTTGTGATTTGAACCATTATTTCTTTTTCTGGTTTGCACTTAAATATTTGTATTACAGAAAACTTCGGCAAATGCACGAGAATCATGTGCCGACTGTAGGCATAGGCTAAGCATGGTAAGGAATGGAAATGTTGATATCGGTAAAGTTAAAACATGGAGAAGGATAAAAAGAAATAGCCATTCCAAGACTTTTTACTGTCCAGCGTTCGATCAATGCACTCGATGAATACTAACATCTATTCTCTGAAAAAACCAATGCTCCATAAAACAAGTTACGAGTTAAATTAATGAGTAACTTGTGTACAGATGAGTGATCGAAGCGTCATAAAATGATGCATTTTCTATTGATTAGTCAAGCAAATAAAATCTGTCTCGCAGGTGAAATCAATATTTATTGCATAATCAGATAAATTTCAGATTTCCTAAACATCTATAGATGTGATCATTGGTAATTTCAGACGACATCGCTATCTAGATTGGAAACAAGTGATGACAATATGTCTCAAGGTATTTCTGTTCAGTACCTCAGTCTGTTTAAGTACAGCTGCCTACATGAACACTGCCTTGCCTTGGGCATTTTTGTTTAAGGTTAGGAGGATAGAGCAAGGTAAAGAAAGCCTCAAAATTTGAGAAACTCTTCTAGTTACACTAAAAAACGGATCCCTTGTTAGATGCCTCATCCACAGTATCATTAGGAAAAGTAGACTAGCGGAGGAGCGTAGGGCCCCTTCCGTACCCATGCATAATCTGTCAAGAGCGGGTCCACTAGACAAATAGTGTCATTCTTACAATGGTTTGAATACACATAACGAATGACTGAATTTAAGAGTCTTTGCATGACACTCATTGGAATCCGTTTATCGTCTGGGACGGTGCATTTTGAGTTTGGTTATGGCTGCCAAAAAATTCACAAGATTCATTAGTAACAAACCAAGTCGTGCATGTTAGCTGCATGTTGCGCGCGTGCAAACTGCAAATGGGTACCCTCTACCCCCACCTGTGACTTTTTATAGCAGCGGATTGTAGTTAAACTTTGAACTCATTAGCTATAAACCTACTAGTAGTTCGCTGTATAGCTGTTACGACTAAAAATTACGTGATGATAAGAACAGTAGCGTGATGATTTTCATTCACAGTTAATGGCAATAGTTTACCTCTATATCCCATCAAACGGTGGTAAGTTTTCATTTCATTCTTCGTCTAGTTATACCAACGGAACGTGTTCGGGCCTCTGTCACTCGCTAAGACCCAATTAGCACCATGAAATATTCAGGTGTGCCATATTATCAGTATAATCTTGAAGCGAGAACTATTTTCAGGCCTTAATATTGACTCGCGTCTTACTATTGGGAGAAAGTAAATCGGTGATAATGAAAATATCGATATTTTAAAGATGGCTAAATTGGCGTTCTTTACGGCTCCGGAGAAATTTCGCAGGTTTCGCGGTAAGAGCTAAACTGCCTTTTTGTCTCTAAGAAAGCTTTTATTCGACAGGTGAGCAGACAAGATGATGCCACAAAGGAAATATATGTTTATGAATTTACCCTTACAGTTTTTCAGTGTAGTTGTTAGATACTCTATCTATCCATCTTTTGAGAAAGTGCTAAAAACTTTTCTTATACAAATTATTAATAATTAGTACACAACTGTTGTCAGTGACACATCTCACTGTCAGCAAGGGGTTGTATGGTTTACAAGTGAACAACCTTTCCTAACAAACCTCTAACAGACAGTACGTTGCTGAACTCGAAATAACACTTCCTCGAAGGCTGGTCATGTCGCTACTTCCTAAATTTATTATGTCCGTCTATGGTCTGTTCTTCTGTATCTTTAAATGGGAACTCAAATGAGTTTTTATCCGGCTCTTTCATTTTTACAATACTGGGACCGTTGTTTGAAAGAGGTGAAATGTTTTTGACATTGAATGGCTCTTTTTGAAACTATCAACGTTTCTTTTCATTTGTGCCCAGTTGGCTTGGATTGAAAACTTTTATTAACAAAATTATCCGTCACAAGATGTGTCCATAATATACCTGGTAAGGCGAAGTTCTTTTTGCATTGTTACATATAAACCTAATTATGGAGGGAAATTTCAAAACATTCACAACGGAATTTCTACACTACAGTATAGAAACTTGGGGAAAAAAACAACAAAATGAAAACTTTTCATAGCTTTTACTTTAATGAAACAATATATACTCAAATGTGCTATGACATATTCACACTTGATAGAAATGTTATACACATAGAAAACAGCGCCAAGAATGTATTTTGTCAACCTGTCATTTCAGCTTTGAATGAACCGGGCAATACCCTATTTCCTCTTTAATCCTCGAAGACTAAACATAAGTTTATAAAAACTGTTATATCAAGCTATTTTTTACACAATGAATTCTTTGCTTAGGAATGAAAGAAGACAAGACCACAATAAGCCATAAACATCTACAATACTACATGTAATTATCAGAGTTACAGTTCATGCTCTATGCACCTACCCTTACTACCAACTGACCACCTTATTGCAGAGTCAGTCTGTGAAATAAGCCACAAGCACAAGGGGCTCTGACTTCTTAAATCCTGGTCAGGCCTACAAACTTTGACGGACCATAGATCGAGTGGACCTGTAAGAGTTAAGCTTTAACATTCAAGTTTTTATTGTGTGAGCCTAGAATGTCAGACAAAATCCCCTTTGGACAAAATCCCCTTCATGTATTTTTGTATATCTGGACATAACCCCCTCCATGGGTGGACATAATCCCCTTCATGTGTGAAATTTTGAAGTGGACAAAATCCCCTCAGTAAAATTGCTACCTAGGACAAAATCCCCTTCGGATGAATTTTCTGTTTATAAAGTGGGTATGAGAGCGACATACACTTTTAAACTAATTAAATTGTTTTTGATGATAATTTGGTTGATAATTGATCTGAAAAATAAAAAAAATATGTCTTATCATGCTTATATAATTATAAAGGTTAACTTGATACATAATTATAAATCAAAAAACAGAAGTTCATTATTCATCAATTTTTTTTTGCATAATAATACATTAGAAACCTATGAAACAAGGGGATTTTGTCCGGGTAGGTAAGGGGATTTTGTCCAGCCTTGCAAAAACATGAAGGGGATTATGTCCACCCATGGAGGGGATTTTGTCTGAGTATGCAAAGGGGATTTTGTCCGAAGGGGATTATGTCAGTACACCGACAAACAGAATTTGATTTGGACCTATGCATGTTCAGGAAAAATAAACCCAAATGTCTTATATCTTTGAAGATTTCACAGACTCCAGAGCACTACAACTTAAAATGCAAAGTTGATGTCAAGGTCATGGAGATCGAAATGTCATACAGGTGAAAAATTAGTATTTGTAGAAGTGACACTGAAATGGCAACGACCTTTTGAGAGAAAGTTAGCCGTGCTTGCAGAGACCTCTAAGGTTACTTTGAAATATCAATATGATTAACAGTTTTAAGTTATTGTAAGAAAACTGGAATATAAGCTATTTCTTGCTTAAAACCAGTAACCTCTTAAATTGTTTATATGAGACAGTCTAAATCCGAACAGTTCCTTTGGTGTTGGAAGATTTTAAATAAACAAATATTTCAAAATATCACGAATCATAGGATTAACTACTTTAACCCTTTACAATAAATTTAAAAGAGATTTAATTTTTCCAACATGGTTGTTTGTTATCCTTTTTCTTTTATGAAATTACAAAGATGAACTCATGTTTTCTGGACGGCAGAAATGTAAAATATTTTGTTGCACCACTACTCAAAATTTACTGTAAAAAACCAAAAACATTTCTTTTGCATAATTACAGTGACATCAATGTTTGCTCCACCAAGAAACCACATATGTACTGTTTTCACAATAATTCTCTGACAAAGTATAACAAACCTTTCTCAATGTCAAAATGTAAGAGATCTTACTTGTTTACAAAACTTTTGGGTTCAATTGTTCCTTCATATTACAATTTCTTCAAAACATACAAGTTTGATACAAACTGAAAGACAGACAGGACGAGGGTCCAGTTTATCACAATTCAGAATAATTTACATATTTACAATAATAATAATATCTACATATAATATGTACTGACGAGCATTACCCAATCCACCACAAATCACTGGTATGTTGAAAGCCAGAGTTTTATATCATTATAGAAAAATGCAAGGCAAGTTTAAGTGAACATACAATATCAAAGCTGACAGATACACAGTATGCACACTACAAGATAAACGTTTATAAGGATACACAGAAAATAACCATTTGTGAACTCTCATATTAAACTATTGTTCAAATTTTCTTTAAAGTCTTAAAGGCTAAAAGAAACATTCAAGCATATCTTATTAAGAAATTCTGTTCAAAATGGTCTTAGAAATTTACAGAAGCAACTTCATTTAACATTGAAAATTTAAGCATGGTGGGCTTAGAAATGATCAGCAAAAGTCTATCAAATTAACTTAAAGTTTCTGACCATAAATTATACGAAATATTAAAACAAAACCTCCTAGCCCTTTTTTTCATTGCACAAAAAAAGTTGGTAGCACAATTATTCAGGTAATAACTGAAAACATAAAAAAGTTTTACAAAAAATGTAAGAAGAAAATAATGCAAATTGAGGTCCTGGACACCACATAAAGGCAATTAAACCTACCAATAAAGTTACAATTAACCCTGAGGCTGCTAGATTTCTAAAATGGACTTGTCCATCTTTTAGTTTGGGCAGTACCTTACACCATTCATAGGGGTATTAGTTGTAAAAATACATACTGAACAGCACAGATCATGGTCAGCACTGGTCACAAAGGCAAACGAAATAGCCCACAGCAGGGTAAAGGTTAACAATTTCTGGTGAACATTGTCTGATTGAAAAATTTGGAATATCTGATGTCAAAAGCTTGTGATTATGTGTTAGTTTATTTGTAATAAATGTTCTTATCTGAAACAAGAAGGTCTGTCTCCAAGTTCACAATTATACCGTTATGAGATTTCACCCTGATCATTACTGAAAATAATCAAAGCCTGTTATAGCTTCTGCAAAATTTGTGCATGTATCATAATTCTCAATCTATCTTTAGCGAAAGAAAGAACAAGAGCAAATGTTAATTATAACTAAAGATAGGTTGTATAAAATCCTACTTTAACTGTCATTCAAACCAAAAAAAAAAACACTTGAATTGTATAACTTTATATAATTTGTTAGTGACAGATTTCCTGAAAACTGTTTCAGAATGCAATCTTAAAGATCACTTGTATTGCCAGAAATGTTTGGAAACTTAATATCTGAGTCACTGGTTTCTAAGTGTTCATGTGTGGTCAAATCACTGGTTCCTTTCTTGCAATGGACTTGCACTTTGACGTCTTTCTTGAAACAGCATAGATCTTTTCCTAGTTTTCTTCAGCAACTGTTGTCCAAACTGTAAGAGGCAAGTGTTGGTAAGCTCTGTTTTAAATGGTTTTTTTTGTTGTTGCTAAAACAGAGTCTTTACACAGAATTCCTATATGTGAAGTTGTTACATTACCTTTCAATTGTTAATATAAAGGACCAGTATTTATAAAACTATAAAAAAAAAACAAGAGGGCCATGATGGCCCTGGATCGCTCACCTGAGTACTTTGGCTGTAGGTTTGCTGTTAAGCAGTACATGTATTTCATTTTTTAATTGAAAACATGTAAGTGCCTACAAACCAAATATGTAAAATATCAGTCAATAAATAAAGGCTCTATGACAGAAAGTAGAAACATCTATTATAAGCTATGGTGACCTTGACCTTGACCCAGTGACCTCAAACCCTACCCATGGGTAGAGGTCCATGCAAGGAACCTCTATACTGAATATCAAAGATATTGGTCTATAAATGAAGGCTCTATGAGGTACAGAAGATAAATCTACTTTTAGCCTCCATGACCTATAACCTAATCTAATAATTTGAAAAAGCTTGATAAAGCTTGCTTCCTGCAAAATTTTAAAATTCTAGGTCTTGTGGTTTCAGACAAGAAGATTTTTAAAGATTTTCTTCTATATTGTTATTTAAAACTTGTGACCCCTCGGGTGGGGCCAATAGTGACCCCAGGGACATTTTTCTAACCAACTTGGTAGAGGTCCACTAGACAATGCTGCATACCAAATATCTTAACTCTAGGTCTTGTGGTTTCTGTCAAGAATATTTTTCAAGTTTTTCCTATATAATTCTATGTAAAACATGTGACCCCTAGGGCAGGGCCTATTTTGACCAAGGGGCCATGATTTGAACAAACTTGATAGAGGTCCATTAGATAATGCTGCACACCAAATATCTTAACTCTAGGCCTTGTTATTTATGACAAGAAGATTTTTAAAGTTTTTCCTATATATCTCTCTCTGTAAAACATGTGACCCCTGGGGCGGGGCCATTTTTGACCTAGGGTCCAAGACTTGAACAAACTTGGTAGAGGTCCTCCAGACAATGCTTTATACAAAATATCTTAACTCTAAGCCTTATGGTTTCATCTGTGAAGATTTTTAAAACCTTTCCTATATAACTCTATGTAAACAAGTGACCCCTGGGGCTAGGCCTATTTTGACTTAGTGGCTATGATTTGAACAAACTTAGTAGAGGTCCACTAGAATATGCTACACACTAAATATCTAAGCTCTATGCCTTACAGTTTCTGACAAGAAGATTTTTAAAGTTTTTCCTATATAACTCTATGTTAAACTAGTGACCCATGGGGCGGGGCCATTTTTGACCCAGAGACCATGATTTGAAAAAACTTGGTAGAGGTCCAGTAGACAATGCTAAAAACCAAATATCTAAGCTCTATAACTTACGGTTTCTGACAAGAAGATTTTTTAAAACCTTTCCTATATAACTCAATGTAAAACAAGTGACCCCTGGGGCGGGGCCTTCTTGTTTCTGACGAGAAGATTTTCAAGTTTTACCTAGACAATGCTACATACCAAATATCTAAGCTCTATAACTTACGGTTTCTAACAAGAAAATGTTTTACGATTTTCCTATATAACTCTCTGTGAAACAAGTGACCCCTAGGGAGGGGCAATTTTTGACCCAGAGGCCATGATTTGAACGACTTGGTAGAGGTCCACTAGACAATGCTACACACCAAATATCTAAGCTCTATAACTTACGGTTTCTGACAATAATTTTTTTTTAGATTTTCCTATATAACCCAATGTAAAACAAGTGACCCCTGGGGCGGGGCCATTTTTGACCCAGAGGCCATGATTTGAACAAACTTGGTAGAGGTTCACTAGACAATGCTACATACCAAATATCTTAACTTAAGGCCTTCTTGTTTCTGACGAGAAGATTTTCAAGTTTTACCTATATAACTCAATGTAAAATCAACTGACCCCTGAGGTGGGGTCAGTTCTGAACCCAGGGACATAATTTGAACAAACTTAGTAGAGGTCCACTAGATGATGCTTCGTACCGAATATCAAAGCTCCAGGCCTTGTGGTTTCGGAGAAGAAGATTTTTAAAGATCCAACTTTTAAAATCTATTTTTAGCTCCAGTGAACCAGAAATGCAATGGACCAGAACCATTTGAACAATCTTGGTAGAGCTTCATGCAAGGAACATCCAAGGCAAGTTTCATTAAATTTGCCCCATTGGTTTCAGAGGAGATGTCGTTTGAATGAAAAAGTTGACGACGGACGGACGGATGACCGACGGACAAAGACCGATCAGAAAAGCTCACTCTGAGCACTTTGTGCTCAGGTGAGCTAAAAACAATATCATTTTTAAATTCTTTTCTCAAAATTTGCATCTTGTGTGGCCAGTACTTCTGAGTTTCAACAAGTGTGAGATTATGCAAATTAAGATTGCTTTTATAACAACCTGATTATTCAGTCTTTTATCAACTCTTCTTGTATTTCTCCACTAATTTTTTTCCACTCTGAAAAGGAACTGAGTTGGCTTTACAATAATAGGAATGTCTGTAAACAACTTCAAATAAACAAACCTGAACAGGTGCCCTAAAATACTTACTGGGGCTATAGGGCTGTCTGGGGATGCATAATCATTCTCTTGATCAGTATCAGGGCTACATGGACTTCTGGGGCTGTATAATATACGACTAGCAAACTTCTTTTTCAAGGCATTAGCTATAAGTGAAGCTGGATCTTGGTTTTCTGACATCTTTGGTTTGTCTGGCTTTAAAGGAGTGCCACCTGGTGACCTGTCATGGTTGAACAGTTTACCAATCAGTACAGAACAGTAAATACACACTAAATATCATTCACTACATACCCTTAACAAGTATGGCAATAAATCAATCTCTTGTAATGCTTCAAATGTGATATCTGCTAATGGCATCTCAAGTGGAGAGTTCATGGTTTTGCCAGATGTTAATTCTTCTGGAACACAGGATTATTTAAAACTTTTTAACAAATTTAAACAAAGGTATATCATATTCCTTCAACCACATTGAACACACAATGAATAACTGGCAATAATGATAACATGACATAACTTTCACAACTTGTATTGACTCATCTCAAACATTTTGAAATGCCTACCTCTGTATAGCTCTAAGTTTTACTGTGCCCAGCCCTTTAAGTACATCTGCCATTGAAGGAGGACCAGAACCTGAGCTTCCTGTACCAACTGGGCCACCAGCTGATAGGTTTTCCTTATTCTGTAGATAGATTTCACATAACTGACTAATGCTATAAATAGATTTTACAAATCTGACTTTCAGTTATTCAGATTATATAATGATGGAAAATAAAGTGCAACATACAGCAATTTAACATTTCCACTTACACTGACATTTACCTAACACTACCCTTTTTTTACTAAAACATAATCTCTTTATATGAATAAAAAACAAAAACAATTGCATGGTACATCTTGTCTCCTTAACTTATTAATAAGAAACCAAAACATTTTAGAATCAGATTATACAATCTTCATTTACCTCTCTGATCATTTCTGCAAGTGTTTTTCCAGGTTTTGGTGCTTTAAATATACCCGATGGTGTAGATGGGGGTGGTGGGGGAGGAGGCGGTGGTGGAGGAGGCAGTGGTGGACATGCTGGGGGTGGTGGCGGAGCTCCTGAACACATGTTTGGATATGGAACTGAAAGAATAATTTTATTTCACATTGTTACCACTTAATAAGCATGAAGAACTATTATGCAATAAAAGAAATTCTAACAAATATTCATTTTCTGCACACAGTTGATTGACAGGTAATAAATTATTTGCAGAAATTGAACTGAAATTTAACAAACATGTAATACTGAAATCTGCAGCGAAAAAAATTGCTAAGTCATTTAACCAAGGCAAGATCAAACAGCAATATTTACTTGTGAACATAAGCATTCTTGCTCAGTGACGGGTAATACTTATTTTGAATATACTTTACCGTCTGCCTGTCCACTTGGCACATAGGATAAGGGATCGGGGAGTAAAAGTGTACACAAACAGAGGTGTCTCATAAGCCCAGGAGGCTGGCCCTTTCAGTGGGGGTGACACTATAATAAACAAGCACTTTACTTTTACTTCTATACAAGTAACTTACTTGGAGGTAATTTATTAATTTCTTGGTCTTTGATAAGTAAGGCTATCTGTGACCTCAGGGCTGCTAGCTCCTCCTCCATAGCACTGATTTTCTGTTGGGTAAAGGGGTCCACAGAAGAGACAGCTGATGCAGAAGCAATAGACTGGTCAAATGGTGTGGATGTTCTCTCCTCATGAAGAGCTTGGAATGGATCTAGGAATCTACCATCTTCTATTTCTTGTAACTCTGGCTCTGGTGAATCTTGTCTGTGCTTGTCTCTAGGTCTATTTATGGACATATAAAATCGTTATTTAATGGACAAAATTTTTTTTTATCATATTTACTTTGTAGAGAAACCTGAAAATAACATAACAACGGTTAATTTCAGACTTTGAAAAAAACTTTACAATAAGAATAAAGAAAGTGCATCCATTTTGCCGCATTTTGTAGCACATGTCTAAAGACTTCCTAAATGTGGTAAAACATTAAATGAGGTTATCACTATCTTATCTAGGCACAAAAAGTTTCCTTACCTGACCATGATACAGTTGTTCCCTAAATCTTCCTCTACCCATACTAGATTATCACCACCACTTGATACGTATGAGAAGTCACTGCAGAAACTGTCATTGTGGACACGCCCATTTGTCTGTAGACTCAACAACAGGTTCTGGAAAAAGTTGCAATGAATATCAACAATGTGAAAAGGAGAAAATGTGAAGTTGAGAGTACCTGATTTTGTGTGTATAAAATTGTTCTGTACCAGCAGCTGAGGATAGCTAAGATTTTAACTTTTTTCAAAAGATAACATTTTCAGTGTTCATCTTAGAGTTTGTTCTATATATTTAACAATTTTAATAATGAGATACAAAATGAGTAAATCTTGTTTTTCAGAAAAGCTACTAGTATCCTACATTATGTTTGTTTCCTATGCAAAAACAGTTATAATATATTTCAATTTATAAAATACGAAGTTACTATGTCCCTTGGTGCTAGGATGGTTGTTTATGGTTACATGTGGTCAAACCTTGGCAGAAAGCACAATGCCACTAATATTATATATTGTTCTAGACTATATTATCCATGGGTAATACCTGAACTTGAATTCTCTTGGCAGGTTTTAGTGGAAGCCGGCTTCCTACCCTTCTCACTACACTCCTGTTGCGTATATTTCTCCCACGCTCAGGTAATGGTTGCAGTATCTGACCCTGAAATATATTAGACATTTCAATCAGTGAAACACTTTCATCTGTGTCTCATCTTCAATTTACTCTATATGTAAGTTGTAAGACGTTGCAATTATAACAAATGCAGACTGAAAATAATTCAAGGACAAATTCTGAGGAGGGGTGTATGTAGCAGAGGCACTTCTACTTTCTTGCCCATCAGCTAGCTTTTATGGTGACGTGGTAGTCTGTCTGCTTAGTAATCAAAGGTACTTGAGATCAAACCCAGCTCAGGGCAAGTGGTTTTTCTAGGTTATAATAATTTTTTAAAATACAAGCTTGGAACATTCAAAATTGAAAACAAATTCAAAGTCTTGTCTGAACTTCATATCTGATATTTTACTGCTCAATGACATATCAGGCAGCTTAGCAAACCATGGTTCCTCAGAACATACTACTTCACAATATTATGAAAGAATCTGCCAGCTGTCTCTGTCAGTGTGAAAAAATATCAACTTTCTCAAATAAAAGACTGCTTTTTCAGCAGCTAGGTTCAATCCAATGACCTTCAATCACTGACAGAAATAGTAATTACAAGTCAGAAACCAAAACCACTAAACCACTGTTGTTGGTGGAATTTGAGCAGGAAGATATTGATGGACAGTAAGCATAAACAGCTTGTAATGCTACAACTCAACTCATCCTGGGTGAACAGACAACTGAACAGTATATCCTGATGTAACAGTGTATTTTGAAATTCAGTTAAACTCAGTTGCACTGTATAATTTCTGAACTGACCAACTAAGATCTAAAATATAATTCTCCAAACAAGACAAACTTACCAAATTGTTAACATCAAATCCAAGATAATTTAAGATGTACCGGACTGCATTGTTAAGATCTTCCAGTATGTCCATTGTGTTAACAGTTTTATGCCATCATACTGAAAAGAGAACAGCAAATGAGTTCTGAAAAGCTGCAAGGATGTCCTCTGGCTAATATATACTGAATGAATTAGTCAATTTTTCAAGTACAGCTGTGTGCTATCGATCAACTTTGTAGAGCTCTGTCCTTCAAAATGGAGAAAAAAAAAGGCAATCTCTTTGGACTTTTTGACAAGACAATGAAAATCACTTTGTTTTAAAAAGATGATAGATCATAGTTTACTTTTGTATAAAGAAATAATAGAATTAATAAACTTATGTTTCTGTGCATTGGACAAAATAGGAGATCTGAAACTAGTGCCACAATAATGATGTGACAAACCTATGAAAAGCATCACTTAAATAAGATACAATGAAAGGCCATATATACTATCATTACAATGTATGAATATATGTTGTCTGTTAAAATAAATACATTTTCTTTTTCTAAGTTTTTTGTCCATTTTTTAAGTTTTAAAGTGCAAAGAATCAGACAATTAAAAAAAGGTTATTGTTATCAACATAAAATTATTTTTGAGTCATATTTTCCTGAGCAATTTTTAATTTGATTAAATTATAATTATAGTTAAATGGAACTCAGATTTCTGACACAAGTATTATTACTCCTAATAATGCAAACTGATAATTGGCAAACTATTTTTGTTTTCCTAGACTTATTAAGGCAGTGACAGTTCCTTCTACCCTTGTTTGTAATCTGACAGATAATTACTTCTCAAAATTGTGACAAACAGCATCAGTAAATGCTATAAGTATGTTTCTGATCCATATTAGTCCCAAAATTAACTATTACTGCTTAGTAATATTTTGTACTTTTAGACAGAAATTTGTACTGTATAGTATTAGTATTCAGAAATTTATAACCATAACAGAACATTAAAACAGGAACGGCAGCTGACAGATTAACTTACAGGAATACTACATGCTCAGATTGAAAAAGAATTAAATCTTTCTATAAGGTGACTTCTAGTTACAGTAAAATGTCACTGGTAAGTAACATTTACTTTTGAACAATTTCTCAACTAAAATATCTCTTGAAAATGACACAAGTTTCTTTTTTATAAATAAAAATTTTACCTATATAGATTTATTTACAGTTTTTCTTTGCATTTGTAAAAATTGTATACTTACTTTGCAGGAATTCAATCAAGACTTAAAATTTGAATATAATGAATGCATATTGATACTCTGACATAAGATAATGATAAAAAAAAATAAATAAAAAGATGAAAACTGTAATGCTATACATTTCAATTGCATGTTATACTGCATGTTAAAGCATAATGATAATGTAACATCTAAATAAGAATACTACAGCAATGAGCAATTTATTTTTAGATTGAACTGTAGAAGAAAATCAATAAAAATTGGGTCCTAATATGAGGACCAACATGAAAGCAAACTTATATACAGTTTCGACTCTTGAATGACTAGAAATATACATAGATATAAATTAATTTATAAATTATTCAAGTAAAATACAACATAAAAACCTGTTAAAATGATTTTTCTGTTATTAAATGCATGACAAACAACACTGTACACTACTGAACCAATCCATGACTAGAACTCAAGTGTTAAGACTTAGCAGCATGGGTGTTAGAATTCTCATTTCCATTATACACTACTAATACTTTAAGTTATTGTTATATTTTTTTTAAATATAAAAAGGGCATAAAAGAAGAAGACGTCATTCATCTCTAAATTTGTTAACACACCTGATTTTTTTACTTAATAAAATGTGCGCGATAATATTTGGTACGAAAAAAAGCAAACGAAGCTTTAAGAGGATTTTGCAGCGAGTACAGGATCCATCAATCATACTGAATGGAAGAAATTAAATAAACTATTATTACTCTGTTGATAAAACATACTGACTGAATTGATTTCTCCCTTTTCGTCAATAAAACTAGAAATCTTCCAGCGCCTCGATGTTCAAACTGAAAGTAATATCAACATCCGGTTGTGAATAATATCCAATGAAAAACTTCGTAACACAATATGACCAATCAATGTTCACTCAAAAAATTCAGATTTTGAGAGGCGAGGAAAGATCGAAGCAAAATCTAAAAGAAAAAGTCTCTTAATAGGCTATTAATCTTTTGACAGCTCAGAGGGGACGTCTTTATTGGTATCATCTTTAATTGTATCAACTGTTTCCAAAATCCTTTTCTCTGTTATATAGATCGGCTGCTTGATATGTGTATAGATCAGTCCCCAATATTTTTCGAACCAATTTCTGACAATAATTCTGTAAAAACATACAAAAGTTATATCTGTGTTCACATTTCCAGTAGCAGAAATAGTAAATGTCTTAAATGTTGTTGTGGTCGTTTTTTTTACTACTGAATATTTTAACCATTAATATTGAGAAATTAATCTACTTAGTAGAACCAGAGACATAGATAACAGAGATAAGCAGCTCCTATTTACTCCATTGAAATAGCGCACATGCCTCTCAAAAAGTGAAAAAATTAGGCATTTTGTAGCAACTAAAACTCAATGGCTGTTTGTTCGACCCTTTTAAGGTATACATCATTTGAAAGCTTGAACAGTCCTCTATAGCTGCAAGTTAAAATATTCGCAACTTTCTAGCCCTTTAATTTAATATAACTTGGCAGAATATACCCAATATCCCAGTTTTTCACCATCTTTATAGTTTTGTGAAAAATGATTAAGTTGCAATTCTCTTTAACACCTGATGCATCATTTATTTTTACCAGGACTTAAATTATTTTACCTGCAGCAATAGACAAATGACTAGGCTTTCAGAAAATGTATAATTTGTTTCAATTTGGCAACTAGTTAACAAGTTATACTTGCTACAAGTCACAGTCTTAGCAAGCGCGCGTGAGACCTTAACTAGCTAGGAAGTTGCCTATCTCTGTTATCTATGTCTCTGGTAGAACTTCTGTCTAAAAGGATCCCATATTGTCTTACTTTAACAGAAATTTTTCAGTTTAAACCACTTTTAAAGTAAAGTTACATGAGTAGGGGTTTGAATTATTAATGTCAGTATGTCACATTGATAGTGTCAAACCTAAAAGTTTCAAAACTGTGACTGGAAAATATTACTGTTACTGAACTCCTCCCTGCTGTTGGGTGGAAGTTAGCATCTAACAAACCAGCTTGCACATTTTATTTGTTAAAAATATGGTATCATCGGTAATTGGTATTCAACAGTATTTGGTATACAGACTATACATCTTTCAGACTTGATTTTCTCTATATTGTATTCATGCTTTTTTTCTATTTTAGAATGTCAACATGGTATCTTGTGAAGCAATACAAGCCATGAGAAGTATGGCTATGGATCCAAAGAAAAGAGCTATCCTTGTAAAGGTATGTTAGCAGAGATGGAAATTGTTTCATAATACGGCTAACCTCTATTCTGAATGAATTTTATTCATTTGTCATGTTTGTCAAGGTCACTGCTACAATATGTTATAATTAAAATCTTAAGCTTACCAGTATACTTGAAAGACATTGTGACAAATTCATGCTAAATGAACTCATAATGTCTGCCTATATATATATATATATATATATATATATATATATATATATATATATATATATATATATATATATATCTTGTCTAACTTATATGTATATATATCTTGTCTGTACCTTTTGATGTGTTTCTTATGTTGACTATTTGGAATGAAGGTAGAAATGTAATTTTGTAAAATGTTTATTTTTTTTAAAGTTGTAAATTGTTAACCTTTTATTGTTTTGTTGATTTCATTTCACATACAGTTAATGACAGACAGATACAGAAACCCTGTGAATTTTCCAGTGTTTATTTTCTAACTAAACTTCTTTTTCTTTTCAGGACACTACATGTATTGGTGGTCTGGTGCTTGTATTGTCCAATCCAGATGCAAACATTGTCAGACTAGCTTTAGAGGTATGGTGTAGTGGATATATACATTGTATATTTCTTTCCATATGCTAATCAGTTCTGTAACGGACACAAATTACAAGAATGAAATTAATGATATGTCTGAATTATATTCAAAGATTTATATAATTCCTCATCCTTCCTTTGGAATTACAGAATACAGCAGTCTATGAGTCAGCTTACTGTTTGGAATGTCATAAAATGTTTTTAACCCTTACCATGCTAAAATGGACTTGTCTGTCTCTCAATTTGGACAGATCTGTTGATTGTTTATGGGTTGCTTATTGACTGACTGAATGGCAAATAGTGCAGGCCATGATCAGACTGCATGGATCTGCTGGCTGATCTTGATCTGCACTGGTTGCATAGGCAAACAAAATTACTGATAGGAAGATAAGGGTTAATTCTTCCTGAACAACCATTGAAATAATTTCTTCTCCATGTTAATTTTTTTCAGACAATACAGTTGCTGTCAGAAACACCAGAGCACAGACCATTGTTGAGAAGTTTCATGGGTATGATGGAACAGTTAGAGTCACTCATCGACAGGTAGGGGTTTTAGCTAACCCTTTTCACTTATGTTGATGGAAAATATCACCAAAATGTTTTCCTGACTTTAAGGTACACTTGATTAAAATTAAAGACTGGAGGTAATGGGATCTAAAAAAGTAAAAATGAAGGAACTCATTGACCTTTTACTCACATTCATGTAACTGAAAGAAATAATTGATGTACATAATGTTCCTAAACATGTTTTTTTTCTAGTCCCTTGTTATACATGTATGTTAAAGAAGCTTAATTTTATGCTCAGTTCTTGTAAATGGATTTCAGGAAAGACTGTGGGGAGGTAGAACATTTAGCCAAGGAGGTTTACATGCAACTGAAGCAGGAAGGCCAAATAACCCCTCTCAAAGACAGCTGTAATACTTCAACTAATAGAAGAAGCAGCATTCAGAGAGTCTTACAGGGGTCGTACAAGAACTCCAAAATCATCATATTACAGCTAAGAGGACTTCTTAATAAGGTAAAAAATGAAAAAGAAAGTTTTTATTTCTTATCCTTTATTCTTGGACTTCCTTGGACCAGAGGGGTTCTGAATTGAATGACACACAGGTATACCATCTTCACAGTTAGGTTGGACATGATGATCCTATTGAGTTAAGACTCACTTCATCTTTAAGGTCAAGGTCACAGTGATATTCACTCAAAAACCTGTACCAAAATAATAATTCAAGAACAACTTGAACTCATCCTCTCAGACAGCTTAAACTTTTAGGGCATAATGAGGAGAACAGCCCCTGTTGTTGTTGGGCTTACTGGTTGAGGTCAACATCACATTGACATCAACAGTAATTGAACAGGAAGATTAAGTATCTTGAACAAGTGACAGATTTTTTGGTCACTCCTTCTATAGACGTCCACCTAAAGACGTCAAAGCCACAGTTACCTGTTTATAGGCTGTTATGATTTTAATTAGCAAGTAGTTTGACTAGACTCTTCATTCCTGATAGAATGATTTGTCTTAAGTGGAAAATAACCTCAGTTGATTTTGAGGTCAGTAGATCTAAGGTCAGAACATCCTTGACTTTATTTAACCCTAATCCTGCTGGAGGCAATTGAATGAATTTTCAGTAAGCACCCATATAAACAATGGATCGGTCCAGATTGAAAGATGGACAAGTCCATTTTAGATATTTAGCATGGTAGGGGTTTAACATAAAAAGGAAGAAATTCAACATACTGAAAATGGTTTTTCATATTTTTAAATGAAAAAGAAGTCAGCTATTCCAGGTACAGACAGCACTGCCAAGGTAGATACCATTCTTTTGCCTATGATTTTTCTTGTGTGTGTTTATATTTTACAGTGACTCAGATGTTTTAAAATCATTTATTTCAGTGTGACAGAGATGTTTGCATGCGACTTCTGCTGCAAGTCAAAGGTGTGATCAGTATCACCTTTGATATGAACAAAAAACGCTGTATTGTGCGAGCAAAACTGGACGTACGTCCAGAGGTATTGATTAAAACAATTTATACTCATTTTCACTTCTATCAGGTATGCCTTTTTACAGAACCTAAATATTATGTTTTAATTATTTTCAATTACACTTTGTTATAATTTCATTTTCATGTTTTTCCATGTTTAAAAAACATTTTTGTTTCTTATTAAAATATAAAACTTTTTTACAGCCAGTAATTGTTTACAATTTAGACTGATAAAAATTTTCTTCCAGCATATTTTCTTGACTTTTACTGAAGTTGAAGCAAAGAAATAAAAGATGTAAACATGATTAAAACACACAGATTTTATAAGTTTGGTATAAATATTGAAAAAAAGTAATCTCTTTGAATTCTTTATTTTATGGTGTGGTTCACCAATGTTAAATTAATGTTTCAGAGTTTGGTACAAGCCATTGCCAAGACACAGTCCATTCATGCACAACAGGTTGTGAAAAATGAGTCTGGGGAAGAGGTAATATAACATGTTCCTGGCTCTCTATTTATTATCACAGGCCAGTTTTAGAAAATATGTTTATCAGTTCATAATTGTAATATATACATGGGTGGTTTTATTGTCATTTTGTCGCAGACAGCATTGATATTGAACCTCGTAAGCCTGGTTCCCAAGCTATATGTTTGCAGCTGAATTTGAAGTGTAATTCACTGGTGTATTTATACATGTATTTAGTATATTTTCTTTAATGGTGTAGTAGCAAATTCAGTGTTCGTGCAACATCAGAAATTCCTGAATAAACACTTGCACAGTAATTAACTTAACATGTTTTACAATTATTAACAAGAATAACTTCATCTTGGTATTCGAAAATATTTTACTATTTCTTACTTGTTATTTCAGATGTTCCTGTCCTTTGGTACCCGCCATGATAAACTGAACAAAGAGAATGAATCAGACATCCCTGACTACCTCCCTGACGATGAAGAACTTCACCCTATAGATGACAAAGCCATCGCTCGTAACAAGTCTGAGTCCAAGCCTGGTGGCTGGCTAAGCTCTGCGGCAAACTTTCTGGCAAATTCATTCTACTGGTGAAAAATATTAACAGTAACAAACTGATCTGTGATTCACTTGTGTGATAAATTGAAGAAATGGGGAATTCTCTAAGTAGATTTTTTATTTCAAAGATATATGATAGATATATTTGAAAGAAAGGAGGAGGATATTGTAGGTGTAAAAGATAATAATAATATAAGTATTTCAAAGTCATTCATTTGAATCATGTTGTTATCATGTTGTTATCATAAGAGTTGTTTCTACAAGCAGTTTTAGATAAAGCATGTCTTCGTGCTGCGTGCTGACTTCAATCCAAAGTTAATGTAATGTATCATTTAAATCAAATGTCCAGATTTTCTGGCATTCTTTAGAAACTTGTTTTAACGAAAAAACTTTTTATAAAACTTTAACCAGAATGACATGGAATTAAGATAGATGTGTAATATATCAACATCATCAGAACTGTACATTCTAGTGCTATGTCTGTCTTTGCTTGTTGTATTTGCTGTTTCATGTACTTCTTGTGTAAATACTTTAACATGTGTTCATGTTTGTGTCATTTCTAGACTGTACTGTCTTAACTGTTTCATACACACTGCAATAAAAAGAAAGAAACTTAATGGCTGATTTGTGTAGTTTGTGCATAAACACTAGACTTCTCAGGATTGTTAAGCAAGTTATCCCAGGTTATTTTGAGTGTTATCAGGATTGAAATAGAAGAAATACTTTGGAGAGACACAGTCTAAAGACGTATTAACACCAGTAATTTATCACATCTAGTCTTCATTCTGAATGTAAAAAGTCATGACAACCTTCAGTACCAAAATATGTATATCCCATTTTGTTTTAGCCAGACATTTCAGTGTTGAATGGCCACTGAGAGATGCAGTATTCATGTAGAGAGAATGAACCTATATACATGTAGTTGGTACTGGTTACCCAGGGGATCAAACCCCCGAGAGTCCTGAATTTTCAGTCTAGTCTGAAACAGCCATACCATAACACTTAGTTTCACTAAAACAACTATACACACTTTACTACTATTCATAAAATGACTAGTCCCAAGCAAAACTTATGACAGCATCGATAACTAGGAAAATATGCCTTTATTAACCAGCTTTACTGCATTTCAATGCACAATAAGTACTTGCAGTTCACTAAAGATATTGTATATAATACAAAGCTGTTGTTTTTAGTTCAGGATATGATACCATGGCTAGAGCATCTCTGAACACCATCTTTTAATGTCCGATTCTTTATCATTTGTCATCTACATCAGGCAATCATTTTAAAATAATTTCCAACAATTGTTCAAACTTCAGGGAGTACTGATTCTCAAGTTCAGTCTTTTGTCTTTTCAAAATGTTCTAGCATGGTTACCTATGATCATTCATGATAGAAAGTTTGCAGTTTGCAAATGGGGCATTATTTTTAGTCCTACACACAACCAACAGCTACCGGATAACCCAACTAATATGGCTGTACAGAAGGTAAATTCCATCAACTGGAGGATGATACAACTGGCCTAAAATGGTTACATCAGTAGAGATAAGATCTAAACCAAGTGATCCAATTGCACATAGCTGAAGCCATTGTGTAAAAGATGTTTCATCAAAGTGAATATTTTCAATGTTTGAAAAGAGATTTTTAATTGCCCTTTCCCCCTTTTTTGTTTTACAGAGCTTCAGTGATACGTTGAGGTGATCAGTATAAGGTTCCTGTTGGAAACTGCAAAATTACCACAATACAAATGTATGTCTTATGTCACTCAGCTACACTTGAGAACAAGAACTTAAACAAGACTTTAGGCAAATGATCGCTAGGCATGTGCAAAGAATATTTCTATAAAGACAAGCAAAGAAAAAAGTGAGCAATAATTTGATACATTTAAGCCAGATTTTCTTACATTTTTCATTGATATTCCAGCAATTTGTGCAATCATGATCAGTAACTTTTTAGATGTAGTTAAAAAAAAACCAACAGAATAACAGTTTACAACAAAACCACTGTATTTTCAAAGAAATTCAAAAACATAAACATATCAAAAGCTGAAGAAAAAAAATCTTGTACAAAACAGTCAATATGAACACAAGCAAGTAATTTAAGGGCATGATACATTAATTTTCAGTAGCACTTCTTTACATGATTTTGAATGATTTATCTCCCTTCTGAAATGATACAGTGTTATAGGAAACGCTGGTCTAAATGCACCAACAATGTCCATTGGTTTCTGTCTCTTGTGAACACACCTGTAGTACACTGACTTAATTTCCATCTTCTGTTATTTATAACAAAACACATCTAGTCCATTTTTTAATTAAGTTACTCTCTGTAGTCTAAGAAATGGCGAAGTTTCTTTTCTGTTTCAACTGGCAAACCAACATCACTAAAACAAAAATTAAAACCTGATAAAAGCATTTCGGTAATTAAATAATCTCCCACACACTGATATCAATTTGAGTCATTCATAACAATACAGAGCTAAACATGAACTAAACAGAAGTTAAATTGCATATGCATTTCATCTTCAAAATTTATGATCCTTGCCCTAATAACTTAAATGTTATACATTATTTCACATGATCAATTACCATTATTCAACTGCATTCAAATATCAACTGAATATAAAATGAGATGGTATCAACTTACAGGAGATGTTTTCCAAATGTGTTTACAATACTATAGATACAACTCTTCAGAGAGGACTGCAGTAAGTATTTCAGTGGCATGTCATTACTGCTGGAATCCTTGGGTACACGTCTGCTTACCCCACCTGTCAACTTGAAATGCTTGTCAATATTCTGCAATCACACAAGTACAGTAAGTTTTTTCTATCTATTTGAGTTTATTTATCGCTGGTACCCAAATGAAGTTAGTATATCTGCTTTTGTTTTATTCCCTGTCATGGTAAACTGCACACATTTCATTTTGTGCTATTTCAACCTCTATGTTTTGGAATCAATTTCTTTTCTTACTAGAGAAGGGATTTTGCTTTTCAGGCCAGAATGCCTCGACAGATGTAAATTGAATAATTTCTGTTATGGACAGGAGTTTGTGAAATCCCTTATAGTATCTAGTTATTTTGCTTTGCACTTATTTTTGTCTCCATCGAGTTAATTCTAGTATTCCTGATAGTACAAACGGTTATTCTGATCACTCCAACCAGTGTTGTTGTTTATCTCAAATTAAAGGAACAATTAAACTTCATCTCAAGGGAAAGAAGAAATTTTCTTAGGATGTAACAATATTTAATTAAACTTATTCTGTAGGACTGTACCTCTTGTAAGTTGAGTATTGCAGTAATAATGTCCTTCAGTGACATCTGAACAACTCCAAATGAGTCTTCATTAAATGATGCCACAACTAATGACGACAGAGCTAGAAAATAAAATAAAATGAAATTATTGAAAGTGATTGTTCTAATCCATCACTCTAGATTAGACTACAAAGGTGAATTTTTACTGAAATGTTAACCTCATAAAATTTGTGCTGATAATTTCATGTACACATTATTTTGAAAGCTCAAAATATACTGGTAGTCCCAATCATAGGGACTATTAAAACTGCATAATGCTTCCCAAACCAGTTTACAATAGGAACATTTCATTAACATAAACAAAATCCTGTATGTCTCCACACTGCCAGTATAAGTATAAATACATTCTTTGCAATTATCTTCTGAACCCATGGAAGTACTGATCCAACAGTAGATTTGTATCTGGTAACTAGCTAATTGGTGCTCATATAATACTATGGATTGGGGAAGTAATGCTTACAGATTGCATGTACTTCTTGCCAGTTTTCTTCAAAAAGAAATGTGTTACCCTATCACCTACCTTCCACTGCCCATATCTGTATAAAGGCTGAAGCAAACAGGTTTTTATGAGTGTTGTCAGGGATTTCTCCAGTGAAAAATGTTAGCAAAGATCTCTTCTTCAATCCATTCACAATCTGTAAAGTGAAGAGGATAAAAAGATATGGTCATTCATTTAGAAAGCAAACACAATTTTTTTTTGACAAAAAAATCTGATCCTAATGAATGGCCTATCCCTTCTCTAATTGTTGTTTCTAAAGCTTCCTGTATGAATAATCCAAAGGTTATTTTTTTGCATGTGTATATTCTAAAAATATAACATAGCTACTTATCACTTATTGCTTTACTATAAAGTAACATCTTATTTGGTTACTGCACTGCAGAGAGAACACTGCTGTGTGCTTGGAAGAACAAACCCTTAACCATTCAAAGACAATAACCTTAATTGGCAAGATACATTATTGTTTGCAAGACATGTTTTGATGAAATTTTACCCTGAAATGAGAAACAGCACTGGCAATTCATATGTTTAAAGTTACAAACAGTATGTGTATCACTTGATTAATCTATTGTTTGGCCTAACACTCTGCCTACTGCATTATTTGTACTGTTAAGGTATATGGTATGTGAAATATTATCATATTCATTTGTATTTAATAATTCAAAAATTCAGAATTTCAAATTCCAATGAAACCAGGGATGACAGTCTCCAGAAAATTTCTGCATTCCACACTTTTGGCCAAGAACTAGTTTTAACCCAAGAAGCAGTCATCTCAAAGGATATATCTAAGTTGAATGAACTGATTTCCCAATCCACGTAAAAATAAATCAGTTTAAAGAAATTCAAAAATTAGAACCCTTACTTTCTCTTTCACTGCTGCTGCTTTGGGTTTGGCAGTTACATCAGATGATGTACCTCTTTGTTTAACACCATCACTTGTTCCATTGCTCACTGAAACAAGGAAGCAGTAAAAGAAATCACTACACAAACAAGTCTGTTTATCACATTGAAAATTTACAATCTAAATTTGTATGTGATGCATTAACAATTTTTATGTTCATCTAAATTACCTTAAGTTGATCCCTACAAAATTTTCAGAAGTCTACAAAAATAAACTCAATCTCCTTCATAAACTGAAAGGTAGAAGTCAATTAATTATAAATTATGAACTGTAAAGATCGAGATATTTTTCTGTCACAAAAGGTTAAAACAACAATATATTAATTTTCTCAGTAATAGAACAAGACAGTTATTTTCTTCAGTTCGGAAGTAACAGTGTCCAGCAAAACATAACTACATGTACTTTACATAATGAAATTGTTTCCCCACCATCTATCTACAAAGTACTTTATTAATTTACTAAAAAACCTACAGACAACAAACTAACCAGATTTCTCAGTATTTGGCTGTCTGACTGGGGCATTAGCCAGTATCTTCCAGTTGACTTCTTGTACTGTATCATTTAACTCTTGTATCACTGAGAGACAAACAGCCAATATTTTGTTCCAGTTGTGAGGATGTCCACCTGAAATGGTGCCCTTGTCAATTATTTCACAGCAATTCCTTCATACAATATAAATTCAAGTTCAGGAAAATGGTTCCTATATTGTGTCAGAATGGTTCTTACTTCACTTTATTGAAATCATTCCCACAATTAGCAGTCAAAGGTAATTTGTTCGGATGTCAAAAGAACGTGTGATCTAAAACAGTATGTATTGTGGTAATACGTCCACTCATCACATGACTTTGACCTTTAAGCAATGGTACCCAAAAGTTGCTTTCACATCGCTAAGGTCAGTAGAAATAGTTGTGTGATATGAAAACATCTATGGCCAACAATAAAATTCAACATCTTCTAGGACAACCGGGCATGAAAGACCGCTACCATATTGTTATTAAGTTCAATATTTAGACTTTAATATTTAAACTTTATTATGCTTACTAAGATATTGAATCTCACCTGGTTGACTGAGACTAAATAACTCTTTTCTTCTACTGTATGAATGCTTAGACAGCAAATTTAGGTCCATGAAACCAAGTGCCTGTGGATTAATAAAGTAAACTTAGCAGATCATTTTATCACACACTAAATCAGTAGATGAAGAGCACAGTTTTTGTTGTGTTTCTATCATTTCTGTAAATGTTTACCTTCAGTGAATAGAGATATTAGGATTGTAATGTGATTAAGTAAATCATGACAGAACAAGTGGAAGCATTATTTTGTTCCTACAATACATGCTCTCTCTTTTAGAAACAAAAAGATGTGATACAACAAAAAATACCATTCTATGAAAAAATGCAGACTGGAAACATGCTTAAACTGTATAATAATCATCATTCTGTTATTCTGACAATGGATACCTACAGTAATACATAAAGTTTTACTTTTTCAAAGATTTTTACTAACCATGTTTACTAAATTTTCTTATAACATATTATTTTAAAATAGTTTCTAAAACAATTTTGCATATTCATGTAAACACACGATTTTTTTACCTGAAGTAATGGAAGTTTAGTACATGACAGGGCATCCACCAGACATTTGTTCTTGAAGTTTTCAAACATCGTACTGATTGGAAACTCATAGTACTGAAATCAAAATTACAACATATATGATGAATGTCATGCACATGATCATTTGATATTGGATAATACCTGAATTTTTTTTTCTGTTTTTTATTCCTCCTGAAGTACAAATCTATAAAAATTTATGACTGCATACATAAATAAACATTTACAAAAGGATTTTTTCAAAAAATTTGATGAGTCAACATTATAAAGTACTTTTTGACGTAGTCAACACAACAGTCATTTATAGGTCAATTCATTTGTCAGAATGACACAAAAGCATGCAAATCCCCCACTTGCCCCCTTGATGTGCATCAAAAATAAGGTATAATGACTCAGAAGAGTGAGCCTAAAACGAACCTTGGGTTATCCACTCATAAAGCAAACTATGTTTAAATTCCTGGATTCACCCATTCTTGAGTAACTGATTGAGTTATAAACTTGACATATGATGCAACAAGCACAAAAACAGAAGGATTTATCAAAACATGCCCAACCATCCTGTAAAGTTTGAGAAATCTATGTACAGTAGTTCTGGAGTTATAGCTTAGAAACTATTTACACACTGCAGGCCTTAGAGCTTGACATTTGAACTTGTGAGTCCGAATACAATCCAGGTAATCTACTGATCATGCATAACCATTCTTTTGAGTTTGAAGGTCGTGTATGTAACTCATATTGTGTTATTGATCTAACACTGAAATTCAGGTTCCTCTGAGCTTAACCTCGCCCTGGTTAACCAAGAATCAGTTAGGATCATCTTTTCATGCCCAACCATCCTACAAAGTTTTACAGTCCTGGATTCAGGTGTTCTTCAGATATTGATTGCAACTAGGTTTCAAAGACCACTATGCCCCTATGCTTGACACTGTAAGCCCAAAACCCATCTGGGTCATCAACTTGCCATGAATAACCATAAGTTTGTGGGGTCAGGGTACAGTTATTTTTGAGTTATTGATCCCAATCTATTTTGGACAGTGCATTTACCTGTGAAGTTGACCTTTGATCCAGCTGGCAAAAAATCATTAAAATCATCACGTTAAACCATCCTGTAAAGTCTAAGATTCTGAGTGCAGTTACTCTTGAGTTACTGATCAGAAACTATTTTCAAACTGTGCAGCCCTGTGAGCTCGACCTTTAACCTAGTAGGCCTCAAAACAATAGGGTTCATCAATACAAGGTGCCAAACCCACCTGCCAAGTATCAAGTCTTTACATCTGTGACTTTTCAAGATTTTTTTTATTGAAAACCACTTGGTCAGAAACTATTTTTAAGTACATCTGATCCAAAAAAACCAAACGGGTCAATAATTCATCATGCACAATCATCCAATGAATGTTGAGGGTCTGTGGTGCAATTGTTATCAAGTTATTGATTGGATCCCATTTTTAAATGCATGTCAATGTGAGCATGTTTTTTGTAAACGTAGTGTTTACTCATCATGCCCAACCATACCGTAAAGTTTAAAGGTCCCAGGTCAGTTAAGTTATTATTTCAAACCAATTTCAAACTGTATGCCCATCCAAGCTTGACCCTTGACCCAGTGGGCCCTTAAAGAAGAGGGTTTTACATCCAAAAAGGCTAAACCTACATATTTCTGTGCCTATGCACTCCAAAGTTTTTGACTGAAACCATTCGGTCAACCGAAAGAGCAAAGTAACCCACCCCAGGAAGGCTGGGGTGGTGGCCTAAAAATGATGCTTGGAAACAGGCATTATTATTTACAAGTATGACACAAACTCATCAGGAAGTATAGCAGAAGCAGCTCATTCAGGTTTCATGTTTCTTCTCAAGTCATTTTGTTTATTGCTTATCAACAGTACTCCTGTAGGACCTGTAGCATATACATAGGTGTTTACCTTACAACAATCCTGCATGAAAGGACCTTAACAATTTGACCTCACAAAAAAGCGTTCATCACAGTTGGTGCTCTGTGTCATATGTAAAGAAAGCTGGCTCACCTGTGTGTTGTAGACTTTGTAGAGTAAAGCCCCATAACTCCAGGAGAACTGGATAAACATTCCAACAAGCAAGGTCTGCCAAAACAAGCCAAAGTCTAACAACAGACCATACAGACTATCCAAACGGGACTCAGAGCTGCAAATATTTTCCCATGATCACCAAACAGTTTTTTTTGAACATAAGACATCATATGTCTACATGAGCAATTACCTACTAAATGAAGAATTAGTTTAATCTTGCCAGTTTAACAGAAACTTGTGATAAACACAGTTTGCTACAGAAAGGTAACACTCCCTTAACTAGGCAAATATTAACACAATGGTTACTTTATCTCTGTTCAACCTTATTACCTTAAAAAGCTTTTAAAGAAATGGTGATGAAACTTTTTTTTAAACCTCAGATACTTCATAAATAGTTGTTGATGTGATGCACATATGCTTTTTTCCACTGATTAATGCATTTTCAGACCAGAAAAACTTTCTTATGACAAAATACAGATATGGTAAACAATTCAAACAACACTGTACTTAAAAAAAATTTGTCAAGCGGAGGCTAACCTTTCAGTATCAGTATTTTTCTTAGTCTAAAACTACAGCAATGCAGTCAGAACTCATTAGCAGCAATGACAAGAAATCATTGAAAATAAAGAGATGCTAACAGAGGCATATGCTGGGGTCTATGACACTGCCCTTACAGTAAATAAAGACCAGAAGGATTGTGTTTGCCTTTCTTTTAAAGCTTCTTTAAATTGTCATAGAATCTGCATTCCAAGTTTCATGGAAATCCCTTTGTAGCATGACCCTGACCTCAAATCAAGCTGGTAATAAAAACTAATAAAATATACCTGTCTCTTTGTACTGAAAATTTCTATAAATTTTCATGGAATTAAAGCAACAGGTTGCCAAGAGACAAATACTAGTAGTACAGACTACAGAGTACACTATATGCAGCAAAATCAAAGGGACCATAATTCAGTAAAGGTAGCGGTAAATAATCCTTGTTGAAGATCCCTATGACGTTTCATTTATTTCCAGTGAGTGGTTGACAAGAAATAGCCCTGCCAGGAATAGTGAGTCTTAGTGACATGTATGTAGCTAATCAAAGGACAGGAAACACTGGGGGGAAAAAACAAACAAAATTCAATGCCAGTTGTGATTAAGAAATTTTCAAATCACCTCCTGGTACTGAAGCCTACATGTTCTATCAAGTTTCATTTAAATCTGGCATGTGGTTACTGAGACATTGCATAGACACAGATGGTGCTGCAGGAAAATAATGGCCCATAACTCTGTGAAAAATAATCAATTCAGATTGTGCTAGTAAAATGCACATCTCTAATAAATGGCCATGTGGGCCTTAAATTTTTAATATGTGGACTAAAAAGTTAAAACACAAAGAACTTCAACTTGACAACTAAATTATATCTTACCTCAATCTCAGAGAAAGTGTATCAGCAATTGCATCTCTTGGAATGTTCCCTAAAATTTGAAAACATCACAGAAATACAACATAAAGCACCTGCACTGCAAACAAACAAAAAAATAAAAAAAACAAAAAACCCTTATTATAAACACTGTACCATAGATAACAACACTTTCTACAGACTGCCTATTACCTAAGCATATGCAGTACCCACTACAATGCTCATAAAGTAATGGAACTAAACCTCTAAATTTCATTTAATGCAGAGTCAGATTGGTTACAAAGCCTTAATTAATGACTGAATCCCCTATGAAAAGATTAAAACACCACAATATAATAGCTGTAGGAAACATATAAGTTATTTCCTGTGGAGATCATACAATCGTAGATTATACAACATTTGTTCATAGGAACCTAAGATAATTTTTAACTTAAGCAATTTCACTGAAATCTTAACAAAATACTAAATATCTATGTGTCTTATACTCTGTTTCATTTAAATAAGATGCTTAGACCACAGGTTTTTTCTTTCAAATGCTATTCGAAGAGTTAAAAAAAAAAAAGAATCCTTTACTTTAGTATTGATTATATTGTCAAGATCTTACCAATGAGATAATAAAATATGTAGAAGAACTTAATCTGCCAAATCACATGACCCAGTGATGACCAACCAACTTTAAGCACCTGGCCTCTAACTTGGAAATATTTTGCTTGCTGAAATTACATATGTATTATGAAAACATGAACATTTTATTTTGTAGCTGTGTGATCAAGACTGAACATGTCCCTTTGTAACACACTGGTTTGCTTTGGTTTAACTAAGTTTAAAGCCTGCATACAGTTAAATTCACATGAGGTAGGCAGTTTACCTATCCATCGGTCCTGGGAAAAACCATTACTAGACTCCTATTCTCTGTAAACAAAAAACTGCCAACTTTCACATAAATGGTAAGAGTCAGTAGTCTGTCTTGAACCCATGATCTTCAATCATTATGAGGTTACACTGACTGTAACAACTCCACCATGGACAGCTAATATAGGTAGTAAGATAAATTCTTACCTGCAATATAGGGAAGTGTAGCACATTGTTTTGTTTCACATAGTGAAACACAATGTACATTAAACCAGTGTATCCCCCATACAGCACAAGGAACAAGTGGTACTCATTAATACAATACAGGTCACTGAAAAGGAAACAAAGGATAATAAATAAACTGATTAATTTAATGATAGATTTAGACTTAAAAGGATTCAAACTTTGAGCAAAGAAATCTAAACTCTACTTCTCCAACAGTGCATCTTCCATTTTCAGACATCTGTGATGATCAAAATTACAAATGGTTCCATAAGTATTTTTTTTCAAAATTGTTTTTCATGAGGAGAAAAGTGCATTGTGACAAAGAAGCTGTGACTGGAATAATACAGTAAGGTAACTGTATCATTCACCCTTATTACACAATCTGTTTATGTAAGATAATGGACAAGTACACATATTCCAGTCCCACATAGAAGGTAGCCACATTCTGGTCCACTTGGTTGAAAGAACTAGTTCTATCATTTTTACCTGTGTTGTACATGTACCAATATTAGACTGAACTCTGGTGTGGTTCAACATTCTATCAATCCTTGTAATCATCTGTTATGTACATACCTGTTTTCTGTAGATTTCCTGGACAGCCCTGTGTACCTGTCACCCAGAATACATGTGCAGACCCAGCCCAGTACCACACCACAGCCACAACATAAACCAGCATACATTATGATGGGAGCTTTCAACAATTGTGACAGCTGAGAGAACCTGGTGACTGAGACTGACGGTATCACTGGAATATTCATATAAACATGGTATGGAGATACTTTCTTACATTTCACTAACAAATACTCCTGAACTTTTTGTTATATTTTACCATTCATGAGCACCTCAAAATAGTCAAGTAACTTCTTGCAAATTTTACAATTTTTGACCAATGAAATAATTGCAAATGTCCATTCTGTACTATAACATAGCTTTTTGGTTATAAATTTTATTGGTCTAACTATCTCTGTATCTATCACTGTATACTGCCAACCCCTCTCGCGAGTGTGACAGGCAGGACTATGCATCAGACTGTTTTAAGAAATGAAAGAAGTAAAAGCCTGGCATCAGAAACTGTGTCAGAATAAGGTGAAAACCAGAAATACAAAGGGTCTAGTCATTAATAAAATGGGTTAATGGTAGATAGAAGGAAAAGAAATAAAGTTAAAAGTAAAAACATGGCTGATCTAATACTGTATGCTGGACACTCCCTGCTTCAACTGGTCAAGCTGGGTTGCAGGCAAGTCAGCAACATTCACAGGTAGATTATTCTATAGAGTGATACACAGTGGGGGAAGAAAGACCATTTATGGTAATCATATGACACTTGAACTTGTAGGAAGCTATGCGGGTGCATGTGTCTAGTGAGTCTCTATATAGGGAGGAAGGTTAATGGCCACAATGTTATGGATGATCTTGGAAAATATTACTAGTATGAAATCAGATCTGCAGTGTTCAAGGGACCAACAGACAAGATTTTTTGCATCTCTGTAACACTTGCGAGAGGGGAGTAATCAAGCTACCCTCCGCTGCACCATTTCTACCTAGTCTTTGGGCACCAAACACTAGGAGCATACTCAACCTGTCAATATTTTGTAAGCCAGAGATTTTACATTTTCATTTTTGGTGGTATAATTGCATTTTAGAAAGCCAAGGTCTTATTGGCCCCTGTCATTATTGTGGATATATGCCTGTTGAATGATAGGTCTGAAGCAGGGCTCCCGAAAACCGAAAATTTGCCGGTTTTGACCGAATTTTATCTCTTTGGACCGATTTCGATGTCCAAAAGTCCTTAAAAAATCGGTCCAGATAATTTCAAAAAAAAAAAAATCCGTCTAACTTTTCAAAAAACAGTCAAAATCTCACACCAAAACCTCAATTGATCGCTAATCAGGTACTTCACACCTATCATAAAACCATAAAACTGTCAATGTTGCCCGCGGCAATTATCGCCAATTAACTTGTAAACAAGTAAAAGTGTGCTTGATTAGCAGTCGGCCAATCGATTAAAGTTGACCGGCTCAAACTGTGAAATATAATTTCATCGAAATCATACTCCCCGCAGCGGTTACTTCCCCTGATCATTTCAGAAAACAGTTAGTAGAAAAGCGTGACGTAACCGGTGCGAGGAGTGTGCATCGAAATAGGCGATAACTGTCGTCTGCTTAATTTCATTAAGGGCTTAATAGTAATTGTAGTGGCTAGCTGCAGCACAAAGCACACTTTAAAATATCAGTGACTAGTTTGACGTTGTAAAATTAGCTCTAATTCTACTTTCGCTTTGAAAAACACATATTTTCGCGACGCCAACACTATCATAACTCAAATTGTTCTTTGCCCTTAAATCGTTTCTATTTTTTTGTTGGTTCTTGGTCTCGGGGGGGGGGGGGGGGGGGGGGGGGGGGGGGGGGGGGGGTCGAGGTCTCGGACCGATTGAGATTTCAAAATTTTAGGAGCCCTGGTCTAAAGATAGGTCTAGGCCTAGATATTAAGCATCTGGAACTGAATCAAGGATTTGACCAAGGAGACACTGATGTTTGATTATGTGTTTGTTTTTAGTTACATGGATGACTTGGCAACTTAGAAGGGTTAAATTCCATATCCCACTTTTTCTTCCATAATTCCATATGCTCAAGGTCTTTCTGCATGCTATGGGAGTCAGAGAGGAAATTAATAGTTAGATACACAGCAGTGTTGTCAGCAAACGATCGGATTTGGAAGGAAGAAGGAAACTGATTTATATAGATTAGAAAGCAAAAGGGCCCGAGCACAGATCCTTGGGGTACTCGGTACTCTGGAGGCTACAGGAATTTCAGTAGATTTGTCACCATCTAAAAAAACTACCTGACCACGGCCAATAAAAAGGAGCATGTCCAGTTGAGAGCCTGAGGAGAGACGCAATGTTCCTGGAGAGTATGAAGAAGTTTAAGATGATTTACTTCATCAAAGGCTTTTGAGAAATCTAATAAAATAAGATGTTTGGTTGCCTTTGGCAATGCTGTTGACAAGAAAATCAGTAAGTTGGGTAAGTTGTATCTAACAAGAGCATCTATCTCAGACGCCATTTTGAAGGTCATATACAAGGCTAGGATGTTTTGAGAGTTGAAGTGAGACGATAGGGCAGAAGTATTGATATGTTCAAGGGTTTTGCAGGGAATGCAGGTAAGAGAAGTAGGTCGACAATTTGCAGGATCTCTGGTATCTCCCTTTTGTATATGGGACAAACAAAGGCCTTGGTCCAGTCAGAGGGAATTTCACCTGCAAATGACTTCTGAAAACAGGGCTGGTATTTAAGTGGGAAATATTCATATTTCCCAGGACCCTGGAAAATACTGGGAATTCCTGGGAAATGTTGGAAAATATAAATTATTCTTTATAAACAACCAGATACTCGTACTGGCCAGAGATACAGGTATACCTGTAAGTGCTTGTGTAGCTGACTAGAGACAATAGCTTTCATAACTTGCTGGCCCCTTATTCACTAGATAATTATGATCCCAACTTGTCTGCAGTGCACCTGTGATCTAATTGGTATTGTGCATACACTGTTTAATCCAAATTTTCACTCAGATGATCTGTAATCACAGTTGGCTCATTAAAGTTTATACATCAACAGTCAATTACATTTTGATTCAGTCAGTCACTATTGTAGAAATGAAGCATAAAGACCCTGTTTGGAATTTTCACGTCTTTGAAGAGGGTTCTAAAAAGATTCTGACATGCAAAGACTGTAACACTTGGGCTTGAAAAGGCTTCAAAGCTAGTTTTGTGCTACAGAATGTTGTGGGAAAGTGATGAAAATGACTGGTGACTGATGAATTATACGAAATTCACATTTTGCATCTGTTTATATTAATAGTTTGCACTATGAAATAATGATATATGTGTGTATTATGTATTTCACAGACGCTTGAAAACATTTAAACAAGATCTGTTTGCATCAATTTTATTTTGTTCTTCAAAATACTGTATTTTTTAGTAGCAAAAGGAATATTTCCCTGTATTTCCCACATATTGGAAATTTGTCTGAATTACCAGGAATTCAGACACAGGGAAATTTCAGCCAATACTGTCTGGAAAAAAAAGACTGTGATAATGACAGCATGGTGCAGCTCTGTTTATCAATATGAGAAGTGACAACAATCAACAATCAACAATCTGGTCAATTTATAGGCACATTGACTGATGACATCACAAGCACCTGTTATCAGAATATAGCTGATCTACTGGTTGGCAAAAAGAATCAGTATTTATATACATTTGATAGCAGCAGATTTTTTAACTTTAGTTAACTTTTTTCTTTGTGAGCCGAATTTAAAGATTCTTATATCATTTGGAAGCTCTTTAAATTCATATTTTGAATATGTAAGCAGTTTTGAATTTTTGCTTTTAAAAAAGAAAACTAAACTAATTTATAACTGTCATTTCAGCATTTTTCGAGCAGCTTAGATGCACTAAGTTTAACCATCTACAAACAAAAAAGTAAACAGTTTTGACAATTATTTTTTAGATATGTAAAATATGAGTTTATAGACCTTTTTAATGATATAAAATATTGAATTGTTTGATGAAAAATGACTTTGTAACTGTAATTACAAAATTACTATGTTTTACATTTTCATCAACCGCCATATTTTGCCAACCTTCAAAAAGTTACCTGTATCTCTTATCAGTTTCTTGTTACTATTAATAGATTTCAAAAGAATAACATTCAACGTTCCTATTGTCAGTAAATCATTCCCACCAAGTTTCAAGAAGATTGTGCCAAAAATGTAACTTCTAGAGAATGGAAGATCATATATGAACACTTTGAGCACTCAGGTGAGATAATAACAGAAAGTTATGGTTACAAGTTACTTTACCTGTAAATGTGTTTTTCGAGTAGATGAAGAAGCCAGCATTAACTATAACCACCACAAGGACACTGCTTATGAAGGAAAATGAAAATATGCTGCTTACAAGGTCTGAAACAGAACATAACAATGTTATTTTTTTTATATTATATTTTGAAAGAGAAAGGATTTCCTTTTCAATCTATGTATGCTTTATGAAATTTTGTTCATAAGATGTGAAATAATGAACATAATAAAAACATTCTGTCACAACAGTCCTCTGTTATTTTGGTCTTTTGAATGTTTGACAGAAGTGGAGAAATTGGCACCTTAAAATTCCGTGAAATTAGCTCAATTATCTTTATTTCCTATGATCATGTAGAATCAATTTGACTACTTGCCACACTGCAAATCTTCTACAATCAACATACAAAATTAATGGTAATAAAATTTCTAAACAATCAACTATAAAAGGCTAAAAATACCTGTAATCCATAGTATAGGGTGAAACAGGCTTAGGCCAGTCATGAGTAAATAGACAACAGTGATCAACGGTATTGTAATCAACGACCAAGCTACAGAAGCTCCTGTCCGCCACTCCAGCACCTGAAATAAATACAAACTCTTAATTTTGGGTTGAACAGTAATATTTCTCAAGGTTCTTCTTTTTAATTCTTTGCTATATGTGATAAAGTTTATTTCACAGAACTAATTGAAGTCGCGAATACTCATTATTTCTAAGTGGGATAAAAATTTGTCGGCACCTCTCTTTTAAACCACTTGTCAATTGATTCCATTATCAACACTTCATCACTAAAAATTAACAATGTTTGGTAAGTCGTAGTTAGTGCATGCACTTTAATTTATTTTAAATAACCAAAATCTTCAAAGGAAGCGCCATGTTCAATCTTCTCTTTAAACCCCGTACTGAGCCGTGCAGAAACCGAAAGTAGACCTTTAAATTCTTATTTACAGATTACCAGTTGGTGATGCATATTATATCACGCTGTAATCGCAAGAAAACGTGCCTTTTGTTCTGTGGAGTGTACAGCTAATTATATACTGTTTGGAGACCCAAATTTGGACACTTTCCACACATATTTTGTGAATAAATAGTCGTTTTCCCCCCAATTAAAACAGTGCTCATCAAGAGATATGTAATTATTATGCATCAATTTGCTATAGATGTCCAAAATAACTCTCCGAATTTTGAATTGTCCGTTTTTGGTTTTCAACAAGTAAATGATTTATTTGCATTTATCGTGGAGAAAGACTCGAAACACATAAAGTTACAGTGGTTAAAGAACAGCTGCAAACTACTCTAAAGTCCTTAATATCCATAGTACTTTAGGTCTTTGCCTAGTGCAGGGCCTTAATTGAAAGGCCCTGCATAGTGTCATGTCCATAAGCTCCTTTGTTTGTTTGTTTGTTTCTTTCTTTTCTTCTTTCTTTCTTTCTTTCTTTCTCCTTAATAATGAGTAAATAGCAAACGATGGCATATACTCGTATTACACCATATATGGAAGTTCTTAAGCTATAGAACTTCATTTGACAGTCATGATAAATGTAACTATATACTTTAATGAACTGGCAAGTTCATCAGACATAATATAAATTTTTACGTATTATCAACTTCGTTCTCGTTTGGAAATACACGTATCTACCATTCTTTGTAGCCATATTGTTTCATTAAGCACTTCTTATATTTTGATTGAACTTGAACGAGTAAACCACTTTGATCGTTCGCTGCAAACGTAAGACAGATGAAGCGTCCCGTTATTATCGAAAGGGATCCCGTGATATCGATTCCTGTTAATTCTTCAAGATATGATTTAAAGCAACAGTTTTTATTTGTTTGGGTCCTCAAACCAAACAAATAGTGTTGTGGGATTTCAGATACGATGCAGCTTAATTAAAAAAAAAAAAGACAAATAGTCCGTCTGTAAGGTATCCTGCCTCTGAAAGAATTGGTTCCAGTTCAAAGCTAAAGAAAAGAACTATATATAATGGTTCCGGTGACTCGACCGACCATAAATTTACTCTCCGGCCCTAAAGTTTTCCCCCGACCAATACAAATAGTTTTGCGCAATGAAAGAAATTATTTTATTACTTTTCATTGATACTTTACACTTCATACGCATTAATGAATGGTTTCCGAGTAAAATATAAAAGCGTCTGCAAAACTGTAAAAGAGACAGCCTTTACCTTCATTTGACCTGGGAAAACGCGATCTGTTATTTATGTTAATTAGATGATGCAATCAACCTTTTTTTTTGCTTTAAAAGTGTTTTATATTCAGTTAATTTTTAAATAAATTTTAGAATATTGGTCAACATGATTACCAAATAAATTTGAATTATTTTATTCAATTTTTCATTTTTTAGCTTGACCAGTTGAAAAATGGCACTGTAACATTATTCACTAAACCCTTTGAGACATTGCTTTAAGACTTAGAATACTTGTTTATTATCATAACCACAGTCTACACACCAAAATGCCCCCTTTGTGACTTAAAATTGGTTGAAATGTTCGACAAGGTAGAATTTTAACTCTTGAAGATTTTGTTTTGAAACTTGCATTATTTGTTTTAAAGTCCAAGTACCAAATTGACTTTACTGATATAGAAAAATAAAGCTACTGAAAGGATAATGATCGAACCATGTTCTGTTCACTTTAAAACAATGTTAACATAATTATGTCTTTCTTTCGTATTTAAGTCATTTCTTCAAGAAAAAAGCATTTTATATACTATATTTTGCAATAGCAATGAAAAAAAATACTGCACTATATTTCTAACATGTTCATTGATTACAAAAGAAAAGTCAGGAATGATTTTGGTATTCACCGGCAGACACCTTTCTCAACTTAAAATAAAAACTACTTGCAATTGTGATCCTGGGACTTACCGCCATCATCACCCGTTTCGGACGTGAGAACTGTTTTACACTATGGAAAATTAGGCAAAAGGATTGCTTCGGTTTCACTATCAAACAATCAACGAATTTGCTTGTTATTTTGTAAATTTGACAAACTTCATATCACAGTATTGCTTACGAAGCAGGAAAAAGCCAATAGTCACCCTTGTCCATCCTCATGGTTGGTGGGGGGTGGAAGCAACACCTTTTAACTGTTTGCATGGAGTACAGTTTTGCATGAAATATGTACATTAATGCTTGTATAGTTACAGCATACATTGTGAAAATACAAGCTATTGATTCAAACAAATTCAGTGCCTTCAGTGCTTTGATTTACCTTATATATTACATGTAGAAGGGAAGTCGTCTATTGATTGTCTAAGTATATAAGCCACTATATATTCGTCCTAGTCTATTGTAATTTAAGGTGCTTTATAGAAAAGTGTTTATTGTGAATCGTACCTTTAAAGCATAACTTACCGGTTCATAAAATAACATAAGACTGACGACCTTATTTTAAAATAACAGAACTTAATTTTAAACTTGTTCCCTCATAATATAGTCATATTGTTAGGGATATACAATGAAACATACCATATGTCTTACATGGCTGGTGTTCTTATCCGCCGTTTTAAATAGCGAAAGTGAGTTGTTTTGTTTTTTTCACAGCATTTCTGCATGTGATTCAGATATTCATTAGCAATTGGAATATTTATTTTTTCATTGAATTGAAATAAAGCAGACATCAGTTCATAAAATGTTTCATTTATTTATTAATATATTTGTTTAATCATATATATCGTTCGTTCTCCCGTTACTGTTATTATTATTATTATTAACAATTATTAAATTATTATAATTAAAGAGAAGCTTTAAAGCAGATTTGACTCTATAGAATTTTCAAGCACCACATACTTACAAGAACTAACTGGTTTACAAATCAAAATTCCTTATACAATAATCCAAGTTAGTGTTTTTTAATGAAATTTCTTTTATTGGGTTGTCAGGCATGCTTTTAGCATATGTGAACCCAAGTCTATGAATTTCTGTAAACGTAATTTTACCTCGTTCACAGGTACAGAAGTTATAGACAACTTTTTTTGTAAATTATAGTCAAAGGTTAGTGTCTTATTTCGATAGGTCTTATGAAACGGCATGAATGTAGTAACCTTTTGCCAGGATTGTTGACAAATTTCAAAGTCGGTCTTTGTAATTAAGACACTTAACGCGTTAAATGTAACATCACTGAGAGCAGATCATGTAAAACATTACAACTTATGTTGTAGTAATTGGAACAGATGTCGGGTATCGTTGTGATAATGATCTGGAATGCAAAGAAGGAAATGGCGGAAACTTTGCGAGATGTGACAGCATTTCCTCCAGGTGTTTATGCACACACGACATAAGAGGTAGATATTGTGTTTCTACTTCTCTTTTAAAGCATTACATGACAAGCCGGAACTCGAATTACAAAATCTTTCATCGTTGCATTTGCCTTTGTTACTCAGAAATTTTGACATTATGTTACATTACATTCTAAATTCAAAAACACAATTTGTGACGTATATTTCCTAATGGTCTTATACGTAAGATTTCTAATTTGTTACATTACTTTTTGTAAATCAGAACTTTTCTGTCTGTGCTTTTAAATTTCTTATTTTTGAAATTTATATTTGAACAAGGGTATATACTTCAATATCAAAGGTGTGGTTCATATTTTTTTCTTTTCACCAAAACTTTCATTTTGCAATTTTGTAGCATTACATTTCTTCCTGTGAATTTTCTCTTGGTATAATTGTCTACCTTACTCAGTGGGATTTATAAAATTCTATGGTTCTTTCCTATCCAGGTGAAGAAAGCAACGCGTTTGACGGAAACGAGCTGAGCTGCGACCTTGATAATGTCTGTATAAAGAAAGAGACATGCATGCTAAAATGCCTGCCGAAAGGTACTTATGTAGCAACTTGTATTTTCGAACAAGTAATGCATATCCCGAAGCCGAATGTTACAAAATCAATCTGCAAAGGGTTTCAATTTGACGTCTTGCCCGGAAACCTCTTTGTAGTTTTTTCAAAGAAGCAAAGAACTGAAAATAAAAAAAGTAATGGATAGTCAGATCAGTATTTAATGTGGTCATGCGGAAGCAGCTGGTTGATGAGACGTTGCAGCTACACTCTATATATGGCCAGTGTCAATGCCTACGTGTTATGTCGTACATACGAAATTGCAATATCAGAGATTCGTCCAATTGTTAGGTTCTTTATATATATACACATGTTTGTAACGGTTAAATCGTTTTAGATATGTGGCGATTTGATTCAAATGAGGACTGGTATGGACATATAGCGGAACCGTTCACTTCACTCTTCGTTGAAGATGAAAAGGTATGTATGACTCCAGGCACACATGCTACTGTTTCTGAAATCTACTTGATAGCTCTCGTGTCGTATTTCTATTGAGGTAATTTGAAAAAGTCGACGACAGTACATTCTAAACAAACAAAAGAAAAAAAGGAAACAAAAACTACAATGATTTTTCTCCTTAGATTGTTTTTATTGTGAACATGAAAGAACTGACATTATGCATGAACTCAACATTTATATATATAAAAACAATTGCATTACAAATGTTCGAGATACGCCCTTTGTCGTCGAGTCATGGCGGTAGCGTAGTCTCTGCATTCTCTCACCAAGTGAAGGTCATTAAGTATTTGAAATTGGGCTTCTAGCACTGATATTTTTCTGGAACAATTGTTTGGTAAACGATGCGAAAGCGTAATTGAAATAACGTTGAAGGACTTGAAATGGGAGGATTTTCTTTTGTATTTACTTCGTTTACGTTTCGTTTTGCAGTTTGTCTCATGGTTTTCGCAAAATCCACTATGATGCGCAAAAAAAGAGAACGATTTTACATGACTCCTTTTGAAAGACTCGAATTTCCATTCCCTCGAGAAATTCCAGTCCTTCAAAGGGGGTCATGTAAGGTTTGTTCTTTTTAGTGTTCCGTACCTCCTACTCGTATCGTTCTATATGAAAATGGTTGAAAAAATAAATAAAAAGATGTCAGGGCATTTTATTTTCATGTTTTACAGACATCAGTTTGTTATGATCCAGACAGAGCTACAAATAGTCGACCAAAAAATATCACCATTAAAGCGTCTGGTATTCCAAAGGCCGGTTTAGGTGCTTTCACAGAGACATACGTTCCTCGTGGCACCGTCATTGGTCCATACAAAGGGTATAGAATTGTTGACGGAAACTATAACGAACATTACAGCTGGAAGGTAACTTGAAACCAGTTAGAACGATTTTGGTATATAGCAACGCACAAATATTTTTGTGTGCCCCATTAGGGTGGCACTTAGATTTGCTTTTGTCCGTCTGTCCGAAAGTTTATGTCGCGCGCTCAGCCAACATTTTTACCGTTAAAGACATGAAACTTCACAGGAATTTAGATCAGGAACTGAAGTTGCGAAGCTGTGATTTCTCGTCTCCCTCCATTCAGGGAAAACAGAATTATGGCCTCTAACTGAGTCAAAAACGCTAGCAAAAAGTTTGTGTCGTGCGTTTAGCCAAAACTATTAGACTTACGGTCATGGATCGTCGGATACCCACGGTTGATTATTACATTAATAAATATTAATGGATCGGACGTGGGTATCCGACGATGACGGTCATGAAACTTCACAGGTATCAGAACAGCAAATGAAATTGCACATCTGGATTTTTTCGCCTCCCTCTTCCCAGGGAGAGCAGAGTCATGTCCCTTAATGTAGTAGAAAAGCTACCAAAACGTTTGTCATGTGCTCAGTCAACACTGTTGCAACATAGGCCATGAAACTTTACAGGGGTATATATCAGCAAGTGAGGTTGTGCACCTAGGTTTTTTCGTTTCCATCCTTCTAGGTGGAGTAGAATTATGGCCCTTGATTTAGTGAAAATCGCTACCAAAAACTTCGTGTCATACACTCAGCAAACACTATTACACCCAGGGACAGGAATATATATACCAGTAAGTAATGTTGCGCACCTGGAATTTTTCAATTAATTACAGATACATTGACAACCTACGCTAAATTCCTTGCCTTAGAAACTGATACTCCCTCTCCAACCCTAGGGGCACACGTGTCCTCTGAACACATTTCTAGTTTTTGTTATGTCTTGTGCGGATAACGAACAACGTAGACGATAGTATAGATTTCTTAAAATGAAACAAGCCAGGACCAGAGAAAAACTTGAACATGGTTTGCACAGATGATTTAACACATGAAGCTTACATAAATCTAGATATACAATCAAGTCGTCACTAGAACTGTTGGGCTTATCTCTTTAATTGTACAACGGGCCAAATACTTAAAATTTTATCCCTCTAATTTTGGATGTAAGCCATGGTGGTTAATTAGGGCAACCGTTATGGTCTAGCTGACAATTACTAGCAAGTATTTGGACATACAAGTACACGTTTTTTCTTTAATATCAGATTGTTGAGGGTAATTCGAAATGGAGAGTTGATGCAAGTAACAGATCTTTCTCAAATTGGCTCCGATACATTAATTGTCCAAACACACCAGAGATGGAGAATTTGTTTGCTGTCCAGTATGAAGGTACTAGTGCTCTTCTGCCTTTTTTTAGCTCACCTGAGCACAATGTGCTCATGCGAGCTATGCTATTGTGATCGGATGATGTCCGTCGTCCGTCATCGTGCGTTAATGCGTCAACATTTTGATTCAAACGACATTTCCGTTGAAACCACTGAGCCAAAGTTAATAAAACTTAGCAGGATGTTACATGCGTGAAGCTCTATCAAAGTTGTTCAAAGAATTCAGTTCCATGCAGAACTCTGGTTGCTATGGCAACCAAAAGAAAAATCTTTAAAAATCTTCTTGTCTGAAACCAGAAATCATAGAGCTTAGATATTTGTCATGGTGTATCACCTAGAGGTCCTCTATCAAAGTTGTTCAAATTATGTCCCTGGGGTCAAAATTGGCCACGCCCTAGGTGTTACGTTTTACATAGAAATATATAGGAAAAAACTTTAAGAATCTTCTTCTCTGAAGCAACAAGGCCCTAAGTTCTAAATTTTTGCACAAAGTATTGTCTAGTAAACCTCTGCCAAGATTCTTCAAATTATGTCCTTGGGGTCAAAATTGACGCCACCCCGTGTGTCACTTGTTTGTAAAGAGGCATTCAAAAATCTTCTGGTCTGAAACTACAATGCATTGGAATTTGATATTTGGCATACAGGATAACCTACAGCTCCTCTACAAAGATTGTTCTAATTGTGCCTCTGGGATTATAAAGACCCTGGGAGTCACTTGATTCAATAAAGGCTTATATAGGGAAAACTTAAAAAATCTTCTTATGTGAAACCAGAAGTCTTGGTGCTTAGATATTTTGCATCAAGCATCATCTGGATGTCCTCTACCAAGATTGTTAAAATGATGCTCTTGTGGTCAAAACTGACCCCACACTGAGTCACTTGAATTTTGTAAAGACTTTCATTAAAAAATTAAGAATCTTCGTCAGTAACCGCAAGGCCTAGTGTTAAGACATTTATGTGTAACCTGGCCTAGTAGACCTCTACTTAAAGTTTGTTAAACAAATCTCAACACTGGAGTCAAAATTGATACTGCCCTTGGGTCTCCAGGGCTAAAAATAGACTTTCAATTTTCATAATAGAGCCTTAGTTAATTGACAGGTATCTTAGATATCTAGGCACCTTAATTGCATAAATCTCTGCCATTCACTTGGGTCAAGGTCACTGGCATTAAAAATAGATTTTTGTATGTTTCCATCTAGAGTCTTTATTTATTGATCAATATCTGAGATATTTGGTATATATGTAACTTGCATAGACCCCTACCCTTCGGTGGAGTTTGAGATCACTGGGTCAACGTCACTAAGATTAAATTTTTTTTCTACTTTTTGTCATATAGCCTTTATTTATGGATTGATATTTTAAATATTTGTTATATAGACACCATGCAAGAACCTCATCCATTAAATTGGGGATAAGGTCACCAAGGCTAAAAATAGCTTTCTCTACTTTACCTCATAGAGCCTTCATTTATAGATCAATATCTTTGATATCTGGTATGCAGGTTCCTTGCATGGGCCTCTACCCTCAGCTTTGAAAGGTTTTACCTATGTTAGTGAATCAGAGCCGTGGTGGTTTTCTCTTTTTTTATTATGCTGACACTTGCTTTTTTATCCCTGTTTTGAACAATAGTGAAATTGTATCGCATACTAGTAGACAGAATGAGCGAGGTAAAAATTCCCCTATATACAAATTTATGGTAAATGTCCTTCTGAACAAAGTGACTGTGGGGAAAATGTCTAAATTAAGTAATTGAATAAAAGGCAAATATCTGACTTAGCAATGGATGTGGGGCACATATCCGAAAATCTATAATGCCCTTTAATATGCCATTTATGTTGTTTAAAGTATCGTTATTTCTCAATTTTAGGAGAAATTTACTATTACGCATTCAAGTCTATAAGACCTGGTTCAGAACTCTTGGTATACTACGGTGACCAGCATGCCAAAGATTTACTTGGCATCATGGAATATAAAAGCCCAGTTCAGACGTTTGGGCAAGGTAAACCTATTCATTTCAAACACATTAATACTGGCTTATATTTCGTGAGACCTACAGAACATTGTTAGTCTTAATATAACCTTCCTTTTACTCTCTTCAATTTTGAAATTGATGTAAACCTGTTTCTGTTTTAAAAAAAAACAATATCAACATATTGCACCGCTTTATATCCTGGAGAAAACATAATGAGATTATACATTATCCATTGAGATGTTGTATTAGCACTGGTGTAAAGACTAGATTATCGAAGGTTATTCTTCCAATAGAACTAGTTGATCAACAACTTTCTACTCAGATACTGCTTCCCTGCAAGATGCCTGGTTCATAGAATAGAAATCAAGAAGAAAAACAATGAAAAAAAATAAATCTCTTATAAGCTTGAGAGACTCAGTTTTTTCATTGAGATGACAGTTTAAGATACAATAGAAACTTGTATATTATGTATATTTTACCCAATCTTTATGCTCACCTTCAAAATTGTTGGGGTATATTGTTTAGCAAATTTCTGTTAGACGTTGGTAGACCTTATGGTTTCTGATCCCGTGAAAAAAACAAAGAATGACTGAACCCGGGACACTTCATGGCTGCGAACAATTGTTTTTCATGTTGGTTGTGATAACAGTACTCCCGAATGATGTTAAATTCAATAAGTTGAAGGTTAAGCTCAAAGTTAGAATAACTTCAGAAACTCTTTCTGATAAATAAATCTATATAACAGGTTAACCAAGGACCCTAAAACTTTACTGGATGTATGGCAATAATCCATAGAGGTTCTTCATTGAATTTAAAGCTGTTGCTTTTAAATTCAAGATCACTGAAATGATTTCTTATCAATAGCTCAAGAATTAAATGATGTAAGATCTCAAAACGTTATATGAAGTTTGACCAAACTGAGCAAGTGATCCCTTTTGATTTTGGGAATTTACGATTCTCACTTTACTTTCAGTGTACATTTATTTCAGCTGGAAACGCTGGTGGATTGTGTTTACAAAAACAGGATTCTCCGCCCAGATGTAACCACATTTATACAACATGCATCGGGGGACTCTGTATGTGTATCCCTGGAACTAGTTTCCGAGCAGGAATCTGTGTAGCAGGTACTTAATTAAAACTTATAAACCTTGAAAACAAAAGATGCAATTAGTAAGGGTTGTCATTGTGTTGTACATTTAAAGATAGGGGTAGCAGTGATTAGTCATACAACTTAATTCATTTTGCAACTTGATTCATAACAGTAATAATTGATCTGAATATGAAGAAAGCTATAGTCATAGTTAGTGCATTTAACATATAGCAGTCGACTGCCAAGATTTTCAAAACTTTGAATAAAAATTGCTTCTGTCTTTTTTGGGATTGACTCTATGACAGTCACGTCATCTCTGACTAATTATACTGCGGGTCTTGAATTTTGATTGCAGTTTTCTTTCTTTTGTGTGTGTGTGTAATTTCTGTTTGATACATTGGTGTTTAGTTTGGGCAATTGTTATGTTAGAGGAGAGGTGGTACGATGTTATGATGTCAAAGCATGATGACAAAAATGACAAAAAGATATTGCACCTTCGCATTAGTTAACATTTCTTCATGTTGTGTTATCTCACCTTTACATTGTGTTTACATGCCTGCATATCATCTTGTCACATAATGGGCCCAACAGGTTAAACGACAACAATACATGCACATATAAAGACGAAGCTGCATGTGTTGAAATTATTTAGAATTCTAATGGTGATGTTTGTGTCTTTGAACCCAAGCTTTTTTTGTCGAGCCAGCTATCGTTTAGCTTGACATAGTTGCCACAGGTTTGGTGTGTTTACACCAATGCATGCATGCGTTAGTTCAAAGTACAGAGTGTCAGAAAAGGTCAAGGCAAGAGTCTGTCACTTGTGAGAACATGTAAACTTAACTGAAAGATCAGTTACGGTGCAAACAAACTTTGTAATTATGGATTTTATGGTCTGATTTTATTTACTTGTCCACTCAGAAGGTTTTAGTCGAGTTTTCTTATAGATGAAGGACTAGGAGGGAAATGCAGGGGCAGAAATGGTGACCAGTGCAAGAACGATAAGAACGCAGAATGCTGGGAAGGTGTTTGCGTATGCAACAAGAAATCTACAGCAGTTTATGGATGGTGTGCACAAGGTACTTTACCTTTTTGAATTTTATCCTTTCTGCCTACTTATTCTTTTATAGGTTTTGATATGCTTTTGACATTTTCCAATTGAAAATAGTATCTTTTTATATAACTTGATAGTTTTTGTATCAATTCAATTCCTGGTACATTTGAATGACTTTCTTGTCAACATTGCTTAGTAACTATTACTTGAAGCTGCAAATCTATTGCTTCATTGGTAGCGGATTTTTTTTTCCAAACACTACATGGAAAGCATTATTTAAGCGTGGTAAACTGTTCAAAGAAATTGTAAATGTGTGCACCTTTATTTCAAACTGCAGACGAAACATATGGGGGTGTATGTAGTGGACAGAATGGCAAAAACTGCCTGTTAGACAAGAATGCTGAATGTAGTGATGGCGTATGTAATTGTAAATATGGAACAAACGAAGTTCTTGGAAAATGCATCATGGGTAAGGATAAAGTTTACCACAGACAGAATGTATTAAAATGTTTTGTCATAGACCTCACAACCTTCAAATTCTACACAATTAGAAACCAGATATTGTGATAGTTTCAATTAACAGTGTAACACTAGGCTCTTTTTTCAGTGAAGTTCTGGCCCTGATGACCATTTTATTTTCTCCCAACACAAATTACAATGAAAATAAATCTCAATATCAAGGCCTGAAATGCAATTTTTGACCGACCCTCAAAGGTAGACTACTACTAGGATCTTCCATTCAAACGCAGATCAGCTGTTATAAATTGTAAAACTAGTTTAAATAATTTGTATTTAAATATCATTCAGATGGAATCACATGATCCAGTACCATAAAATACACAGACATTTAGCAACTTTGTTGAGTGTTCCAGAATGCAAGCTTTTCCTTTAAAACTAATTTCAAATTAGAGTTAACATGAAAATGTACTTTATTGGGATTTTTTTTACATTTCAGATAACCACTAATGCTACAAGATTGAAAAATAAAATACAGAATGGTATGAAAAAATCTAAGACATCTGATGATACAGGAGAGGTTTTCTCATTTAACACTAACAGTGGACCATTCAAAGCTTATGCACAATTCTGCTTGCATCGGTATTATACAAGAAAAACATTGATGCACATCATAAAGTCGGTGCTGAACATTCTGAAAACATAAAAGTGTTGGATACATGTGATTTCATGCGTACAGTATTTGTTGAAATCCAGCTGTGATGATCAACTGACTTTAATTCGATGTCTTATTCAATAAGTAACTGCAAAAGAAACTGGAAAGGCTAGTACAATATTAGCCATCATTAACTGATCCCTTATTTCATGTCATACGTAGGGCCACACAGCACAGCAGTTACTTCATTGAATGAAGGGGAGATAATGTGTAGAAACACCTTTATGTTGCAAGGTCAAACCCACTTTATTACTGTTGATATTAAGAGATTAAATATTGAGAAAATGTTGGTTATTACCAAACATGATATTTTCATTGTCTCAGATTAATACCCTGGTTAAGTTCCAGTAATTTTTATTCGACGAAATTAAAAAAAATTATCAATAACAACGTGTCCCAAACTCTTGCTACAACTTTGACAGTATCAAGTACTGTAGGCACTCTCCTGTGCACCGACTTATTTCAGCACTATACATTCTTGGAAGGTTTTGTGATTCCATTTCAAATACTTTAGGAGCTATGCATGACACGAACTTTAAATGCCCATTTTTTACTATTTCAAGAGCCATTACTGTGACCATTCTTGGACAAGCTGCAATCAAAACCCCAGATGCACAATAACTTATAATCACTTACATTCATGGAAGGTTTCAGAATTCGATTTCAAATAATCTAGGAGCTATGACTGACACAAATTTTTAAAATATTTTTTATCACTTTTACTATTTCAAAGGCCATAACTGTAGCAAACAAAACTCTAGGTGCTCAAGAACTCATCATGACAAACATTCATGGAAGGTTTCTTGATTTAATTTCAAACAGATTAGGAGCTTTGTGTATCACAAACTTCAAAATGCCTATTTTCACTATTTCAAGGGCTGTACAGAAGTCATACTGGGACGAGCTGCAAACAAAACCCCAGGTGCACAACAACCCATCATGACAAACATTTATGGAAGTTTATAAATAGTTTAGGAACTACCTGCAACATGAACTTTTTGGATGGACTCAAGGACAAGGGTAAATCATAGAGCCCTCCAAGTGGCAGCAGAATGTATTAGTAGCCACACTTTTTGTTCAACCACTTTTAAATTTAGCAGATTAATTTTATCTGTAGTAAATACCTTGTCATGAAGAGTACCTACCTAAAAACATGATTCAACTTCCCTCTATACAGTAGTTAACAAAACCTTCTCAAGTTACCATGCAGACAACATAAGTGAAGTTTCATTTTACTATAACTGGTGCATACATTTCCCTGATGGTCTGACAACTCTGAGAAGACAGTGACTCAAGCAGCTCTTGGCAAGATATAAATTTTAGAGACTGAAGTTTCTAAAACAATTCTTTTTGTTGTCTCTGTCAAACAGCAGTTGGCTGATTTTAACATTAAGCATTATTACTACCTTATTTTATCAAGAAACCAGTCCATTGCTGCAGTATCTATTGTATTAGGTGTGTCATTTGCAAAACTTTTTATCTTTTTCACTGTGATACTTTTTGAATATTCTGTCAAATTTTGGAATTGTTGCAAATCACTTATTTTCTCATGAAATCCACTTTTGACAAAACGCTTTCTAAAATTTGGGCATTTTTTGAAAAACAATCTGTGATTTAAGATTATCCACAACACAACAAATGGTCTATAACCGGCTGCTGCATCAAAGTTGTCCATACCAGTATAAATCATATGGTTTGAAACAAGTAATATATCATCAGTAGGGCTGTAAATCACATACTGAAACCCTGCTTTATCAATTAAGATTGAAGGGATACAGTTTCCTTTACTTCTGTGTCTGTTGTATTCAGTAAATGAAAATACTACAGTCTGGGCAACAACCTGATTAAGTCCCTGACACAGTCTGCTGTATTTCACCACCTCATCTGTCAGCTCACCTGGACTCTCACACTCTTTTTCTGTTGTTTCTTCCTCTTCACTTTCTTCCACTTCCCAACCAACTGTATCATCTTTCTGTATCTTGTCTTTGTGTATTTCTGTGTAAACACTGCCTTCATCATTTTTCACAATAACTGAGACAGAACCTCCACTTGCTGGGTTCCCTGCTAAAACATCCAGCTCTCCATACCAGGTGTTTTCAGATCCTGTAAAATAATTAGGCCACGCTTACCTTAAATTGCTTATGTGATGGCCATGCTTTTTCAAAGATCAATAAAAAAAATCAAAATTCATAGAGACAGTCACCTAGGAAACACTTCTACCATATTTTTTTTTTTTTTAAATCAAGCCAGCAGTTCTTTCAGAAATGGTTTTTAAAATTTTGCATCAAGAGTTCCATTTGTTAAAAATTATTTTCAAACTGAGCCAGCCGTTTCAAAAGAAGAAGATTTTTCATGATTCATATATAGATATATACATGGAAAATAAACCCAGCTGATATGCTGCCATGTTTTATCACAAGCAGATATAAATTTCACAACTTATATAAATGGTCTGCCATGGAACATTTGTTGAAGATTATTTTTAAATTCAGCCAGCAGTTTCTGACGAGAAGATTTTTTAAGTTTCCAAAACAGACATACAAGGAAAACATGAGTTGTTGGAACAAAACAAATGTTATGGCCAGTAGAAAGAAACTGGTTGTGAGGAACCCACATTTGGATGTTTGTTAACTTTTTACTCTCTTTTTTCTTAACCTTTTATTAAAACTGTTTATTCGGATTCCCTTAAGTGTTTTTAACATAACTGTGACATCCCGTGTTGTTGGATATTTAACAAACTTTAATAAACTTTTCGAGAACTTTGTCCATCTTTGCATCCCACACAGACATTGGTTCATAGAGGCAATAAAAACTCTTTTCATTACATTTCTATTCTCACAGCAACCAGAGTTTTGATCCCATTTGCCCTAAATTATAAAACAGCCAATGTCCCATCTCACTGATGCTTCATATAAAAGTTGATCAAGACTGGCCAACTTGTTTTATTGCAAGTGTGGACAGAAAACAGCAATGAACCAACCCTGTTAATACTACAAGCTTACAGATGACTTCCCAAACAAACTGAATTCTGTTCTACTGTACTTCACTTAAGATTATTTGTGATATCTTACCATGGAAGTTTTAGAAAAAAGAAAAACCCCTAAAATTCTCCAAAATCAAAAACCATCTTAATCTGATTCATGTACTTGCATTATAACAAAGTAAAAAATTACATTCATGTATTATTTCACAATAATATTATTATGTAAATCACCTATCCACATGTTTTCATGATCTGGAAGTTTTTCCTGACAACCACAAGGACAGACTGGTATGCTCGTTTTTCTACTGGTATATGCCTCTCCAGCCAACCTTGAAATAAGGTGAATTCCAAGGCCAATGCGAAGTTCTTCTTCATCTCTTGACTTCTCTAAAACTTCTTTCAGCCTATCTAAATTTGTTTTATCCAGAAATGTGTTAAGATATTCTAGTGCTTTCTTTAGTTTTTTGTCACTGAAGTTTATCTGAAAGAGACAAACATAAATTGCAACAGAAAAGAGCTGTTAATTGATATCAAATACACATGTACATTAAAGAGAAAACTATCAAATTCTAGGCAAACCCTGGAAACAAGAAGGCCAATGCCCATGATGGCATTACATGGTACAACTGACACTAAAGTACATCAGCATTTCTAGTCAATGAAATTTACTGGGACTTGTACTCACAATCAGGTTCCCTGTTAACAAAACTACTTCCTAAAGGAAATTATATAACAATGGATTAAAGGTCCATAAAAAACTGACTTAAAATACTACAAATGAGATGGGATTTTTAACAGGATGTCAAGAAATGTTAGAATATGATGTTAAATGACAACACAAAAGACAAACAACTGTGTATCAGCTGTAATAAAACTATAAGTATGGAATAACCTGTCTGTTCAAATGAAAATGTATTTGGAAAAAGTCTGAAATTAGACTAAGGATGTATTTTAACAGGCGTGGTATAAACATGTACATAGCAATGCTAAACTTCTATTTTATAAAGAGATAAAAGGTTACTTTGAGTTTAAAAAGTATTTAGAAGTATAAATTTTGAAAAAGTTCACATATGCCTTCCTTAATTTTACATTAGGCTGTCACTGATTTAGAAAAAGAGAAAGGGAGGTATGCAAATATATCCTAGGGGGAAAAAAAGACTTTGTATAACATGTGACAAAGTCTCAGTTGAGGATGAGTTCCATTTCTTACTTTGTTGTTAAAGGGATATACAGGCAAAAGTTTTATGCTTTCTTTCTCATTTCTTCTATCAATATACTATAACTGTGATCGAAATAAATGCAATGATCAGTCCCAGTAACAAAGATTTCCTCTTTTTAAATGAAAAACCAGGTAGTTTCTTAACTTGACCCACGTGGGTCTAGATAGACAATTTAGATTTCGCGCTAAATTTTGCAGTAATGACTGGACGGTTGAAGTACCTGTTACGTGATTTACGGCAAAAAGCAACCCAAGAGAAACGACAATTGGTTTTTTTTGTCACGTGATCTATTTAAAAATAACTCTGTGATTTCGTTCTCGTTTTACTTTCTGTTAAAGAACGTTTAAATATTTACATTCAAGCCCGCATTTCACTACAAACATACTAGGAATTTAAAGTTCTTCCTATTTAACGTGATTTGAGCAAATAATATCAGTTTTAATTTTTTGGGCATTCATTTGCCTGTGAATCCCTTTAAAGTTACAAAGAATTATGAACATATTTACACCAGTGAAATATTTAAAAGAACCCAACTAAAATAAATTCAAATCTTCAGTGTCTACAAAAAACAACAACAATTTTTGAAGTCAATGGCAACAGTTCTGTTATGCAAAAGAAAAGGTTACCTAGGTAGACTTTTGTATTTCCAGAACCATCCTCAAGTGAAAAAATGTTAGATATGTTATCTTTCACAACATTTTTGAGAATGTGGTACTTAGTACAAATGCTTTATAAATGTGAATAACGTTGTATAATGTATATATACTCTTTGCATTAAGGCAAATTAACATTTATCATTGTCATTATCTCCATACATCCATACATTAATAGGCATCAAGACAAAAATTCAAGGCTAAGATTACTGTAGGCCATTACTTTAAACAGGGTATATTCTATCACAATTATTTTCTTTGAAAGAGTATTATACCTACATGTAGAAATCCAAACTCAGAGGGTTTAATATCAGGTTTCAGATTTTTCCAACTTATCTCCACAATGAAGTAACAGGTCATTAACAATGCTTTAAAAACATGACACGCCTGTTTTTATGCAAATTCTAGGAAAGTGCTGTGCCACAGAAGTGGTGTCCTGTGAAGTTACAAGTACTGGTACATATGAAAGATGCATCTGCACTGATTCAAATTTGATACAGAGTTTGGAGGCTTTTGAATGGACAAGAGGTCGGCCTTAACTATTTTTCAATCAAAAAGGGTGGGTCCTGCTCTCCAGAAATGGAAAAGACAGAACATTCACTTGCCCTATAACGATCTGGTCAATAGAGATAAGATCCACCTGTTCTTAAACCTTTTCAGACACTTTAGCTAACATAAGCAATTGATAACTTACAAAGAGAAGACATACCAAATCATTCTCACATTCTAACATCTGCTCCTCTTCAAGATGCTCAAATTCCTCTGGAAGATGTTCCACAGTCTCAAGCTCATCATATGCATTACCTGTGTCTGTTATTTTGGTATGTTGTATATCAGCTTTCAAGTGTTTGACAGCAAGCACATCACTGCAACTAGCGCTCAATTTTCTTTTTCCTACATTTTTCTGTAATCAGTTGTCAAATAAAACCTTATTTAAAAACAGTTAAAATTTTCAATAAAAAGAAGTTTCACATAAATTTCATTTTATGAATACAAATTATACACTAACTTATTACTTTTTGCTGAAACATTTTGAACCTCAGGAACTCAACATGCAAGAAACTTAGTGCAACATGGTACTCAAAAGCATGAGGCCCTGGATCGCTCACCAGTCCTCAGGTATTGCAAAATTTGCTGTCTTTTTTACATTAGATTTTGACATGGTGTAAGAGCAAGTAAATATTTCTGACCCCTGGGACTTCAAACAAGAAGTTCCAGTACCTACTTTCATGAAAAGTCAAAGTGGGGTTGGGGGGGATGTCCCATGCAGGTTTGAGGGGGGTGGGGGAAAAGGTACCTACCCATCCAGTGTTACTAAACAGTTAAGTTCTAAGCTTTGGGCTTTCCAATAAGAAGTTTTTTTGCTATTTCTTACCCTAGGAGCATGATATGAACAATCTTGGTAGAAGTCTTGATGGTGATCAAGTATTTTAATTTTGAAGAGAATATTTTTGACACTTTTTGAGAAATGGAAGTTAACAAAAAGGTTAAAAATTAGAAATGTCTAAGTTGAAAATGGTCATCACTTGACAAAAAAAAATTTGAGGGTTATCTGCCCTTTAGAAATGGTTTCACATTTTGATAGTGAACAAGTATTCCAACTTTGAATGAATAGCTTTGAAAGTTTCTGATAAATGGACCTTAACAGAAAGGTTAAGATCAAAAGATCAACACTGACTTGTTTGTTTTTTATTTTGTGTAGCATGACCAGGCTGGCATGGTTTCACCTTTGTTCTAATGTTGACCATTTTAGTTCCTTAATCTTGTTTGTTACACTGCTTGTATAGTGGTAATCATTATGAACGTACCTTGCAGAGTGAGATATTTCTGCCATGGGTGCCATATGGTTGAGCAGTATTCGACCTGTGGTCTTAATATGTTTTGTATGCTGCTTCTTGTTTGTTTTGTATTTTGACATTTCGTCTGATGGACCTTAAGCTGTTTTTTGCTTTGTCTGTGATGTTGTTTATGTGGGATGACCAGTTCAGGTTACTACTTATAGTAACTCCTAAGTATTTTACATTTTCTGTGTTTTTGTAGTGCTTTGTATGGTGTAGGGAAAGCTGACCGGTTTCTTTTTTCTGTGTATTTTGAGTACTTCACACTTGTCAGGGTTGAATTCCATTGACCATTCTTTTTCCCATATTTCAAGGTTGTGCAAATCATTTTGTAAGCTTTGTGCAGATGCTTGTGATTTGTTAAATAAACTATGGTGTCGTCCGCAAACAGACGCACCCGGCTCCTGACACTTCCTGGTACTGGTCATTGATGTATGCAAGAAAGAAACTTGGACCTAAGACCAATCCCTGTGAGATACCAGAAAGCACAGGGAGCCTGTCAGAGACCTTGTTCTCCACTGATACATGTTGTGACCTGTTTTTGAGAAAGTTTTGTATCCATGAATTGATGTGTTGATGAACTCCCACGTGTTTCAGCTTGTGTATGAGTTTGTGGTGGTCTACTTTGTAGAAAGCTTTGCTGAAGTCCACGACAATGATATCAGTTTGTTGACCTTGATCTAGGTTGTCAACTATTTCTTGTGTGAAGCCGATGAGCTGTATCTCAAAGCTATGTTTTGACCTGAATCCGTGTTGCTGGGGGCAAAGTATGTTAAGTTTGTCAAAGTAATTCATCATAAACAATGATGTGGTTCATTAGTTTTAATGCTATACATGTGAGTGATACTGGTCTGTAGTTGCTAGGTTTTGATTTTGAACCATTTGTATCCTGGTGTGATGATGGCATGTTTCCAATCCTTAGGAACAATACCCGTGTCTAGTGACCTTTGGAATATGATTAGGAGTATTGGTGCAGTCTATTTTGAGGATTGGTGCTATCTATCAGGGAGAGGATTTTTTGTCCTCCTATATACAAAATGTTGAGAGAGGTTTTACTGTCCTTATATACAAAATTGAACAGGACTCAGGAGAGGTAATATGTCCGAGGGGGGTTTTGTCCAACTCTCTTTCCAAAAACCACAAAAATATCAAACATATCATTTTAACTAATGCGTTTATGATCCTCTAAATCTACCTGAACTTGTTTGAGCAAGTCCTTCAAGGGCTTCCCTGTATACCCGACCGGGAGATTCAAGCTTCGGAACGCTCTGTCGCTCACACTGTTCACTGTCCCCAAGTCACTAAAAGACATGGGGACGGGGGCCATGTAATCGAAATTGTAGACATTAAGCCTTAAGTTTAACCCGTTAATGAATATTGTTATGTCTTCTTCATCCATTTCAGAAAATTCCTGTTTCGCGTAGGCTAGGTCCTATCACGTATCATAAATATTTTTAAAAAGTTGCAGTAAATGGTCTGTTTCATGAAGACGCCTGATTTCTGCGAAGATTTAAAAATCAAAGCACTGAGAGTACTGTTGGAATATGGTTGAATGCAGTCTCATTTGAATCATACTCTAATTTGCGCTACTCTACCATCTGCGATCAGATAGCGAAATACTGAATCTGATTTCAATGAGACTGGCTTGCATGTTTTATGGATTATCTTTTGAATAAACAATGCAAAGGTAAACAAATGGGAAAAGCCAATATAAGGGTTTACTCTAAAGACGTGTATTGCTATCCGAAAAAAAAATATTAGAAGACAATATCATTGCATGTTCAGTCTCTTGTCTCAATTTATTTGAAAAAAAATACATTTAGACCATTTTAAAACGTCTTCTTGGTTTCTAGATGACATCAGATTTTAGCAAGAGTTGCCATCTGAGAATTTAAATCTACCCAGTGCAATTCTGTAGTTTTGTATTTCAACCGATTTCAATTATTTTTTCAAATTGAAAAGTCAGTAAATATAATGTACAATTTTAAGCACTTTCATTATAACAGAATGAAGAATAAAGTGACTATCTACAGTACTTTTGCCGTCTGAAAACCCAGCTAATTACTTCACATTTTTTCATGTTTTACCGTCCATTTCCTAAATCTTTTTAACAAATATGTGAAAATTTTTTTGAAAAAAAAAAATGTAATTTTGCATGTTATTGCATCACCGCCTTTAAAAATAGGCCATACGCGATAAGATATTCCAATAGATGTCGCGTCGCATTGTCTAACTAGTGTCGCTTCGCATTTTCGAGCGTCGTGTCGCGTTGTCTAGTGTCGTTTGGCATTTTCGTGTGTCGTGGTACTGGCACAAACACGACGGGAGACAATGCGATACGACATTGTGAAAAGGTCGCGTTGTCGCGTTTCGCTTTGCATTGTCGAGCGTCGTATCGCATTGTCGTGCGTCGAGGCCTACACCAGTGCAGAACGCAACTACAACGCGACAGCGCGACAACGCGACGCGACATCTCGACAACGCGAAAATGCGATACGACGCACGACAATGCGAAGCGACAATGCGATATTTCGCGCTTTTATAGAGCGACAATACGATTTGACATCGCAATATTTCGTTTGACATTGTCGCGATGTCGCTTCGTGTTGTGGAGCGTCGTATCGCATTTCCGCGATGTCGCGCCGCATTTTCGTGATGTCGCGTCGCGCAATCGAGCGTCTACCTCAAAGCGAGACAGCGACATTTTAATTGGTCCATACAGGATTCCGTACTTTTTTAATTTCAACACTTTTTGCGGTTGAGTTTTCGCGATATTTTCAAGACGTTTGCCTTCGCGAAATTTATAAAGAGATACAGGTGAAGAACCATCTAACATTTTGTAGTTAGAGTTCACTTTTTTTCACATACTGTGTAAGTGTAAAGTTTATTTTGAAACTGACTTTTGAGTTACATAAACCGGTTGAAGGATCCTGTAGTTGTTAACACTAGTGGTCATAGTATGTGAAAAAAAAGTGAAATAGTTAAAGTACAAGATGTGAGTTGGGTCAAGAATCGCTCTGATGCACCAAGCGTCTCTGGACTAGTTTGGTTCTTATCTCCAATCGGGGTACCTCGGGCATGAAGACTTGTCAGGTTTACAAGCATAGTTCTCAGATCGCTCCTTAGTCTAGACTACATGCCACTAACAGAACTGTTATAGTGCGACCGGATACTAACTGGTTCGAACTGCACGCAGCGGTTACTTCCCTTACGGCATAGTTATGCTGCTGGAATGACAGGAGAAGTTACTCTGCATATGTTCAGATAATCTACTTAGCAATAACTCGGCCAAACACACTGTTCTACACCACTGTGACGTGAAGTCGATGGACATAGCATGGCAGTAAACCTCTGTTTTTGGCTCTCTGAGTCGTAGGTCAAGTTCATAGAGTCGTGCACTATGTGAATGGTTTTGATCAATAAATCAAGAACAGCTGAACCCAGGGCACTCACACTTTACAGGGCGGTTGTCACATGATGGGTAGATGTCCGATATTTGATTAAAAGGTCATCTCACAGTGGTTTGTACTTCATATAAGTACTCGATCAATAACTCAAAAACCACTGGACCCAGGGCCCTCAAATTTTACAGAATGTTTTGCATGGTTTTGAGCACACTTGTTCAAAGTTCAAGCTCACAGAGACCCTTGTCGAAGTCAAAGAGTTGGGTTAGTGTCATATATGTTTCACAAACATCTCTTGTTATACTATCTTCTATTTCATTTTCTTTTCAAATCTAGAAATGAGTCATTCGTCGGTCCGTCTGTCTGTATTGTCTGTGCGTGTCCCATTTGCTGTCTGCTCTATATATTTCTTGAGCGCATTATGTAATAAGTATATCCACATGATGGACAGTACTATGTTTTGGTAGGCTCCATCTAAGGTCATACATGAAATCAAAAGTCCCATTTACGGTTTTTTCATTAAACCGATCTATTTATTCACAGCTACATTTGTTTCATTAGGAACTTTTTTACTTTGTAATTAATCAAACAGGATCTAGATAAATCATCTTAAAACAGGAGACACACATTTTCATTCAAACCTCGTGCTTTTTTTTGTCTGTTACACGACATTTGGGGTTAATTGTCATACTTGGTTACAGCTCTTCCCCAGTGAGAACTTTAACATTAATATATTTGCACAGTTACGATATGTAATTTTGTTCACTTAAGAAACAATATTCAATACTTCTTTTAGCAACTGTATAACAAGTAAGAGTTATTCGTCATTCTGATACTTTCATAAAGCTGAAGAACGGACATAAAACATAACTAATAAATACTCATGACTTCCAGATCCTTGTTTAACGAAAACTGCTGTTAACGAGAAGTCACGCCTTAACAAGAGAAAAAAGATTTCTCGAGAGTCCGTACACGAGCAAATTCGCTCTACAAAACACTTTCATAAAATACATTATCATTACTATTTTCTAAGAAATTGTGACCAAAATACTGGTAAAATTCCTGAAACTGAAGGAGAATGATAGCTACTTTCTTATTTTTAAAATGAAAAACACAACAGTTCTCGTCGCATTAATCTCTGTCACGCGCTATATATCATTTTGATGCGTCATACTTGCGGGATCCGGCTTTCTTTACCTTTATCATGGTTGAATACATCACATATGTATGGTAATGTTATAATCGTGTGAGTGTTACGTCGTAAGTTAGTTTGGAAATACATAATAATTTACTATTAATATTTACACGTAATCCTGCAAGATTTATCAAGAAAACATTTCTTTAAAAACCAGTGAAGATTATTATAATTTCAAAGCAAATTTCTCTAAAGACGTTTTGTCAATAAAGCATGTTTGGTGACGGCCCCGGCTTAGAAACCGTAAGCCCTAGACTTTAGATATTTGATAAGTAGCATTGTGTATTTGACCACTACAAACATTGCTTAAATTATTTCCCTAGGGTCAAAATTGACCCTACCAGAATGGTCACTTTTTCTGAGTTGTGTAATGAACAAAGAAACCTTCTTGTTTGAAATTGTATGCTTTAGAGGTTAGAAATTTTGTAGGTTGCATTGTCTAGTGGACCTCTACCAAGATTATCCAAGTATGTCCCTGGGGTCCTATATATTTGTATAAAATATTAAATTTTTGAAAATTCCTTGTCATGGACCTTAAGCTCTAAACTTTAGATATTTGGTATATAGCATTGTATAGCTGACCTTTGATTATATTGACCCCACCCAGCGGTCAGCCGTTCGTTGTCAGTTGTTTGGTTGTTAGTGGATATGTACCAGATTTGTTCAAATTATATCCCTCGGCTTAAAATTGGCCCTGCCCTGTGGGTCCTTTCTTGATAAGTTTTAGATTTTGTAACATTTTCAAGCCAGTAATTTTACTTTTCCTTCTGATGTTTGCTTAACAGCAGGCCCACAATCATAGTACTCAAGTGAGCCACCCAGGGCCATAATGGCCCTCTTGAGCTTCTTTTTAGATACATACTGTATAATTTTTAGCCAAAACTATGCTTTCTTTACGTATTAGAACTAGTTAACGTAAACTCGATACTAACTGTATGAGAAGATATCAAGATACAAATTGTTATAATTATTCAAATTAAATAAAGTACAGCTAGGGCAGCGATTGAGGAAATCGTGAACCTTTTCATGTCTTACTACACGCCATTCAATTAAATAAACATCGAAACGAAACCCAGGACATTTGCAAGAAATCATGTAATCGTTGACACTAAAGTATGCGTTAAAACATTCGAAAGAAATTCAGTATAAATCAATTTAAAGTTTTAAAGCTACTGACCAATATATTATAGCTTTAAAAAGCTTTTTTCAAATCATCCTCGGTAACCAAGATCATAACCGATGAATATCTAATGTAGCATATATGCATACGAAATGTGTGCTGTGGGTTTCGACGAAGTTTAAAATTAAAGATAAGTCAAAATACTAGTACTTCTTCCAAAAAAAACCCCATAATTTTATGCTCCTATACGGCTTGAAAACGGAAGAAAAACCATGCCGGTAAAAGGATTCGAACCCATACCATTCGATTCAGTAAAACAATGGAAAACGGAAGAAAAAAACCATGCCGGTAAAAGGATTCGAACCCATACCCTTCGATTCAGTAAAACAATGGAAGACGAGCTAATCTACTCCGTCAACGAACCTTTGCGTAATAAAAGAACAACATAAATTAAAAGAGTAATATATTTACTGGTGTCAATATGGAAAACTATTAATTCTGTTGTGTCTTCTTGACAAAAAAGTCAGACACGAAGTTTGATGCGTATTTCAAAAAAAAAAAATATCGATTTTTTTTATATGTACTGAATAAACGATGTGTAAATCTGTCGCATTAAAACATAAAAAAGCAAAAACTAAAGAAAAAATATTATAGTGGGGATCAACCCACGGCTTTCACTGAAAAGGTCTCTGAATCATTCTTGAAGTAAATTAATAAATCTTATATAATGTATAACGTGCATCCGGAACGAAGACAAAACGCACTGGTGACGACATTGATGTATGAGACAATGAGACAACTTATCATTTATGTTTTAACGTGCTGAGTAACCCTGGAAGATTCTTTAAATTCATTTCTTCGCAGAAAAGGAGAACTTACAAGTAATATGGTCACGTGATAATCACTCGCTAATGCTTCTTGTTATATAAGTGCAGTGTAACATTACGAGGACATTCGACAAGATGCAACCAAAGATGCTTTTACTTTGGGGTCTTAGTGCGATTTTGGCTTTAGCCTGGCAAACAGAGGCTTTCGTTGATCCAAATATTGTTATCTCGTCTGTAGCCGGAGCCTTGGCTGTTGGAAACAGTTTTATTGGATACAACATGAAACAATTTCTACATGGGAGCGACAACTTGATCGTAAAGGTTGGAATGATTGTTAACAACTTGTCGAAACACACATTTACAGATCCAAAGTGGACAACACGACATGGACTTTGTGAGAAAGCACCGTTGCCTATTGGTATATTGAATGGAACCAAAGAAGTGATGACGTTCACACAACATGGTCCTAACTACTTCCCGAAAAATGTACCAAAGAAAAAATCTTCGGCTGGAATCGTTTCGTGGGTTATAAGTTCTCGTTTTAGGAAAGTGCTTGTGAAGAGACGGCTGGTCATAATGTGGCTGTCTCCTGGACGATTCACTTCAAAGAGTAAAAATACGTTAGCGATCGGAATGACAAAAAATGGACACAATTTCCGTGACTCGTTTTATGACGATATGCTCAACAACAAAAATACAAATGATCTTACATTTGCAAGGAGTGAGTTCTATAAAGCTGGCGGTACACTTGTGTACAATGACGACCAAGACTATCAAATCATAGGAACGATGGGGTCAACACATAAAACGGAAATACAAATTTACATTGTTCCAAAACGAAAGGAGGACTTTGAAACTCAAGTTTTATCGTTGCTTTGTAAAGGTGACTCAAACAACTGCATGATTAAGGACAGCAGGAAACGCACTAACGGTTAGAAATAGCCCCTGGTTTCATTTGTTAGCACTTTTAAAAAAACCGAGATATTTAGAAAAAAACTATTCAATAGTGTTAGAGCAGTAAGGGGTATCTTTTTTGTGTTTATTTTTCGTGTAGTCACTTAATAACCTTTTATAGCTTGCTTATAGCTTAGTGTATGTCTGGACAATGCCGTCTCCTGAATAAGTACATGTGTGTATAAAAGCGATTTCGTGAAATCTTTATGAATGTCATTCTGGCATGATATTGTGATTTTCTTGTATTTTTCTTTTTACTGTAAGGTAAGAGGTTTTAGTCTGATTCTTTTTAGTTTACGTGTTGTTGTAAGAAACCAATTCATATATGATACATATTAAGTATGTTTGCACGTTAGTGATAAATAAATGCTTTAACCGCTTCGATGTTCTCCATTTCTTAGTTTATATTCCATTTATTGTCTACTGGGTAATCTATGAGAGTACTGAAATAAAGAGTACGGTCTTTGATATAGCCCAAGCAACGACAGTGCAAGCATTTTGGCCTGATAAAATACAGCTATGCATGAACTGGTACGTTTTGCATTTTATGCTTAAGTTATCACTATGTAGGAAAGCTTCCGTTGTAACCAAATAAACTTAAAACATTTGCATTCGCAAGTGATCATCTGAGAGCCGATATATACATATATATATTTTTTTATGCAAAGTGCAGTGTGCAGCATAGATGTATTCAATACAACTGCTTAAAAGTTAGTATTAATTAAAAGCCATATTTAGATAAATTAGTAAATTAGTCATATATTTATACCGATTTTCGACTGAAGCAAACATACGGAGGTTGTTATCTGAATATAAATCATATGACTCGAAATGATACCTTCTTTCATTGACTGTTTTGGGTTGGCTTACTGACTTTAGCACAGAAAAGTGGATTAGATTAATTACAAATTAATGTTGTCATTCTATGTTTGAAGATTTACTGCATTTTAAATACATCTGACTTAAGCATCACTTATCATATATTGCCCATATATTATTAGCTGCCCTGCAACTGCGAGCAACGCGCAGTCTCAACTAAAATCTTCGTTATACATTTTGCGTTTTATGAAAACTATTTGACATATGGTCACCTAAATCAGTTATCTTAAACATTAAAACAACATCATATCGATTCCGAGTTAGACATCATATGAAGATTTAAATAAATACGTCAATGTTAATAATTAAAGAGCTAGAAATGCATTTTTTTATTTCATCGAAGCTGGAAATTTTATTGATATTTGGATCGCTAACCACGAAAAAAAAACTAGCAAATTTACTTGGAGAAGAAACAACCCGTCAGAAAACAAGCACGTCTAGACTTTTTTCATGGTAAGTTTTTCAACTTCCATATATGACAGGGATACTGATATTATTCCATGTTATAGAACAGACCATTTTGGTATCAGCTTAAAATAACAATTCAGAAAACAAAAGAGGTATGAGGTACTAGAAGTTCAACAGTTCTGTTTAACGATGACGATTATATATCTTTGGTAAGAAATACGTTAAGAAATTTAACAGATTTATAGATAGAATTAATTGGGTTCCGATGTTTCAGAGTTATTCTGAGGGAGGGGGTGGGGGGAACAATGAAATTTTCTGCGGAAAAAAAGAAAAGAGAGCAAAAACTTGAAAAGTTATATACATCAAACTATTTTTGCAAAGGTTGTACAATTTTGTCGCGTATCAAAAATAAAACTAGTTTCTTTTTTTTTTTTTTGACAACGGCCAATGTTAAAATAGTTTCGTATAATTTAGAGGCTTGCACGATGTTAAAAAAAGAACAGATATTTTTCAGTTTCTGAAAGAAAGAGATGCAGATATTTATTCTTTACAAGACTTACATTTTACATCGAGTATGCAAAACACATTGTACACAATGGAATGGAAATTGTTGTTTTAGTTTTGGAGACTCGAATTCAAGGTGGGGTAGGCATAATGTTTAAAGATAATTTGGATTTTAAAATTCACAATTCATGTACAGATTCTGGAGGAAACTATATAGTGGTCGATTTGTCTGTTAATACAGAGCGCTTTACTTTAATAAATATATATGGGCCAAATGCTGAGAATCCATCTTTTTTATAAAAGTATTTTTCAATCAATAGATAAAGCTGGGAATAATACATGTATCTGCTGTGGTGATTTCAATTTGGTTCTAAATACAGAATTAGATTATGATAATTATATGTAATTAAATAAGAATAGAAAAGCTAGGGAATTTCTATGCAATGTAGAAAAAGGTACAAATCTTTATGATCCATTCTGAGAATCAAATGGTGACGTTAGGAAATATTCTTGGAGAAGAAGAAATCCTGTACAAAAGGCTAGGCTTGATTCTTTTTTAAGTACAGAAAATCTTTTACCGCGCACTAGAAATTGTAACATATCTATTAGTTATCGATCAGATCATTCTGTAGTTACACTCTCCCTAAATTTCGATAATAAGGGACTTCGGCAATTTAATAACTCACTACTACATGACAGTGATTACATAGCTGTATTAATAAGAAAATCGAAGAAATCAAAATACAATACTGTGTACCCGTACATAACAACACGATTATTTCTGAAATAAGCAATGAAAATTTATGATTTACTGTTAATGACCAACTTTTTTTGGAAACTCTTTTAATGGCAATCCGGGGGAAAACATTTTCATACTCTAGTTATAAGAATAAAAGTAGGAAAACTAGAGAAAATTATTTATTGATGAAAATACAAGAGCTTGAAGATAACTGCCATGAAAATCATAAAGGAAATTGTTCCTATCATAAACTGAATTACAAAATATAAGACAGGATAAAATGAGAGGGCATTTTATTCGATCTAGGGCTAACTGGTTGACGATGGAGTAAAACCATCAAAATATTTCTGTAATTTAGACAGAAGTCGTTATACAAGTAAAACTATCCTATTTCTAGAAAGAGATGACAAAACAGTTACTTACAATCAGAATGAAATTATGAACGAGGCAAATATATATCAAGAACTATATAATAAGATTGCCTCTTTGCAAGATATTAACATAGATGATTACATAGACAAGGTCAATGTACCAAAGTTGAATGATAATCAAATAAATAGTTTAGAAGGATTGCTTTCCTTTAACGAGGTTAGATATCCTTTAAAAGGTATGAAAAATGACAATAGTCCTGGGTCAGATGGTTTCTCTACTATTTTTTTTAAAGTATTTTAGAAGCAGATTGGTCATTTTGTTGTGAGAGCAATTAGTTATGCCGTTGTTTAAGGAGAACTGTCTGTAAAACAAAAACAAGGTATTATAACATGTATACCAAAGGGTAACAAACCAAGACAGGTTTTGAAAAATTGGCGTCCCATAACTTTGTCAAATACAGTATATAAATGAGCGTCTGAATGGATACCAAAAAGGTTAAATTCAGTACTAGACATTATTATTAACACAGATCAAACAAGTTTTATTAAACGTAGATATATCGGTGAAAACACACGTTTATTATATGATATTATGCAGTTTACAGAAATTAAAGATATTCCTGGTCTACTGTTGATGATTGATTTGGAAAAGGCATTTGACACTTTATCCCACGAATTTATTTTAAAAAAAAACTCTAGATTCTAAAAAAATTTGGTCCCATGTTTAAGAGATGGATTTTACTTTTTATACTGATATAAAAGCATCCATCCAATTGAATGGTTATCTTTCGGGTGTTTTTATTGTTGGGCGTGGTTGTCGTCAAGGTGATCCAATAAGTCCTTATACTTTTATTCTATGTGAAGAGATATTAGCTCACAAGATTCGAAGTAATAACGATATAAAGGGCATTACAATAAATGAAACTGAATATAAGATAAATCAATTCACTGATGACACTTCCTTATTACTAGATGGAACAGAAAAACTGTGCTTTAAATACTTTAAACGAATTAGTAATGTTCACATGTTTAGCGGTGACTTAGAAAAAAATGATGTAACTAAACTTTTTAGACAAAATAAAAAAATAAAAAATGGTATTACATATTGGAAGAAAAGACAACTTAATTCTATTGGTGAATGAGAACTATTTCTTTCTTTCACTTTTTTTCTTTCATTAAAGCAAGATAAAATTATATTAAACTTATACAGTGAACTAGAAACTGTTCGTGTCAGTTAAGTGTTGACAAAATATATGCCACCATAATTTATGTATTGACTTTATGACAGAAGTTTAATAACGTAGAAAATTGCAAATTATTTGCACTGAAGTTACCAAAAAAAAACAAACAAAATCTGACTGCACAAAGGGGAGTTTAAAAACGTTTACAATACATGAATAGTGGGGCCTTTGATGCCAAACATTGGTAATTGCAAAGACCTAAAATACCACAGATTCGACACTTTCCTATGCTGTAGAGGAGATATAGCCGAAATCAAGCGGTAAACTAGAATCAGCGAGAACGGAGAGTGTGGAAAAATTCGGTCACAGCGCCATCTTGATTACGATATCTATATATTAAATTTAACACACATATAACGTTATGAAATTATAGGAATGACCCTGTCTGTCTGTCTGTCTGTCAGTATGTCCGTCCGTAACTTCGTGTTCGCTCTATAACTTTTAAACTCGTAGAAAGTTTTTAACTTGGCACAAATGTTTACCATTGTGAGACGATGTGCAGAAATCATTATCCTATGTCATATTGGGAGGTCTACCCTTCTTTCTTCACACTTGTTATCCATTCCAATGTTCTACAGCGGCAGAGATATATCTGTCCTTTAGACTGCCTTGTTTTTATTCTATCATCCACATGTTCGTTAAATGTTAGTACTAGTTCTAAGTGTGATAGTTGTGTACAGGTTAGATTCTGAAATGAATTGCGTTTAACCGAAGATCATAAAAAATAAATCCAAAGTTTGATGATACTTAAAGAAAGTGCCGTTCGAGCATTTGAGTAACTTGTCTGCTGGTATCTAAACAAACACCAATGAAAATAATTGAAGTTGTGTGTTTGATAACAATCTGGCACTTGACTAACACTTGAAATAACTTAATAAATTATTGTTAAGGTTTTATATTTCACAGTGTCCTGTAAGTATAACATAACCCATTTTTAAATAGTGTTTACACTACTGTTTGTTGCCTAAAAATACTTCAGAAAAACAAAATAATGCATAATTAATATATTTAGCGCTAAAACTTGCAAACCGGCACCAGGTACACTACAGTTTGACTTGGGGGCCCACCATAAGCAAAATGTCTGAGACGACTTCCCGCACTGTTTCTCTAGCGAGTGTACCAAACTATTGTTTGAGAACGACACCGTCTGGCCAGATTTTAAAATACAGTTTCCGTTAAGATCATAGACTCTTTTGGAATTAACAGCCTTTTCGATTTGACAATCACACAGGAATCCATTGTAGGAAATATTCAGTTTATAAAATGTACATTTTTCTGATTCAAATATGAACTGAAGCGAATCCAAAACGTTTTTGGATAGATCAACATCAATCGGACGGGTGTAATGTGAAAAAGCATCCGGACTAATGTAACTTATCTTGTTCCCCCTGAAGAAAAGGCGTCTAGCTGATATTCCAACAATACTTTCATTGTTTAATGTTAATAGCTTATTGTATGATAAATCCAATGTCCGCAGTTTTCTTAATTTCATGATTGGAACTCTCGGAACAGATGTTATTCCTATTCCACGCATGCGCAGTTCAGCTAAACTGTCTTGAACACCGGTAAACATCTCATCGTCTACATGCAAAGAATTTCCACTTATGTCAAGAAAACTAAGATGGTATTTTCCTGACAACGACGTATTGGTCATCAGCGTGATTGAGTTGTGTGAAATATCTAGGTATCGCAGCTTCTTTAGTTCTGTCAATGTGCGAGTTGGAATGAATCCTAAATGTGTATTGTGCAGATACAAGTGGGTGAGGGAATTCCCAATTCCAAAAAGGGCTCCATTTCGGAAAGCTTCAATTTGACCAAGTAAATTTTTAGATAAATCAAGTTCTTCCAGACAGTTTAGATCACTAAAATCTCCATAGTATATAACAGTGATGTCATTTTCTCGCAGACTAAGCTTCCTCAGTAATCCAAGTCTGTTTATTGCTCTTGGAACGCGAGATAAATAATTCTGGCTCAGATCCATCTCTCTGAGATTATTTAGTCCTATGAAGGCGTGTGGATTTATATCCCGTATCCTACAAAGTGAAAGACTCAGTATTTTCAAAGAATGTATTTCATGTTCAACGAAAATTGCTTGTAACATATCAACGCCGTATTCCATGTTACCAGACAAATCTAATTCTTCTAGCGAATGGACATTCCGAAGAAAATGTAGTGAGGTAATGTTTTGTAGATCAAGGCCTATATCTTTAGCTTTAAGTATTTTCAGCCCAGTGACAGACTTTTTCAACAATAAATTCTCAAGTGACATTCCAAGCGGATTTCCACTTATATCGACATATCGAACATGGGTTTTTCTTGCAAAATCATTGCTACTTAGAGTTGTTATTGAATTATTTTGTAAATGAAGCTCGTACAACCTAGAGCCTTCGTTAAAGTCTAAATAAGGCACATGTTTCAGTTCCCTGGATGAGCAGTTAACGTGAAGATGTTCCTCCCTTATTACAGATCCGCTGAAAGTCGTATAACAGCTACACACGCGACTTACGTCGTCTGGACATTTGAATCCCATAATGCAAAGCGGTAGTACAACCAGGACCGTGAAACAGATAATCATGACATCTATTTTGATAAAATCTTTGTTTCTTCTTTCTAAAAATGTCCAAATTCGACAGTGGATCAGCAGTACTTGCACGCTTTCAAATCAGACATCCATCTTTCGCTGAAAACATACGTTGGAATAATGAGTCACAAATATTTTCACCTTTTTCAAATAAACTTAGTTGAGAACTGAGAAAAACGCGTAATTTTCCCCCTTTTAAATGTAATCTAGAATTAAAAACCATTATTCTGTAACATATTTTCACGAACAAATTCACATTCCTAGAAAGACCTTTCATAGAAAATAACCCTAGATAAGATTTCATAGAAAGATGTTTATATAAAACCGATGAATATGCAGAAAGTTTGCTTACCTTTATTACTCAAGCTGTCTACTTCCCACGCGCCAGACAATGACTGTGTATATATAAAACAGTTAAAACAAACAAAAAAATCCATCTTGTTTCTCAAAATGATACATCTTTCTGACATATGTTATTTTTTACCATTCCGATTATCTGAAAACTTCGACTGTGGCACCGTGCTGTTAGCAGTACATTGTTTTACCATCTATATAAATTCCTGTTTGTATTCCTCGCTGAACTCAACGTCCCGCAAAAAGTTTCACGTAGGGCTGGCATACATTAGCGCCAGAGGTACTCAGGACTAGTATTGTTGCTGTTTGTGGTTGCTGTTTGTTGTTGTTGTGTATAATAACTCGTTTTAAACTTTTCAGTGGTTAGAGGATTTTTTTTCAGTTTTCAGTAACTTATTAATTATCTGCTGATTTCTTTAAACCTTGCATGTTTTTTTTTTAATTACGAAAAACTCCAAACTCGCGTAAAAAACCCGGCTGCTTCAAATATGTTTACAGTGTAAAGGAAGCATACATTCCGCGTACAAATGTTATAACAATTTTTGGTTCAATTTGCAGATAATGAACTAGGATATTCCAAGATGCTAGAAATACTTGTGGTTAGAATTTTTAATCCATCAGACTAGTTTTTAATGAGCAGCAGACTCGCCAGGCAGGCAAAACATGCATTAAAGTGAAAAAGTACAAAAAATAACCTGATATATTTTGATAAAAAACGTCAAAATGTTTATAACATTCACTACAAAAGCGATCTTTTGCCATAAAAATCATGACTGGAAAAACACATATTTGTGTCACTGAGAAAGGTAGGTAGGTATGCGTTTGGGATAACAAAATAGGAAAGAAATTAGAAAGAATTATGGACAGCTAATAAACGTCAGTGACTTACCGATCTGTTCTCATGATTCCCAAATAATAAACGAATATTATGTCATATTTCCACATGATAATTTGAATAATAATAATAATGATAATAATAAAAATAACCTCGATGATTAGGCGCCATGAAGACATTCCATCATATGTTTTTTTTTTTGAAATTCACTTATTTTGAAATTAAGTCTTTTTCTCAAGGTTCATACTTCAAATTTACTCGATAATGCTTGCATTATCTGGAAGTTTGGACGCCAGGCAGACTTTAGGTAATAAAAATCGGGGTCATGTCTGCAAGCCGATACTTCAGGAGTTTAGAATTGTTAAATCAACATCCGAATATTTTATCGATCTATTTCAGCAAACTGGTGCCACGTGATAAAAAGAAATCGTAGGAGGAAAAAAAACGACAATTTAGTTTAAGCTTCTAATGATATAAACATGATGAGGTAATAAGTTCTCAGTTATGGAATTCGATTAACATTACCATTGATTACGATTCTATGCTGTGGTTTCCTTTGACTTTTATAAGGCATGTATTAATGCAGAAGTGTATGGTTACAATAACCAGAGCCTTAATTAAGGCCCTGCAATAACCAAGTTAGACGCTTAACACTTAGACAATTCACTGCTGCTATTTCATACATATGTACAATCACTACATCCTCCTCTCAGACAATACACACTTTTTCTTCTTGTGACTAATGGATTTCCTGTAAACGCAGACACTTCTTAATATTATGCATTTTTTCTAAACAATTTTCTAGAAGTTTTCATAATTGCGCCACTCTAAGAGTAATAAACTGGCAAACGGTAAATCCATTACGAGTGTCTGCTTAAAAACCTGACAGGTGTATACCAACTCGTCTTCTTACAGGGACGTACTTACCTAAATCTCAAATGTGTGTGGAGATAGAGGAACCTGTTTTGTTGTTGTTAAAGCCCTGAAAGTTTTGCAAGAAAAATTTTCAACTAGATTTTAAATACAATAAACCGTTTCCCTGTAAGTTTGAGGTACAGGCATACTTCAGGCTAAATCTGTTTTTTTTTCTATGGAAAATTTACTCTTTTATTTTACATTGAATTATAACTAACTTCCCTTTTAGAAGGTTTTACGAAACTGTTCTTTTTTTCTTTTTTGTAACATCACCCATAATACGGCCGATTCAGTCTCAGACCACTAGAAATGAAAATTTAAATTAATAGACATTACTGAAAAGGTATGTTTTGAAGTGGATCCGTGCCACTCACACCGATAATGGTCTTTCAGTGAAACTAAGGTTGGATTCGGCAATCTTTAGTATAACGTGTTAAAGCAGTTGCGTCCATTTTCGTGTGATAGATGAGCAGATCAGTGGTCCTGTGATAACGTGCTGGACTGGTAATCAAGGGGTCACGTGTTTGATCCGCCGCTCTTTCACTAACGTGACTATTTGTCTTTTGGCCGAGACGTAAACCTAGATCCCATGTATCAGTGCTATACACTGAGCATGAAAAAGAATCATGGGTGTCTCTGAAATGGGCTGCCTCTTGTATCTTGCACTATCCCACACGACCTAAAGTCACTTACTTCTTTAGGGGGCGTCGGTCATAGAGGCAACCAGTATAGATAAAAGGTATGTAGTTGCTCCACTTTGACTTTTCTTAATTTATAACGTATAGAAATGACGGAAGAACGCGTTCGTTCAGCCAGTCTCTCACTCACAGTGGCACCAGCATTTTGTTCAATCCGCACCAGGAAATCACACAGGGCACCCCTGGCCAGATAAATTATTGTGAACATAAAACAAATAGGAGTTTTCTTGTTATATAACCTTATCATCAACATACACCACTGATATTTGCAAACAAATCTCCTAGAATACAGTGGACAAATCCATTCTCATCTTCCTTAGGCTATTAAAGGATTAAAATATCAACAAAACAAGAATGTACATGTGATCTTGTTTACTCAATCCTCTCAGTCTAGTGATCCATAAAAGAAGAAAATTATGTTACAGTAAAAAAATATGCTTTTGAAATCTGTAATTAAAAACAGATTTTTACCTGTACCTAAAATGGTACCAGGCCACAGTACTGCCATGATTAATGAGATGATTTTTGTGGACCAGTTAAACCATAAAAAGAATAAAGTTTGATGAATAGGCTACTCAGTATGTACTTAAAGTCCCCCTTTTCAGAAAAGGCATTTTTCCCCACATTGCAAATAGGCCATGCAGTTTACAAGAATGTATAGTACATGTAATATAAATTGTTCTCAACTGCCTCATTTCTGATCTCCCCTGACTTTGCACTGCTTTAAAAAACCAGACATAAAAGTAGCTTTGGTATTTTGCATGGGTGTGAAAATACATCATCCATTATAAGACAATGGTTGCAACTCTTTGGAAATCTCGGAAATAATGAAAAAACTATCTATCATATTAAGGTTTGAAATCTGATCAATTTTCAGCAAGTAATGGTTATATCTGACTTAATGCAAGTTATCAGGACAACTAAGAATTACCGGTTTCTGACAGCTAATGGGGCCTTAAGTATTTCCTGAAACAAGCTCCTGCTTCATCCCTGTTTGTCTTATGTGATAACATTGCATGCTGACATGTGTATGTTAAATGGTAAAACTGATATATAAATGTAACAATAATTTATTCATCATATCTCTACCATAATACATCATGAATTATTTCTGTTTGTATACAAAAAAAAACACTATGTTGACATATAGGTCTATGCTTTGTTTGACAGATGACTTTCTTGTTTGTCTGGCAGTTCTTTCCTCCTGTACAGTCAATTATTTCCTATTCAATTGTACACAAAATGAGACTTCTTAAGTTGAGTTTAACACCCTTTGACAGTCGAGTCATATCAGGTGCGTAGTTTACCTAGCCAAAGTTTTTGGAAGGACCAGTACTTGACCAATATCCTCCTTCATAAACTGCCAACTCTCTCAAATTAATGGTCAAGTGAGTAGCATGGTTTCAAACTCAAGAGATTCAATCAGTAAGAGTTGTAGGGGTTACAAGTCAGTGATCTGAACTATTCAACTACAGAGGCAGGTACACAAAATATGAACATTTTCTATTTCAAATTTTACAGAATGTTTTGCATGGTTTTGAGCACACTTGTTCAAAGTTCATGCTCACAGAGACCCTTGTCGAAGTCAAAGAGTTGGGTTAGTGTCATATATGTTTCACAAACATCTCTTGTTATACTATCTTCTATTTCATTTTCTTTTCAAATCTAGAAAGGAGTCATTCGTCGGTCCGTCTGTCTGTATTGTCTTTGCGTTTCCCATTTGCTGTCTTCTCTATATGTTTCTTGAGCGCATTATGTAGTAAGTATATCCACATGATGGACAGTACTATGTTTTGGTAGGCTCCATCTAAGGTCATACCTGAAATCAAAAGTCCCATTTACGGTTTTTTCATTAAACCGATCTATTTATTCACAGCTACATTTGTTTGCATGCATTAGGAACTTTTTTTTCTTTGTAATTAATCAAACAGGATCTAGCTAAATCATCTTAAAACAGGAGACACACATTTTCATTCAAACCATGTGCTTTTTTTGTCTGTTACACGACATTAGGGGTTAATTGTCATACTTGGTTACAGCTCTATCTCAGTGAGAACTTAACATTAATATATTTACACAGTTACAATATGTAATTTTGTTCACTTAAGAAACAATATTCAATACTTCTTTTAGCAACTGTAAAACAGGTAAGAGTTATTCATCATTCTGATACTTTCATAAAGCTGAAGAACGGACACAAAACATAACTAATAAATACTCATGACTTCCAGATCCTTGTTTAACGAAAACTGCTGTTAACGAGAAGTCACGCCTTAACACGAGAAAAAAGATTTCTCGAGAGTCCGTACACGAGCAAATTCGCTCTACAAAACACTTTCATAAAATACATTATTATTACTATTTTCTAAGAAATTGTGACCAAAATACTGATAAATTCCTGAAACGAAAGAGAATGATAGCTACTTTCTTATTTTTAAAATGAAAAAAAATACAACAGTTCTCGTCGCATTAATCTCTGTCACGCGTTATATATCATTTTGATGCGTCATACTTGCGGGATCCGGCTTTCTTTACCTTTATCATGGTTGAATACATCACATCTGTATGATAATGTTATAAATAATTATAATCGTGTGAGTGTTACGTCGTACGTTAGTTTGGAAATCCATAATAATTTACTATTAATATTTATACATAATTCTGCAAGATTTATCAAGAAAAACATTTCTTTAAAAACTAGTGAAGATTATTATAATTTCAAAGAAAATTTCTCTAAAGACGTTTTGTCAATAAAGCATGTTTTTGTGACGGCCCCGGCTTAGAAACCGTAAGCCCTAGACTTAAGATATTTGGTAAGTAGTATAGTGCATTTGACCCCTACAAAGATTGCTTAAATTATTTCCCTAGGGTCATAATTGACCCTACCAGAGTGGTCACTTTATTACGTTGAGTTGTTTAAGGAAACAAAGAAACCTTCTTGTTTGAAATTGTTTGCCTTAGAGGTTAGAAATTTTGTAGGTTGCATTGTCTAGTGGACCTCTACCAAGATTATCCAAAGTATGTCCCTGGGGTCCTATTTGTATAAAATATTAAATTTTTGAAAATTCCTTGTCAGGGACCGTAAGCTCTAAACGTTAGATATTTGGTATATAGCATTGTATAGCTGACCTTTGATTATATTGACCCCACCCAGCGGTCAGCTGTTCGTTGTTTGTTGTCAGTTGTTTGGTTGTTAGTGGATAAGTACCAGATTTGTTCAAATTATATCCCTCGGCTTAAAATTGGCCCTGCCCTGTGGGTCCTTTCTTGATCAATTTAAGATTTTGTAACATTTTCAAGCCAGTAATTGTACTTTTGCTTCTGATGTTTGCTTAACAGCAGACCCACAATCATAGTACTCAAGTGAGCGACCCAGGGCCATAATGGCCCTCTTGAGCTGCTTTTTAGATACATACTGTATAATTTTTAGCCAAAACTATGCTTTCTTTGCGTATTAGAACTAGTTAACGTAAACTCGATACTTACTCTATGAGAAGATATCAAGATACAAATTGTTATAATTATTCAAATTAAATAAAGTACAGGGAGGAAATCGTGAACCTTTTCATGTCTTACTACACGCCATTCAATTAAATAAACATCGAAACGAAACCCAGGACATTTGCAAGAAATCATGTAATCGTTGACACTGAAGTATGCGTTAAAACATTCGAAAGAAATTCAGTATAAATCAATTTAAAGTTTTAAAGCTACAGACCAATATATTATAGCTTTAAAAAAGCTTTTTTCAAATCATCCTGGGTAACCAAGATCATAACCGATGAATATCTAATGTAGCATATATGCATACGAAATGTGTGCTGCGGGTTTCGACGAAGTTTAAAATTAAAGATAAGTCAAAATACTAGTACTACTTCCAAAAAAACCAACACAATTTTATGCTCCTACACGGCTTGAAACGGAAGAAAAAAACCATGCCGGTAAAAGGATTCGAACCCATACCATTCGATTCAGTAAAACAATGGAAAACGGAAGAAAAAAACCATGCCGGTAAAAGGATTCGAACCCATACCCTTCGATTCAGTAAAACAATGGAAGACGAGCTAATCTACTCCGTCAACGAACCTTTGCGTAATAAAAGAACAACATAAATTAAAAGAGTAATATATTTACTGGTGTCAATATGGAAAACTATTAATTCTGTTGTGTCTTCTTGACAAAAAAAGTCAGACACGAAGTTTGATGCGTATTTCAAAAAAAAAAAAATATCGATTTTTTTTTATATGTACTGAATAAACGATGTGTAAATCTGTCGCATTAAAACATAAAAAAAGCAAAAAGTAAAGAAAAAAATATTATAGTGGGGATCAACCCACGGATTTCACTGAAAAGGTCTCTGAATCATTCTTGAAGTAAATTAATAAATCTTATATAATGTATAACGTGCATCCGGAACGAAGACAAAACGCACTGGTGACGACATTGATGTATGAGACAATGAGACAACTTATCATTTATGTTTTAACGTGCTGAGTAACCCTGGAAGATTCTTTAAATTCATTTCTTCGCAGAAAAGGAGAACTTACAAGTAATATGGTCACGTGATAATCACTCGCTAATGCTTCTTGTTACATAAGTGCAGTGTAACATTACGAGGACATTCGACAAGATGCAACCAAAGATGCTTTTACTTTGGGGTCTTAGTGCGATTTTCGCTTTAACCTGGCAAACAGAGGCTTTCGTTGATCCAAATATTGTTATCTCGTCTGTAGCCGGAGCCTTGGCTGTTGGAAACAGTTTTATTGGATACAACATGAAACAATTTCTACATGGGAGCGACAACTTGATCGTAAAGGTTGGAATGATTGTTAACAACTTGTCGAAACACACATTTACAGATCCAAAGTGGACAACACGACATGGACTTTGTGAGAAAGCACCGTTGCCTATTGGTATATTGAATGGAACCAAAGAAGTGATGACGTTCACACAACATGGTCCTAACTACTTCCCGAAAAATGTACCAAAGAAAAAATCTTCGGCTGGAATCGTTTCGTGGGTTATAAGTTCTCGTTTTAGGAAAGTGCTTGTGAAGAGACGGCTGGTCATAATGTGGCTGTCTCCTGGACGATTCACTTCAAAGAGTAAAAATACGTTAGCGATCGGAATGACAAAAAATGGACACAATTTCCGTGACTCGTTTTATGACGATATGCTCAACAACAAAAATACAAATGATCTTACATTTGTAAGGAGTGAGTTCTATAAAGCTGGCGGTACACTTGTGTACAATGACGACCAAGACTATCAAATCATAGGAACGATGGGGTCAACACATAAAACGGAAATACAAATTTACATTGTTCCAAAACGAAAGGAGGACTTTGAAACTCAAGTTTTATCGTTGCTTTGTAAAGGTGACTCAAACAACTGCATGATTAAGGACAGCAGGAAACGCACTAACGGTTAGAAATAGCTCCTGGTTTCATTTGTTAGCACTTTTAAAAAAAACCGAGATATTTAGAAAAAAACTATTCAAAAGTGTTAGAGCAGTAAGGGGTATCTTTTTTGTGTTTATTTTTCATGTAGTCACTTAATAACCTTTTATAGCTTGCTTATAGCTTAGTGTATGTCTGGACAATGCCGTCTCCTGAATAAGTATATGTGTGTATAAAAGCGATTTCGTGAAATCTTTATGAATGTCATTCTGGCATGATATTGTGATTTTCTTGTATTTTTCTTTTTACTGTAAGGTAAGAGGTTTTAGTCTGATTCTTTTTAGTTTACGTGTTGTTGTAAGAAACCAATTCATATATGATACATATTAAGTATGTTTGCACGTTAGTGATAAATAAATGCTTTAACCGCTTCGATGTTCTCCATTTCTTAGTTTATATTCCATTTATTGTCTACTGGGTAATCTATGAGAGTACTGAAATAAAGAGTACGGTCTTTGATATAGCCCAAGCAACGACAGTGCAAGCATTTTGGCCTGATAAAATACAGCTATGCATGAACTGGTACGTTTTGCATTTTATGCTTAAGTTATCACTATGAAGGAAAGCTTTCGTTGTAACCAAATAAACTTAAAACATTTGCATTCGCAAGTGATCATCTGAGAGCCGATTATATACATATATATATATTTTTTTATGCAAAGTGCAGTGTGCAGCATAGATGTATTCAATACAACTGTTTAAAAGTTAGTATTAATTAAAAGCCATATTTAGATAAATTAGTAAATTAGTCATATATTTATACCGATTTTCGACTGAAGCAAACATACGGAGGTTGTTATCTGAATATAAATCATATGACTCGAAATGATACCTTCTTTCATTGACTGTTTTGGGTTGGCTTACTGACTTTAGCACAGAAAAGTGGATTAGATTAATTACAAATTAATGTTGTCATTCTATGTTTGAAGATTTACTGCATTTTAAATACATCTGACTTAAGCATCACTTATCATATATTGCCCATATATTATTAGCTGCCCTGCAACTGCGAGCAACGCGCAGTCTCAACTAAAATCTTCGTTATACATTTTGCGTTTTATGAAAACTATTTGACATATGGTCACCTAAATCAGTTATCTTGAACATTAAAACAACATCATATCGATTCCGAGTTAGACATCATATGAAGATTTAAATAAATACGTCAATGTTAATAATTAAAGAGCTAGAAATGCATTTTTTTTATTTCATCGAAGCTGGAAATTTTATTGATATTTGGATCGCTAACCACGAAAAAAAAAACTAGCAAATTTACTTGGAGAAGAAACAACCCGTCTAGACTTTTTGTTCATGGTAAGTTTTTCAACTTCCATATATGACAGGGATACTGATATTATTCCATGTTATAGAACAGACCATTTTGGTATCAGCTTAAAATAACAATTCAGAAAACAAAAGAGGTATGAGGTACTAGAAGTTCAACAGTTCTGTTTAACGATGACGATTATATATCTTTGGTAAGAAATACGTTAAGAAATTTAACAGATTTATAGATAGAATTAATTGGGTTCCGATGTTTCAGAGTTATTCTGAGGGAGGGGGTGGGGGGAACAATGAAATTTTCTGCGGAAAAAAAGAAAAGAGAGCAAAAACTTGAAAAGTTATATACATCAAACTATTTTTGCAAAAGTTGTACAATTTTGTCGCGTATCAAAAATAAAACTAGTTTCTTTGTTTTTTTTTTTTGTTTTTTTTTTTTTGTTTTTTTTCTTTTTGAGAACGGCCAATGTTAAAATAGTTTCGTATAATTTAGAGGCTTGCACGATGTTAAAAAAAGAACAGATATTTTTCAGTTTCTGAAAGAAAGAGATGCAGATATTTATTCTTTACAAGACTTACATTTTACATCGAGTATGCAAAACACATTGTACACAATGGAATGGAAATTGTTGTTTTAGTTTTGGAGACTCGAATTCAAGGTGGGGTAGGCATAATGTTTAAAGATAATTTGGATTTTAAAATTCACAATTCTGGAGGAAACTATATAGTGGTCGATTTGTCTGTTAATACAGAGCGCTTTACTTTAATAAATATATATGGGCCAAATGCTGAGAATCCATCTTTTTTATAAAAGTATTTTTCAATCAATAGATAAAGCTGGGAATAATACATGTATCTGCTGTGGTGATTTCAATTTGGTTCTAAATACAGAATTAGATTATGATAATTATATGTAATTAAATAAGAATAGAAAAGCTAGGGAATTTCTATGCAATGTAGAAAAAGGTACAAATCTTTATGATCCATTCTGAGAATCAAATGGTGACGTTAGGAAATATTCTTGGAGAAGAAGAAATCCTGTACAAAAGGCTAGGCTTGATTCTTTTTTAAGTACAGAAAATCTTTTACCGCGCACTAGAAATTGTAACATATCTATTAGTTATCGATCAGATCATTCTGTAGTTACACTCTCCCTAAATTTCGATAATAAGGGACTTCGGCAATTTAATAACTCACTGCTATATGACAGTGATTACATAGACTGTATTAATAAGAAAATCGAAGAAATCAAAATACAATACAGTGTACCCGTACATAACAACACAATTATTTCTGAAATAAGCAATGAAAATTTATGATTTACTGTTAATGACCAACTTTTTTTGGAAACTCTTTTAATGGCAATCCGGGGGAAAACATTTTCATACTCTAGTTATAAAAATAAAAGTAGGAAAACTAAAGAAGATTATTTATTGATGAAAATACAAGAGCTTGAAGATAACTGCCATAAAAATAATAAAGAAAATTGTTCCTATTATAAACTGAATTACAAAATATAAGACAGGATAAAATGTGAGGGCATTTTATTCGATCTAGGATTAACTGGTTGACGATGGAGTAAAACCATCAAAATATTTCTGTAATTTAGACAAAAGTCATTATACAAGTAAAACTATTCTATTTCTAGAAAGAGATGATAAAACAGTTACTTACAATCAGAATGAAATTATGAACGAGGCAAAAATATATCAAGAACTATATAATAAGATTGGCTCTTTGCGAGATATTAACATAGATGATTACATAGACAAGGTCAATGTACCAAAGTTGAATGATAATCAAATAAATAGTTTAGAAGGATTGCTTTCCTTTTACGAGGTTAGTTATCCTTTAAAAGGTATGAAAAATGACAATAGTCCTGGGTCAGATGGTTTCTCTACTATTTTTTTAAAGTATTTAGGAAGCAGATTGGTCATTTTGTTGTGAGAGCAATTAGTTATGCCGTTGTTTAAGGAGAACTGTCTGTTACACAAAAACAAGGTATTATAACATGTATACCAAAGGGTAACAAACCAAGACAGGTATTGAAAAATTGGCGTCCCATAACTTTGTTAAATACAGTATATAAATGAGCGTCTGAATAGATACCAAAAAGGTTAAATTCAGTACTAGACATTATTATTAACACAGATCAAACAAGTTTTATTAAAAGTAGATATATCGGTGAAAACACACGTTTATTATATGATATTATGCAGTTTACAGAAATTAAAGATATTCCTGGTCTACTGTTGATGATTGATTTTGAAAAGGCATTTGACACTTTATCCCACGAATTTATTTTTAAAAAAAACTCTAGAGATTTTTTAAAATTTGGTCCAATGTTTAAGAGATTGATTTCACTTTTTATACTGATTTAAAAGCATCCATCCAATTGAATGGTTATCTTTCGGGGGGGGGGGGGTGTTATTGTTTGGCGTGGTTTTCTTCAAGGTGATACAATAAGCCCTTATACTTTTATTCAGTGATATCAGCTCACAAGATTCGAAGTAATACAAAAGGTATTACAATACATGATACTGAATATAAGATAAATCAATTCACTGATGACCTTCCGTATTACTAGATGGAACAGAAAAATCACTGAACTGTGCTTTAAATACTTTTAACGAATTAGGAGTGTTCTCATGTTTAAAGGTGACTTAGAAAAAAATGATGAAACTAAACCTTTTACACAAAATTGAAAAAAAATGGTACTACATATTGGAAGAAAAGACAACTTACTCATATTGGTAGAATAACAGTTATAAAATCTCTGCTTTTACCAATTTTATCACACCTCTTCATATCTTCAAAGATCTTTTAAAATTTAATTATCTAAAGTGATATTTTTTTCATGAAAGAAAAAATAATTTTCACGGCAAATTATGTACTTAATGAGAACTTTTTTTTTTCTTTTTTTTTTCTTTCACTAAAGCAAGATAAAATTATATGAAACTTACATAGTTAACTAGAAACTGTTCGTGACAATTAAGTAGTTAAGTGTTGGCAAAATATATGCCACAATAATTTATTTATTGACTTTATGACAAAAGTTTAATTAATAACGTAGAAATTTGCAAATTATTTGCACTGAAGTTACCGATAAACAAAATCTGACTGCACAAAGGGGAGTTTAAAAACGTTTAAAAAATCAAAATACATGAAAAGTGGGGCCCTTGATGCTAGATATCCAAAGACCTAAAATACCAGAGATTCGCCACGTAAACGAGAAACAGCGAGAACGGATAGAATGGAAAAAATCGGTCACGGCGCTATCTTGTTTACGATATCGCGTAGCGGGAAGGGAATTGTAGGAATGGCCCTGTCTGTCCGTCTGTCCGTAACTTCGTGTCCGCTCCATAACTTAAACTCGAAGGAAGTTTTTAAAAAGCTTGGCACAAATGATCACCATTATGAGACGATGTGCAGAGCGCAAAAACCAGGTCGATAACCCCAAGGTCAAGGTCACACCTAAAAGTCATATATAAAAAAATTCCACATTTCGTGTCCGCTACATAACTTTTAAACTGCTACAAATGTGAGGTCAACAAGTAGCTGTAGAAATCATTAATTCCTATGTCATATCCTCTCTTCGCACTTGTTATCCATTCCACTGCGGCAGGGGATATAGCTGTCCTTCAGACTACCTTGTTTTTATTCTATCATCCACATTTTTAGATAACTGGTTTCATTAAATGTTAGTGAATAGTTCTAAGCGTGATAGTTGTGTACAGGTGTTTGCTAGATTCTGAAATGAATCGCGTTTAACCGAAGATCGTAAGATTGATGACACTTAAAGAAAGTGCCGTTTGGGCATTTTAGTATGATGTCTGCTGGTATCTTAACAAACACCAATGAAAATAATTGAAGTTGTGTAATTGATAAAAATATTTTCCAGTTGCGCTTGCACTTAACTAACACTTTAAATAACTTGATAAATTATTGTTTACGTTGTATATTTCACAGTGTCCCGTAAGTATAACATAACCCATTTTCAAACACTTGTTTGCAATACTGTTTGTTGCCTAAAAATACTTCAGAAATACAAAATAATGCATAATTAACATATTTAGCGCTAAAACTTGCAAACCGGCACCAGGTACACTACAGTTTGACTTGGGGGCCCACCATAAGCAAAATGTCTGAGACGACTTCCCGCACTGTTTCTCTAGCAAATGTACCAAACTATTGTTTGAGAACGACACTAGATATGTCCTAAAAACACAATTCTTTTTCAATCAGATCAGTATGGGATACATGGTTACAAGGGATACATAGGGTTACACTTGGATACAAGAATTTTAAATGGAAATTTATACAAAACATTGAGTAAGATTTGATATATGATTTCAGTTAGTCATACAGTCATACAGGGGATACACAATGCCACAAGAGGAATAAATAAGGATACAGAAAGAACTTGTTCATTTTAGTCCAATCAAATGGGTCATACAGTCATACAGGGGATACACAATACCACAAGAAGAATACGTAAGGATACAGTATGAGCTTGTTCATTTTAGTACATTTCAAGGGGTCATACAGTCATACAGGGGATACACAATGCCACAAGAGGAATACAAATGATACACTAAGAATTAGTTCATTTTAGTCAATTTTAGAGGGTCATACAGTCATACAGGGGATACACAATACCACAAGAGGAATACATAAGGATACAGAAAGAACTTGTTCATTTTAGTCCAATCCAATGGGTCATACAGTCATACAGGGGATACACAATGCCACAAGAGGAATACAAAGGATACACTAAGAATTAGTTCATTTTAGTCAATTTCAGAAGGTCATACAGGGGATACACAATGCCACAAGAGGAATACAAAGGATACACTAAGAATTAGTTCATTTTAGTTAATTTTAGAGGGTCATACAGTCATACAGGGGATACACAATACCACAAGAGGAATACAAAGGATACAGTATGAACTTGTTCATTTCAGTCCATTTCAGAGAGTAATACAGTCATACAGGGGATACATAATACCACAAGTGGAATACAAAGGATACAGAAAGAACTTGTTCAGTTTAGTCCATTTCAGAGGGTCATACAGTCATACAGGGGATACATAATACCATAAGTGGAATACAAAGGATACAGTATGAACTTGTTCATTTCAGTCCATTTCAGAGAGTCATACAGTCATACAGGGGATACACAATACCACAAGTGGAATACGTAAGGATACAGTATGAGCTTGTTCATTTTAGTCCATTTCAGAGAGTCATACAGTCATACAGGGGATACACAATACCACAAGTGGAATACAAAGGATACAGAAAGAACTTGTTCATTTTAGTTCATTCAAATGGGTAATACAGTCATACAGGGTATACACAATGCCACAAGAGGAATACAAAGGATACACTAAGAATTAGTTCATTTTAGTCCATTTCAGAGAGTCATACAGTCATACAGGGGATAAACAATACCACAAGAGGAATACATAAGAATACAGAACGAACTTGTTCATTAAATCCATTTTAGAGGGTCATACAGTCATACAGGGGATACACAATACCACAAGTTGAATACAAAGGATACAGTAAGAACTTGTTCATTTTAGTCCATTTCATAGGGTCATACAGTCATACAGGGGATACATAATACCACAAGAGGAATACAAAGGATACAGTATGAACTTGTTCATTTCAGTCCATTTCAGAGAGTCATACAGTCATACAGGGGATACACAATACCACAAGTGGAATACAAAGGATACAGAAAGAACTTGTTCATTTTAGTTCATTCAAATGGGTAATACAGTCATACAGGGTATACACAATGCCACAAGAGGAATACATAAGAATACACTAAGAATTAGTTCATTTTAGTCCATTTCAGAGAGTCATACAGTCATACAGGGGATACATAACACCACAAATGGAACACAAAGGATACAGTAAGAACTTGTTCATTTTAGTCCAATCCAATGGGTCATACAGTCATACAGGGGATACACAATACCACAAGTGGAATACATAAGGATACAGTAGGAACATGTTCATTTTAGTCCATTCCAGTGGGTCATACAGAGAATACACAATACCACAAGTGGAATACAAAGAATACAGTAAGAACTTGTTAATTTTAGTCCATTCCAGTGGGCCATAAAATCATACGGGGGATACACAATACAACAAGAAAAACCCATAGGATACACTAAGAATTAGTTCATTTTTCATCATTTTAGTTGGTTATAGAGGTGATACACAATATCACCAGAGGAATGCATAAGGATACAGAAAGAACTTGTTAATTTTATACTGTTTTCATTTTAGTCCATTCCAGTGGGTCATACAGACATGCATGTGATTTACAATACCACAACTATTAAGAGTGATATCTGATTTTTTTTCTCAATGGATACTTGACAGACATGAATTTCTTTCTGCCTTGGTTCAACAAGGAAATATCTGGGGTCTTTTTCTGGCATGAAGTCTCAAATATTTGTTGTGTCTATGTTGCACCCAACAAATATAGCAAATACGTCAATAAGTAATATGGTAGGTGATTTCTAAACAGATAACTAGCTTTAAGGATTTATTGGTGTCTTTGACAATTAATTAATTCAGAGGGAAAGAAGTTGTTCATTTTAATCCAGCCTAGTACATGGTTCATACAGGATTTACACTTTACCACAAGAGGGCACAGTAAGTATTTGTTCATATTTTTAAAATTCCATTAATTCATACTGAAGACACACAATACCACAACAGGAATGAATAAGGATTCTGTTAGTATTTGGTTGTTTTGGTCCATTCATAGTATTAACTAAGCAGCATTAATTTGATTTAATCTTCGCGAACCATGGCAGTTTTCTTAATGAAAATGTTAAGTTCATGGTTTATTAACTTTGAATCAGCAGTTCTGTAAAATGCAGTCAATAAAAAATGTAAATGTCAATTCAATTAATGAGAAAGAAAGTAAATTAACGAAAATAGAAGATGTAGTCTTTCATGATGTGACTGTATCATAGGTTTTTACAAATAACAAATACCAATACTGTAGATATTTCATTTTTTAATTTGTAATTATATAATAAATTAAAAACACTAGTATATGTTACAAGCACATTATGTATAACAATAAATAACAGCAACAAATTGTACAATGTTATAAATGATTAGTAATACTTATGTTTTGGAAAATGTACAAAGGAGGTTTCATCCATGAATACTTCTTATAACTTACTAAAGATACTACAGTTACTCCAGATTAGAGCTTCAGATTATATAATGGGTATTTAAGAATACCATACGATAAACATGATGTTAACTTTAAGATAAAAGATCTAAAACCCTAATTGTTTTAGTTTCTGTAAAAAACAGTAAAAGTATCAAAGCCTTTGTACATATATAACAAGGTTTTCAAAATATATGAAGATTTTTATTGTTACTCATCAGCAAACAATCTGGAGTGCATTAGCTAAAAGAACATGGCAGGTGCAATAAAAATCAATATTACAGCAACTTTAAAATCTTGAGTTAAAAATAGTGAATTTATTGTTTCTCTGAATGGTGAATAGTGTGTGAAATTAAAAACAATAAAATGACTAGCAGAGAATTGTAAAGCTATTTCGAATCTTTACTCTATGTACACTATACAAAAGGAGAAACAATGAGCATATTGAAGAAATGGTATAAATATGTCCCAGTACAATATCTGTGAAAAAAAATGTGAGAAGGAGTAAAGATGCAAAAGTGAAGCATTAGATTGTATTTGGTATTTTATTCTTTTGCAAAAAAATGTATACTGTGTATCATTGGAACTTGACTTAAAGAGGCTGAACTCCAGATTTGATTTAAAAAATATTTTTACTTAAATTAAATATCTAGATGCCGTGAGATTATAACAACATGATATTTTACTTCAAAACTGATTATAAAAGTCAAAATAGAACAAAAAAATATATTCGCTTCAGCTGGATTTGAACTCTGGACCCTCATGTTAACAAAATGTTAACAAAGCTTTAACTGTCACCACTATCGTCGCATGTGAAATAACAATCGTTTACTTTAAATCTTATACAATATAGTTATACTGTCACGTTATGGTATAGCACTCTGAAAGGGAAAAAAATCAATTTATATTGGATTACCTGACTTATTTTTTGTCAGTTAGTCAGTTTTTTAAGCATTAGTCATAAATATCACAAGAAATTTATAATACAAGAAAACTTTCTTTTTTGTGTCATCTGGAGCACAGCCCCTTTAAATACAGAGGACAGAAAGAAGAAGCAGAATACAGCCCTTTTTTTTTTTAATTTTTCTTGTTCAGTCTCCTACAGTATATAAGTGGCTTTGTTAAGGAACACGGATTAAGAGGACAATGAGTGCTGGAGCAGTGCACAAGACCCATAACTTTCACTGATTATCTTATTTCATGCAAACTTTAATGATCCATCTGCATAGTCTGTGTAAAGGTCTAGCTCTTCTGTTGTCCTGTCTTCATACAGCACTCTGTAAATTGTGCTCCTTTCACCATCTCTTCCCTTGACCACTGCTTTAACTTTTCCTAAAAATATGGTAAGGTAAAAAAGCAAAATTCAGTGCTGTTCAAAAGTTGCAGTGTAAGTCCTAAATAATATATCACTAGTCACTGGAAAATGAAGTATAGGTAATATAAGCCGAATTAGCAAAATGAACTGAAACAATGCAATCAGATCAGATCATAATGCATTATAGACTAACCCTGTCATATTGATCAGATATAAGTACAGTAGTGTTGCATTTTATGTAAATACTTCTTTCAACTACTTACAAGCATAAGACCCCAGAATGATATTATGGCAGTACTAAGGACTTATTTAGGACTTTTCATGGCAGTAATTAATGAACAAGTTTCTATGATAGAAAGGAAAACATCATTCAGTTATACCTTTATACACCTTAGGACCTTTGTCTGTGTCCCATCTATGGAGAATTTCTCTGCCAAGAAAATAGACATCGTCCTTTTTTCTCTGTAATTTTAATGAACAGTATGACTTATTAAGGTTTTCTGCAGATTATTTATTTGAACAACATCATGTCTACAAAACATGTCAATAGTTTGTTGTTTTTATTAATCAGTAACAAAAGGATTTGAAATTTAAGCTTATATTTCATGTTGCAGTTCTCATACATGGATTTCCTGTCAAAATAATGAAGCCCAAGTCTAGTTCATCTCTTAAACTGAGCAGATCTCTGTGAAAATGCAATCTGGTGCAAATGCCAGTTTGCTATTACAGTTTGTCAGACTCTAGTTAAGTATACAATGGGGTACATAGGCAGATTATCTACCCTAAATTCTCTCTGATAATACATTGGTCCTTTCATTTGGATTCCACTGCTGTTGTCGATATTTGCATTTTTGGTATGGTGATAATTAAGCCTAATTATCTGCAACAATGGCAGTCAGATTACACACTTAGTTTAGCTATATGTTCTGCTGAAACCATTATGTTAGTTTTTTGATAACCTAACTTTAGTGACAATTTTCAAAACTTAAAGTTAAGAGTATCACATAGAGAAACAGGGATAAAGTTAGAGGATTCCATGAAAAGTCCACTACCTTTGATGTTACCTGAGTAAGGGAGATAATTTATCAGGAATGTCCCTCATTAGTTAGTACAATGCATTTATTCCTTTGTCCAACCATCAAATCTAGCTTTATTTAAGTGTAGTTGTTTCAACTTACCTTGGTCTTTGGTTCTGCAGACTTTGGTCCTGCTGACTTCTCAGTGACAGAAACTGAAATATTAATTTTAACATATTAATGTTTGCAGACAGATTCCACTGTCTTCATACGAGTGTATGTCAATATTTGTAATTTATCCATAAACTGTCTTATCTCTTGTATTCTGATAACCATGTTGCAGAAATTAAATGTTATATTATTATTGAAGAGTCTCAATAAGTTGAATAACATGGTTTCAACATATTGTTTGATAGTCAGTTTTTATGCATTGAAATTGTGTTTCATAACTGATAAGGTACAAGTAAGTCTGAGTATGTATTTAAATGATGGTCCCAGTACTTCAGTGCCTATCAAAACAGTAAAAAAGTAAATGGTCAGAATGGTGACCTCAGTTAATGGGACAATAAGAAATGATGTATGTCACTGGGGTAAAAGATGTACAGCCTGATGAAACTTAATCCTGGGGCCTTCACATACAGAGCAAATGCTTTCCTGACCTAACTGTCAAACTGATACACATTTCCTTCTACTAATTGTGAGAAAAAAGTCCAAACTGTGACCTACACCCCCGCCAGTCAGATTTTTTACTAGAATTTCAGTACCCCTGTCAATGTCAAGGGTAAATCGCACCATCAACACCATTAGCTAATCAAGTAAAGTTGTTGTGGTCCTATGTGGGACACAAGGTGACAAAAATGTGTAGCCTGTGTATTCACAGCAGATATATCAATAAATATTTCCTTTTTTGTCATCATGTTTGAATTTTTTTATTATTAAAACTTACAAATTTTACGCTTTGTTGATCTGGTCAGTTGAGATGTGGAGGTGTGTTTTGAGGAGGGTGCCTTTCTCAGTTGAATAGATGTTAGAAATGGAGATGAAGCAATTGGTGTATCAACCTCTGCTGGTGATGTGTATGGACTCTGGACAGATATTATTGGAGTTGTCTGTTGATGTGCTGTTGACGGCCTCTGAATGGGTGACACTGTCCCTATTATTTCTGGATGTGATGATGTTGTTTGGCTATGGGTAGGTGATGTGGCTTCTTTTGGTGATGGTAGTGTTGAAGGCCTCTGCATGGGTGATGTCTGAGGGGTAGGTTCCAGCATTTCTTCTGATGTACTTGGCATGGGTTGGGCTGTGGCAGTTGTGGGTTGTTGAATTGGTTGACCTGTAAGCTCTAAAAAATTGAAATATACATCATTTTAAAGAACTTGTATGTAACTGTATAAAAAACCTGATTGTTTAATATATTCATTGCAAGTTTACATTTTTTATTAAATTACTGTTGACTTAAAATATGACAGTAATTGCTTGCTAATTAATGCCTTGGTAATATTTCTTCACTGTTTAATGCTTAAATTCAGGTTAATTAACTGTGGTACCACCTTTAACAAAATTGATACTCTATCTAATCCGATGCATAGAAATACCAAATTCTTAATTTTATCTTGGACCTATACAAGTTGGCAATTAAGATCAATTAAATATGACCACAAAACTGATTTTGGACAAAATAAAACACAATAAACATTTCTAACTCTGTCTGCAATTCACCGACAATAAACAAAGAAGTAGTTGACCGTGATATCTCTTACACATTATATCACTCAGAAAACAAGCCCTTGACTGCAGACATCACTGCTCAGGTCATTGCTAAGCTGGGCACATACTTGCACCCTTTATTAATATACTATAGTGTTCATCTTGTTCAAATGCACAATATTTAAATCACTTAGGCCCACTAACACCTTGATATGGTGGATGGTAAATCACTCAGTCTAAAATAGTAGGCACAGAACTGATACAGTGCTATGTAATTTGGAATGTTCAACTACCTAGAAGGCTTTCCCATTCTGCTGCCGACATTTCCTCCCGTGTCATCATGGCACACTTCTTGGCCTGCTTATCAAAACGACAGCTCTTCCCATACAGTGGAATTTTTCTTCCCTTGAAGACTGCCGCTAGGTCAGTGCCTGCACTCTGGTCAAACTCTCTAGTTCTTACATAGAATTTATTTGCTGTTACTCGCATATAGCCAGACACCTGTTAGAGAAATTAAAAGGTATTGCAGAATACAAACTCACTATTCACTGCATTAATTTGTCAGGCTTATAGACCTATTTATTACCCATGGACAGCTTGTTAAGCACCTCAGTCCTCAGTGTATTTTCCCAGTATAGTAAGTTCTTCCTCGGAATGTCAAAATTTAAATAAAAGGTTGAAATATTTCTATGTTTATTGCAGTTGTTAAAAATAACTCAAGAAATATTAACAATATACCCTGAATATAGCGCACAAACAGTTGTCATATTTTCTCAAATACTTTTTAAAAAGAACTTGATGTTGATAGTTTACAAAACTCTCTGATTGGGCAAACTGTAGCAATAACAGAAAGGATTTTTTTTTTATTTTGAGTTGATAATTGCATTATAGTTTATTAATTCAGCCAGCATTGCCCTGTTTTATTACCTCTTTGTCCTTTGCTGCCAAGAAGATATTCTGCAGAAGAGTACTTTCACCAACATCTGCACTGTCATCTGATGGATTTCCTCGAGTGGTGTGGTAGTTCAGGATCCTACCACAGAAGTTAAATAATTCCTCGTGTGGAAGACCACAAGCACTAAGTATCTAAAAACACATAGCATTTAGTCAGCCAAGAGATTATATAAAAGAAATAAAACCTTTGAAGGTTTATGAGTTGGAAAGTTCAGTCAGTCAGTTGTTACAAGTTTCAGTTTTCTAACACAACGTATGTTTCATATTTCTGACAATCTTTGTGTTTAATATTTTTGACAATCCTAATCTTCATAGCAATGTTAAAGATAACACAGTCATAACAGTCAATGTTCTAAACATTTTATTTACTTTGAATAAATACATAGGCAGCATAGTGTTTAAGCCCTTCGGATTATTGTTTAGCTAACAGAACTCTGTACTGAATCCTCTCTTTTGATGAGATTAGGTTATATTCAGTTTTTAGGAAGTACTATAGGCTATATTAGTATTCAGTTTATAATATTGTCTCATAGTTTGATTGTTCCATAAGACTAGTAGCTTTCTGAATCACTCTCAAAGAGTACTACAAAGAGGCTAAATTAACAATAGATGGCAATGAACAGGCCCAGACAGTGATCCGCATCACTTTATTAAAGGGATACACAGGCAAATGAATGCCAAAAAATTAAAACTATTATTTGTTCAAATCACGTTCAATATGAAGAACTTAAAATTCCCAATATGTTTGTACATATAAATAAAGTGAAATGCGGGCTTGAACGTAAATATTTGAACGTTCTTGAACTGAAAGTAAAACCCAACGGTTATTTTAAATAGGTCACGTGACAAAAACAACCAATCGTTGTTTTCCTTGGGTTGCTTTTTGCTGTAGAATAGTGACAGGTACTTAAACCGTCCAATCATTCACTGCAAAATTTAGCGCTAAATCTAAATTTTCTATCTTGGCCCTCGTGGGTCAGGTTAGGAAACCACCCGGTTTTTCATTTAAATAGAGGAAATCTTTGTTACTGTGACTGATCATTGTATTTATTTCGAGAACATTCATAGTATATTGATTGAAGAAACGTGGAAGAAAGCATAAAACTTTTGCCTGTATATCCCTTTAAAGCTATATAGTATTTTTACACTTGTTTCATTAATCCCTGATTGCCTGTCTTCATTTATCTTTTGTTCATTCATCTTTGTACCTACCTTTTTTGCCAACATGCATGGAACAGCCACACCTTCCAAAATTCTCAGATCGGAGATACTGCTGGTTCTCAGCAATTCCACAACATCATGAACATCTTCACGTTGAATTCCATGAGCAAAGTGGAGAAGTGTTGGCAGGGCTGCAGAGGCTGCTGTTGCTTTTTTCTCCAAGGCTGGCCCCTCACCCACATGAGTAATCTTACTTAGTTTCTTAAATGGTATTAGACACACTCTTGAATAATACCTACAAGGAAAGAAAACAGCTGGTGATAATAGAAATACCAAGAATTAAGTAGATAGCAGAATTCTGTTCGAATGGGACATTCAAACGTGATTCAGTTCACCATATTTTATGCCATCAGAAACAGGTTAACATAAAATGAAATAAAAATTTCCTGTAAATTATTACAAGAGTAAGATGTTATACTCACTTGTTCTTATCACAACATGCAAATCCTTACTGTAGTTATAACATTGATTTTGACTAATTAATAAGTCTCTGTGAATCAATGGTGTGGATTGTCGCTGTATATTTTACCGATTGAAAGGTTATGGGTTCGAATCCTGGTTACGTCAAAACTTTTTTATTCAGTTTTCATGGTGTATAGAGGCACAATATTATGTTTTTTCCCATAGTATATTAACTCCTCTTAAATTTTATAGGAAAAAATAATTTCAGCTAAATACTGTGAGTCAGTCGCTTTAAGACAAGGGATGATTTAGTTATTTAATGAAACAGAATGAATTTTCGTATTAGTTCATAATTATTAGTACTACATATTATGCTGCACTGACTTCTGCAGGTTACTGTTTCGTAGCATACATAAATAAGAAGAGGGAAGAGCTGGCCATTAACATTGCTTGAATTTATTTGTAAAAGTCAGTATTTCAGTATTTTCTTAGTCTAAATTAAACTAAAATATGAGGTGATTAATGGAGTACCAAAATTCAATGCATGAAAGCTTTTCAGTATAATACATACTTCTCAATTTCTGAGAGGTTGAAGTTTGCTGTCACTAGACATCCTGAAAGGGGTGTCTTGGCATCTTCTTTAAACTTGCCACGAAATGCTGCATTGCCAAGGTCGATGCACACCTGTTTCACTTCTTGTTCTTTAGTTGGGTCATCCCATACTGATGGAAATGTTGAGATAGCAAAACAGTCACTTAGGAATGCCTGAGTATTTCTGTAATAAATAAGACAACTGAAATGAAAGCATGGACAAATGAACTCTTTTGCACTTTATTAAAATCACATAATAAAACAAGCTTTTCCTGAGCCTTACCATTGATGGCTGTTTACTTCAGTCAGATTGAGCCATTTTATTACCTGTATGCATGAATATACTATACAGTGATTGTTTCCTCTATTATATGTTCTGTGCTGAAATATGGAAAATTCAGGAACTGTTTGCTCCATTAATAAATCATTAATGATGTAATGGTTAGTGGTGACCAATTCAGTACATGCATACTGGCTTAGTGGTAGATATATTATTAAGGAACAAAGTTTATAACAATTAATGTAACCCAGAAAAATCCACCTGCCCTGAGCTGAGTTTGAACTCGGGTACCTTCATTTAAGTCCAGGACAGGAGTCTTGATCCAGAGGTTGCTGGTTAGAATCCCACCAGGTATAAGGCTCAACATTGACTTTCTACTTTCCACATTTACAGCTCAGGTACTTGTTTGAACACAGAAGCCAGTCATTGGACAGTTTAGTGTAAGATGAAAGAACTTGTTTCCCATTCAGTGTAAAATATGAGTTTAAATGAGTCATCTTTCTGTTGGATGCAAATTTTAGTAAAAGTAACCAAAACTAGCCATCAGGGTAATGTCATAAGATGTGTGTTCTTTACCTTGAGCTGATCTGGCTCTTTGACATGCCGGTAATCAGTGCCACACAAGAGGCTGTCAAGGTCTTTCCAGACATGGGTGGGCCATACAGAACAGGTAGATTAAAGTGGCCAATCGCTTCATGGACACCACTAAAGTTCAGCATAGACACCATAGCACCAAGGCTGAGAAGAAGTGCACCATAGTTCTCACCAAGAACATGATTGGCCTCTTCTAGAAATTTCATCAATGGAACCAAACTGTAGGGTTCAGCTGGATGTCTGTAAAACATTGGTCCAGGTGCCCCTGCCCAATCTTGTAGCCACACATAATTATGATCATTCTCACTCAGCTGGAAATGCAAAACAATATTATTTTCAGACATAAATTTACCTCACAATACATGGTTTTCCCTTGTATAAGACTTTCAAATGTATATATCTTTATTGTAACACTTCCACTTTCAGATTGGCTATGTCTGTTATTGAAGCAATATCTAACATTTGAGTTTCAGACAACCTTCAAAATCAACTAAAAGTTAACTGTAGACAAGAATCAGGCAAATTAAAAGACAGGTCAGTGTACCTCTTTTAAATGCCCTTTTTCAGTGTGTGAAATTGAAAACATTAAATCTATAAAGGGGAGATAATAGTAAACATAGTGAGTTAGAGTTGTTTCTTGTTGCATTCACCTTTTCTGTCAATCTCATCATAGTGATCTCCCCTTCTTTCGTTGGAAAGATCTCTGCAGACACGGGTTAACCTTAGCTGGATTTCAGCTATATATACACATGTTTGACCTTTTTTAAGAATTTCTTGTTTTTTCTTTTTTGTTTAGTTACAACAATTACATCAACATGCCTTGATGAAATGAAATTTTAAAAAACTTGAAAAAAAAATTAAATTTTGTTTATTTACTTTTGACCATCATCATGTGACATGTCTGTTGGCAGTGATTAATGTACTTGAAGTATGAAAGGGAAGTAACTGCAGTGTGGAATTTGCTTCTCTCAATGTCACTGATTTAAGTATATATTCTGATTCCAAAATAATACTGCATTGAATTCATAACCAACAGCTCCAACCCTTAACTTTCTGTTATATTTCATTATTGTTTTGTTACATGTCATTTCTGATAAATTAATGCACTAACCACTTGTCCTGAAGTGCTCATGAAAAGGTCTGGATTGACAGCTATAACACCATCTTTCTGCCTGCCAGCAGTTTCAATTTGGAACTTGGTGTTTCTTGGTCTCAGTCTTAATTCTTGGTCGAGAAATGCCATCAGTTGGTACATTTCCTTTGGGAGGAAATAACAGTATAGGCCACCACCATTCTTCCAGTTTTTGCTGATAGCTGCAGTGAATGTGGGAGCATCTCTTGTGTCTCTTTGGTAAAAGAAGCAAGAGCTGAAATAAACATGCAAATTTAGTCATTGGAACAATTAATAGAGATAATTTGACATGGGAGTTTTAGGTCAGTCGTCAAACTTCACCTCTCTATAGTTACCGGTATTGCACTTCAATTATTTGATAAGCATTTCTGCATGTTCTATTCATATACTTAGCTGTGTAATTGCTATGTCATAATTATTATTTAATTATCAAAGATTAAGGTTTGTTTTATCACTTGACCTGCATTTGTATGTTATATGCAGTGATACAACCAATGCAGTATCCCTGTGTTGCTCAGGTATCTCATTTAGATTTGCCATTACACAAAATCACAATTTCTTCCTATCAAAGCACTGAATACTACAGGATTTATTATGGCTTGTAATGCATTGCAATATTTGATTTTGATATTTGTATTGTATGCTTTATCAATTTATATTCTATACTGTTTTATTTGTGTTCAACATTATCCTACTACTGTATAATTTGTATTTGTATTTGATAATTTCTTTATTTCTATTCTATAGTTTCTATTAGTATTAAATAATATTAATTTATATTCTATATCATTCTTGTTCAGTATTTTCCAATTTATATTGTATAATTTGTATTTGTTTTTGAATTTTGTTTTTGTTCCATATATTCAAATTTATATTTAATAATATCCATTTGAATTGTATATATCTTATTTGTATTGTATATTTATTTATGTTCCATAACCTGTCAGTTTGTATTGTATATTCGTTACTTGTATTCAATGTTAGCTTTGTTGAATTGTACATTTCCTTTGTATTGTATAATATTACAGTGTTTGTATTTGTTCAGTCTTGTTTATGGTCATAACTGTGTTGTATAACAGAACTCTGGGATCTGTTTGTTTCTTTTGTGTCCATGGATTTCATTGGTTGAGGAAGAGCAATGTTGTGAATTAAATCTGCCGTTACAAATCACAACAAATCCCATCATTTATAGAACATAACTGGTTTTATTGCATATTAAATTCACAAGTGTCAGTTTTAGAAAACAAATGACCTGACATGCAAAATAAATGGAACCACGGTATAAATAGCAGACATTAAATTCAAATAACTGAAATAGAACATAAATGCACATGATACAACACAAATAATGAATTTTACAATACAAATGATGATTATGCAATATAAAAGTAAATGTAAGAATATACAATAGAAATAATGAAAGTATTATCAAATGCTAATGACAAAACGCTTTACACACCATAATCTATAGACTGATATGTATTTATTTAATAAGAAAGTAATGGTCTAAGTAATGTTAAAAAAAATTTTTTACAGAACAAAAAAGAAAAGTACTAATCTGCGACCCTGTTGTTGAAAGCAATATAATTAGAAAGTTTGATGAGGAAATGTTAAGAAATGGCCAAGTTATTGCCAAGGTTAAGTTTTCATGACAAAACCAAGTACAAAAAGGGACATAACTCTGTCAAATATGATCTTGACCTAAAGATTTTGGCATCTTCGACCCTGTTGTCATAAGCAATACAATATGAAAGTTTGATGAGGAAATGTTAAAAACTAAGTTATAGTCAACGTTCAGTATTCTTGACGGATGGACTGACGGACAAAGCGATCCCTTTGTATCGCCGTTTCTTTGAAAGGTTGACACAGAAACTGTGTTCAGTTTTAGTGGCTGTTGCACAACCAATTTAATTTTGCAAATATGAATGAATAAACACTAGAAACCTAGCAAGTCAAATGTAATTTTTCTGCTCCCTAAAATATTTCTAAATGAAGAGGACTGGTGTACACTTACAAATTTTATAAAATATATTATGGCAAGATGCCCAAATCTAAACTTGTGAGTTATTTACATTGGGTGCAAAATGTAACACTGAAAAATTTACCTGGCCTGAGCTGGATTGCTAAGCAGACACTCTACCATGTTGTCATAAAAGCTAGCTGATAGGCAAGGGAGTGCTGTATGTATTTGCCTCTGCTACATTATTTACTGATAAAAAACCTGCTTAAGTGTTGACATATTTAATCCTTTTTTGGGGGGGGATTATCGAATGTAAAAATTAATCCTTACTCTATTTGAGGCTTTGTCTCTACCTTTGCAACCAGTGCAGACCAAGTTCAGCCTGCACATGGTCTGCACTATTCACCATTCAGTCAGCTTTCAGTAAGCACCCACATAAACTATTATGTAATTTTGTAGCATTATCAGAAGTTACCAATGTAACTTGATCTTTGACAGATATTAAGTAATGTAAGCAAATAAACTACTCTTTCCTATACCTGAAACTACATTTGCTACAAGGATTCCCACCTGCTGTCAAATGCAGTTAGCATCTTCCAGTTTTCCAGTACTTCATTTAATTCATTTATTAAAAACAAAATTTTTAGGTAGGTATGCAATATAGAAAGAATCTCATCCTTTTTTCTGTCTACTTAATCTGAGCATTAGATTAGTTAATTTCCTATTTAATGATTTCTTTGGTAAATTACCATTTGCATCTACTTTACAAGATGGCATCTAACACCTACATAAATGACATCAATATGGTCGAGGATGTAGTGGAAAAAATGACTCAGTAGAATAGATTCTAGGTTTAATTACTCAGATGTTTCATTCATACACATGGTGTTCTTCAGGGAAGACAAAATTGAATAAACTTGCAAACAATTTTACATTTGAATTACCATCAACTAATAACTTTTTTACTAGACACCACAGTTCATCAATCAAAATTTGCCAACACTTCATCTCTGACACAATACTACCCAAAAAAAGGTATGGTAAGCAACCTTCAGGACAATTACCCACTTCATGGAGATTTTTTTAACAACAACTTCAGCAGTTTTATTTTTTTTACTCATAAATATAATTCATTATGCAAAATAGATTATATAAAATATATTTACAACTCGTGACAACTTGTTAAAAAAATAGCATGACAGACAATAATATATTCATTATGAAACTAGAAAATCATCTAATTATATGAATTATCGGATAATATGGGTACAATAATTATTATAGTCTCATGAAAATAATACATGTATTTTAGTGACAAGGAAAGGTTTTCACATTTTTGAGTGTTAGAAAAAAAAAAATATCTTCACATCCACTAACAACAAAACAGATTACATTAATCATCTAAACAACTAAAGGGAAATCATTGAAAACTGACACAAAATGGCACCAAAGATTTATATGAATGAATAAAAAAATGGTCATCTGGATGGACAAATATTCACAGTAGCTTTAGCTCAGCAAAAGCAAAAACTTTCTAGTGTAAATTTTTGCACGATGCAGTTATTACAGAACACAGACAAGATTTTGGGTTTATCAAATGATCTCTGTTTTCTGTGTTAAAGTCAGAAAAATACTGCGACCTCTTTTTTTACCAATTTTTTAAAATTAAGCCTTTTTAAGTAAAGCTTTATATATAATAAATTCACTTTCTTTTAGCAATGAAAATTAAATTTCTTCTTTAAATTTTCCAATGTTGTTTTGGGATTCTGCGAAAGTAAATTGTCAAATCATGTAAATTCTATTCTATTTGAAATGAAGTTGGTAATATAGAAATATATAACTAAGTGTAAATTTAACAGTAATATGTATTGTGTAACTGCCTTTGCAATGTTATGAAGAAAAATACAGAACTTTGTAGTATCAATGATTGTTTGTTGAAGAAAAGAAAAATACTGTGTGTAAACTTTTGTAAATATTGATTTTTGATTATATTTTGCTGGTCTATTATGCATTTTGATAATTATGCATAGTAATCATTGTTATTTTCCAACATTATATAAGAATGTGAAATAAATATACACACACACAAAACCACATAAAAATGCATAGTTAATAGATGTCAGGAATAAAAAGTGCAGTGCCAAAGAACAATGACCTCCACAAAATAATTTTATATATACTGCACGATGTTAAGTTTCATATCATAAATAGAAATGTTTTTCTTTACTTTAATATAAAAAACTTAATCAGTTGATTTTACTTTATTTTACTAACCATAATCAATTGATTTCTATATCAGGATGATACAGAACAGAACAACTTAATTATCACCCTGTGTATTACATGGGGATATTAAAAAAAATCACATTATTTAAAGCCATATTCCAAGTTCCGATATAAATCTGCAAACATAAACATAATGGTTTTTAATTGCATTAGTATCAAGGGTCTAGTATCTATGTATGAATGATATAGCATAAATTAAAAAAAAAAAACATGTACAAACTTCTTATTGCAGCTTAAAGAAAGTTTGAAATAAATGTTTGCAAGACTCCTTTTCATTATTAAACAATTCTAATCATGTTTTAAGCTTTTGATTAAATCACTACCCATCTGGTAATCATATGCTACACACATATGGCAATCAACTGTGTAGTGAATCTAATATGTGTGAAAACAGTATAGGTAGGGAATATGTACAAGTAGCAAACTGACAAGTAGCAAAATGTCCAGTAACCTTTAAATCACATCAAATAATAATAGTATTAATTTCTACTGTTATACAATTAATTGGAAATCATTTTTCACCTGTTAAAAAAAATGAAAGTGAAATTGAAATGTTTGTTTATTTTTTCTTTGTTGCAATAGACCAGTCATCACACACAGTTATCATCTTCATTTTGATTATATTTTTTTCTGTAATGAATACAAGTAAAAATTGTGGCAGTATAATTGAGATTGTCATTCCATTTTTTACCATGGTGAATGTAAAAAATGTTAAATTATTATTTCTCAAATAAAAAAGATGGTTGAGACAGCAATAAATTCTATATGGATAATCGCCGAACTATCTGGCCTTTTTTATATTTAGCCTTCTGGATCTCTTTCACAAATTTTTCTTAGTTATGTGCACGAAAGTATCTTGGATCCAATAGTTACCATCTGTATGTAACACTGATACTGACATAAGGATTGGTGAATTTCTGCAGGTGCAAGTTCATATTCCTTCTATTCAGCTCTCATTTACATTCTACTAAGTTCATTTTATCGAAGAATTTATAGGTTTGAAACAATCTTCTAACTTTTTTTTAAAGTAATGTAATTCAATAGTAAACTTATTCCAGTTGGTTCTTTTTTAAGAATTCTTAATTTTAAAAGAATAAATGGTGGATTTTCGTTTGTTAATATTTAAAATTTTATAATGAGGGACATTCCTGATAACAAATTATCTCCCTTACTCAGATAACCTCATATGTAGACCAAATAGTACATTGGTCCTTTCAGTTGGAATCCTCTGAACTTATCCTTGTTTTTTATTGTGATGGTCTTGACTTTTAGTTGTGAAAATTGTCACTTATATATAACATGTATGAAATAAAAATCTAAGATTATCTAAAAAGAAAGATAATGGTGTTAACAAAACATGTTGCTAAACTTAATGAGTACTCTGACTACCACTGTTGCAAATAACTAGGCTTAATTGTCACCATACCAAAAGAGAAAATAGCGATAAAAGCAGAGGAATCCAAATGGAAGGATCAATGTAATATCAGAAAGTATTCAGGGTAGATAATCCGCCAATTTCCCCCATTAAGTTTACCAGGCACTAATAATCTTACATATTTGATTATCCTGTTATCACTTATCTATATACTAAGTCCTTTTCGCTGAAACATCCTTGCCATTTTCTATGTAAGATCAATTCACAACTTGTAATTTACCAAACTTACCAGCAATTTCTTTATTTTCAATGGTTACTTTACATTCATCATAAGCTACAGATAGATTTTTTGATTGATAAAAAAAAAACACCTAATATTCATTGACAATCTCCTCTCACAAAAAATACATTTATGGATTGGAGGTAGAAACTGGATTTTTAAAAAACCATTTCAAATGCCTCAAAAGACCTGTAATATGAAAGCTTTGTTAGTCTTTAAGTCAATTTCTGTAAAATATTAAATGGTTTTAGCAGCCTAGAGACAATATTCCACATACATAGCAAGCTTCATAAACAGTATTTAAACTTGAATTTTTTGGCACTTAAAGTTACTGCAGATGAGATATTGAACTAAAGAGGCATTCACTACACAAATTTACTGACTATCATATGGAGGCAGTTAAAACACATGCCACTAGGTTGAAGCAGAGACACTATTATATGTCTCTGGTTGAAGTACATCAGTATCATTCTGTTGTTTTGATATTTAGACAGTTACAAGACTTGGTTACATACCCAGATACATTGTCTGTAGCCCTTGTCACAGATGCCATATATCCAGGACCAGTTGGAAGATTAGTCTCAATTGCATACAAAAGTTCAATACCAAAGTTTGTATAATCCTTAAACTTCCCATTCACTATATACCCAAACCGAAGCTTGTCATCTGATCGAACTATTCCTGAACTAGGCATCCTCTAGTATTTGCTGTTTTACACTGTTACAATATCACTTTCTTTAAATGTAAGTCTCAAACAGAGATAGCTGTTGCTAAGAATTTTAAAGTATTTAAACAAACTTTTGTAAGACAAAATTTACTCATTGGCTGTTTCAACAAAGGCATTCATTGGCTGATTCTGCTGTATGGGTCAGTGTACAGGTGTTAATTGTATGGTTCATGATAGGTGTTAAAATATCGAAACATATGTGCTAAAGATCCCTACAAAGGTGTTGACCTGTGGTCTGTATATTGTATGAGTTCACTATACCAACATGATGACATATTTTTGATTTTCAAGATACCAGACTGTAGTCTGTATATTGTATAAGTTCTCTACAGAGGTGCTGACAAATTGGAATTTTAGAAGTACCCCTGTATACTGAAGAAATCCCCTACACCAAGGTGATGACAAATTGTATTTTTGAGCTAACAGTACTATGTATTGTACAAATGCCAAAAGTGATTTTAATAGTGACAATTTATTTGAAACTCAAAATACGGAAAAAAAAAAATCTTCTCAGCAATAAACCCCATGCGACTTCCTAAGTTATAAAAGGGTCTTCCTGATTGCAGCCTAATTGGTCGTTGGTTCGACTGCTGGGCAGGGCAAAATTTCTCCGTGACAATTGTTCTCAGACATTGTGTCTTATGTTCATTTGTCTCTCACCGCTGATTCAGAGTAGATCATGTGGGAACAGTAGTCAGTCACTTGCTGAGAAATTGGCAATTACTGGTTAGTTATCCAGGAAAACCGGTTATGTGGACTGACCGCCGAGATATAACAAATGTTGAAATTGGCGTTAAACCCCAAAAACAAACAGCTTAATAAAATTTATATGTCATAATAATGGGCAAACAGTACCATGGAAAATGCAATGAGATTTTGAAAAAAAATCCCCACCATTTTAAGGTCCAAGGAGGCATACCAAGTTCTCATTAAACAACCCAATTCATCATCGTCTTCTTGATCACACTCAATTTTGTTGTTTTTTTCTTAGTCAATAAGGTTTGATAATAAATGGCATGATAACAACATTTTACAATCAGCAAATTCATAGGACCTTAGTTATTATTCATTGATTCATGCTAATTTGTGAATTAACAGTCACTGAAATAGAAGCTCTTTGATCTGTCATTCTCAAACAATAGAACAAAATTAAAAGTTGATCACACTTTTCTAATATTGATTTGATACTTATGACTTAACAAAGATTGTTTTCATTGTAATATAGCAATTACATATAATTATTTTAAGCTTTCATCGTTTTTTACATGAAATAAGCAAATGTTAGTGTGAATTTTCTTTAAACACAAAGAGTGTTATGTCTTAATATTCAGCCTAAGAATTAGATTACCAATGGAATTATATACTTTATATGTAAATTTGTTTAACATTTTATGCAAAATGGACAGAGAGCTGTCTTTGAGATTGCACTACTCAAAACTAACAGTAAGATTATTACCTGTGTGTATTTCAAAATTGATGATATAATACACTGATAAGATCAAAATAAACATATTACAGGAGGTTATTAAAACCTTATAAAGAATTAAAATTAAAAGGTTTAATTTAGTAAAAGAGAAGTGATATGGCTCCCAAATGTTATTCCCCAAGCTCTATAACGATATTCTTTGAAGCCAAATGAGAGATAATTTGCCAGACTGCATCTTCTGTAAAGCTGAAAGCCAAAGATTTTCAACCAAAATATATCTAGACCTAGACTTGTTTAATGCCAATTAAGAGAATTACTTAAAACAAAAACAGAAGACAATTAAGGAACCAGATTTCATCCAAAAAAAGAGAAAAATTGGAAAATTGAAACTAATATCTGGTGTTATTATAGACTGAAAAACATAACAAATGATTATTCAAACCTATAATCGTGCAGTCTACTTATTGAATGAAAGTTTGTTTCAGCTTTTATGTGAAATTCCAAAATTATTTAAACTAAGACGGGAGCCCAGAAATAAAATGTTAGGAGATAATTATAATAAATTTCTTTTGGACTCTGACTACTTAACTATGTAACAGGATCTAATTTATTGCAATATAGTGTTTAGTAAAATTTTGATCTCAAAAGTCATAACCAATTGACAAACAATAACATGGAAATTGCATGGAGATAATTTTGCTGTATTTTAGATGAAAACCCCCCCCCACTAATTTAAGGTACAGAAGGATGCATAGCATGCTTGTACTCTGTTGTACCATAATCATGTCATAGTACCTATGTGGTGGTGTACACCTTATAAACTCAAAAACAACAACAGTCTAAAGCAATTTTGAATTAACACCAGGATGCACAGGTTCAACACCTCTCTTCCTACACAGTGCAGAGTATTTATTTCTCCGTATACACATTCTGTGTAGGTAAAACAGATGATGAGTCTGTGTCATACTGTTTACAATCTTTTTTGAAGCGACTCAACCAAGAGAACAGTTGCTCTGCCGCCATAGTGTTGACATCCTTTTCATTTTCTTGTAATACTTTATCTGGATGATACACATTCTGGCAAAGTTTGTCTCTATGGTTCTTTATGTGCAGTCTGTCTATGATTTTTCTAATCATTGTCCACATTTTTGCAAGGTGGCCAGGTAATGGCAGATCTTCTCTTGCAGCCTTCAGTCTGTCTAAGTTGCACATATTGTCATAAGCAAGAATGTAATTCTTGAGTTTTTCTTCTAATTCATTCTCAGGAACATCTTTCATTTCATTGTATATTAGTTGGATGGTCAACATAAAAACCTGACTGGGACTTTCACTTCTGTAAAAGAAAATTAGAACTCTAGTACAAAAAAGTACATGTTGTACCTTAAAGTGACTGACTCACAGAATTTTGCTGAATTTTTTTTTTCTTTAAAATTTAAGAGAATTAAATATACTATGGAAAAAACATAATATTAAGCTTCTATACACCATGAAAACTGAAAAAAAAGTTCACACTTAACCAGGATTCGAACCCACTACCTTTCGGTCAATAAAATTAAAATATAGAATGACGATCTAGACCACTGAGCCACAGCGCCAACTTGTAAAACGACGTCAAAATTAATCTTATATCTAAAGTATCTACCCCGTGACTAACAGGGTAAATTTTTTATCGATAAAAGTGTGTAAAACTTTATATTTTGATGTTTTTCTGTATCAAAAAATGAATCAGTAACTTAGTTTAAATATGTTCTTTACAATTACAGCAACAATTTCAAGATGTAAGAACATTATCTTTTTTTTTCATTGTCAGCCCATCTGTGAGTCAGTCGTTTTAATCTCATCAACATCTTACTGAAGGGTAACTAAGCATTTTTTAGAGAGCACAAAAATATTATTATAAAACTTCGACCTTTTTATATTTTCCACTTAATTAAAAGATATTTAATGCTCAGTCTTGCATTATCAAAATTATTCACCAGTATTATATATAAATATTGGGGAATGGACAATAGCCCACTGGGACAATAGCCCACTTGACAATAGCCCACAGCTAAATTTGGCAGGAAGGGCAATAGCCCACTGCTTATCAAAAAGGGTGCATTTTGCAATAAACTGACAACCATAATAGTGGAGTCAGGATAATGAAAGGTTACAGTTACTCATGTCTAGACATGCTTAACCTTTTGATCATGGACAGAGTTCAGATCCAGCTAAGGCAAATTTGTATACAGTAAAACTTGGGTTAGTGGTCACTTTGACTAAGCAGCCTATTGTCTTAAACAGCCAGCACAAATGATAATCAGCTGACCATTTTAATATTAAATACAGGTGTATTTTGCAGCAACATACAATTAGGGGTCATTTTTATGTATCATTGAAATGGCTGCTTATGACACGTTTTAACAAGATAGTCTATATTATCAACGTGAATGAAACCTTTTCCTTAGAATTCTTCAAAAACTTACTTGTAGATTGGATTAAAACAAAGAATATTTCCTCCACCACTAACAGCTGCAAAGTGTCCACGTGCTCTCTGCCGCAGATGTCCCTTTTCTCCAGTGTCTTTGTTGCATGTAGTTTGCGGGCTAATTTTGTTCAGGATCCCAGGTGGATACCTGTTTACCAATTCAGCAGTTCCTGAAATTGCATGAATATCACGAATGAAATATCGTGATAAATAATATACTTGTGGCTTTGTCCAAACGGCATCCAGCCGCCTGTCATTCCACATGTCCTTCGAGTTTTTTGTCCAGACCACTAATAAAGATATCAATATGATATTTCATTAGTGGATAGAGCTCACTAAAACAAAGTGCTGTGCACAAGAACCATTACTCTGCACTTTGTCATTTTAGGGTTACAGCCTTTTGTTGATTTTTCATACTTAATTTTTGTCTGGAGCTTAAAGAGGCTGTACTCCAGATTTGACATAAAAGATTTTTTTTCATAAATTATATATTTAGATGCCGTGAGATTGTAACAACATAATATTTTACTTCAAAACTGATTATGAAAGTCAAAATAGAATAAAAAAATATTTTCGCTCCAGCCTGATTTGAACTCTGGACCCCCTCATGTTAACAAAATATTTCCAACGCTTTTACTGTCACCACCATCGCCGCATGGGATATTACAGATATTTACTTTAAAATCTTATACGATATAGTTATTCTGTCGCGTTACGGTATAGCACTTTGAAAGGAAAAAAATCAATTTATAATGTAATTATTTGACTTATTTTTTGTCAGTAAGTTATTTTTGAAGCATTAGTCATAAATATTACAAGAAATTTATAATACAAGAAAACTTTCTTTTTTTGTCATCCGGAGCACAGCCCCTTTAACTCTTAGACTGGAAGCTCTATCAACTTAAAATTTCATTGGTTTAAAGATGTCATGAAGAGATGCACTGCACAAAAACTGGAGCTCTGCACTTCATAATTTTGAAGTTATTTCCTTTTCTTAATTTTTATGCCTTAGGTTTTGTCCAGCACAAAGACTAATAAGAAGTATCAACACAAAAGTCAGTGCACAAGAAATGTATCTCTTGGTTGCATAAGTTTGGAGTAGAAAGTCGTATGTCATTCATTCATTTCTGTATCCATTATTAAATTACATTCCATTCAGATAACTTTCAGCACAAAAAAACAACATTTTTCTTTTCATCTACTAAGTTCTAAATCGTTTGAATGAGAACACATTGGGGAGCATAACACCATTCCACAAGTTATTTGTTGTTTCTTTTTTAATTATATTAGATTACAAATTTTGATAAGAATAAACTTTTTCAATCAGTGTAGTGCAGTTCCAAATGACCGACATGTGACAAATAATTGTGCTTAAGAAAACCAAAGCATAAAAAACAAAGACATTTCAGAAAATTGCACTTATCACCTTAATATGTATATATTTTAGGGGTGTAAGTTAACGTTCGAATTTTCGGATCCGATGACAAACATTTGAATGTATTTTTTTGGCATTTGAATGCTGGGAAAAAAAATCTCTGTCTCATAAACAAATTTTTTTTTTCAGAAGACTGGATACGTACGGATAATCTACTGGTACTGACTTTTACACTGTAGTTTTATTAATTTTTAATGAATTTGAATCTTTTATGTGATTTTTTTATTCATTTCATATTGCTAAAAGATAGGTGCTGGAAAAAATCATGTAAAAGTGAGACCTTGGTATCTTGTAGCAGATGTCTTGATCTCATTCACTGCATTATCTTTGTCACATAGTTCCAGCATGAACTGTAGCACACGCTCATCAACTCTCTTTATGTCATCTTGACTTGTTGGGTTTTCTGAAAATACAGCATTTACTGTGATTTCTCTTCCTTAATTTGTTTGGTTGTGTGTTTCATTTACTTTAATTCATCATGCCATTGTTTTAATAATTCTTTAATGTAACAGCAATGAAATTATCAGAATTCACAGCAAATAAAAAAATAATGCACAATAAAAATACTATAGGTTGTAATATTGAGGTGGCAGTCTTTTTTTTTCATATTATCAGATGTATATTTTTCTTAGACACAGTGAAAAGTAAAACAACTTGTTATTAATACAAAGTATTTCTAAAATCTACAATTATTTAATGTTTTAAATGTATTTTAGTATGGGAATTTTTTGGATTTTAAGTGGGAGGGTTTTTGTCCTGTCTGTAAATTTGATGAGAGGGTTTTTGTCCAACTTGAAAATTTGATAGGAAGGCTTTGATCTACCTGTTTGAGGGGAAGGCTTTTGGGGATCTGGACAACCCCCACCCCTCATTCATTTTTTTAGCTCACAAGCCAAAGATAGAAATTTGACAACTTTCAAAACTGCAACAAGAAAAATACCTGTTGTTTTTTTACTAACCATGGATCATGCTCTTAAAGCAGTTAAATTTAAGGTATTGGCTAAAAGCTGTAATTGCCTGCCCAGACTTGAATACTCTGGAGACAACCAAACTTGTTGAAAGAATCTTACCTTTACATCCAATGTGTTTAAGAAAAGCTTTTCTTCTCTGTGGAACAGAATGACACACTAAAATGTCATGGTGATTTTGACAAAACACTGATCCAGCCATTGGCTCCTCTGTGCAAACATTAGGAAATGTAAGTAATTGAGATCCTTGTACTTCTGTGGGCACAGCTAGCATACAGTGAGGAATGCACAACTTCCAGCATGCATCAATCACCCGTAAGTTCTTACATCCTAACATGAAAGAACAAAATCTGCAATTAGGGTTTACTTTTCTGTACATTTATGATGTAAGTTTAAAGATATCTAATAGGTAGTACTTGTATTACACAATTAAAGACACTTTGCATTAACTGGATGGTCACAGCAGAATCACATAAAAAATTAATCTATAAGCATATTTCTAACATTAAGCACCTTATGCAGGGTATGAACTCGAAATGATAGCAGAGACTCTTGTAAGTGACATTTCTAACTACTTCATATTTATGGTGTCATCTTGTGATGAATATCTGAACATTGACTGTCTATTTGAGCTTATTTATCATTGGTACTGGTTGCCCATATGACCTACACCACCTGAAGAGATAAATTATTTTATGCGGTCGGGGTAGTGCAAGATACAGAAAGCACCCTATTCCAGAGACACCCCTGGTTCTTTTGCATGCTCAGTGTATAGCACTGATACATGAGCCCTAGGTTTAACATCTGAACTGAAAGAAATTGGTAATGTTAATGGAGGAGCGGGGGGATCAATCTTGGGACCCCTGGGATACCAGGCCAGGGCATTACCACTGGACTGCTGATCCGCTTCTGTGAACATTCAAACATTCAGGTAATCTTTTCTCTCTCTATATATTATTTATGCAGTAACCACTTGGCTGGAGGGAGGTGGGGGGGGGGGGGTGCTAGAACAGTTTAAGCATACCTTAAACTGTTCTATTCACAAGTACTTCTCATTTTATTACCTCTTCTTTGGCATACTTGATTACAGTCTTCTGCAGGATGGGGGTACAGTTCAGTCTTTCTCAGCTCATCAATCTTCTTCATGACCTCTTCTCTGCTGCTGTCATTCTGTGAAATACAACATTACATTAATCCCAACAAACAGAGACATAACTTTTTTGCTTCTGATGCCATGTTAATCTGAGATGAATTGTACTGGTGCTTTAAGGATGGCAGTCAAAAGAACCAAGATTGATGGAAGAACCTATGGAATAGTGGAAACACTAGACACTTGAACATAACTAACAGTCTTCAAGGGGTATTAATTATATGGGCAACCAGTACTAACAATTAATAAAAAGTAATTATAAATATGACTAACCTTGTAGCGACTGTTTATTGCTATTAAATTGAGAGTGTTTTATATTTTATAATGTACAAACATAAGTCAATAAAGAAACTTATTGTTTGGTTTAACAACAAAGTTTACAAGGAGTCAAAATCAGTACAAATTATTTAGCTAAAAAATCAAATAGATTGACATATATGTCACATCAACAGGGTCAAAAGTATGTCAACAGGAGAAAGACTGTACTCGGGGTGAGCAACATTGTGTTGGGAAATTACGTGACTTTGTTTACATCGGATGCATAGATAATGGCGGCCAAAAGTCCTTGGTAAAATCATGTTTTTCAAGAATTGTTTTTAGCATGCTGCTTTCTACTTCTGGAGACATAGCCTATCAAACATAATATGCAGAATAAAAATCTGTGTAAGTTGATACCATTCATACCACACAGAAATGGATAGTTTCTCTTTGAATTGGTTATCAGCAACAAAATTTTACAGAGGTCCTTTAAGCCAGTAACCATTCAAACGGTTACCTTGAAGAATATAATATTCTGTGGGAGCGCCATTATCTATGCATCCAACGTAAATAAAGTCATGTAATTCCCAACTGTGAATATAAAGTTATCATGGTGCACTGGTCTTTTTTATTAAACCACTAAGTGGCTATATCAGATATGGCTTAAAATGTCACAACAAATCAAGAATTTTGATGGAAACTAAAATATTTGATATCAGTTTACAAAATATCTACCTTGAGTGTCAGGACAGTCTCCATATTTCTACTCCGGATTTCCTTGTTCAATTCACCATTAAAGAATGCTTCAGTGGCATTTTTCCTTGACATGAAGGGGTTCAGTCGATATCCTAAAGATGAACTTCCCACTGGAAATAGAAAAATATATGGTAATATACTACAAATCACGCAATAAGTAGAGGTTAAGTGAATAATTTCTTTTTCCAGGTTTGTATATACAGATATTTTCAGTAAAATACTTTTATTACGGCAAAGTTTTTTTTAAACATTTCTTTTTCAAAGTTGTAGCCTACCTTGATGAGCAAATGAACAAAATCAAAATGAGCTATTTTCATGCAGGATGTAAGTAACTCAATATATGAATATATATTTAGGACAGGACTTTTCACTCAGTAACTTTAAGAAAGAATGACCCAAGTATTTCTTAAGATTATCTCAAAATTAAATATTTGGAGTATGCACACAGCATTTTTTTAAATACAACTACCTGTAATTCAAAACAGTTAATATGATTTAAATAGAGTACCATCAGTTTTCTTTTTGCTCTGCATTTCTTGCCACAGGAAGAACTTTAGTTTGCTGTTTGCCATCACCAATCTGATCCAGATTCTTTTGATGATCAGTTGTCTCTGAAATACGAGGAATTATTGTAAAACAATCATTGTATAAGTTATTTAAAAAGGTGAACAAAATTTACCAAATTCAGCAGGTTATGATAAGTAATTATAGCAACTGAAGAGATAAATAGCAGTCATTTTCATTCATATCCTAATTTAATAAGATACTGATAACTGATATCCTAACGCTGTGTTGATGGTTATTTAGTTATTTGGACTTAATTTAAGAATATTTGTGAAAAATAATTACATTATTTATAAAATTTCTAATTCTTTTATGGTTATGCCCGGTAGGTCATCTTCCAGTATAGTGGCAGGTTTCCAAAATGCGGCAGCGTGTCATTTAAAAATGAATATGCAGCCAAGTGTCTTGAGTCAGATATTCTCTGACATTCTGTGGCCCTGCATTCCTGTTCAATCAATTGATTTCATTGAATGTTTATTAGCGAGGGTACAAAATGAAGGAAGCTGCATGCAATGTATTGAATATGTTTTTTCAATGTGATTGGCAAATATTTGTTTGTGTTATATAAGGTAAATGATGTGTTTAATTTAACAGAGGTTTGGTTTATTGGGATTAAACACCTGAGTTTTAACAGCTGTGGTCATATCCCGGTGGTCAGTCCATCTAACAAGTGTTCATGGGTATCCAACCAGTTCACTGATCAATTTCTCAACAAGTGACTGACTACTTTCTCACTTGCTTCAGGTGAGGGACAAATGACCTATAGATGCATGGTCTGAGATCAATTATCACGGAGCAATTTAGCCAACCCTTATGGAGATCGAGCCAGAAACTCCAGGATTGTCATTGACAATCCAATGCAGGATTGTCATTGACAACCCAATGCTGTACCGATTGAGCTGGGCCGGCTAAACATAACAGAGAAAAATATTGTAATTCACATATAATTTTGCATAACTGTTCAAAAACAACAGCAATAAAATTGAAATTCATTTACTGGATATAAATTAACCTCCAGTACAATCCAGACTTAACAATTTTGCAACTGTTTTTGCCGTAGAAACATGTTTCACACTATCAACAAGAAGAACAAATACCCAGAATTCAGGAAATGCCTGTAATGCCAGTAGGCTATGTATTGCTAAATTAACTGTGTATTTCTCTATCTATTTGAGTGTATTTATCATCGGAACCTGTATTGCCACTTGACCACTGCTCCAGCTAGCTCTATTTGTGATACTTAAATTATTACTAAAATAGATAATAGTGGTTGAGTTCTCAAAGATTACATTTTATAGTGTATTCATTATATCCGGTGCATGAAGATACTTATAATACTATATACTGTAATAAAATCAGTTGCTTAGTTTACACAGGGACAATAGTTACTGACATGGACAGAAATATTAAAGCAGCTAGGAAGACAACTATCAATATCGCAAGAAATATTGCATCACGATGTGTTCACATGTTAAATTCAATTATTTGGCATAACCCATTAGATGCTTGTATTAAGCAGCTCACTTGTATTCATCAGATAACACTCTGGAGTACAGTATGTTTAAAGTGTTGTATACCATGTTTGTACAATTTTCTAACCTAAACTAACTCTGTGTTAGACATATTTGCCACCCATAATGCAAAAAGCTTCGAGTTAAATTTGAATAATACCTGATGATGTTGCAAGCATAAACTTCTGAGTTGATACATGGTCAGCATGGAACACTGTCTGATAGATCTGTGAAAATGCTTGGGCTGAAACAAATCCATGATTCCTGAAGATAGAAAACAGTTCACCAAAATGAATCTATCTTGAACTGTAGAATTGTTCGGCAGTGTTCAACTGTTGCTACATGACTGTGTAAGTTAACATCTGTCTGTGCATTATCTTAATTGTGGTTTTTTGTTAGCCTTCATATTTTTTTCTTATGATAGGTTTCGTTATAAGCACTTAGGTTATTATCACTATGACACAAAAGGTCAGGCCTTTGATTTCCAAGGTGCCATAGATATAATTATAACATATCCCAAATATCTAGAAATATTGCTGAAAACAGGCATATATACTTCGAAAAAGTCACCAGCATGCACCAAAAATGGGGAAAATGTATTAAATTTTGTCTCCAACTGTTGAGTGAAACATCCGAGATAGCCATAAGAAAGTTATGAAGAGCTGAATCTGTGAAGAGGGAGATTTCTTCTTCAAAGAAGTAAACAAATTTTTTAATATTATTACTTATGCATTGTTGGGCTAGAAAAATAACTGTTAATACACAGTCATGTGCCTCTGTGCAAATTCTCTTGCCTTCCTGTGATTGAACATTATAAATACTGTCAGTGTTAAAATATTCTAATTTGCCATGAGCAATAATTTGAAAATGTGATAATTCAAACTTACCCCGATTCACACATGAATTCATAAGTATCTTCACTGAAATAGGTTTTGTTTGAAGCCTGTACAACAGAATTGCTCAGATGGTCTGGGTATATTTGAGAGTCTTTCCTTCTAGGTCGAAAACTGTCAATTCCATACCTGCATAATATGAATTACATGTAGTTAGATACGAAACTAACTGTAAAAGAAATTAGATATTGTGTGAACTTATATCATCAGCACTGGAGTTTATTAAGAAATTCTTTATCTTGTCAGCCAAGTACATGTACTGACAACAGTGAGAGACAAGTTATCATGTCTTGATATTATGTTTTTAGACCATTGGATAAGATGGAATCTGTTATTATCAATATGCATTCTTCCTGTGATTGCTCTTTCTCTTTTTATAGACAGAGACATACAAGAATGGGAAAGGAGTCTCTGTTTATACTATCACAACCATAATCCGACTAGAGACCAAGCACACATCAAAACAGAATATGATGTGTGACAGTGAATAGTAATAAATCTTGCAAGTCCTATTTGGAATACTGTACCTCATGAACATAAACGTTTTTCCTCTGAATTAATAAGGAATTTAAATATTTGTGTATGGAAAATTTTATAACAGTTATATGCAGGACCTTTACCTTTAGATAAACTTAATTATTCCTTGATTAAACACTTATCCTTTGATTTAATGGAAACTCCCTTCCAATATACATTTCATGAAGCTGCTAGTGGCTTAAATTGATTACATAATGTAGTTATTGGTTTACCTGCTTCCACATTTGCTGCAAAATAATACAGCCTTCAGTCCAGCCATTGGTCCATTTAAACTGTAGAGAGTACATTCTGTTATTTCTTCCTTTCTTCCATACAGTTTACCAGTACATCCTTCACATAAACATTCCTCCACTTTGGGCACAAGGAAAAAACATAATGGTTTCTTCAGTTTCATAGAAGCTGTTAGCAGCAGACTGTCCACTGGTGTCGGAAGTATTGGCAGATCATCTATCAGACAGAGTGCTTGCCTAATGTCCTGCTGTTGGTAACATTTAAAATCGGATGAAGTCATACATATATCAACAGCAAATTCCAATCGATGTGGAAAATTCCTGGGAATACTTCCCATCACACCTTTCATCTTAACAACTTGGTTCAGCCCATATTTCACCACTAACTTAAGAATTCTGTCACTAACACTTACTAAGTCAAAGGCAGTCTCTTCTATCTCAGTCCGGATTGAATCAAATGACTTCGGTTTTGGTGACCCAACTGGACTGTGTCCAAAATATTTTGGTCTTCTGCATTTCTTTGGGGTGTGGAATTGCATCACTGAAATATCAATTGTATTGTATTTGTTACTTGATTAATGAAACAGTATTTTGAAAGGACATGAGGCAACATTTTTTAGGGATGGTGTGATAAATTTTCAATGAAATATGGATAAGAAACTGCGAGTATTACAGAATAATTGAAATTGATACCAGCTGTTTACATCATAAAACATATATCCTTAGAGGAAATTATCTGCAAATTATAAATGCCATACTTAATATCTGTGATGCAAAATTTCATAGAAAACTTGAATGGTTTCATTAAATTTTGTCTTAGTGTAAAAATCATGTATTTGGTTTCTTAAAAATGCAGGCAGTATGTATCAGGAGCTATATTGTAATTTATTGGGATTGTAAAATATAGAAAAATGCCGCAGAATTAAAGTTGTAATATTGGAGTTTTGTCCCTTTGATGTTTTACAAAGCAGTATGTCCATCTGCAGTCATTACCCTGAAGTGCTTTATATCAGCTAATTTTACTTTGTGTAGTTGTATATATCAAAGGGTTAAACTATCATGCAATTTTTTTTTCTGATCTGTGTGTATTTCAGGAGTATATACTCTGAATGGAGAGAGCATATAGAAAAACATTCATCTTTGAGACATTCCTCATAAACAACATGAATTGATGTAAATAAAACCTAAAAAAATATGTATGAAGATGCTGCAGAAATGCATGTGCAATTTCCAAATGTGCTTAGAATTCTTGGAGTTATTGCCCCTGAATTGACAGAACATTTGTAAGAATGTTTGTAACAAAAATTGTGCAGAGAAAACCACTGTTAATTGTTAAATCCTGAATTGCAAGCATTTTAATAGTATTAATTAACTATAGATATTCAAAGAATCATGAGATTTGTTATTTGATAACAATATATTGTAGATATTTTGAAGTTGACAGAATCAGTGTAAGCTTAACAATTATGTTATATAAGCAACAGCTGGATGAGACTTTAACTTATACAATAGGAATAAAATTTGCATGTTGTATTTGAACTTTACAGTGGAACTTCAAAAAAAAAAATATGTAAGGAAAAGGGAAGGCTCTGTTAGGTATTTGGATGTTCAAAGAGTATATATTGATAATACTCAAGTGATATTTGGAAACGGGGCACAACAGGCATAGGCAGAATATCTTAATCAATGTAACTGATGAATAAATTGATATACACTGAAATGTAATAAGAATGACTCAATAGTATCTTTTTTATTAATCTTTTACAATAACTCAGAATTTTGATTCTTTCATTTTATTGTTCAGCTATAGAGAGTATAAGGAAAGCTGTCCTACTCATCCTAGCTAAATCTGCCTCCATGTCCGTGTCTGCAGATTTCTGATTAAAGTTTTGTGCAGTATAATATTTTTACTATAACTACTTTATTTCCAAAGGGATTTGCTTCAAACTTCAAACATACGTTTCTTTTATCACCCACATATAAAAAGGTTCATAACTCTAGCACCCATATTTCTAGAATAATCCCCCCTTTAAACTTAGAATTTTCCTTAAAAATAATTATATTTTACTATATCCTCTATATTTCTTCAGGGATTTACTTCAAAATTCAAATATTTGTTCCATATTATCCCCAACATCACATATAGTAAGGTTCATAACTCTAGCACCCATATTTCTAGAATAATCCCCCCTTTAAACTTAGAATTTTTCTTAAAAAATTGTAATGTTTACTGTTTCTTCTTTATTTCTTGAGGGGTTTACTTCAAACTTCAAATATGTGTTCCTCATCATCAACCACATCATTATGTGGTTAGGTTCATAACTCTAGCTTCAATATTTCCAGAATTAACTCCTCTTTAAACCTAGAATTTTCCTCAAAACAATTTGTAATATTTTACTTTTATCTTATTAATTGTACTGCAATGTTTTTAATGATAGCAATGTTAAATAATAAATGTTAAATGATATTTCATCTACCATGGAGAACATTCTTGTCTATATACCTACTATTCTTGAATTAAATTGAAGTTAATAATTATCCCTTTCTTAACTATCCAGTACTTAACTAGTGGAGCGTGCTGACTCCATTGACAGCTCTTCTATATGTAAAAGCAGGTATGTGGTATCTGCAGCTAGATTTTATGTGGTTATTAATGTCGCCAGGTTGCGCACATGCGCATTTGTTTCAAAGAGATCATTTAATGGTAGATAATGTATAAAACGCAGTCATCATGCTTAAACTAGTGATTGCTAATTGCTAAAACTTATATTAAACAGGGGATACTGCATTAGATTTTGTCATGAAATATTTTCAAGGCTTTTTGATTATTTACCTTACTGTTTTAGTATTGTTGAATTTAATAGGCGAAAAACTGAAATTATGATCTATGTACACTGAAGCATCAAATGTCGTATTAAACATCTCAAAGATAAAAATGGAAACTTAAAATTAACTGAACACTGTTTGTGAATGGTTTGCAATATAATATATGCATTTCAACACAGTATATGAGATGCTTTGAACTTTTGAAAAGGAAGATTTAATCCCACAGTCAGAAGACAAAAAAGTATGTACTCGGTGTTTAATATGCTGTCCAAATAGTTCTTGCTTTAAATTATAAAATACATACTGTATTTAAATGGATTATTGGCAATGCTGGAATGGTGTCAGAGCTCTACAAACTGTCTCTGATTTGCCTATTCTTTTGCAAGGAATATCAGATGAAATGAAAATACTTCTTTTATTTAATTATCTCCCTTGAGTTCATAATATCTCATTAAAACTTCACACAGTTATAGAGACCAGTCACAGGAAATGCAGTCTCAAAGAACTATGACTCTAATTAACTTAGTTTTTGAAATATCTCCGTTTATAATACTTAATAATGCTAGTCGGGATATTAATTTGAACAGTAATGAAGGAATGGGAGACATTAGTTGATTATCTACCCTGGATACTCTCTGATATTACTTTGGTCTTTCCATTTGGATTCCTCAGCTTTTATCGCAATTTTCTCTTTTGATATGGTGAGAATTAAACCTAATTATTTGCAAGTGGCAGTCAGATTACACAATAAATTTAGCTATATGTTTTGCTGAAACCATTATGTTAGTTTTTTGATAACCTAACTTTAGTGACAATTTTCATCAATGTTTTGATAACACCATTATCTTTGTTCTTTGATAATCCTAACTTTTTATTTAATATATAAGTGACAATTTTCATAACTTAAAGTCAAGACCATCACAGTTAGAAACAAGGATAAAGTCAGAGGATTCCAACTGAAAGGAACAACATGCTATTTGGTCTACCTTTGATGTTATCTGAGTAAGGGAGATAATTTGTTACAGGAATGTCCCTCATTTGATTAAAACTTCACACAGTCAAAGATACTAGTGAGTGAAAGTGCACTGTTTAATCACCATAATGATATGTCTGTCTTACTAAATTTTTTAATGAATTTTATTTTTTTTAATGATAATTAAAAGGTTTAACAATGCTTCTTAATTAAGGCCCTGCACAGATTAAACAAGTAGCAGGTATAATTTTACAATGAATAAACTGTCCTTACACATGTGGTTTTTTATACTATAAATCCTCAAATACATTTTCATCATGAATATCCTAACTGTAACTTTAAAAGTATTTAATTTCACATGTCATTGAAATACCATTGATAGTACATATCTTACTTTTCCCTCCCCAGTTCTTATTCACCTAATAGTGTCTTCTCTTTATTACCCCTTATATACAGTTATTTGTTCTTTTGTTCTATTCTGTCCAAGTCCAAATAACATGCAGTGGTAAAACAAGAAGGCATGGAGGATGTGGGGACATATGTTTTTGGTTTAAAAAAACAACCCTTTAGTTATATTATACTGTTTCTTATATAAAATACTATGTGTCAACTGTTTATTTGTGCTTTTTCATCCACATCTGAGGCTATTGCTAGGGATAATAAATCACATTCTTGTTTAATTTATTCAAGTCAAAAAGCTTATTTACAGTCCCAAAAATCTCAGTAGTCAACCATGAATTCAGAATTATAAAGGAAAACCTAAAGTTTTTTATTGTTTGAAATCATGTTTATCTCCCAGATCCATAGTGAAACTTGTTTTTGGAGTTTTCACTGGTATCATATATAATTCTAATTATTATAAATATGCTTCACTCTTAACTAGTAGGAATAAATTTATTTGACATATTCAACCACATCTATATCAAGGAACATACAAGTCACAATCCGACAATGTATACATTCATTAGAATGATGTTGTTTCTCATATTTTAAATCATTAACACATGCAGTCTCTGAAAACAGTCTTAAGCAACATCATTCTGTGACACTTAGGCCATTATTTTTATATTTTCGGTTTACTGACCCGCCGACCCTGTATTTTGGAAAATGAAAAAAAAAAAAAAAATTTTTCTCAGGAAAAAAAATTCTGAACGCCAATTTTACGGAAAATGTACCTTATGAACGGCTCATTTTCCTTTTTCTTCACAGTAAGGCCTGAATACATTATTAAAATATTCATATATACAGTATTCAGGAATAAATAGAAATAAGAAGACTTTCCGATGTTTTTTTGGTTTTTTTTCAAGGTTTTTTTTTTTTTTCCTCCTCCTACCCTACCTTTTTTTGAAAAAAAATCAGTAAACCAAAATATAAAAAAAAATGGCCTTAAAAAGTTAAAAAAAGTCTGAGTAAAATTTTAAGTACGCGGTACATATAATAAAATTGAAATTTTTTAGCACATTTGGATTTTTTAAATAGATGGTTTTTAAATGCATATGTTAGTGAAAAAGTAATTAAAACTCCAAACTCTAAAATTTGTGAAGAAAAACATTCCCACAGGCTTTGATGTGTAATGTTTAAATAATTTACTTTATTTTCAATTAAGTCAGCAGAGAGCTATTTAATCTTAGTAATGTTCTGATCACCTTGAAAACACTCACAAGAACATAAACAATAGCTGGTTCCATCTGCCAACAGAATACATCTTCATGATGTATGTATTCTGTATAATATTTCTCTAAAAGTTATTTGCTATATATGTACTTACCTTTTACAGAATGAAGTGCCCAGGTCAAAGATCCAAGTATGTTTTCAATTTTTGTCCACTGTATCGGTCACAAAAACAACGATTTTCATGAAGATGCACATTAAATATTAAAACACAGAAGCAGTAATTTGAACTAAAAACATGTTTTCTTGACTGGTTCCATCAGCCAAGATTAAAACCCTTTAAATATTTTTTTAATTGATTATTTATAATCTTATGTCTTTCTGATTGGTTCATAATATCCTTAGGACCACCTCCAGCTTTCTAGTGCTTTATGGGATTGTGATTTATGACCATCAGAGACCTTTGAAGTTTGTTCTCAATAAACAAGTGTTAGTCTCAAGTTAACGAGCCCCTTTGATGGTGATGTAGCTGCACTGCTGTCCTTTTATTTCATAATCAGTCCAAATAGTAAAAGAAGTGCAAAGTTTTTTTCTGATGCATTTAATTTTACAAGGGTCATAACATTTACAATAAATAGATTTAAGATAAAGTAAAAAATAAAGTTTTAAATGATTTATTTAATGTGAATGAACTATGTAAAAACAGAACCTAAACAAACATAATGCTTTTGAAGGAACTTAGAATTATGCTTTTAATAATTTGCCTGTAACATAATGCTTGTAATATTAAGCAGATTTTTTAACATTCAAAAATGACCTTCTGTGTGCAAGTTAGTAGTCCCTGTTACACTGAAGGTGCTAGTCAAATTTTGATTTAAAATATGTCGGTAATATAGTAAAATAAAATTAAGTAAACTATTTGATGGTCTATTAAGATTCCTTTTCCATATCCTTTTACTTTAATAGTTCTATTGTAGAGAAGGCAAACAGTGAAATGTATGTAACTTAATTATTGATTTAAAGGGTTGGTGTATTTACTTAATTGGTGCAGCAGCAGCAAACAGAACAGAACAGAACTTATAATTTAATTCTTCATACAACAAGTGCAGCATGCTCTCTTACAGACATATGATGTAAATAGAAATATTTTCCATAACATTTGAAAATTTAAAAAAAAAATGATGACTTGAAGGCAAGCTTGATTTTTATTTTTAGTAAATTTCCTTCAGATACTGAATTGATAAGTCACATTACTGTCATACTTGCAAATATGGTCAAGCATTCTGCTTTCATGTTGCTTTCAAGAAAGTTACATTTAAAAGAAGATAGTGCTCTCTGCCCATTTTTCTGCTACTACAGTATTAAGTGGAAAAGTGATCATAACTTAAGGAATGCATTACTTAAGCATGGCTAATGAGTATTACATGTTGGTGACTGAAACGAAAGCTGAATAATCTGTTTAGATAAACTTGTAAGACATTTTCAGATTATACAGATTAAAAAACAACAGCAACAAATCACATGTAACTCATGGACAGATCTACAGACTGAATAGTATTATTTATAATCATTACATGAACTTATCTGTATGAGAAGCAAATAATTTTAGTATGATCATTTTTATGAGATAAATCATACTAACTAGATAAATGTATTGCTGCAAACAAAACACACAGTTCTATTTAACATTTCTCTAAAAGTTGATTGAAATATATAAGTACTTACCTTTAACAGAATGAAGTACTCTGGTCCAGATCCTAATTGTCCACTTCATAAGTCACAAAAACGACGATTTTCATTAAGTTCATCAAAACTGCTTTTTAGAAATATATCGTAACCATACAGTCCTTAATGTGCAATGAATATTTAAACACATAAGCAATAATCTGAAATAAGAGCATTGTTTTCAGAACTTCCTTATTCAGAAATAAATAATGAAAAAAATAAATTGTCTTATCCATTGCACTATTGCTCCCAAGTGTTTATGGGATTGTGATTTATGACCCCAATAGACCTTCAAAGTTTTTCTCAATATACAATTTTTAGCCTTGGCCACTTCTCAAGTTAACGAGCCCCTTTAATGTGGTGATATACTGTTTATTATCAGTAAAAGCTAAATTTTTATTTCTGATAAATAAAAATTATATTCATGGGTGAAAATTTTCATGAGAAATGGTTGAAAGTTTGTGTAGCTTCAATATGAAGTACTATGTTCATGTAATCAAATTTATTTGTCAGCTCTTTCTCCATAGTGAAAATTGGACTGATGCTGACATTTAAGGAACTGCATCAAAACTGCTTGTTTTAAAAACATTTTTTTACCAATACAGTCCTTTATGCACATTAAATATTTAAACACATAAGCAATAACCTGAAATAGAAATAATGTTTTATTCAGAAATAAATAATGAACAAAAAATAAATTGTCTTATACCTTGTACTACTGCTCCCAAGTGTTTTATGCGATTGTGATTTATGACCCCAATAGACCTTTAAAGTTTTTCTCAATATACAAGTTTTAGCCTTGGCCACTTCTCAAGTTAACAAGCCCCTTTAATGTGGTGATATACTGTTATTGATCTGCTGTTACATACTGTTAATTTATAATCAGTAGAAACTTGTTTTTAATTTCTGATAAATAGATATATGACACAAAAACACATTTCTTTTTCATACAGGAAAAAAAACATTTTGAAGATTCAGTATGAAGTAGTATTTTCTTTAAATGAATTTTATTTATCTCATGTTCTGTTTCTCCAAAATAAAACTTAATCTGATGCTGTCTAACTCTTAAAATGCAATCCAGGTGTTATCTATTCCTATATTTTCTCCTTAATATGAACTTAAATTATAAAGAACTTGTAAGTTGCAGTTTTGAAAATCTATTACATAATGGAAAGCAGTTGTATTCCACTGTAACCTTGTGTATCCCTTGTATCCCTTGTATCCCTTGTGAGGCTGTGTGAAAAAGAATTGTGTTTTTGTGCCATATATGAATCTAAACGCAATTTACATGTGCACATATTGTTCATATTATACCATTTGCTTTTGAGATTTTTAAGTATTTTCTTCTTTTGTACAAAACATTGTTTCAATTGCTGTAAAGCCTATAATGTCTATGCCATAAACTACATTTATCACATTCAATATGCAATTAAAATCAAAAGTGTTTAATGCACTTTACATGTGCACAGAGTGTTCAAGTTTATACATTTGATGGCATTTGGTACAGACATTTTTTTTTTCTTGCTCAACATCATTTGCTATAATGTCTAATATTTCAGATAAGTAAGCATAAACCACGTTTACCATAATATACAAATTTGATTTCATATATTCTTACTTAGCACGGGAAGGAGTTCATAGAAATAATAGCAATTATCGACAAGTCAAAATGTGTTATTGCACTTCCCTTTGTGTCAAGAATGAATTGTTTGAAATTGCTAGCTTTCATTTATATAGTAAATAAATTCACAATTAATTAATATATACTTCCACCAGGTTAAATTCAATTGTTACTAATCAATCTTATCATCTGTGTCAAATCTCACCATCAATTACATCATCATCTATGGATATGCTTGCCAACATTGTGAAGAGATTCTGATAGGCTGCTTCATTATCTTGTAGTGAGCTATGGCAGTCACAAGCTGTGTGCAGGGCTGTTAATATGGGGAATGGACACTCCATATCTATCGAAAGAATAACCAGAATATGCCGTCGCGCGTTTACCTGTATATCCTATATTCCAACACTATCTGCAATTCGCCGACAATAAACAAAGAAGGAATTGAGCGTGATAAAGCATATACAGTATAGAATTCTGAATAAAAGCGTGCGCCTGCTGATGTCACTGCATACTACTTTCGGCTGTTCCTATTTGTCATTATAAAGCAATAATTGTTTTAAAATATTTTTATAGTGAAATATTGTTATGGTCCATTTTATCTTCTTTTGATTTTCATCTATGATAAAATTATACGTATTTGTTTAAACGTAAATTATTGACTAAAAAGCTAAAATGACCTTGTTGTTTTCATTTTCACATGGGGAAAGAATAGAGGGGTAAACAGAATAGCCTGTCAGGGACAGTTACCGTAAAAAATGACATGATAAGTAGTGCACATAATTGTGTCATTAATACTATACATATTTGTTAGAATGGAAATAGATTTTGAGTGTTCTACCGTCGAATATAGCACGGTATCTCGTTCAGATACGTTATTATTTAATCACTCAGGCCTATGGCCTTTGTGATTAAATTAATACGCATCTGAACTCAACACCGCACTACAATGTATATTTGACGGTAGAGCACTAAAACTTAAAATCTATTTCCTTAATACTAAATAGAAAATCGATCGATAATTGATAATCTATTGCTAGTTAGTGGAAAGTTGGAATGCACCTTGTTTACAAAAACATCGGCCTTTTTGTCAATAATGGGTTGATTTTCATAATCTGAAATTTGTAAGAAAGAAGAAACATTGACTTTTTAAAAATCTTTTTTTTCACTCCAACCACGGAAGTTTTCTTTGCAAGCTGGCGAGTAAAAGACAACAACTCAATACTTTTGCTGTCTTTTTTATAATTACATGTTTCTACTGTTTGTTAGCGTAAAGATGGCATGCAATGCTCGCACCTACTTTACACAAATATCGGTCTTTTTGCCAATTATAAGTTGATTTTCAAAATTTTTAATTTGTAAGAAAGAAGAAACATTCACCTTTTAAACAAAATTAATTTCTTCTTCAACAAAAAACAGAAGTTTTATTTGCAAGCGGTCAAGTAAATTACAACAACTCATAAATTTTTTCTCTCTTTTTGTAAAAAAAATGTCTCAAATTGATGAAAACACAATAATAAGCTGTTTGTTGATGGCAATCTCTAGCAAGTCTCGAATCAAACCCCGGAGACTGCCACCAACAAATGACAGCATACTGCTACACCTGCTTAGGTGTGCATATCAGCTATTTCTTTGGTGAAATGCATTAAATTTTCAGTCAGAACCAAACCCACTAGGCTGCAGGCATATCAGAGATGGCAAGGGATTTTATTCACCTCAACTGATGTCTCAGCCATGTTCACCTCCTGAACTTTAGTAACATGGTGTGCACTTGTGAAAACTCTTGTAGCGAAGACTGTATATGTCAAACATATTAACAGCCCTGCACAACAGCTTGTGACTACCATGGCTCACTACAAGATAATAAAGCAGTCTGTCAGAATCTCATATCCAAAGATGATGATGAAACTGATAATGAGATGAGATTGACACAGATTATAGTAAAGAAGATTGATAGTAAAAATTGAATTTAACCTGTGGAAGTAGTATAATATTAGTTAATTGTGAATTTATTTACTATATAAATGAAAGCTAGCAATTTCAAACAATTCATTCTTGACACAAAGGGAAGTGCAATAACACATTTGACTTGTCGATAATTGCTATTGTTTCTATGAACTCCTTCCCGTGCTAAGTAAGAACATATGAAATCAGATTTGTATATTATGGTAAACGTGGTTTATGTTTACGTATATGAAATATTAGACTAAGAGCAAATAATGCTGTGCAAGAAAAAAATATGTCTGTACCAAATGGCATCCAATAAGTATGCTTGAACACTATATGCACATGTAAAGTGCATTAAGATTTACTCCAAACACTTTTTATTTTAATTGCATATTGAATGTGATAAATGTAGTTTATGGCATGGACATTATAGGCTTTATAGAAATTGAAACAATGTTTTGTACAAAAGAAGAAAATACTTAAAAATCTCAAAAGCAAATGGTATTAGTATACTTGAACAATATTTGAACATGTAAATTGCGTTTAGATTTACCCCCACCCACTTTAAATTGTATATAGTATCAAAATTTGCAATAAATGCACACCATAATGTGAGATAATTCTACTTCTGTTTTATTGTTGATATTTAAAAAACACCTAAAAATGAAATATTACATAAAATTTCTTATTCTTTAGTGAAAATTTCACCTCTACCCCAAAATTTCGTCCATTTTTGTGTATATTCAACCATTTTTTTAATATATTTGAGTATTCTCCAAAAAAAAACTTTACTATCTGATAAACTTATTGTGAGTCTTATCATAAATACTAAAACAACACCATAAATTGCAAAATTTGACATCCTCTTACTGACATAAATGTAAGAACCCATTTTTTGCATTTTGGCGGCCATCTTGGCAGCCATCTTGGATTTTGAAGAATGCTGTAAGTTATTCCAATTTATGCTGGCAGTCTGATAAACTTCAGACTATGCTGAACATTTTGGTATATAACAAGTTTTGTAAGCTTTTATGGTGGGTTACCCCATAAAATATAGCTCTAAATTGGCAATTGTCACCCTACCATTATATTTATGTAGTTATTTGAAAAATGTAGATGTGACTTTAACTGGAAACTGATAATATATTTAATATATTGTCAGTTTATTTATTTTTATGCCCCCACAAAGTGGCGAGCATATAGCGTTGCACTTGTCCCTCCGTCCGTCCGTACGTCTGTCCATCCGTACGTCTGTCCGTAAGTCCCGAAATCTTGTGAACGCAACTCCTCTTAAACCGGATGGCAGATTTTGCTTAAACTTCCAGGGATGAACAACCTTAATGTGTAGATGGTAGTAAAGGAAGGAATTTTTGCTGCAACCAAATTTAACAGAATTATGGCCCTTTGTTGGTTTTTTCACTATATACTATGTAGAAATTTTGTGAACGCAACTCCTCTTAAACCAGATGGCAGATTTTGCTTAAACTTCCAGGGATGAACAACCTTAATGTGTAGATGGTAGTAAAGGGAGGAATTTTTGCTGCGACCAAATTTAACAGAATTATGGCCCTTTGTTGATTTTTTCACTTTATACCATATAAATAATTGAACATATAAATTTTACATTTGTAATTTAATTTAACTTGTACATAAGGTTACCTGTAGATCATTTTAGGTATATATACAGAAAAAATCTTACATACAGGATATATATGCTCTTGTTTATGAGCACTTATGCATTGTGGGGGCATCCGTGTCCTATGGACACTAAGTTCTAGTTCTTTTTGTATTCGGTGGCAATTTTGTATCTGTTAATTATTTTATTACCATATATTTATGTAGTTATTTGAAAAAAAAGTAGGCGAGGCTTAAACATTAATTTTAAGCTTGATACATAAAGTGTGATGGAAACTGATAATATATAATATATTGTTAGTTTATTTTTCATTTTGTTTTTAATATTTTCAAATCCTACAGTAATGAGTTATTGTTTTGTTACTTTTGTCTAAAGCAGAAGTCTATTGAGCTGCAAATCTTGCCCCCTTTTTTCAGAACATTTTCATGAGTTACTACTGCAGGTATTTGGCACAAACGTTTCTTATATAAATAAATCAGGTTATAAGGTCTTCACACACCCTACTGATTTAAGGCTTCGGTTCAGTTGACGAAACTTTTTATTAGGTATATAATAGAGCATATGAGGTCATGTAGTAAAAGTTTGTGTCAAATACCTGTGAGTTACACCAAATATTGCTATGTAATATTAGTTTTAATGTCATTTTGTTTATTGTCTGTAGGCAGGTAAGAAGAAGTTCTTAAGAACAAAAAATTGACATTTAACATTGTAGTGTCACTCTTTCACGCCTTTCCTTATAAGCTTTTCTAAAGAAAGCCATACACACAATGTTATACCCGAGTTCGATCCCCCCGCTCCTCCACTAACATTACTAATAGTCTTTTGGGTGAGACGTTAAACTGAGGTCCCATGTATCAGTGCTATACACTGAGCATGTAAAAGAACCAGGGGTGTCTCTGGAATGGGATGCTTTCTGTATCTTGCACTACCCCCATAACATAAAAAAACTAATCTCTTCAGGGGGCGTCGGTCATATGGGCAACCGGTACCGATGGTAAATAAGCTCAAATAGATAGATAGATATATGTTATACCAGTATTTTGTCTTATGCCAAACAAGGAATTCACTTCCAAAAAGAAATTTTAGTCTGGAAATAATATTTTGTGTTAAAGTCATGGCTCTTATTATAGGTCATAGTAAAACCAAATATAGCTCATTATCTTGAAAATTGTGATATTGTGACAATGTCATTTTCTGGTGCCAAAGTGTGTGAGTTGTGGGAGAAGCTTGACGAATATGTAGTTGGTCTAGATGTGACTATATTTTACATTTTCATTTACATTAACTGTTTTTGTAGATGGAAGTTTTTAAGCATTATGCAAAGGGAATCATGTAGATGTTGACACTTTCCATCTGTCTGTCTGTTTGTTGGGTGGCATAATTTAATCCTGCAATGAAGTAACATTTAGACACCTACCGGTACATCATAATATATAATTAGGTGACCAATTCTGTAACTTATTACATTGACAATAGGAAAAAATGTGAAACAGTAGAAGAATGATAATTTTTTTTTATAAAATGCTCTTGTATCACGTGCATATACGTCCTCCAACATGGCCACGATTATTTTACATTACAAGGCTAATCTAATATTATATTAAACTACAAAACCTCGAAAAGAGGCATACAGGTATGTACAAATTTAACCACCCATGTGAATTATGCCTGGTTGTGCCTGTATATTTCCAAGTCACCACAGGGGTCACCACAGGAGGTTAATTGTCCTGTGTATTGTAGCCTCTTATCATATACTGATCTTTTTCACCCACAGTTTAATGAGATTCACATGTCCCCTTAATGCAAGAAAGCAATGAAGATATACCGGTACTATATACTGTACTGCAAGTGCATGATAATATATCAAATTCATTTGATATCTGTCAATTAAATAAATAATTGCTTAGAGTGACATGCAAAATTTATGACTTATGAAGTGAATTTAAGTGACTTCATTAAAAATGAACTTGTCGCTATATATATCTATAGCATTGTGAGGGTTATGGGCACAGAAACTCTAAATGTATCACTAAAGTTTCCAGTTAAAGTGTCATGTACATCATTCTTTATTAATATTTAAGTGCATTTCAGTAAATGGTACATATTTAACAAATAAATTTATTTTAAGGGACTGCACCCTTGATTTTAAATTAAAAATTGAAATTTTTCTTGTGGTTGTTTAGAAGGCATTGAAACTATATGTTTCAAATTAACTACCTTTGTCATAGAAAGATGCCCAAATGAATGTATTTTCCATTTAGTGAACATTTCTTTTTTATGTATTATATTTAAGTGTCTCTTAACATGTTATTTGATATATTTAACTGACTTGTTGATGATGTAGAAACTGAATACAGATATATTTATTTTATTTTTCAGAATTTTTGTATTATATCATTCATAACTGTGTCATTTATGCAAACCAAATTGATTGTACTTCCATGTGAAAAAAAGATCAATAAATGTATATATGTAAGTCATATTTGTTATTACTTTGCTGCACAATGCATGTGTTAAGTATTCCTGTCACATTTCATTCTTTTTATCAACACTTACTATACAAATAATCATAGAGATACTCAATTCAAATCTTTAAGATTATTAAATTTACTCAATACACAGTACAGAATCAATCTAGTTAAATAATATTAGCTATAATTTGAAAAAAGGTCAGTATACCCACAGACCTGTTCTCAGAAAAAAAGAGAAAAACAACTATAACACATTACTGTTCTTATCCAGGACTTGGAAATACTAAATACAAAAGTAAATTATATAAAATGAATATATTTAAAACATCAATTTCCTTTACATTTCATTTATCGAGATTTGAACATTCTTGAAGTTGAACCTACAGTTTTCCAATAAATAAAAAGAATCACAACAATAACTGATTACTGTTCTTACCTATAGGATTTGAAAATACTAAATACAAAATGAAAAATAAACTGACAATATATTAAATATATTATCAGTTTCCATCACACTTTATGTGTCAAGTTTAAAATAAATGTTTAAGTCTCACCTACTTTTTTCAAATAACTACATAAATATAAAGTAATAAAATAATAAATATAAAATTGCCACTATTAAAATACAAAATGAAAAATAAATTAACTGACATATCTTAAATATATTATCAGTTTCCATCACACTTTATGTATCAAGATTAAAATAAATGATAAAGTCACATCTACATTTTTCAAATAACTACATAAATATTAAGTAATAAAATAATTAATAGAAATAAAAATAGATATAAATTGCCATATTAACAACATCATATTTATATAGGATAGTGATTAATAATAAAAAGAGCTATAAATAAAGAAAAATACCATAGTCCATATATACCCTCAGGCCTGTTTCCATGGCAATATATACCTGGTCAGCAGAATTTGGTCAGCAAAATAGACCATGTGGTCAGCAGTCAGCTGGTCAGCTAGGTCTGGTCAGCAAAATAGACCTACCCTTTTAATACCCCTCGGTCGGTAATTCGTTCCAGAGTCGTATAGTTCTTGGGAAGAATGAGTTCATGTGATGTTGTGTTTTTGATTGTGGAATGAGGAATTTGCTGTTTCTTGTGTTTGTAAGGTGATTGTGATCAACATTGATCTGATTGTTTTTTATTTTGTTTAGCATGACCAGGCTGGCATGGTTTCACCTTTGTTCTAAAGTTGACCATTTTAGTTCTTTGATCATGTTTGTTACACTGCTTGTATAGTGGTAATCATTATGAACGTACCTTGCAGCTGACCTCTAGACCATTTCTATCATGTGTGTGAGATATTTTTGCCATGGATGCCATATGGTTGAGCAGTATTCAACCTGTGGTCTTACATATGTTTTGTATGCTGCTTCTTTGAGTTGTTTGTTTGTGTTTTGACGTTTCGTCTAATGAACCTTAAGCTGTTTTTTGCTTTGTTTGTGATATTGTTTATGTGGGATGACCAGTTTAGGTTGCTACTTATTGTAACTCCTAAGTATTTTGCATTTTCTGTGGTTTTCAGTTAGTGTTATGTAGGGTGTAAGGAAAGATGACCGGTTTCTTTTTCCTGTGTATTCTGAGTGAAACATATTTTCCGTATTTTCACTGGTGTCTTGCTGGACTACTTTCTTCTAAATTCAGCCAATACACTAAATTAAAGGGGAATTCTTCCGAATCTTAAGGTCAAAAAGAGAAAAGTATATAATAAACAGAAAATTCAAGTTTTTTCTATAAATACGGGATTTATTTTCATCTCGTGGTATGAAAATTATCATATTTCATACAACTCGATGAAAATAAATCCCGTATTTATAGAAAAAACTTGAATATCCTCTATATATTATTTTTGTCGATACATAAAAAAACTAACTTCAGAATTTTGAACAGTAGACATTTTTATTTTTAAATTTCAGTCAGTGCAGCTACAGCCTTAAAGATCACAGTTCTTCAGGGAGGTTTATGATGAGTGAAAGGGATGCTTTAATTGGAGACTGTTTGGACAAAGACTTTTTACTGAAAATGTCACATGTTGGTTGCTGTCATAATGATGATGATAAAACTGATAGTTCACAAGATCCGGACAACTTAGTGCCACCTGCCAATTCCAACAATGATGAGAGTGGTCTGTTGTTGACTGATTTACCTTCCGAAATTTTAATACACATAGCGTCGTTCCTTGAGTCTCGAGTGATCATATCCTCTTTGTACAGGGTGTGTAAACTGTTCTACGAGCTTTTCTCAGAGGATAGATATTGGAAGACTAGAATCTCCCAGAGATGGCAGAAACAATATCCAGTTATTGAGAGTAAGTTTGCAAGGATAAAACTTGATATCTGTTAGAATGGATCAATATAATTCATTTCATATCATGTAGGAAAATAAGCTTATTATCTTTTGCCATATTTCTAAGTTATAACTTATAGCACGAGATTTTGTTTTCAGTTCTGTGAGCAGACTTAAAATATATTGATTTGTAAAAAAGTTTAATTTTTCGGACGTTTTTCCAATCCTTGTTTAAAACTATGATAGACTTGGATATCATCTTTGTAATATGCTTGATATCATCTGTGATATGCTTGGTTATCCTCTGTTTAGTATGCTTGGACTATTGGATAACATCAGTGATATGCTTGATATCATCTGATTGATATGCTGGTATGTTATCTTTGATACATGTATATGCTTGGATATCATCTTGATATGCTTGTCATCTTTGATATGCTTGGATATCATCTGTTTGATATGCTTGGATATCATCTTTGATATGCTTGGTTATCCTCTATTTGATGTGCTTGGATATTATCTATTTGATATCGTTGGATTTCAGCTTTGATATGCTTGGATATTATCTTTGATGTGCTTGAATACCTTCTGTTTGATATTCTTGGATATCATCTGCTGTGACATGCTTGGTTATCATTAGTTTGATATGCTTGGATACATGTATAATCATTGATTTGCTTGGATATTATCTTTGATGTGCTTGAATATCCTCTGTTTGATATGCTTGGATATCCTCTGTTTGATATGCTTGGATATCATTTGTTTGATATGCTTGAATATCCTCTGTTTGATATGCTTGGATATCATTTGTTTCATTTGCTTTAATATCATCAGTTTGATATGCTTGAACACCTCTGTTTGATATGCTTGGATATCATCTGTTTGATATGCTTGGATATCATCTGTTTGATATGCTTGGATATCATCTGTTTGATATGCTTGGATATCATCTTTGATATGTTTGGATATCATCTGTTTGATAGGCTTGGATATCCTCAGTTTGATATTCTTAGATATCTTTCATTGATATGCTTAGATATCATTTGTTTGATATGGGTGAACATCCTCTGTTTGATATGCTTGAATATCTTCTGTTTGATAGGCTTGGATATCCTCATTTTGATATTCTTAGATATCTTTCATTGATATGCTTAGATATCATTTGTTTGATATGAGTGAACATCCTCTGTTTGATATGCTTGAATATCTTCTGTTTGATATGCTTGGATATCATCTTTGATATGTTTGGATATCATCTGTTTGATAGGCTTGGATATCCTCAGTTTGATATTCTTGGATATCTTTTGTTGATATGCTTGGATATCATTTGTTTGATATGAGTGAACATCCTCTGTTTGATATGCTTGAATATCTTCTGTTTGATATGCTTGGATATCATCTTTGATATGTTTGGATATCATCTGTTTGATAGGCTTAGATATCCTCAGTTTGATATTCTTGGATATCTTTTGTTGATATGCTTTGATATCATTTGTTTGATATGAGTGAACATCCTCTGTTTGATATGCTTGAATATCCTCTGTTTGATATGCTTGAATATCCTCTGTCTAATATGCGTGATTATCCTCTGTTTGATATGCTTGGATCTGTTTGATATGCTTGGATATCCTCTGTTGGATAGGCTTGGATATCCTCTGTTTGATAGACTTGGATATCAACTGTTTGATATGCTAGGATATCATCTGTTTGATATGCTAGGATATCATCTGTTTGATATGCTTTGATGTCATTGGTTTGATGTGCTTTGATGTCATTGGTTTACTAATGTATCATTTATTTTTGTAGTTCCCCAATGTTCAATGACAGTTACTCAGTTACCTATGAACACTGGTTACATAGACATCAACATTTGTAAAGCAACATTGATCTGTGTTTTTGAAAGGAGCTGGTATTTAGTAAGGGGCATTCCAATAAAACATACACCCCAGGATATCACTTTCAGAAGGACTAACTGCTTTTGAAGTTTGACTAGAAAAGACTTGACTGTATTAAAAGACCACCCTGACAGAATTTCTTTATTTTGTCTGCTTGGAGTGGGGTATGAGTTTTAATGGAATGGCCCTCATGAGATTTCATACCAGTGATAATGAATGAGTGTTTAAATTTTAGTTTGGTCATTTATTTAAGCATCTTCATATTATTTTTTTGATTGCAGGAGATGATTTTAATTGGCGTAAAGCTTGTATGACACGTGAGGAAATTCATGATATGTGGTCCAAGCCTGAGGAATATTACAACCACTTTATGCTGAGGGAAGGGTTTTTTGCTGCAGTGGATGTTGTACACTTAATGAAGGTAATGATGACACCACGCGAATCCTGGAATTAGATTATATGAGAAAAAAGAAAAATAATAATATGTTTTGACAGTTCTTTCTTCTAATTTCTCTTTGCCATTGATTATTTTTCTGTTCTGAATTGGTAAGAGGAGATAAAAATAGATTCTGAAATTTTTTTTATTCCTTAACAGTTCTTTAAATGAATTGAATTTAACTTTGCATTTGAAGATGGTTAATTATCGCCTGCCAATGGGATCGAGAGGGGGATATTATTTTGGTGTTGTCTGTCTGTTCTTCTGTCCGAATTCCGTTACCGCATTTTTTCTCTGCAACTACTGAAAGGATTTTAATGAAATTTTGTGGGAACTTCCAATACCAAAAGGAGATATGCATATTCTGGGCTTGTTCTGGTTTGACACTTCAACACTAAGTTATGGCCCTTGATTAGTTATTCAGTATGTAGTCAGAGTAACATTCGTTTCTGTGCTTTTTCTCGCAACAGCTTACTGAATTTCACCAAAACTTTATGGGAACCATCACTGCCAAAAGGAGATGTGCATTTCATTAGAATGTCCTGGTCGGACAGTTTAACACAGAGTTATGGCCCCTGAATAGTTATTCACTATGTATTAATAATAACCTTTATTCTTGAAGCTGAAGATGAAAATTAAGTGCATATTTTAAAATGAATAACCAAGAATGGCATTAGCACTCCTGATCAGTGGTTTCACCAAAATTTGAAAAGTAAGAAACAAGAGTGAGCTATTCATCATCGAGTTGGTTATCATAAAAATGCGGATGTATGATTAAACTTGAATGTTGAGTTCTATTTGCAGTTGCTGTATCAAAAAATAACAGTCTTGACAAAAGTTAAAGATTTAAATATAAAAAGAACTGTTTCTAAAAGTTGTTCCATGATTTCCTGAGAATGATATAAATTGCTTGTATAAAGAAAGCTTGTTTTACCTACAAATGCTTCTGTTCGCAACTGCTCTTTCATTTTGCATGCAATTTTCACCTCACTTCCACATAATGATTACATCCTTTGGTGCATCGTATAATGTCAGGATTTTGTGCTGGCATTATTTTTAAAGGAGTTATTGCTCTTCGATGATTTTTATTATTATTATATAAATGTTTCTGTTGGCAACTCCTCCTTCATTTTGTATGCTATTTACGCCAAACTTTCACAGAATGTTTATCAACATGAACTGCAGTGCATATCATCCAGTTTTGCGATTGCACAGTTTTTTTCCCCATTTTCTTTTATATGCAAATTCTGACTTTGCCCTTTCTTCATACAAGCACCGATCAGCGGAGGATATACTGTCTGTGACAGTCTTGTTCATTTTACGGTGTCATTAGAGCAAGAAGCATTCATTTTCAGAATATGTTTTTGGAAAAGTAATTATTTTCCAAACCAATACAAAAATATGGTTGTTATCTGTTTAAATTTTCATCAATATCTTAGAATTTGTAAATTATTTGTATTTACTTCAGGATGGAAGATTTCTAGCTGTTGGATCAAGGGATCGCCATCTTAATATTGTTGATCTTTCCAAATATGATTGTGAAAAGCAGGACCATTTTAAAGATCTGATTGTTGCCTCGGAAACAAAAGCTCATAAGGTAAATGATTAATCTGTGACAGATATGCAGATACTGGTATGCTGTTTTTTTTCCCTTCAGTTTTAAAGAACTTAAATTGTTTATTGGAAATAACATACTTTCTGAAATAAGATAATATTTTGCTTGTAATTCCCATATTGTCATTATTTTTAATCACATTGTTTTTGCAACTCTCAAACCTGTTTATATAGAAACAGATGGTTAGAAATATTAAAAACTCAATACGAGTACTTGTTGTATGGATGCTATTTAGATCAGAAACATGTGAAATTTTCCAAAATTTTATTTTTAAGATTTCTTTTACTAGGTGTTTTTTGAATGATAGTTTTAATATAATCTTAACCCTCTTATCCCAATAAACTACTGGTAAAGGTGTAATTCATATTATTGTGAAGGTCTCTGAAAGTAAACCATTGAAGTACAAATGTTTTCACTCAGTTTGATGGAAAAAATGTTGAATAATAGTACAGATTATTTTTATATTGCGAATCATTTTCATAACAGTAATTGTTACAGACTTACTTGTTTGTGTAACAGGGTTGGGTTTGGTCCATGGCGTCCAAAGACGACACCCTGGTAACAGGCTCCTGGGATACATACATACGACTGTGGGATATAAACAGTGGTGACATAGCAGTTTATTCAGAGATAAAGTATGAGCATTTCATCATAAATGAATACCCTTTTACATCCTTGAGCATATATACTTGCAAGGGTAATTTCAGAATTAATTTTATGCAAATTTTTGCCACAGAATTATATCCATTTCATTGAAGTTTTGAAAAGAAAAATTGAAGTTTAAGGACAAACCAATATTTATTCTTCTCTTCATTTAAAGGTTAAAGACTGCCATCCTTGACCTACACTTTGAGCCAGATTTTATCGCAGCTGGTGGCTTTGATAAACGGTTGTACATGTTTGACCCTCGTGCACCAAACGAATACATCCGGAAGCGTTACCATACACAGCCAATCCTGAGTGTGACAGCAGACGACAAATATGTGATAACTGGAAGTGAAGACAAGGTAGTTGCGATATATGACAGAGTTGCTGGCAAGAAATACAAGACCATAGAGGTAAATGTGTCATACAAAACAGCTAACAGATAACTCATTTAAACATTTCTTTTCCTTTTTATATATCATATACATAACTAGATAAGAAGATATTACTTTTCTGTAACATAGACGTTTATTTCATTTGACATTATTTTTGTGACCTCTGAGTTCAATCCTGAATCTAAAAAACAAATTTGATTACAAGTTGTGGAAAAGAATAAGTGAAAATTATCTTGGTATCATTTTAATAGTGGAATAATTTGAGTTGCACAGCCAAAAAAGATTTTTTTTAAATTCCATTTTCCTGTTTGTGGGCAGTCACTTTGACAGTAATATCTAATTAACCCAGAATGATTGTGTTTTAGCTCACCTGAGCATGAAGTGGTCAAGGGTTAGCTCAAATTCCTTAAAATAATATGGTTCCATTCAGAACTTTGGTTGCTATGGCAACCATAAATAATAACTTTGAAAATCTTTCCCTCAGAAACCACCAGCCCAGTTTCAAAATTATTTCACAAAAATGTTCCTATGGTGGCCCTTTATCAAAGTCCTTCAAGCCATTTGGGTCCCATAAAAAACATGGCCTATAGAGGGTGTAGACCTGTTATCACTGTATGACTATATGGAAAAGTTTGAAAATCTTCTCCTCAGAAACCACACACCTGATTTCAAAATGATTTCATGAAAATGTTTTTTTGGTGGCATTATCAAATTCTTTCAAACCATTTGGGACTGTTAAAAATATGGCTTACAGACTGAGGGCGAGGCCTATTTTCGCTGTATGCTTTATGGAAACATTTGAAAATCTTCCCCTCAGAAACTACCAGCCTGAAAATCTTCTCAGAAATCACCAGCCAGACAAAAATGTTGCTTTGGTGACCCTTTATAAAAAAAATCCTCCACAGGTTATTTCACAGAAATATTCTTTCAGTGGACCTTATTTGTTTGAGTTAGGTTGGTTAAAAGAAATTTTAAGTGCATGAACAATTTTGAAAATGTATTTTAATCTGATCATATTGAGCTGTGTTCTAGTTTTGGAAGTTACAGCATGGAAAAATTGAACAGTATCTACAACAGTTTTTAGGTGAGCAATAATAGGACCATCATGGCCCTCTTGTTTATTTGTTTTGATACTAAGAAACAAGTTGAAATACATTTCAGAAACATTTGAAAGCCTGTATGTAACACCTGTCTTAAGTTTCTTGATTTATCACCATTTCAGACAGAGAGTTTTGTGTTGACCATGAGTTACGGTGATGGTCAGTTATGGATGGGGGATAAAATGGGTAAATTGCATGTGATGGATACAAGAAACGGTCTCTTTGATGAAACTTCAATACAGGTATGGTTAGTTTCCAAATTTTCCGTTGGTCATGTCGGACAGTCCAATGGTCTTGTGCTTTGTGTATTGAGTGCTTGAAACACAAGGCAGTAGAAACATCTTCAGTCTTTGTATTAACTTGATAAGCTATGCCTCCAAGTTCCAGTACACCCAGCAATCAGTGTTTACAAATGTTCAACTATTCTAAAATACAATAATTATAGTCCATTAAAAACAAATTAACAAAAGATTTGAAAAAATGGATTTTGTTAGGGTTAACTTTGCTGTTTAAAAAATTATTCTTGTTCTGTCATAAGATAAAAATGCATTGTCATACTCATTTTGGTACAGACTTTTGACATTGGTGGTAATGGTCGACTGACGGGAGTGGTCCACACAGACGGTGGTATCTTCACATGTTGTTCAGACTCTTCAGTCAAGGTTGTGGAGCCTAGCTGTAATCCAGAAGTAATAAAAAATCTTACAGTACACTCTGGAGAGGTGGCAGGGGTATGTATATCTGATGTAAAAATACATCTATAATCATGAAGTGAGTGTTTCTACGTTGTTTACTTTGAATTGTCATTTGTGTTTTTATTGCAGTTCTACGATATCAGAGTCCTGAAATGCAGAATTGTATTCTCCTGTGAGATTAACTTGTGTAAAAACATACATGTATATGAACAATAAACAAGGTTCAAATAACAGTGTACAATTTCATGAATAGGGATGTATTTGAACAGTTGTCCCAGACTAAAGACTGTCAAAATTAGAATTGTTCAGGACATAAAAAAATTGTATCCAGTCAGTTCTCCATCAGCAATACAGAACTGTCTTGGAAATTGGACTTTAGTATTTGTAGAGCCCTAAAAAGTAATGAAATATTGCTGTTTCTTATATCTTGTATGAGTAAATACTGAAGCTTGTTTGTTTATTGTTTACAGATCAGCTACAATAATGGTGTTCTGGCTAGTGCAGGAGCAGACATTGCTGTGGGTGTGTGGATTCCCAAACAAAGGGCTTACTGAATTCATTGTGAACATACTCTTGAAACACAGTTTCTTCTAGTTGAGGAGTTAACACTTGAGACATAGTTTCTCTTTAGTAAGAAATTTGTAAAAGTGATGGTAGTGATCATTTGTTTGGAACAATTTCTCTTGTAGGACGAATGAAGCTCTGTAAATGATATTATTGTTTATTATTGTTCATATACTTACCCAAGTTGTTCACATTCTTGAAGCATTCTGTGATATATAAAGATACTGGTTCGATAACAATTTTCTAATTCTAAGACAGTAGGAATCCATGTTTGCCAGTCTCTAAAGTATTTTATCTTCACTCTTGTGGTCTCTGGAACATTTTAGCTATGGTTTGAGCTGTGTCAGTACATAAAATTATAAGAAATGACAATTGAAGTTGCTTGATATAGATTGTTTCAGTGTAATACTGCATGTATTTACCAAAGACATTTTCCAAACACTTTCAGTGACAGGTTTTCATACAACCATGTTAGTTTTTCCAGTACTAGCCAGCTGTGATTTAGTTGTGCATTCAGTATTACACGGAAATGCACTTTCTACATGTATAGTTAGTTGTAATTCTTACTTAAATTTCATCTGTATAGAATTTCATTTGACTGGTTAAGGGTCCAGAATTTTAGCTCTTGTCCCTTCATGTTTGAAAATTCTGTCTATACACTAGTATTTTCTTTCGTTCTTACTTGATTTGAATTGTAGTCAAAAAACCCTTTTGTTGTTTGACTTGCTGTGTCTGTTTCATGACATACCATTCAGTTTTAAAGGGTGGACTACATGTAGGTTCAGCAGCAGAATTTTTATCATTGAATGTGAATCTTGAATGACACTTTTGTATTGTTACTTGTACTGTATCACAGGTCATAATTTGTATCAAGAAAGAGTTTAGAACTGAAGAATGATACAAGAGAAATTATTTTTAAACAGCAAAATTTTATTGTAGAGCTGGAGTTGTCTCCCTGAACCTTTGATTAGTATGGTTTTAAAATCCATCTATTCAAGTTAGTTTGTGATAGCTCCTTGTCTAACTCATAATGCATTGGAAAAAAATTGATTGGTCTAATTAAGTAAACTAAGAAGACATTGTAACATGGAAGGATGACATTGAGTATTGAGTTAGAGGTGATTTAATATCAGAATTGTCGCCCTTAATGGCTTTAATGATTATTTTTCTGAAATTATCATACTACATTTTTATCTAAAATTATCATAATATTGTCATTGAAATTGTTGTTTGATGCTGTTTTGTGTTCTTGTATCTAGTCTTTCATTACGGTTGGGTACTTTTGAGGATAAAACATTTTGAAAAAAATGGCTGTATATTGGCCACCATAAATTTTAGCTAGAAGAAAGACCTTGTGCTTAATTGGTAGCATATAAAAATAAACCATTTATAATTTGTATATTCTTAGATTTTATTATCAACAGTTATGTCAATATAAGTAAAAAGTGCTTCAAACAAAATGTTGCTGCCTATTATAGTTGCCCAGGTAGTAATACAAAATACACAGAAGCTGAATAGAATAAAAAGTCTGCTGTGTGTAATAATTTGAAGTCTTCTAAGTATAATAAGAGCAAATGTAATCATGTAAAATTGGCTAAGAGTGATAATATAAGGAAGCTGGCACTATCTGTAATAATACGGTAGCAGGCAAAACTTTTTTTTGTTTCTCAGCTATCTTTACTGCAGATTAAGTGATGAAAAAAAAAATCATTATTAATAAAACTACAATATTTGCAATGACATTTAGAATATGAAATGAATGAATGTGGAAAAAAAGTTCTGCACAAAGAGATGGAGAATTGAAACACATACACTCTTTGAAAGCCTGGCAGTGTCTATTAACATGTACACTATGACATATGTGTAAACATTAAGAAATATGGAATAACAAAAAATACGGAATGAACAGTAGCATGACAAATGCTGTGAAAATGATAGTATCGTGTAATAAGATGTGAAATAACATTATAATACCATATAGTGTGATAATATGAACATGCCTGCTGATTTGTGTTATTAGTATAACATAAAGATGCATGCTGTGTGCAACAGCAGTGTCACACATGAGACATGTGCCAAGGAAAGATCCAGCTATGGTCATAATTTGTTCAGAACTCTCTCATTTATAGAGGTAAGCAATTTCCCCCATTATTCTTGCATTTGATACACACTGACATCGTTACAGAATCGTTCCATGACCAGCAAACTGTTTGTGTCCCAGCAACTCTTCACATGTATGGGTTTACTCAGGCCTGAAATAATTTGTCCAAGCCTGTCGCCAGCCTTCTGTATTTGGTAAACATTTGCTGAGGTTCAGTCACCACAAGAA